>JAJJWW010014968.1:0-600000 GCA_023531295.1 Papaver armeniacum | reverse complement strand
CCAACTCAAACCAGTTACCAAATTAAGTACGCGTACCCGTACGCATACTTGCGGAAACTTCACGTCCGTGAATTTCTGCTGAGCTTGAAAACCAAAACAAACTCAAATCCGATAACTTAGTACGCATACCCTTACGCATACTTAAGTGGTTACTTTCTAAAATCGGTTGTGTGCATGAACCTAAATATTTATAAAATAAGGAATGCAATCTTTGCAAACCGTGGCTATAATGTTCATGTATTGATTCGAGTGAATCAAACTGATTTTGCTTCAGTTGTGTTCTTGTATAATTCTATGAGAATATATCAATTGAACGGCTCTTTAACTAGTTTTATTTGAGTCATTTGAACTAGTTATGGTTAAGATGAATAAGGTTGATATGAGAGTAATCATATGGATAACCTCGGTTAACTATTTGTGAACCAACATGGTGGACACGTTTGGGTACGGTTACATAAACCCAAATGAGGGTACATTTCATTTGTGTGTAACAAGCTAAGTTCGATCTAACGGTTGAAAGACATTATCTTGGTGGAATCAGGTTTTTCATCTAACGATGAATATTGAATGCTTTGTTACCAAGGTAACTTGGATTGCAAACCCTGATTTGAAAACTATATAAAGGACAACTCTAGTAACTGGGAAACCTAATCCCCTCACCTCCTATGTGTTACTAGTTGCATAACTAGAGTCAATTCTCCTTTAACCTTAGGTTTATATCGAGACCCTGTAGGTTAACGACTTTAAAGACTTCATTGGGATTGTGAAGCCAGACCCAACTATTTTATTTGTAGTTGCGTTTTATGATCTTTCCCGATTCTATCGTATTGAGTACAATTGAAATAATTGACTCGAGATTAATTTCTCCGATAGGCAAGATAAAAGAAATCACAAACATCTTCGTCTCATCGTTTGTGATTCCACAATATCTTGTTTCGCTAGTCGATTAACATTATTGTGAGGTTATTGATAATACTAAGTTGTTCTTCGGGAATATAAGTCCGGTTTATGAATTGGTTCCTGTTCACCTTGATTTATCAAAAGACGGAATAAAAAATCTTGGGTATTTCTGTAGGAGACAGATTTATTCAATCTATAGACTTTCTGTGTGAGACAAATTTGTTTATCAAGTTTTCAACTTTGGGTCGTAGCAACTCTTAGTTGTGGGTGAGATCAGCTAAGGGAATCAAATGCGTAGTATCCTCGCTGGATCGAGACGTAAGGAACGCAACTATACCTTGAATCGGTGGTGAGATTGATTAGGGTTCAACTACAAACATTCGAAGTTAATTGGTAGTAGGCTAGAGTCTCGTAGCGGTTTAATACAATGTGGTGTTCAATATGGACTAGGTCCCGGGGTTTTTATTTTGCGGTTTCCTCGTTAACAAAATTCTAGTGTCTCGTGTTATTTCTTTTCCCCATTATATTTTGTTATATAATTGAAATATCACATGTTGTGCGTTTAGATCAATCAATTAGAATATCCAACCTTTGGTTGTTGATTTACATTGATTGACACTTGAATATTGGTCTTTGGTACTGTTTCAAGTTGTTTCACATAATAATCGTGCTCACGGATTTTTATCTCGCTTGATTTGCGATTACATTGTGAAACGAGATATAAAACTTTTGATATACTTTACTCTAGATTGAGTCCGATCATTAGTTGATTCTCTAGAAAGTGTATTAAAGTAAGTCCTCTCAGATTTCCAAACGAATTATTGGGTGTGGTTGTTAGACCCCCGCATTTTTAGTCTGTATGTCCAAAGATTAGTATCCTAGAGAAAACCAAGGCATTTTACTTAATTATCTAACTGAAAGAAAGAGAGGTAACTACACTACCAAAATTAAAAGACAGTTGGCAGTTAACACCGAACTTCCTTAATAGAACTCACACTTCTTCCTTCCCAAGATACGATACGCCTGTAATTACATACAGAAATTAAAACCAAAACGAAAGCTATAATCCCCAGAGAAAATGCTAAAATCCAATAAGGATACAACTACTATCATAAAACTGATATAGTACTGCACAATAATGTGGATCTGCAAGGAGGGTTACAAAAGATATGTAATCATCTGGTGTCCTCGCCTTTCCCTCTTGCTTTTCAATCAGAGAATAAGCTATCTGAATGAGAAGATCAGAACTAATGTCATTTTATTATAAAGCACATAGATCCCTTACACAATAGATCAAGTAGTCCAGATTAAAAATTGTGTCGACAGAAAATTGAAAGGATGCTCCAGTTTCAATGTCAATCAATGTTAACTAAAGTCACAGACACAAGTACGAATGGATTGTTCTTTTACTTATTCAATATTTTTGTTTCACCTAACTTTTCAAAATTTTGTTTTAAGCACTCCACTTATTAAATAACCAAACTCACACATCAAATCAATAAGCAAAGATTCATTACATGTCAGTCTAACTTTATAGTTTGGTAGACCTAAAATTCCAATATCAGTGCACTAAAAGCAAAAGCATGAAAGTTACTAAAATTATATTATGCAGATCAAGTTAATTGTCAAAATAGGACAAACCTCTCCACCACTCTCATCTTTTTCATCATCTTAATCATTCACTTATGATTTTGATTTGTTGGATTCATCTTCATTCTCATCCTCTACTTTAGAATCTACTCAACCCCCTACAGAAGCACCTCTACCTAAAGCTGCTATAACTCCTACAAATCAAATAAAAACCAAATTTTCAATTGATAACTAAAACCCAGAAAAATAAAACAGAGGCAAACTATAATTAAACTAAGCTCACCGAATTCTGTTGGTTTAATTCTAACATAATTCATGTTTTCAACAAAATCCCTAATTTTCAAAACCCTGAAATCAATTTTACACAAACCCTAAATTTCAATGTTGCGATTAAACCAAAATTTAAAAACATAGAAAAATGATATTTGGGTTTGAAGAACTGACCCATTTTGACGATCCATGATCTTTACTGAAGCCTTTTTCTCTCGATTTTGTATGGTCTAAAAAACCTAATTGGGTCAATGAGTTATCTTCATCTTCCTTCAATGATATCAAATCATCTTCAAATCAGCATACATGACAAATCGAAAAAACTAAAACCCTACAGATGATGAAAGACTTGTACAGGTCTAAATCAAAATCCTAAACTTAACAGACGATGAAAAACCCTAAGATTGAAAAACTGATGATGATAAAAGAGAGAGAAAAGATATGAAAAATGAGAAGAAAAGTCGATGATTGAAGATGATTGAGAGGTTTCTGTGATGTTTCTCGGCTGTTGGTTATTGAAGATGAAGTTTCACTAGGGTTTCAAAGAAGAAAGGCATGAGCAGAAAAGGAGAAAAGAGAAATGAGAAATGAAAAATGAAAAATCGATCTATCGATTCTCACTAAGGCATGCATGTGAATCGCACACGCAGGGGAGGAAATATCCCCTAGTAATATTCATCTTGCGTGGAAAAAAAATAGCACGCATGTGAATGGCACACGCAAAATTGCAAGTGTTATGACCCAGGTGTGACCAAGCGTGTGACTGGCATGCCTATAAAAAAAATTCGTAACGACTGACATATGTTACGAATTTTTCGATAATTCCTAACGGCCATTTGTAACGGGAATTTCGTAACGGCTACTAAGCCGTTACAAATTTCTGTTACGAATCCGGGAATTTGGTGTAGTGATATCATTCCTTATTGAGTCTGACTGTCTAGTTGATTCTCTTGGAATTATATTGGAGTTAGTCCATATAGATTGCCAAACGAAATATTGGGTGTGGTTGTTAAACCCCCGCTTTTTCATCATCTTTATTAGCTTCCTTCACTAGACTATCTTTACCACTCCATCTACGACTGAAGTAGCTCTTGAACGACCATTATTTTGGTTAAAATAGCAACTGTGCGTAATCAACATGTAATCACACAAACCTTAACCATATTTATCATTATAATCCTCTCCCATTTTTCCTCATCCACAATAATGTAGCATAAAAATAACAATTTAGTCTTAAAATCTATCTCATAAACAAAAAGATCGATAACCATAAATTAACATCTACTTAAACTCAAGATTTTTGCTCTAAATTCATCAAGACTTTCATATTCCTCGATAAATTATCAAATGATATAAAACAAAACAATCCTCACGGATGGATTCAATAGGTTAATAACCTTTTCTGGAATTTAATAAGAAACCTATTATAGGGGCTCAAAGGATTTGATTTTGAGGGCTCCTATGGATTCAACTATCCTAAATATGGATGTGAGGGACCTAATTTATTATCAAGAATACAAAAATACCCTTTGATAAACAAAATAATTACCAAACCTAAATCTAACTAAACCTAAAAAAAAAAAAAAAAATTCGTATGTTCTTCTTCCTCTCTTCTTCTCCTCCATCGCCTCTTCTTTCTCTTCTTCCGTTTTTTTTTCAAAGACGATTGATCCTCGATTCTCAGCCAGTAATAACTTTAATTGGGGTAAGAATCGAAAATTCAACCCATTTTTATTTGATCCCATGAATATGTTAGATTTGATTAAACTAGAGATTGAAAAATTAGTTTCAGAACTGAATACGGTTGGGAAATATTGATTTCGAGAGATTGAGAAATTAGTTTCCGAAATTTTCTACTCGAATATATGAACTCCCAAACCGTTTTACCTAACTTTTGTATACGGTGGAAAACCTATTGATTACTTTGTATACGGTTGTATAAATTTTCTAATCGTAACTTCAATTGGGAAAATATGAATTCCCAAATATTAACTATAAATGAGTTACCTAACTTTTGTTTTATCACTAATTTTGAAAACCTAACCGTAATTAGTTGTTAATTACCCCCGGTTTTGTATTTGACGTTTTTGTCATCTGGGAAAATATGAACTCCCATGTTAGGTTTCCCCGAAATTTTGGAGCCTCTATAATACGTTTCCACGTACCCAAAGTGACATCAGCCACACTGCCCCCAAAATGTACCCCTCACTGGGCGACTTGCACAATGCTTTCACAAAGTGGTGCAACAAAAAGTTAAACCAAGAAAACAAACAACAGACTGAGAGAGAGAGAGGTTATCACTGTAAAATAAGTAGATGAAAATTACCTGTGTGTGTTTGGATGAACCAAAAACATTCTAATCTACAATCAAAACCAAACCCCCTCGCCTCCCCATCATTCCTTACAGTTATTATCATTCTCATTCGCATTGATTGAAAATTGATGGATAAACAGTCTATACAAGGTTTCAACAGAACCAACCCTACATAATTAATGGCTTCATCTTCATCATCAACATCTTATCCCAAAATCAATCATTCAAATCCAATACCCCTTTCTCTTACTTCCTCACTCACTCCTCGCCACCGCCCCTCCACCTCCATCTCAAAAGCCCTAGCTTTTTCAAGACTACCATACCCCAAATTGAGCTCAAAATTGATATTCAATGTATCAAGAAAAAACCCTAATTAGAACTCATCCAATTCGTAGATTCTGTATACCCCATGATAATAACCCTTCAATTGAAGTCTCCAACAGTGAAATTGAAGGCGATGAAGGGCACAGGGAGAATTTGCAGCGGCGGAAGGAGGAGGAGGAGGAGGTGGAGAAGGAGAAAGTGAGCCAATTCAAGAAAAGGGTTGTTTTTGGGGTTGCAATTGGGGTTGGAGTTGCTGGGGTTGTGTTAGCTGGAGGATGGATTTTCACAGTGGCATTAGCTGCTGTAGTGTACATTGGTGCAGGTGAGTATTTTGAGTTGGTTAGAAGTCAGGGCATTACTTCAGGGATGACACCGTTACCGCAATATTTAACATGTATTTGTTCTGTTATTTGTGCGTTAATGCCTGTGCTTACATTGTATTACGGTCGGATGGATGTTTCTTTGACATCGTTTGCATTTGTTGTTGCTGTTGCATTGCTTTTACAAAGAGGGAATCCTCGTTTTGCGCAGTTGAGTAATGCAATGTTTGGGTTGTTTTATTGTGGTTATTTGCCTTGTTTCTGGGTTAAATTGAGATGTGGTTTGGCTGCTCCGGCTTTGAATTCGGGTGTAGGAGCTGTGTGGCCTATTTTACTTGGTGGCCGTGCTCATTGGACTGTGGGTTTAGTGGCAACACTGATTTCTTTTAGTAGTATTATTGCGGCAGATACATATGCGTTTCTTGGTGGAAAGACATTTGGTCGTACACCACTTACTACTGTTAGTCCAAAGAAGACGTGGGAAGGCGCAATTGCAGGATTGAGTGGTTGTATAGCCACTGCTCTGATGTTATCAAAAGTTTTTTGTTGGCCAACATCTTTGGTCAATGCTGCTGCTTTTGGATTGCTGAATTTCATGGGGTCATTGTTTGGTGACCTTATTGAATCAATGATTAAGCGAGGCTGGTGTCAAAGACTCTGGATCCCTTATCCCTGGGCATGGTGGGATACTTGACAGAGTGGACAGCTACATATTCACCGGAGCTCTGGCATACTCATTTGTTAGAACCTTCTTACCACTTTATGGGGTTTGATCTGTACACTAATCAACTCGAAAAGAAAAAAACAGGGAAAATTCTCTGGTTCTTCATTTCTCGAATTGGGACAATGTCGATGACAAGCAAATATGTACAATTTGAGGATGGAAGATGTGTAAATGAAGGGCTGCAAAAGGATTATCATCGTGTATGCAGTAGGCACTGTTTTTCTGGAAGGGAATAAGGTTAACCTTGTGTACTAGTAGTTCTTTTTTTAGTTTTGAAACAATAGTAGCAGTTCGTAGTCACAGTTGTTGTCTTGGTCTTTATTTATTTGATTATTTATTTATTATCTGTTAACTATAATTTTGTTAAATACAACTCCACTCCAATAATTGCATTCCTATATTCTTTTGGTATATCTTTGTCTTCTTTTTGTCAGTGCTTGAAATTGTTTCTATTTGGGTTGTGATAATCTTACTGCTAACGAAACCTTTGCAAGTCTATGTGAAACTTCTAGTGGACTACAATTTACAGGATTAGTGACTGAAGCTGGTGCATAAAAAGCAGGGATTTTGCAACTGTATTTCGGGTAGAGAAGCAAATTTTTAACCGCCTCAGGAAGAGCTTCCGCAGATCCAAGATCGTCAAAGGTATTTTCAAATCAGTAATTGTTATTATTTATTTTTCAAATAGTTTCATTTGGTATCAAGCACCTGGTAAACAATGTTAAAGATTTTGGGCCATGTATGTAGTGTCTTTAGGCTTGGTCTCAGAACAAGGATGAGCCATACACACTCATAAGATTTACTTCACATGGGATTGATTCATAAGTCATAGCTGAAAATTAGTTTACGTCATACCCAACTTCAAATCAAGCTCGTAGAGAATGGCATGCTTCTCTATGGGCGGGATGCGAATGGTTTCTGGCTAATGGCTATAATTTATGGATCAACAGCTAAGACTAAGTCTGCTAAATTTTGCAATTTTCAGATGCCAGTGCAGTCAAATAGTTACATTAGCAATCCCATTGTAATGTAACTGCTAAAATAGTTAGTGCTGTGTGCTCTTATCATGAAAACGTGTTTAGACTTTAGAGATGATGCGACATGAATATCATCTTCACTGATACTGGTGGTTATCACTTTGTTCAATGATTCTGCTAGCCAGGCTTTTCCATCACCTTATCTCTCAGATGCTGGAGAGGGTGGTGGACGTTTAAAGTGGGTGTTCTCCTCTGCCACTCCAGAGAAAGATGCCATAGACCATAGTAGATGAGAATATTATAGATTCAGTCTAGAATAACATGTAAATTCAGTGTTCATGTGGGTCCATGTCATGTTTTCCGTTACATGTAAACGTTTGCATCCTCACTGTTTTGGTTAATTGGGTGGGTTCATAAGTCAACTGAAGCAGATTCATGACATTCAATTGTGACTTCGTGTTTAAGGTTTTGCCTTGTAAATATGCTAGGAAACTTCTGGTGAAGAAATAATTCAGCTCTAGCGATATGATTTGTTTATGTGTTTCTAGACTTGAACTCTGCATTGTGCAACAGTTGAATTGTTACTAGCACAATATTAATATCATTCACTTTTCTTAAGCTTTGCTGCCTTTTTTTTTACTATTCTAGCTGTTTAATTCTTCAAGATAATTTATTTTGTTATTGTTCTGCAGCTAATTATAATGGCTAAATAAGGCCCTGCAAGTGGATATGGTAACTCAAGGGGTTACGTAAACCATGAACAGTATCAGAAGCAATGGTGCAGATAAAGCACATATGCTATGTAGTTCAGTTAGCGAAGCAGATTCATCGGCTCAGGAGTGAAATGCTGAAAGGTTGACTCTAAGTTTGATGAGATTCCTGGATGAATTCAGTCTTAAAGTCTCATTTCAATTCAGTTAACAGAAAAATTCATCTCAAAGGCCTCGAACAAGTTAAGTTCAAATAATCACTTATGCCAAAGAGCTGCTAATATATACAGGTATGCAACCTTATTTTAACTAAAAATAATAACATGTAAAGTATGAGAAAAATGTAGAAGTTTATCATTAGTGCGCCTACTGTGTCTAGTGAAGTATGTTAAGATTTATGTGGATATGAATCATATGATGACCTGCTAAGAAAATGAAAAATTTGTTGGCCAACAATGCATCTGTAGTGCATGAGCAGGCAAGGAAGATTTGGGTTATGGCATTTGTTAATAATGTCCAGTGACTAGCAAACCCTGAGTTCAGAATTTGCATTTTAGCTCACCATTCTTGTTTGGTCTGTGATGCATGTTTGTACCATTGTCAGTAATTCAGGATCAGGGTTCAGCAATTATTGGAGTGATTCTCAGATTATGTGATTAGCAATAATTTACAACCACTGAGCTGAATCAACTGATTCTTCTTTTTTTATATAGTAATTTTAAATTCTTTATATTGAAGAAGATTAAAGGATACTGAAACTTATGATGGTAGTTTCCTGGAAACTGAAACTATTTATCTTGAATTTTTTCTTTTCTTAAAGAAAATAGAAACGTACCATATTGTAACACAGCGGAGATGGGCAACTTGCCAACTGGTTCCCAATCCTGTATACGAATATAGTAAAACTTGCCAGTTTATTCATTGTTTACTGAACACAGCGGAAAAGCACACAGTGATATTTTATTTGGCCCCTCTTCAATTCAATTCTGGCCCTGCCGCTGGTAACACTCGCTACCAAGTATTAAGTCTAGTAAAGTGTGACCGGCAGACGTGGGTTTAGGTAAACTTCAAGTGGGGTTACTTTGGGCATGGTTAGACCTGGACCTTCCGCCATGTCTATAACTAGTCCTCCGGCTGTGTTGAAATCAAATGCCTGAAGAAGACGAGCTAGTGCCATGTGAACTGTCTGGAGGAAAAAGTCGATACCTGGGCATATCCTTCTTCCTGATCCAAATGGAGTGTACTCAAAATGTTGGCCCCTGAAGTCGAGTTTTGCTTCTTCACCACCAAAACCACCATCTGACCGTGGAAGAAACCTCTCTGGCTTAAACTCTGACGGGTTTGACCACACTCGAGGATCACGCTGCAGTTTCCATAGGTTCACTACTAAGCGTGTGCCTGCTTTCACTTCGTACCCACCAACAGTGCAGTCTTCCATAGCCTCGTGGGGTAGGGAGAGTGGAGCGGGAGGGTACAGTCGGAGTGTTTCCTTGACAATTGCTTGGAGGTAGACGAGACACTCGATATCGTGTTCCTCTATTATTCTGTCCTTGCCAACTTTGGTGTCAATCTCATCCTGAGCCTTCTGTAAGACATCAGGATTGGTGAGCAGCAGTGAGAGAGCCCATGTCATTCCAAGTGACGTTGTATCCGAAGCAGCCAATATAAGTTGCTGCAAAATCAATAAAACCATCTTATAAGTTAAACCCTGTATCAATTATCCGATGTAGATTTGGAATATAAGAATTGATCACATACCAGACATGTAGATTTGATGACAGTATCTCGACTGTAACCAAAGAAGAGATCATCGTTTTCTTCATCAAGAATTGACATCAACACATCCATGAAGTCATTCCCATCATCATAATTACTCCCTCTTGCTGCTCTGCGTTTTTGTACTGTTGGCAGTCTTTTTCTCTCTCGATGTTCTTCAAGCCACTTTGAAGCAATCAAGTTCATCTCTTTGGAGACCCTCTTCATTTGTTTCTTTTGCCCATCCACATCCAACCACCCAAGGAATGGAAGAACATCAGATGCAACTGATACCCCCGCTAGTTCCATGAATTTTAGGACAGTCTTGTGGAGCTTTTGGCCCTCTTCTTCCTCTTTGGTGTAATCTTCATTACCATTCTTAATAAAAAGGGTCTTTCCTACTATTATCTTCAAAACCACATTTAAGGAAAGTTCTGCAAACACTTGGCTCATGTTGACCTTAACTGAACTAGTTGTGCTTATCAAGTTCTTATGGTGTTCCATCCAATATTCATATAATCTTTTCATGCATTTGTCGATCTCTAAGTACCGTCCATGCTTAAGTAACTCGAGGCGCCTAAGTGAGAGTAAATGGATTGTAGAGATCTTACGGATCTCCCGCCAGTAAGGACCATACACAGAAAAGCCAAACAAGGACTTTGTGAGGTACTTTCCGGCCGCACTAGGTGGACGAGTAGCGAATAACCTATCGTTGGTGGTGAAGCATTCTTTTGACATCTCCCAACTGCTCACAACCAATGTCGGATACATACCAAACCGGACAACGCAAATAGGTCCGTACTTGTCGGATATATCTGCAAGGATCTTGAATAGAGGTGTAGATCCTATTAGCTGAGGAAGATGGCCTACTATCGGCCATGCACCTGCAACTTCAGGTGGAGATGCTGGTGATAATATGCGCTCGTGTAAGTTGGTTTTGATATTCCTTGGCCTTACAATAAACACCCAAATACAATAGAAGAAGGATAGCAAAGCTAATAAGCCCGCAGTATTCAGGAACGGCCGCAAGTAGCCGTGATTGATGATTGCCATATCCATCACTCTTAGCAGCAAGTGATGATAATTTCAATAGGGAAAAGAACACCGATTCTAAGAAGATTGATAGGACAGGTGGCTAGCTTATTGGGGAAACTAACGGTAAAAATCATGTGATAGCAGTGTATAACACCAACCCACTACAGAGACATATACACCTAGCTAATAATCTTGATTTGACTGAAAGTGTAGATATTCTTAGTTTCCACTCTTTAGGCTGCTTCCAGAATTCCACTGTGTTTATCTATATGTGCATTGTTACTATTCCAGAACACCTTGAATTCAATGAATGGTGGTAGTGGAATTAAGATAAGACTCCATCCGTCCGATCCCATTATTAAATGACCTACTTAGTTTGAAATGTTGTCCTACTATTAGTTGACCTATTTTATTAAATAAGGGAATATTTCTAAAATTATATTTTTGATTGATTATTAATAGAATGAGAAATATGTATAATTTGATATCCATGTTTATATTCATTACGTAGGTGTTTTAAAATATTTTTCAATGATATACAAAGTTTAAGAAAATTCATGGTATATTTTGAGTGATAAATCATTTCTAAATTTTACAAGTTACTCCCTCCGTTCCATTTTACTTGATGTTGTAGAGTTTTTTACGCAAATTAAGAAATAACATAGAGAGTAACTTTTTTTTTTCCAAATCTACCTTATTAATTTCATCCTAAAAATTAAAACCACCTAGTTCTTAGTTCATATATTTAGTGTAAATTACGAATCCCGTTGTAATTTTTTTGGGATAAAGTATTTATCCTCCATGTAGTGGATTTAAAAATTAGACTAATTATCCATCTATCATTTCAATGAAAATTAATGGTATGATATGATTCCAAAGCAAGGGAAAATTAGTGAGAATTTGGGAAAAAAAACTTAAACATTCATCTATTTTGGAACATAAAAAATACCCTAAAACTTCAAGTAAAACGGAACGGAGAGAGTATTATCTATAAGGGTATAATTGTAAAAATACTTAAAAATATTTCCTTCCACTCTTTGCCTTAAAAGTTATGCAAAGTTGAACTAGATTATCTAATAATGAGATGGAGAGAGTATTTTTTATATTTGGTTCGACCACCATTTTATTAGTGTTGGCTTTTGAAATAACAAGATCAGCCGCACGTGCTTTGCACGTGCTATAGAGCCCATCTTTAGGCGTGGAACAACTCAAAAATTCAGTTTTTGTTTTGTTTTTAATGTGTCAAAAAAAATATATCAAGTTACATTAATACTCCCTATATATATTTATCTTATATCTTTGAAATGAAATAAAGCTAGAAGGCAAAAACGGAAAATGGAAATTAGCTTTCATGTCATGGGACCTATTATTTTTATTTATTTAATTTGAATACTTAAAATACCATTATACCCTCTTTTATTTAATTTAAATAGTTAAATTACCATTATACCCTCCTGTTTATTCAAATCACTTCATTTAGGTGCACGTAATATGGGGGCAATTTCGGAATATCAATTTTGTAGTTTAAATTACCATTATAGCCTCCTTTTTATTTGTAACATATTATTTATGTGCACAAATATGGGGGCAATTTCGAATATCAATTTTGGTTTTCATTTTTACCATTTTAGCCTCACTTAATTTAGATAGCATTTTTACAAAACTACAAAACTAAGGGCAATTTCGGATTTTCAAAAATTACAGCCTCAAGTACTGTTCATGAACAGTACCTAAGGGGGTTGGCTTTATATAATGGTATAGATATAGATAAGATGACACCATTTGTTACCATAAGTAGAAAATTGCTTGCCATTTAGAGAAAACAGTCAGAATTATTGAGGTTACGTATTTTAATTTGATTCTTCTATCATTCATGGTTATAAGTGTCGAATCGATACTGACACATATTTAGAAGTTTGTGTCACTGTAGGTAGCTAACGTCTCCTAATTCTACTAACCAATAGTTCGTGTTGACAAGATATTTTTTGGGAGCCACGACTGGAATAACTTTTTTTTTCTTTGTTGATTAGGCTAAGTCTTATGGGCTAGATATCTAGCAGCTAGATTGGTCATCCACGTCAGCTAGGGCAACCTCCTAAATCCTATGGGATAGCGAATCTAGCAGATAGTCGCTGAATAGAACAACGTCCAACGCCGAACAAAACAACGCTTGAAAAAATGTAGAACTAATAAATTTAGCTATCATTAATTCTTTTCATGTCAGATTTGCAAATCAATCGACTACAGTAATGTATATGAATATTAAAATTAAATGCCAGCTAGCTAGCTTTCAGATCGTGTCTATCACTGTTGTTTTTGAATATTAAAATGAAATCCATCCCATACATCCCATCCATCCCATCCATGTGTGCTCGAGCTTCAAGATATATCAATGGCTGTCATCAGCTTTACTAACAAACAGCGCTCAAAAATATTTCTTTACACAAAAAAGAAAAGTGACGCCGAATGGTTCAACGTTTCTCGCGGATCCCTTAGAATATTCTGCACAACGCCGAACTGCTTCAGCCGTTTTGGGCACTTTTGGGCGCCAACCATTCAAATGTTTCAATCTCGCCGCTTTATAGTGATCATGAGCAAGAACTGCTAGAGAGAGAAATAGCCGATTGAGTGTTAACTTTTTCCCACACTTTTTTCATGATTTGCAACACTTTTTTGCCAATCTAGCAGTCCAATCTAGCCCATAGGACTTAGCCTTAATCAACATTAAGGTCGAGTGGCCTGCTTGTTTTGACCGAATTTAGAATCACAAAATTGGTTAAAAAGACCAAAATCAATAATTTCTAGGTGAAAAAGACATTTAGATTTTGATACTGTTTAAATGGACAAAAATATAAAAATAACCAGGATATTAGAATATAGAGAAGGTATAAACAAGTAGCCGAGGTGCAGTAAAGGACCGAGGCAACCGTATGGTGAAGTGAAGACTAAATCAAGTAAATGTGGTAGTCGTCGCACGTGAAGTGAAGATTAAGTCAAGTGACCATGATATAATGGCACGTGAAGTGAAGAACATATAATATTCAAACTGAAGTCAAAGTCAAGATAAAGTAATCAAGACTCAAGAGATCACTGAGATCCAACAACACGAGAAGATCGATCGGTGATCGCTTAAGTTTCCAAGAATAAAAAGATCTTGTGTAATTTAGGTAGTTTTCTAGACAAGTCAAATATCTAGCTAATTTCCTATTATTCATATTCTAGTTAATTAGGATATATATTATAGAGAATAATATAATATCCTATATTAATTATTCATACTCTATAAATAGAGAGTCTCAATGTAATATCTCAGAATGTTACATGATCAATATTATCATTCACCCTACGGGGTTGCTTGTGGACGTAGGTCGAGTTGACCAAACCATGTTAAATCTCTCGTCTCCATTATTGTTTTGGTATGTAGATTTATTTATTCTTGATTGTTTTATTTTATCATTGATTTGATTTTATTATTTGTCTAATATCAATGATATCCATCTTGAATTTGATCTACATATCAAAATTTAAGACATGATGTAACCAGTTTCATCCTACCCATTTTCAAATTCTTTTTTATTATTTTTAATTTACATCGATGCATCCAGTTTCATCCTCGCTATTTTTAAGTTTAAGCCGGGATGAATCCAGTTTCATCCTTGCTATTTTTTGTGTCCATTTCGCCGATAATAATTTTTACTCGTCCATTTGACCCATGTTTTAAATTCTTTTGGACAAATGACCCATTAAGGTCGAGTGGCCTGCTTGTTTTGACCGAATTTAGAATTGATGTTGCCTACTTCTCTTATGGCCGAATTCCATTCTTGTTTATTTCATTATTCCACCAGTAATCTAATTCTTTAAGTAAAACTGTTTTGGTTGTGTCAGTTCTGCTGCTGATCATTGGGCCGACCGAGCGAAGCGAGGGAGGACCTTTATATGGCCACTTTTTTGTAAATTGTAAGTCATCAATTGACACAAAAAGATTGGATTTTGGTGTCCCAAATTGATTTCAATCAACAATGAAATGCCAAAAGAGCCCCTCCATGTTTCTATTTCTCACTAAAACAAACGTAAATATGACATCAAATGAAGGGTAATGGAGTAAATTTCACCGCGTAAAAAGGACACGGAGGTTGGAAATGGTTTAATTGTTTAGGGGCAGTTTAGTAAAACACTAAGGTAAAGTGAGTTAAAGGTTGCGTGATCGAATCCGGCCACCTCCTTCTCTTTTTTCCTTCTTTTTTTTCTTTCTTCTTCTTTCTTCTTGACCATGAAACCAGATCTAATTCCTCTTTTCAAGTTAAATCTATTCAATTCGTGTCAAACTTGAAAAACCTAAATCATCATTAACAGTAGCTTTTCTTGAAGAAGAATTCTAAAAGAAGGGAAAATTTGAGCAGAATCAATATCAGTAAACCAATCTGAAGATTAAATCCTCGAAAGCGATTTGAAAGGTAAATTTGATTTATTATTATCATTTTAATTTGATCGCGACTCTTGATTTAGTCGATTTGGAAACCTAATTTCGAACAAAAAAATAATTACGGTATAAAAAACCTAATTTTATAGATACGAATCAAACCCCTAGACTAAATTTTAGAATCTCAGAAGCTAGGGCTTGAGATGATAAAGTGTCGATGTTAATTGAAACGAGAAGAATTGATGGATCTAATGATCGAGGTGGTGGTGATTAGGGCTTGAAGGAATTGGGGGTTTTGCTTTCGGTTGTGAAATAATGAATGAATGGGTCTGTGATTGATGAAGGAGATGGTGTTGATGCCGAGAAGAAATCTGTTGATCTTCTTTGGGAGTGTATTAAATCACCATTCTGTCTGGTGTCTAGTCCTTTTATGGAATCGCTTGATTACTCTTTGTTTCGTTGTCTTGAACTCTTGATCTTGCTAGAAAATGTATGAATTGTTAGTTGCTCAAATTTCGTGGTTAATCATTACTTAGCTTGTGGAAGTTCTCAATCGTGTGACATAATTGTTGCGTCTTTTGTGATATCTGTGTATTGTGTGTGTAGGTTCGAGGAGAAGCTAATTATACACACACCTGAAGAGATATAACTAAAGGCTAGAGGTCCTTGTCATTATAGCAAGTCATTGAGGCTAAGCGAAAGCAGAAGCGGCGGATGGATAAGCAGAAATAAAATTATGAAACAATTATGCCCTCAATTGACGAAGATGCTTAATGCTGTTTTAGCAGGTGAAGATCTTATGCTAATATTATTATCTTAATTACGAGAGCATTCTGTAAAATGTTTGTCTCGAAAAAACAAAGTCATACGCACCGGAGGTCTCTTGAAACCCAATGCATGAATTTCTTAGTAATCTATCCATTCTCGTCCGTCTCGTGTCTAGTCCTTTTTATGGAATCTCGCTTGATTACTCTTTGTTTCTTTGTAAGCTTATCTACTGAGAAAGCATCATTCACAAGTGATTTAAAATGTATCATAGTCGTAAATTGAAATCGGTCCTTTGAGGCTTATATTTATTTTTCTAAAAATGGATGAGATGTCACCAATATATTTATTTCATCGTGTTTCGAGACATAACTTTGGTTCTTCTTGCAGGGGAAGAAAATTTATGATCCATGTAAAGGGGAAGAAACAAAGTCTTTAAACATCTCGCAAGAAGTTGGGTTGCATTCCTTGTATCTCATGATGGGACAAGGTTTGAAAACAGTGGCCTATGCCGGGCGGGGAATGTTATTGCCATACGCGGCCTTCGTCATCACATGATGTGCATCTCTTTTTTGACTAGAAATTGTTGGTCCTTTTCAAGTACGGTTTTCCAAGTTGTCCCTACTCTTAAGAGTTGTTGTTGAACCAACTACTCAAACAAGACACGGAGTCATTTGTAGAAGTTAGTATTTCGCCACGCAGAAGAACAAGTGCTTGCAATTGCAGGAGAGGTTCATCTCGAGTGATGCATAAAGGATTTGAAAGAGAGGTTTGCGAGGTTTAGTTTGAATGCCTCAAAACCCCTCACTTGAGACCGTTGAAGGGGATGAAATCCTAGATAATCTGGTCTTGACTGTGGCTTAATTTGTGTTGAGAAAGCAACTCCTAGTGGTCTATACGTTATTCAGTGCGGGTTGTAGAACTTCCAAAGACTTGCAAAGTTGTTTGATGTAAGTTCTCGATCCACTATGGAGAAATTCTAGAGGGAGAACACAGGTAAAGAAACAACAACCGAATTCAAGATATTACATGATAGTCTAGTCAAGCACTTAAAAAACGGACGATGGATGTTTTGCGGGATCGTGCTGCGAGTGAAAAACTCCAACAAGGATAATGCGGATGAATGTAGAAGTGTGTGGCTTCACTTGCTTTGGAGAATCTGGCTCTTGGACCTAGGGATGTTAGCCCCGATATTCTTCTTGTTTCCGGATGCCAAAGAAGATAATGATGATCATTCGGCTCTAATTCGAGTTCTCCTCTTGCATTTCGAAGATTTAAGGGTTTTTGATGAAGATGCGTCTTTTGAAAATTCTTGTATCTATATCTGGGAAGCGGAGACTCTATGAACCTATGGAGCGAAATTCTCAAGAACAGAGTATTAACTGGAGTTTCGGACCGTTTATCCGATGAACTGTGTAGGGGTTGGCTTTTATTGTTGAAGCTAAATTTATTCCAATGGAGAGTCAATATATCCAATGAATTTGATGCTTTTACTCAACTAGCGAGAACACTGTGGCATCTTCACCGGACAGATAATGACAGCAGTGGAGGAAGCATGTATGACAAAGTGTGCTTCACAAGAAACCTCGAGTTCGGGAAGCCATGTACTTAATTGAATTGAACACCCCAACTTTGACATTTGGGCCTCAATGTATGCCGTTCTATCTAGGGACGTGCCCGAGTTTTGAAGGATGAGATGCAAACAAGAGGTATCATACATTCGTTCTCTCTTATCTTTGAATATTGGGACTTTATTAAATCCGCTTTGTGTTGGTTTATTTTTCGTTGATTTTTAGAGTTCCCCTCAAAGATTGGTATAACTGAACCTATGGTTACGCAGGTTAAAAATGGTATTTTTCGTTTTAATTCTTAAACTATCGGGGGTTAGCACCAAAGTTACATTTTATAGCTTGCTCTCGCCCGAGAGGAGCCACCTTGTAAAGGTTTAGTGCTCTTTCAGTTTTGATTAATAGTCGCTATCCTGTTATGAATGAAGAGGAAAAATTGGAATTAAAATTCTTTAATAAAATGTTTACAAAAAGAGGAGCCAATCATAAGACCGTTTCTTGCACTATTTTGATTGGGCCGACAAGCGAAGCGAGGGAGGACATTTATATGGCCATCTTTTTGTAAATTTTGAGTGATCAATCGACGCTGGAAGATTAGATTTGGTGTCCCAAACCTTTATCAATCAACAATTAAATGTCAAAAAGCCCTCCGTATTTCCATTTCTTACTGAAACTATCAAAATACAACACAAATGAAGGGTAATCGCGTAAATTTATTTGGACGAAACGGGCGAAAGTATCACTTTTTCTCGAGACGGACGAACGTATCACTTTCTCTCAAACGGAGCGAAAGTATAACTTTTTTGTGAAAAGGATCAAAAGTATCACTTTTTCGAAAAGGAGCGAAAGTATCACTTTTCTGAAACGAGGCGAAAATATCACTTTTTCTGAAACGGGACGAAATTAGTCGCAGACAAACCCCATCTTCGGGTTTTTTTTCGGTCGGCACTCCCACCGTGGCAACGGTTATACTAGTATATGTACGTAATAGTTCAGTAGCGAAGCAGATTCACAAACTCGAGGGTGAAATGTTGATAGGTTAAGTAGCTCAGCTATGAGAAAAATTCATCCTAAAGGCCTCAAACAAATCAAGAACTGCTAATAATAAACTGCTTATGCAACTTTGTGTTGCACAAAGGAAATCAGTGCACGAAATTCGAGAAGATTCTACGTGTAATTTCAGTTAATTTTTGCTAGCTGTTCTTTTTCTCTTTGGACTATGAGAGACATGTGGAAGTTTATCATTAGTGCGCCGGCCTACTATTTTTTTTTTGATCATTAGTGCGCCGGCCTATTATTTTTTTTTTTGATCGGTAAAGATAAATTTTATATATAGAAATGCCACATACAATATTAAGGAGTACACGACCCTTATACGAAAAAACACATAAGACACCCGATACAAACTTTCAGGAAACCCATCAACCGATTGATGACCCTTATGCGCTGGCCTACTATCTTGGTAGTGAAATTGGCGAAGCTTACTGTGGATAGATGAGAACCGAGTATAAATTTAATTTTGTTGGCCAACGATATATACTGTGTTTGTAGTGTTTGAGGAAATGTCCTTGGCTAATAATTGCGTCGACCGACCGTTTCGGGCCCCTAGGCAGGGAGTCCCTTTTATGGCCATATTTTTGTCAATTGAAATAATCGCTCATGCCAAAGAGCTGCTAATATATACAGGTATGCCAAAGAAAATCAGTGCATGAACACTAGTTTATCTACGTATAACATCTAAAATATGAGAAAAATGTAGAAGTTTATCATTAGTGCACCTACTTTGTATGTATGTGTCACAGTATGACTAGTATGGGCCATCACTTTAGTCTGCCTTTAGCAATAACTTGGATGTATTTAACAATTCTATCTTAGCTAATTGCTAGCTATCGGATTATGGACACGTGTGTGTGTGATACATTCATTAGGTTAAGACCCAATTATTGGTCATTTAAGCTGTAAGAAGGATTTGTTGAATCCCATCTGAAATTTAATGAAATTGTTATTTCCTTGGCTACGCTTCTTAGCACGTAAATCGGCTTGATCTCGATTCAAGAGGTGTTTAACACCAATTATCCTCCATTTTATCCCATCTCTGTATTAATTTGTTGTGTAATCACAACAATTGGTATTCAGAGCCTTGTTTTCACCCAATTTTTTTTTTTTCAATGACACTCAAAGACCTTGAAACAAAAACTCATTAAATGAAGCCGCCATCGCAGCTTCAATCAGATCTCAAAACGCTTTCTACTGATCTTACTAATCAAATTGATACTGTGAAAGCTAGTTTCAAAGAAACCTTACAAGAGAATAACCACAGTCTTATTCAGTTGCTCCATAAACCTGCAAATCACAATCGAATCAAGATCCGTATAGGTTCACATCAAGGAGGATGACGACTACACAAATTATTATCATCATCATTCTAGCTTTCCTAATCACCATCATCGGATTCCAAAACTAGACTTCCCACACTTTGATGGAGATAACACAAGAGGATGGATCCAGAAGAGTGAAAGATACTTCCAACTCAATGACATTGAAGAACACAGAAAGTCGACATATAGCTGCAATCTATTTAGAAGGTAAGGCTGAAAAATGGTTTCTAAATTTTCAAGTTAATCGAAATAGAATTACCTGGCAAGATTTATCTCTCCATCTATGTGCTAGATTTGAAAATCTTGTAGAAGAAAATTTTGTTGGTAGCTTCAATAAACTTGTTCACCATCTTCTCAGGATGATTATTATGATGAATTTGAATCACTCAAAGCCTTGATGCTATGTATGAACCCTTCCTTGGTTGAATCCTACTTTGTTATGAGCTTCCGGTGGATTGAAGGATGACATTGGCAAACCGTATCCATGTTCCACCCAAAAACTCTAGCTGATGCCTTTTCATTAGCTAGACTCCAAGAGAAGAAACTTCAATTAACTAATGCAGCCTCAAAATCATTTACCAAATCCTTCAATACCCATTACAGCTCACAGAGACCATACACTGCTAATCCCTTACCTCCTAGACCAATTCTCACTTCACCCAAATCTAGCCCTTCCACCCAAAAATCTTTTTTCACACCCAAAGTCCACCACTACACCTCCTATCATTAAAAGACTCTCTCAAGAGGACATGGACAAGAGAAGAGCTCAAGGGCTCTGTTATAATTGTGATGCACGATTTAAAGCCCAGCCACTTGTGTAAGGGAAAACAAAAGTTATACATGTTACACATGGACTCTCTTGAATCACAGGACACCGAGGAGGAAGAGGAAGTGTTTGTTGAGGCACTGAATCTCCGACCAATCTGTTGAGGTATCTCTTCATGCTCTCACCGCTCTGCACCTGGTGATACAATCAGATTCCTGGCCTCATCAACAAGAAAACTGTGTCTATCCTTATTGACATAGGTAGCACCACTAGTTTTATTGACAGTGCCTTGGTTACTTCACTCAAGTACTCCATCACACCAACTTCACCTATGCTGTCACTGTTGCCAATGGAGAACAAACAACAAGTTCAGGCATTTGCTCTAAACTACAATGGAGCATGCAATGACACCATTTTATGGAAAACTTGAGAGTATTACCACTTGGAGGATGTGACATAGTACTTGGAGCAGATTGGTTGAAGAAATTAGGTGATGTGACCTTCAATTTTGCAAAACTTAGTGTTTCCTTTCTATACAAGACCAAACTTATTACATTGCAACTACTCCAAAACATTCATTCCCGTTGATGAGTGGAGGGCAGTCAAAAAGTTCTTTCTCAAACATTCACATGGGGTAGTAGCTCAACTATTCTCCATAAATACAACTTCACCACCCCCTACCACCCCAGACATTTTACTGCCACTCTTGCAAGAATATACTGACATATTTCAAGAACCTTCCACTCTTCCACCTGCAAGAAGTTTGGAACATAAAATTCCCTTACAACACAACTCATCACCTGTCAACCAAAGAGCTTATAAGCGCCCTTATGTGCAGAAAGGTGTAGTTGAACAATTGGTTAAGGAAATGCTTCAAACTAGGATTATTCAGCCTAGCCACAGTCCATTTTCCACTCCCATTCTTCTTGTAAGAAAGAAAGATAATTCATGGAGATTCTGTGTGGATTATAGGAAGGGTTTCACCTATTTGCCACCCACTTTAAAAAATTTAACAATTTCATTTTTTCAATTCTACATTTTCCTATTTACCACCTATACAAAGTCAAATATATTTGACTTAACTTTGACCATTTTTATTTGTCTTCTAATAAACTCTTAAACCCTAAATTAGAATTTTGCTTAACCATTAATGTTCAACAAAAACTTATGATTTGCTTATCAATACAGTTCCCTTACTCACGTTAATGACATCCAATGATCCAAATGATATAGAAAGGATTGTTGTGTTAGTTTAACTTTCATACTTGGCCTTTAAACCAACAGTACGGACATTAGGAAAAGAAAAGTGATGAACATAAGCCTCTCCCTGTATGTCCATTAATGAATCATCTCCGATACAAGTCCTCCATTAATTAATCAAATTGATTAAGCGAATTTTTCCATTAACGAATCATCTCCACTAGAAGTCGTCCATTAACGAAACAAATTGA
Organism: Papaver armeniacum; assembly: GCA_023531295.1. Classification (NCBI taxonomy): domain Eukaryota; kingdom Viridiplantae; phylum Streptophyta; class Magnoliopsida; order Ranunculales; family Papaveraceae; genus Papaver; species Papaver armeniacum. The sequence goes on along the minus strand of JAJJWW010014968.1, from coordinate 577,733 downwards.
CTAAGCAAAAATAAATTTCAAAAAAAAAAAAAAGTTGGGGAAGATCGGTGGTCGGAGATGGTGGGGGTGGAAGAAATGGGGGAGAATGTGGGAGAAAAAGAATATTGGAGTATATTATTTTTTTTGGGTTAGTTTTTAGGGTTAAATATTTGAATGGTTTTAGGGTTGGATGTGAATAAAAAGTCAAGAAGTAGTATTTAGGAGATATTCTAAATTATATGAGTGGTAAATAGGATAAATGGGTGTGGCAATTAAGGTGGGTGGTAAATAGGAATAGTGTGGGTGGCAAATAGGTGGAATCTTATAGGAAGCTCAACAACATCACTATTAAGGATAAGTTTCCTATCCCTATTGTGGATGAATTGCTAGATGAACTACATGGTGCCATCATATTTTCAAAGATAGATATGAGGGCAGGTTATCATCAAATAAGAGTACATGATCTTGACATCCACAAGACAGCTTTTAGAACTCATCAAGGCCATTATGAGTTTAAGGTCATGCCATTTGGCCTCACCAATGCTACTGCCACTTTTCAAGATCTAATGAATGATATTTTTTAGCCATTTTTAAGAAAGTTTGTGTTAGTCTTATTTGATGACATTCTTATCTATAGTAAAAGCATGAGTGAACATTTGGAGCATCTCAGATTGGTCTTTACACTGCTCAGACATCACCAACTATTTGCCAACTTGTCTAAATGTTGCTTTGGCCAACCTTCCTTGGAATATCTGTGTCATATAGTCACAGCAGAGGGTGTGTGTCTTTGATCCCAATAAAATTGCTTGTATGTAATCTTGGCCAATTCCAATGAACATTAAAGAGCCGAGAGGGTTTCGGCCTTACAGGGTTACTACGTAAAAAGTTTGTACAACATTATGGAGTTATAAGCAAGCCACTAACTAATCTCCTCAAGAAAAACTCATTCCAAAGGGAGCTCAAATTGCTACAACTGCATTTGAGACTCTCAAACAGCATTGAGCTCTACACCCGTATTGGCTTTACTTGATTTTTCTAAGCCCTTTGTAGTGAAAAGTGATGCTAGTGACATGTGCATTGCAGCTGTCCTTTTGCAAGACAAAAAACCAATTGCTTACTTCAGCAAACCACTAGGACTTAGAGCTGCAACACTCTCTACTTATGAGAAGGAATTTCTAGCCATTGTTATTGCAGTTCAAAGGTGGAAGCATTATCTCCAAGGTACTAAATTCATTATCAAAACTGACCATCAAAGTCTGAAGTACCTATTGGAACAAAGGTTACAACCGCATTCCAACAAAAATGGATCATCAAATTGCTTGGATTTGATTATGAAATTCATACAAAAAGGTGTGACAATGTGGTTGGGTTGATGCACTTTCTAGAAGACCCTCGTATTCGCTACTTGCCATTCAATGGCTATATTTAGACAAACTTGGATACAAGAAGTTCAACGAGTTATGTTGATGATGCCAAAACCAATCAACTCATTTCTCAACTACTACTCGGCCCGATTCTCTCGCCTAATTACTCACTCATTGACACTACAACAAAAACATACATGGATCATTCCTAAAAAGTGTGATCTAATTATTGGTTGTCTGTGATCTTTGCCAGTATAATCTAAAGGGTGATCTATAGATAACAACTCTCCAAAAATGAAAAGTGTGATCCTACCCTATGCAAAGAACATAAGGTTTTGAGAAGTTGAGATCTAAAGACAAGATTTATAAAAGACAAAGTTTTTAAAGTAGTGATCTTTCCAATGAGTTTTCTATCCAAATTTACCCTATACAAATAGTAACCCAAAGTGTGATCACATATCATTTTACACTGTAGAGTCGTAAGTCATTTGTCCGAATAAAATTCATTCAATGTTCAAACCAAATACATTCAATGTCCGAGTGAACCAAATACATTTAATGTCATAACCAAATTCATTTCAAAACCACCCGTAAAAATTACAAATTTCTCTACTCAGAAACAAAGAAATGCATTTCTACTGTAAAAATTACACATTTCTATTATAAACTGCAAATGAAATTTCAAGTTCAATCATCCAAAAGAACAGGAAAGGAAACTTCATCGATGTGCTATCCACTCCAACTCATCTCGAAATGTTCTTATTCGGACTCTTTAACTCATCCTCCTTTGTTAAGAAAAAAAATGCATTGGTTCAAAGACCAAGCAATAGAATTTGATCTAAAAAGAATAACACGACTCTTATTTCTCTCGCCAAAGTGAGCTAGTGCCTGTGATTCATATGTATTGGCCGGAAAAAACAAATGCATTGGTTCCAGCTTTTCATTAAGAGTTTGAGACAAATAATCAATTGGGTATCAATGAGTTTTCTCGGCTAAGAGCCGACAATCCATAATCTTAAACAAACATTATTAGTTACTACCATTCTTCTTTGTTACCTACGCGAGGTCATGGGGTGATGTAATAACATTGAATGCGGCTATCAAAGGGAGTCTATGTAACTTTAACCCTTCATGAGCTTTTTGACCTTCTTTCCCTTTATCACTAGCTTTTTAGGCCATGCAACGTGATATCTCTTCGCATCTCCTACAAGGAATATTTCCTCTTCGCCTTTAAGAGGAATGGGAAGACAAAAGCTTGGCTTTAATGCCTCTTCTACAAGTACACGCACATTTTCTTTACCAATAGGGACATTGTGTAACATATCACGACTCTTTGAACGGAAGACCTTTCCTTTAGCCACAGCAATAGATGATCCTGAAGTTTCCAGGCACATTATACAAGATTTTCCACGTATTCGTAAAACGGATCAACGCTCGGAATACATATAGATGCAAACCAAAGAACGATGAATAGGTAAATGTATATCGTCGTTATCCAAAATAACTATTCATGGTGTTTAGATAATGCCTTATGGTCTCATACGCTTTGATTGCTTACATAGCTTATAACCGAAACGACAAAGGTGGGCTCATAAATATTTATACTGTTCATAGAACATACTAACCTTCCCAATTCCAATATTACGTTTCCTTTGGTTGATTTCATCGTCGACATCCTTGTCTTCACTATCCTTGACCACTTTTTGTCAAGAACCAAATTGACGACTACGATAAAAAAATCAAGAATAATAAACATTCTAAGAGATGCATAACCAAATCTAAAGCCAATATCTCTTATGTAAGGAGTTTATACTTCTTTTGAAGGTTTGCTCATAGCTTGAATGGTTTTGATGTGAGAATATCGAGGCTTGACTCCTGTTAACATATCGCCAACAACATGATAAGAACACATTAAATAAAGAACTTAGTTAATTCATCATCTAAGCATAATTCAACCTACTGTTCCACATGCAACTTACTTGAATCCCCAAGAAGATGGCAAGTTGAGCTTCTAGGCGCGAAATCCTCTCACTTTCTGAGCTTGATTCTGTATTTGCACTGTGGCAACTTGGTGGAGTTCCACCCTGCATAATATGTATATCATTACGAGTTTGACTTAAAGATATGCAAACATATTACCACATGAAGTCATCAACAATATTACCATGAACCCACTCTCCAAAGTTACCTTTGTTTGGAGAACAAGAGCTAACTGTTCTTCTACACGAGCTAGTCTTTGCTTCGTTAGACAAAGTTCAGCTTCAACCCTCAATATCGCCTCTCTTTCCTCCCCGCATCTTTGGTCGCAGCAGTATGGAAGTAAGATCCCCCATGAGACAAACTTTCCCATCCCTCTAACATTTCCAGTGTTCGGCGAGTCCCTAAAGCAAGTGTTAGGATATCATTGTTTGCCACTTGTGACTAGGGGAACCTTCATTCACCTGCTCGGTCAACTTGTCCTACAATTTAAGAGAGAAAACAATCCATATAGAAAAGATACCAACGAGGAAGTAAATGAATCGACATACAGAATAGTACTTCATTGTTTTATCTTAAAATTTTTTCGACTCTTTCCTTGGTTGCATCATGTGGAATGTTCCGTTTTATCTTCCTAGCTTTCTTCCATAAGATGCTCCTATCCAATCCATCAGAAGAAAGCTCTCCTTTAAGAAACAAAGACACATCAGAAGAAAGCTATTCTTTCTACAAAATTTAAGAAACCCAATCTTACATACCAATTGTTCCATAAGACCTGCATATCCTTTTCGGCTTAACCTTTGAGGATATAAGTTTTTCTTCCGCCCCGTTGACGGGTTTCACGGCGAACCTTTAAGTATAACAGATGTGAGAATAGTCCCACAACTTCTTATATATTATACAAATTATGGAAATATTTGAATATCATGTATACCTGGAAATTTTTACTCAATCTTATCTTCACAAACTCCTCCCAATGCCTTTTGTCAATAAATTTTTACATCGCCGGTGGATTAACAAGGAGATCTTCCTGGTCTTTGAATGTCATAATGTACTTCCTTGTCAACCTGCTTTTGAAAGATCTCCACAAAGCCCCTACATTCTGGATCAAGTTTCTCTTGTTTTGGGGCTGTAGAACGAATTTCCCCTGAAATACACAACTAAACATAAGGCACAAAAATCCCTACTTCTTATAACAGATTGTAGCCAAATATTCCAATTACCTCTAAGCAACACCAGATCTTATCTTTTAAACTCCTTGGAACCTTACTCCACTTTTCGTGAATTATAGGAACCATGTGCCGTGCCAAGACTCCCATATAGCTGGACAATGAGCCAGCAGCAAGTCCCACTTGGTGACCAAGCTCGTTGTACTCAACCACCTTTTTCAATCCCCTGCTGCTTCTAAAAGCCTTGGATAAAGTTTTAGGGCCTTGACGAGCACTTTCCATCATGGTATCAGCTATATAATTTAAAATCCAAAAAAAAAAAAGTCTTATGCAGTGATAAAACAACATTAAAATCAAAGCAATTACAACACACAACATGCAAATAACTTACAATCCAAGGTTGTCTCCATGTCTTCTCCACTACCATCATGCATGACTGGTTCCTCAAACTCCATGCTTGCTTTGTACTTTATTTAACACAAGCAAGTTAGTCACTCACCACCTTTGAATGGCCAAAAACCAATGAGATATATATGGATAACAAACATATACATATATGAGAAATTTGTTTAACTAATCGAGCAATCGAAACACTAACAAGTAAAAGTAATAAATATATTGTATTATATATTAAGCCCATGTCCCATCACAATGTTACACGCATAAAAGGTTTCTCCTCTCTAATATCAACATTAGGGAGGTCACTAACTCTAGCATCATCGGTGCCAAGACATGGATCTTCTTTATCAGGCATTGTTAATACCACTGAAAGCGTTGAATCAAGTTGGTCTTCGACATAAAAAAGCGTGCTTCGCTTGAGATGCTAAGATAAATGGATCACTTTTATGTCCTCTTCTACTAAGTTCAACAGATTTAAAGCCAAGGTCATCTGTTGAGATTGCATGTGCACTATCTACCAAATCACACTTGAACACCCCAGTATCCTCCTTGTATTATAATCTAGTAACCATATTTCGTTGATGACACCTAATAGGTAAATGTATCAAATACTGGATTTATATCTTTTCGCTGCATACTTGCATCCCACTTGCAACAATGCTTACTCCACTATTTTGATTGACCGTTTATCTTCAAGTTCCTTGGTATGATACCTGATACCCATTAATATCGTATCCCGAATATTTATATACTTCTTGACATAGTCCATGTGCTATCCACTCCAACTTATTTGAAATGTTATTATTTGGTTCATTTAACTCATCCTCCACCTCTGTTAAGAAAAACAAAGATGCTTATTTCCATTCATATGTTTACTCAGTGCACCCAAAAGTCATAAGCTTGAAGATCAAGGATCAAACTTATTGCTAGTATATGGTTTTCATTGAACCTTGGGAGGGGTGAACTTGGAAAAAGTCATAAGCTAAGGAAAAAAGAGATAAAGGTCGTGGATCTAACCTTTTCCTTTAACAATTGATGAAAGTATCATTGTGTTTATCATGTAGCCATTTCGGACTTCTTGATCAAGAGGATATTCATTGTTTAATGACAAGATGTGTCTTCTGTACAGAAAATAATCAACAAAAAATCATGTCAATTGTTCATAAACACTGGATTTATCCAAAAATCAAATAACACGATGTTCATTGATAACAAAAGACTTACTCAAAGATAAGGTTGAACCTCATCCATATTTGCCAAGACAAAGTGCGATGTGCTTGTGCCCAAAGTTCATAATCAACTCTTACAGAACACCACCAGCAAATGGTTTACCCTACTCAAACCAAATTTCCAGCTAACTAATACCAGTTGATTTTGTACGAGAAAACTTTTCAAAGACAATGTTCAAGACCTTCATACGCAGATAATTTTCCCGCTATACAAATTCTCCGGACGATTCTTATTCCTTATGTTACTTTTCAGAAATTTGAAGAATCGCTCAAATGGATACATCTATCGAAAATAAACAGGTCCACATAATCGAACTTCTCTAACAAGATGTACTGTTAAGTGAATCATGAAATCAAAAAATGACGGTGGGAAGTATTTTTCCAAAAGGCAGAGTGTCTCCACTAGCTGTTTCTGCATATCATTGAACTTACTTACATCAACCTCTTTGCTACAGAGTGCTTTGAAGAAGAAACATAGTCTGATTATGACGTATCTCACTTTCTTTGGTAAAACTGATCGGATTGCCATAGGCAGTAACTGCTGCATAAGTACGTGAAAATCATGGGACTTCAAACCTTGTAACTTCAGATCATCCATTGAGACACAATTTATCGAGAGATGAAGAATATCCGGAGGAACCTTCAAAAATGGGATAATGTTGTGCAAAACTTTATTTTCTCTCTCTTTTGACAATTTGAAACAAGCATGAGGAAGGTACGTTCCATTCTCTAGGTCCCGGCTGTAGTTCTTCCTTTATTCCCATATCCTTCATGTCTAAAAGAGAGTTTAAGCCATCCTTTGATTTACCAAAGAACATCCAATATTGTTCCTATGATACTCTCTAAACATTTTTCTCGATATGCATGACATCCAACATGTGTCGCACAAGAAGGTATTTCAGTCTCCAATTCAAAAAAATAGATTTCTTCAAATGCTTCCAAATGTTGCTTAACTCTTGGAATATTTCTCTTGTCTAACACTCTTCTAGCTGATCTCTTCTTTTTCATTGACCATATCCACACCGTCTTCAACTTCATTCTTCTTTGACTTCTTCAGCTTACTCAGTTTCATACTCTTGTTTAACTCTCTTCCAGCCGATCTCTTCCTTTCCCTGACTGTATCCACACGTTCTTCAACTTCATTCTTCTTTGACTTCTTCCCAAATGTGGTTTGCATGTCACTTAACCTTGTTAAGTATTTCTTCACCACTCAAGGGATTTGGTGCTTCCGAAAAATCCTTCTGACCATTAAATGCCTTCATTTGATGTCGAAATCGATGTTTAGAAGGTAAAAACCTCCTATGACCAGTATAGCAAACTTTTCTGCTGTGTTTTAACCAATTTGAGTATGTCTTTTCACCGCAAACAGATGCTTTATTCCTTTAATGGCACAACCACTTAAATCACCATAGGATGGGAAGTTATTGATGGTACACAGTAGCACAACCCTCAGGATAAACTTCTGTTGCTTATACGAGTTATAAACCTAAATACCGACGTCCCATAACCATTTCAAATCTTCAATAAGGGGAGCTAGATAAACATCAATATCCTTCCCTGTATGGCCGTGTATCAACATCACAACATAATATACTTTTTCTTTATACACTTTGGGATGGTGGAAGGTTGTATATGGTCATCATAACTGGCCAACAACTATGCTTACCACTACCAAATGAGCTATGTGGATTGACTCCATCCGGGCCGACAACCCTGGACGGAGATTTCTAGGTTCTTCCGCAAATTCCGGCCACTTATCATCCACTAGCCGCCAAGTCGGAGAGTCTCCAGGATGGCGTAACACACCACTATCCTTGATTCTTTCTTCGCAATGCCATACTAAGTCTTTATCCCCTACAGATTTATACAACCTCTTGAATCTTGGTATCGGTGAGAAATACCACATTACTTTAGCTGGCACTCCCTTAGATCTTTTGTTTGGATGTTTATTGGGAATCCATCTTGATCTTTTGCATATAGGGCAAGCATTAAAATCCTTGTAATTCTTCCGATAAAGAATGCAATCATTGGAACAAGCATGAATCTTCTCATATCCCATTCTCAAAGTATTAAGAGTCTTCTTAGCCTAATATGTAGATTTAGGAAGTTCGTTTTCTTCTGGCAGCAATGTCTTCAGTATATCCAATAACTCCGAGAAGCCTTTATCGGATAACCCATTACCATCTTTGAAGTTATATAGTTCTGCAATAGCTTCCAACTTAGACTTAGGACATCCTTCATACAACGGTATTTCAGCATCTTCTATTTCCTCTTGAAACTCGGTAGGATCACAAGATACATCTTCCATTTCAACCTCTTCTTCAAGAAATTCTGCTTCCCCAACATCTTCATCATTTGAAGTATACCCTGCGTCTTCAGCAGTTGGAATATTCCCAACATCTTCCCCATGCCAAACCCACTTAGAATATCCAGGATCAAATCCAAAGATGAAATAAATGGGATCTTACTTCACCAATGGTCGGACCAGGGAACGTTATCACAATCAAAACAAGGAAATCTTATAAGAATATGTTTTTTCCTACGTTTATGTGAATGCTTTTCATTGTGTTTTTCTTAGATTCTGAACCGCAAATCTAAGGAACTCGCTCAACTCCGTTACTATATGCATCAGATGTCCTATCTTCTATTATCAAGGACTTATCCATTACTAGTTAACAGAAATCTAAAACCTGTCAGAGGATGAGTTTCTGTGGACTATGTAACAAATTTAGAGAATACAGGGGTCTAGTTACTAGTTAACAGAACATCGTTGTAACTAGTAAGATTCATAGCAGCGCAATAGAAAAACAAAATAACAGAACAAATGAACACAACTGATTACCAACCTTTCGCAGTTCCACAAGTTCAGCCTCGAGATCAACCTCTGTCACAGCCTTCCTAAGATTGTCCTCCCCCAGCTTCATAAAAGAAACAAAAATGAAATCTCATCAATCTCCACATACAAGGTAATACAATAGTATTCTACAAAGAGAAAATGTGTAAAATGCTTTGCAGAGTAGACTTTTGAGTAGCCACTTTCTCTTCTTCAAATAAATATAAAACATGATCATATTTATGAACCTGGATTCATTGAACCGGGGGTTTAGTACACCATGGTACAATCACATGTTATAAGAAATAGGTGTAAGTGTAGAAGTGAGTTAAAAAAAATAAAAAAAAATAAAAAATATCACCGATTATTTTCGACAATGGTTATAATATTCCAAGTAGTTGAGAAAGTAGGTTGATGTTGAGGTAGTCACTGATTGATTGACTCCATGCTAATTATTTAAATAACTAGAAAGTATTAGTTATTTAAAGTATATCTTTCTTATCAACACGTTTTTTTCAGTGGAGGTCGAGGATCCTCGCTTAGCCTTGGAAATGGGGTCATAGTTTCCTCTTTGATTATGATACGATTAGGTAACCAAGTCTTATCACTTGTTGACTTTAAAATCATGCACACGAGCAAATGCATATAACCCGATAACCATACTAATTTTGCACCATCATTGGGGTTACAAGCTATTAGTAATGAGAATTCAGTGGTTGTTCAGTTACTATAGGCCTAGTATCAACACTTTGCTTATTCTTTTTCTGTGCTCCACTGTAGTTGCGACACTTAACTCTTCTGGAGGAACCTAACCTACACTTTGCTTATTGTTTTCTAGTGCTCCACCTACACTGTAGTTTCCACACTTAAGTCTCCTACAATGAAGTTTGAGCCAATGCTACAGAACCTGCAAACACACTAAGTTCTAAAATTGAAATGAGGCTGGAATAACAAACACTAATATCAAGATAAATTTTGAACTTAGAGCAGGAACCCTTCAAAGAATCAAAAAACTCTAGCCAAATTTCTTGTAAAAATACGTAAAAGTTATTTGGAGCTTTTGGAAACTGTGTTTATACAAGCAAGAACAGAACAGAACATTTGATTTGTAACAGAGGCTTGAGTATTTCACAGTAATGTGCCTATAAGTGCAAAAATGAACATATAACTTAGCATCCGAAAGCACTATGGCTGCAAACAAGTCATGCTACACTATATCATTCGTAATGCAGCCCAAGATACGCTAACATAATGTAGCCCAAGATACGAAGCCTTAAAACACATTTGAAAGCCAAATTCAAGAATCTCTCTCAAAAAGAACAACACAATGGTTCTTGCAATTCCGAAAACAAGAAAATAGCTAGAGTTATGAGAGATTTGATTGGTTTTAATGCCAAACTACATAGAAGACAATTAGACTATATACCGAAACTATACCAATTAGACTTTAGTTTCACATTACTTTCAGAGTTTTCATCTGGAATGTTCAATCAAATTAAATCCATCTGAGCTACTAACCAAGGGGAAGCAAACAACTTTGGTCAGCAGAAGAAAAAAAAATGATACTGTATGATGCAATAAAAATGATATTGTTATTATTATTCTTTTAATGAGCCGGGATTCATGAAGACAAATTTGAATAAAATACACAAAGAAGAAGAAAGCTCGTGAAGTTCATAGTTATAATGTCTCGCCATTTAAGTTTTAACTACACCCGCCATGAACTCGTGGTTATACCAGGGAACATAAGAAAACAACTCCCACTAGTTTCAAATCCAGATCAACACACAAGTGATTTTCAAATATTTACTATAAACCTAGGCAATTCTACTGCCGTACTCCAAAGATTCAATAAGTTTTGACTCTAGAGCACAAGAGTAATTGCAATTTCTGTAACAATCAATGAGAAATGTACGATTAATATAGCTACTCCTACACTCCAAAGACTCGATGATATTGTTCTAGCAAATAAAGTCAAATGTCATCAATAGTGAGTGATAGCACAATTTGTAGCATAACAAATAGATGGTGTACCTTGTAATGTGAGTGGAGGTCTTAAGACTAAACACACCAGAGAAAGCATTACTTTGATGAGCAAAGGGATGAGTTTTTCGAACACCTAAGATACACCAAACATGATCTTAGTACTCCACCGATTTAAACTAATTTCCTTGAAGAAAAAATACTTGAGGAAATATCAAATCGATCTCTATAAACAAATTAATCTCTATAAACTAAGCAATCTACTAAGTAAAAGTAAGAAAAAAACTAATCTAAACATCAGAACCAAACATGCAAGAAATATTTTTACAGCAAACCTAAATCAAATCAAATCAAATCAACAGAGATAGAATCGGAGTTTCAATTGTAATACCAAATCAAACTTCACCGATTTCCAAACAAAATCTCACTCCAAGTTTAGATCGCGTACGCCTGCAGACAAACCAAATTAAAATAAAAAATTAATACAACTACAAAATCAACCCTAATTTCAAATCTCAACTACAAAATCAACCCAAACAAGAGGGGAACCAGTTGAATCCTACCTGGATCCAAATGAAAATAATGATTTCTACAGACGGAGAAAGTTTTGAGATCGTTCCTTAAATTTTCTAAGGAGAAAATCGAGAGCAGCACTGGAGGGAGAGAGACGGAGTGAAAATGAGAAAAAAGTCGACTGAGAATTCGAGGAGTATACAATAGGTTTTGCTATTGGACCCGCAAAAATTATGTGGGCTATTTTATTTTCCTCTAATGGACCTGAAGGTCACGGGTTCGAGCCACGCTCACCGCAATTTTTAAAAAAAATCTATCAAAAAAGCATAATGGACAGACTTTTCATCACAAAATAATGTTGAAAGTAGTCAAATGCTCAAATTGTAAGATCACACTACTTAAAATGTATGAGATATATGGGCAGGTCTTCATATCAAAGCTCACAAACACTATAATATTAATAGTCTTTAAGTTTTAGCCATAAAAAGACCATAAGTGTTCATAAGTTGTGATGTTTGGCGTGTGATCTATAGCACATTTTGTTGTAGTGTGATGGTGTTCTGAGATATAAAAATAAGCTTTACATTGGTACTGGTGCTCAGATTAGGGAAAAACTCTTGCAGTCCCTACATACTTCGCCATTGGAGGACATTCGGCATTCAAGCTACATCGGTGAGAGCAAGAAGTCATTTTCATTGGCCAGTATCCATAAAGACATCATTTCTCTTATATCCGAGTGTGACATCCGCGAAAGAAACAAAGCGGATAACACCAACTCAACCTGGATTGCTCCAACCTCTCGCCTATCCTCGCACATGCGTGGCAACATATCACAATGGATTTTATAGAGGGTTTGCCTATGAGCAGCAAGAAAAGTGTCATCTTGGTGGTAGTAGACAGGACTAACAAAATATGCTCACTTCTTAGCTCTACAACATCCCTATATTGCCGCATCCGTAGCTCATGCATTTACGAATTAAGTGGCTAAGTTGCATGGATTACCCTCTTCCATTGTGTCTGACAGAGATAAAGTCTTCACCAAAGAACTTCTGCAGGATTTATTTAGAGCATTGGGTACTAGCATCAACCTTAGCACATCATATCATACCCAAACTGATGGCCAAACTGAAGGGCCAATGCTTGTGTTGAGAATTATTTGAGGCGCATCATTGGCCACAAACCAGGGAAGTGGACTGATTTCTTAGCCTTAGCAGAGTGGTGGTATAATACTAGCTACCACACAGGCCTCAAGACTTCTCCTTTCCAGGCACTATATGGGTAAGTTCCTCCCCATCTTGCTTTTCCTTCTGCTACTACCACTTCAGTTGCTGCAGTTGAGACATACTTGAGAGATAGAGCTTCTCTTCTGGATATATTCAAAGAATCACTTCATAAAGCCGAGGAAAGAATGAAGCTATATGCTGACAAATCTAGACAAGATAGAACCTTTGAGGTTGGAGACTTTGTCTACCTTAATCTTCAACCTTACAGGCAGTCATCTCTTTCCTTGAGGAAAAATTTTAAGCTCTCATCCAAATTCTATGGCCCTTATCAAGTTATGGAGCGCATTGGAAAAGTGGCTTACAGGTTGGATCTTCCTTCACACTCTCGCATTCATCCTATATTTCATGTCTCTCAACTCAAGAAGCATATTGGCCAGCAGCACACTCCTTCCCCCTCTCTTCCAGTGGTGGACCATGAAGGCCAAGTGATTATGCTCCCTGAAAAGGTTTTGGATTCACGGCAAATTCTGCAGGGAAAGCAACATGTCAGACAAGTCTTGATCCAATGGACTAACTCCTTTCCTGAGAATGCAACTTGGGAGAACATATCTAATATTCGAACCCACTATCCTAAGTTCATCCTTGAGGACAAGGATGTTTTTCAAGGGCAGGTATTGTCACAGTATGACTAGTATGGGCTATCACTTTAGTCTGCCTTTAGCAATAACTTGGATGTATTTAACAATTCTATCTTAGCTCATTACTAGCCATCGGATTATGGACACGTGTGTGTGATCCATTCATTAGGTTAAGACCCAATTATTGGTCATTTAAGTCAGTAAGAAGGATTTGTTGAATCCCATCCTAAAAATTAATGAATTGTTATTTCCTTGGCTACGCTTCTTAGCACATAAATCGGCTTGGATCTCGATTCAAGAGGTGTTTAACACCAATTATCCTCCATTTTATCCCATCTCTCAGATTAATTTATTGTGTAATCACAACAATTGGTATTCGTAGCCTTGTTTTCACCCAATTTTTTTTTTCCAATGACACTCAAAGACCTTGAAACAAAAACCTCAGCTAATGAAGCTGCCATCGCAAGCTTCAATCAGATCTCAAAACGCTTTCTACTGATCTTACTAATCAAATTGATATTGTGAAAGCTAGTTTCAAAGAAACCTTACAAGAGAATAACCACAGTCTTATTCAGTTGCTCCATAAACACGCAAATCACAATCGAATCAAGATCCAAAAGGTTCACATCGGCCAGGATGACGACTACACAAATTATTATCATCATCATTCTAGCTTTCCTAATCACCATCATAGGATTCCAAAACTAGACTTCCCACGCTTTGATGGAGATAACCCAAGAGGATGGATCCATAAGAGTGAAAGATACTTCCAACTCAATGACATTGAAGAACACAGGAAAGTCGACATAGCTGCAATCTATTTAGAAGGTAAGGCTAAAAAAATGGTTTCTAAATTTTCAAGTTAATCGAAATAGAATTACCTAGCAAGATTTATCTCTCCATCTATGTGCTAGATTTGAAAATCCTGTATAAGAAAATTTTGTTGGTAGCTTCAATAAACTTGTTCACCATCTTACAGGGATGATTATTATGATGAATTTGAATCACTCAAAGCCTTGATGCTACATATGAACCTTTCCTTGGGTGAATCCTACTTTGTTATGAGCTTCCTCAGTGGATTGAAGGATGACATTGGCAAAACTGTATCCATGTTCCACCCACAAACTCTAGCTGATGCCTTTTCATTAGCTAGACTCCAAGAGAAGAAACTTCAATTAACTAATGCATCCTCAAAACCATTTACCAAATCCTTCAATACCCATTACATCTCACAAAGACCATACACTGCTAATCCCTTACCTCCTAGACCAATTCTCACTTCACCCAAATCTAGCCCTTCCACCCCAAAATCTTTTTTCACACCTACACCAAAGTCCACCACTACACCTCCTATCATTAAAAGACTCTCTCAAGAGGACATGGACAAGAGAAGAGCTCATGGGCTCAAGATATTGTGATGCAGTTTACAAGCCTGGCCACTTGTGTAAGGGAAAACAAAATTTATACATGTTATACATGGACTCTACTGAATCCCAGGACACTGAGGAGGAAAAGGAAGTGTTTGTTGAGGCACCTGAATCTCCAATTCAATCTGAAGTTGAGGTATCTCTTCATGCTCTCACTGGCTCTGCCACTGGTGATACAATCAGGATTCCTGGCCTCATCAACAAGAAAACTGTGTCTATCCTTATTGACATAGGTAGCACCACTAGTTTTATTGACAAGTGCCTTGGTTACTTCACTCAAGTACTCCATCACACCAACTTCACTATTTGGTCATCACGTTGCCAATGGAGGACAAACAACAAGTTCAGGCATTTGCTCTAAACTACAATGGAGCATGCAATGACACCATTTTATGGAAAGCTTGAGAGTATTACCACTTGGAGGATGTGACATAGTACTTGGAGCAGATTGGTTGAAGAAATTAGGTGATGTGACCTTTAATTTTGCAAAACTTAGTGTTTCCTTTCTATACAAGACCAAACTTATTACATTGCAAGGCAATACTCCAAAACATTCATTCTTGATGATGAGTGGAGAGGCAGTCAAAAATTTATTTCTCAAACATTCACATGGGGTAGTAGCTCAACTATTCTCCATAAATACAACTTCACCACCCCCTACCACCCCAGACATTTTACTGCCATTCTTGCAAGAATATACTGACATATTTCAAGAACCTTCCACTCTTCCACCTGCAAGAAGTTTGGACCATAAAATTCCCTTACAACACAACTCATCACCTGTCAACCAAAGATCTTATAAGTGCCCTTATGTGCAGAAAGGTGTAGTTGAACAATTGGTTAAGGAAATGCTTCAAACTGGGATTATTCAGCCTAGCCACAGTCCATTTTCGTCTCCCATTCTTCTTGTGAGAAAGAAAGATAATTCATGGAGATTCTGTGTGGATTATAGGAAGCTCAACAACATCACTATTAAGGATAAGTTTCCTATCCCTATTGTGGATGAATTTCTAGATGAACTACATGGTGCCATCATATTTTCAAAGATAGATCTGAGGGCAGGTTATCATCAAATAAGAGTACATGATCTTAACATCCACAAGACAACTTTTAGAACTCATCAAGGCCATTATGAGTTTAAGGTCATGCCATTTGGCCTCACCAATGCTACTGCCACTTTTCAAGCTCTAATGAATGATATTTTTCAGCCATTTTTAAGAAAGTTTGTGTTAGTCTTCTTTGATGACATTCTTATCTATAGTAAAAGCATGAGTGAACATTTGGAGCATCTTAGATTGGTCTTTACACTGCCCAGACATCACCAACTATTTGCCAACTTGTCTAAATGTTGCTTTGGCCAACCTTCATTGGAATATCTGTGGTCATATAGTCACAAAATAGAGGGTGTGTGTCGATCCCAATAAAATTGCTTGTATGCAATCTTGGCCAATTCCAAGGAACATTAAAGAGCTGAGAGGGTTTCTGGGCCTTACAGGTTACTACAGAAAGTTTGTACATCATTATGGAGTTATAAGCAAGCCACTAACTAATCTCCTCAAGAAAAACTCATTCCAGTGGAGCTCAGCTGCTACAACTGCATTTGAGACTCTCAAACAGGCATTGAGCTCTAAACCTGTATTGGCTTTACCTGATTTTTCTAAGCCCTTTGTAGTGGAAAGTGATGCTAGTGACATGTGCATTGCAGCTGTCCTTTTGCAAGACAAGAAACTAATTGCTTACTTCAGCAAACCACTAGGACCTAGAGCTGCATCACTCTCTACTTATGAGAAGGAATTTCTAGCCATTGTTACTGCAGTTCAAAGGTGGAAGCATTATCTCCATGGTACTAAATTCATTATCAAAACTCGACCATCAAAGTCTCAAGTACCTATTGGAAGAAGGTTACAAATCGCATTCCAACAAAAATAGATCATCAAATTGCTTGGCTTTGATTATGAAATTGATACAAAAAAGGTCATGTGACAATGTGGTTGCCGATACACTTTCTAGAAGACCCTCGTATTCTCGCTACTTGCCATTCAATGGCCATATCTAGACCAACTTGGATACAAGAAGTTCAACAGAGTTATGTTGATGATGCCAAAACCAATCAACTCATTTCTCAACTACTACTCAGTTCTGATTCTCTCATTTAATTACTCACTCATTGATGGTGTTCTGAGATATAAAAATAAGCTTTACATTTGTAGTGGTGCTCAGATTAGAGAAAAACTCTTGCAGTCCCTACATACTTCTGCCATTGGAGGACATTCTGGCATTCAACCTACATCAGTGAGAACAAGATGTCATTTTCATTGGCTAGGTATCCATAAAGACATCATTCTCTTATATCCCAGTGTTGCATCTGCCAAAGAAACAAAGCGGATAACACCAACTCAGCTGGATTGCTCCAACCTATGCCTATCCCTGCACATGCTTGGCAACATATCACAATGGATTTTATAGAGGGTTTGCCTATGAGCAAGCAAGAAAAGTGTCATCTTGGTGGTAGTAGAAACAGACCGACAAAATATGCTCACTTCTTAGCTCTACAACATCCTATCTTTGCTACATCCGTAGCTCATGCATTTCGAATCAAGTGGCTAAGTTGCATGGATTACCCTCTTTCATTGTGTCGGACAGAGATAAAGTCTTTACCCAGCAACTTCTGGCAGGATTTATTTAAAGTATTGCATACTAGCATCAACCTTAGCACAGCACATCATCCCCAAACTGATGGCCAAACTGAAAGGGCCAATGCTTGTGTTGAGAATTATTTGAGGTGCATCGTTGGCCACAAACCAGGGAAGTGGACTGATTTCTTAGCCTTAGCAGAGTGGTGGTATAATACAAGCTACCACACATGCCTCAAGACTTCTCCTTTTCAGGCACTATATGGGTATGTTCCTCCTCATCTTGCTTTTCCTTCTGCTACTACCACTTGATTGCTTCGATTGAGACATACTTGAGAGATAGAGCTTCTCTTCTTGATATATTCAAAGAATCACTTCATAAAGCCCAGGAAAGAATGAAGCTATATGCTGACAAATCCAGACAAGATAGAACCTTTGAGGTTGGAGACTTTGTCTACCTTAAACTTCAACCTTACAGGCAGTCATCTCTTTCCTTGAGGAAAAATTTTAAGCTCCCATCCAAATTCTATGGCCCTTATCAAGTTATGGAGCGCATTGGAAAAGTGGCTTACAGGTTGGATCTTCCTTCACGCTCTCGCATTCATCCTATATTTCATGTCTCTCAACTCAAGAAGCACATTGGCTAGCAGCACACTCCTTCCCCCTCTCTTCCAGTGGTGGACCATGAAAGCCAAGTGATTATGCTCCCTGAAAAGGTTTTGGATTCATGGCAAATTCTGCAGGGCAAGCAACATGTCAGACAAGTCTTGATCCAATGGACTAACTCCTTTCCTGAGAATGCAACTTTGGAGAACATATCTAATATTCGAACCCACTATCCTAAGTTCATCCTTGAGGACAAGGATGTTTTCAAGGGCGAGTATTGTCACGATGACTAGTATGGGCTATCACTTTAGTCTGCCTTTAGTAATAACTTGGATGTATTTAACAATTCTATCTTAGCTCATTACTAGCCATCTGATTATGGACACGCGTGTGTGATCCATTCATTAGGTTAAGACCCAATTATTGGTCATTTAAGCTGTAAGAAGGATTTGTAGAATTCCATCTGAAAATTAATGATTCCTTGGCTGCGCTTCTTAACACAGAAATCTGGCTTGGATCTCTGATTCAAGAGGTGTTTAACACCAATTATCCTCCATTTTATCCCATCTCTGTATTAATTTGTAGTATAATCACAACAGTATGAAATATGTTAAACTTAATGTGGATATGATGATCTGCTAAGAAAAAGAAAAATTTGTTGGCCAACAATGCATCTGTAGTGCATGCGCAGGCAAAGAAGACTTGGGTTATGGCATTTGTTAATCATATCCAGTGCCTATCCAGAGTTCAGAACTTTTTTGTTTGGTTCTGTGATGCATGTTTGTACCATTGTCAGTAATTCAGGATCAGGATTCTGCAATTGTTGGTCTGATTCTCAAATTATGTGATTAGCAATAATTTACGGTCACTGAGCTGAATCAACTGATTCTTCTTTTTTTCTTATATATTAATTTTAAAGAAGATTAAAGGAAACTAAAATTATTTGTCTTGAAAAAATAATTTAAGAAAACATAAACGTATCATTGTAACAGAGTGGAGCCATGTATGGACAAGTGGGGTAACTTGCCAACGGCTCCATATACGAATGCAGTGACAGTTGCCAATTCATTGTTTACTGCACACAGCGGAAACGCACACAGTGAATTTTATTTGGCCCCTTCAATTCAAATCATGCAACTACACTAGTAACACACACTACCAATTATTAAGTCTAGTAAAGTGTGGCCGGCAGACGTGGGTTTAGGTGAACTTCAAGTGGGGTTACTTTGGGCATGGTTAGACCTGGACCTTCCGCCATGTCAATAACTATTCCTCCGGCTGTGTTGAAATGAAACGCGTGAAGAAGACGAGCTAGTGCCATGTGAACTGTCTGGAGGAAAAAGTCGATACCTGGGCATATCCTTCTTCCTGATCCAAATGGAGTGTACTCAAAATGTTGGCCCCTGAAGTCGAGTTTTGCTTCTTCACCACCAAAACCACCATCTGACTGTGGAAGAAACCTCTCTGGCTTAAACTCTGCCGGGTTTGACCACACTCGAGGATCACGCTGCAGTTTCCATAGGTTAACTATTAAGCGTGTGCCTGCTTTCACTTCGTACCCACCAACAATGCAGTCTTCCATAGCCTCACGGGGTACGGACAGTGGCCCAGTAGGGTACAATCGAAGTGTTTCCTTGACAATTGCTTGGAGGTAGACGAGGCACTCGATATCGTGTTGTAGGAAATACCATATAGTCCTAAAAATAAAATATATGTATCAGTCTAGTCCATTTGACCCAGTCAATTGTCTATTTGGTCCTATTTGGTCCTAAAAATTATCATTTGGTCCTAAAAATTATCATTTGGTCCTACGCTGATGTCATGGATGATGTAAATGTCACCCTGTAGTGGCAGAAATACCCTTTTGGATAAGGACCATATATATAGTCAAAAAGTAGGAGAGAATAAATCATTCTCAGATTCACTTTCTCTCTCATCTTCTTTTCTTTTCCGGATCTACTTTCTCTCTCCTTTTTTTCTTTTGTGAAACAAGAAACGGAGATGAAGATTTAAACTAAAAATTAATGATGTAAACGATTTTCTAGGGTTTTCTTCATCGTTTTTTGTTTCATTGGTGCTCTTTTGTTGAAGATGTAAACGATTTTTCTAGTTTTTTCATCATCGTTCTTCTTGGTGTTAATGTTGAAGATGTGAATTTTTTTCAAGATTTTGATCTGCTATCGTAAACGATGAAGATTTGTCGTTTGAAGACGATGATGTCTGTTTGATGAAGACGACGACGCCAAAGATGAAGATGAACCCGATCTGTTTGATGAAGACGACGGCGATGAAGATGAACCCGATCTGTTTTGATGAAGACGATGGAAGATGATGTTGTTGATGAAGACGACGATGTTGCTGCTGGTGTTGAAGACCTTGAAGAAGATGAAGATGATGATGTTTTTTTATATAGACTTCATTCCTGGAATGAAGTCTGTTTTTTTGAGGTTTTTGTATGGACTTCATTCCTGGAATGAAGTCTGGTTTTTGAGGTTTTTATATGGACTTCATTTCACGGAATGAAATCTTTTTTTGAGGTTTTTTATATGGACTTCATTCCTGGAATGAAGTCATTTTTTGAGGTTTTATATGGACTTCATTCCTGGAATGAAGTCCATTTTATGTTTTTGTATGGACTTCATTCACGGAATGAAGTCCTGCATTTTGAGGTTTTTATATGGACTTCATTCCCGGAATGAAGTCATTTTTAAGGTTTTTATATGGACTTCATTCTGGAATGAAGTCTGTTTTTTTATGTTTTTATATGGACTTCATTCCTGGAATGAAGCTTTTTTAAGGTTTTTATATGGACTTCATTCACGGAATGAAGTCATTTTTTATGTTTTTATATGGACTTCATTCCTACAAAAAAAAATCGAAATCCTAAGCGATCAAAAACATGAAAAAATTGCAAAAAAATCGAGTTCCAAACATTTGCTACGGTAAAGTCAATTTTTAGTTATTTGTAGCAAGTGAAAAAATCGCCGAGAGAGAGAAAATGCGTACCCCATTAGTTATCTCTTTCTAATTAACACGGAAGGGTATTTTTGTCAGTTTAATATTTTTTAATAATTATGGACCAAACAGTAATATGCGTTTGACCAAAGGACTAAACAGACATGGACCCACCTAAAAAAGGACCAAACGATATTTTTCCCTATCGTGTTCCTCTATTATTCTGTCCTTGCCAACTTTGGTGTCAATCTCATCCTGAGCCTTCCGTAAGACATTAGGATTGGTGAGCAGCAGTGAGAGAGCCCATGTCATCGCAAGTGACGTTGTATCCGAAGCGGCCACTATAAGTTGCTGCAAAAACCAATAAAACCATCAGTTACCCTGCATCAGTTACAACCGATGTAGATTTGGAATATAAGAATTGATCACATACCAGACAAGTAGATTTGATGACAGTGTCTCGACTGTAACCAAAGAAGAGATCATCCTTTTCTTCATCAAGAACTGACATCAACACATCCATGAAGTCATTCCCATCATCATAATTACTCCCTTTAGCTGCTCCGCTTGTTTGTACTGTTTGCAGTCTTTTTTTCTCTCGATGCTCTTCAAGCCACTTTGAAGCAATCAAGTTCATCTCCTTAGAGACCCTCTTCATTTGTTTCTTTTGCCCATCCACATCCATCCACCCAAGGAACGGAAGAACATCAGATGCAACTGATACCCCTGCTAGTTCGAAGAATTTTAGGATAGTCTTGTGGAGCTTTTGGCCCTCTTCTTCCTCTTTGGTGTAATCTTCATTACCATTCTTAATAAAAAGGGTCTTTCCTACTATTATCTTCAAAACCACATTTAAGGAAAGTTCTGCAAACACTTGGCTCATGTTGACCTTAACTGAATTAGTTTCTGTATGGTGTTCCATCCAATATTCATATAATCTTTTCATGCATTTGTCGATCTCTAAGTACCGTCCATGCTTAAGTAACTCGAGGCGCCTAAGTGAGAGTAAATGAATTGTAGAGATCTTACGGATCTCCCTCCAGTAAGGACCATACACAGAAAAGGCAAACAAGGATTTAGTGAGGTACTTTCCGGCCGCACTAGGTGGACGAGTAGCGAATAACCTATCGTTGGTGGTGAAGCATTCTTTTGACATCTCCCAACTGCTCACAACCAATGTCGGATACATACCAAACCGGACAACGCAAATAGGTCCGTACTTGTCGGATATATCTGCAAGGATCTTGAATAGAGGTGTAGATCCTATTAGCTGAGGAAGATGACCTAGTATTGGCCATGCACCTGCAACTTCAGGTGGAGATGCTGGTGATAATTTGCGCTCGTCTAAGTTGGTTTTGAGATTCCTTGGCCTTACAATAAAGACCCAAATACAATAGAAGAAGGATAGCAAAGCTAATAATCCTGCAGTATTCAGGAACGGCCGCAAGTAGCCGTTATTGATGATTGCCATATCCATTACTCTTAGCAGCAAGTGATGATAATTTCAATAGGGAAAAGAACACCGATTAAAGAAGATTGATAGGATTCAGGCGGCTAGCTAATTGGGGAAACTAATGGTAAAATTCATGTGAAAGCATCGTATAACACCAACCCACTCCCCAGCGGGAATTTACCTAAAATTATGACTGAAATGTGCATTTCTTCCAAAAATGTGACGACCAATTTGAAAATTCTTCTAAAAGTATGACCATGTATTAGAATACGGGCATCCAACTCAAAAACAATTGGCAATGAGTGGAGATGCCCTAATAGATTATAAACCGCAGGATCTTAAATAACCCAACCATGTGGGACTAATAATCTCAACACGCCCCCCTCACATGTAGCCTTGGCGGGTCTTACAAACACGTGGACAATTAAATCGGGTGACGCGAGTAAAGGTGCAGGTCAACTGACTCGACACAAATAACCTGCTCTGATACCATATTAAAATGCGGGCATCCAACTCAAAACCAATTGGCAATGAGTGGAGAGGCCCTAATAGATTATAAACCGCAGGATCTTAAATAACCCAACCATGTGGGACTAATAATCTCAACACCATGACCGGTCAACCAATATATATGCCCTAGTCTTTTAGGGAAATACCGAATTTTGTACATATCGACAACATATGTGTACATATCGGGTATGTTAGAATACGGGCATCCAACTCAAAACCAATTGGCAATGAGTGGAGAGGCCCAAAGGATTATAAATCGCAGGATCTTAGATAACCCAGACAATGTGGGACTAATAGTCTCAACACGCCCCCTCACGTGTAGCCTCGTTGGGTCTAACACGTGGACAATTAAATCGGGTGACGCGGAGTAAAGACGCGAACAAATGACTCGTCGCAAATAGCTTGCTCTGATACCATGTTAGAATACGGGCATCCAACTCAAAACCAATTGGCAATGAGTGGAGAGGCCCAAAGGATTATAAACCGCAAGATCTTAGATACAATGTGGGACTAATAGTCTCAACAGGGTAAGGATGTGTAGACACCTCTTCATGGATGTGTACATATAGACACACTGATACCCCACCATTTTTAACTAATGTGTAAATATTATGTGTAGACATCCAAAATCTAAGCATAATCATATGTTGGATAAGTGTGCACATCCATGTTTCGAGGTCTAGACATCGGATACTATTCATAAAGTATGTGAACATTAGGCTATAAATATATGGACATCAGCTATAAATATGTGGACATCGAGCTATCCATGTGTAGACATCGAGGCTATAAAGGGTACCTTGGATATTAGGTAAAGTCAGTCACACTTTTAGTAGATATTGGGGATCAGTTACACTTTTGGAAAATATGCACATTTCAGTCACACTTTAGTGTATATCCTCATACTACAGAGACATAGTATACACCTAGCTAATCTTGATTTGACTGAAAGTGTAGAAATTCATAGTTTCCATTCTTTTAGTCTTCTTTCAGAATTCCACTGTGTTTATCCATATATCATTTTCGTTGTTCCTATATATTCCAGAACACATTGAATTCAATGAATGTGGGTAGTGGAACTAAGAAAATATATATTGAATTCAATGAATGTTGGCTCTTGAAATAAGATGACACCATTTGTTACGTATAAGTAGAAAATTGCTTGCCATTTAGGGAAAAAAAGTCAAGAATTATTGATGTTCCGTGGTTTAATTTGATTCTTCTCTCCTTCTGTCTCTAAAAGATGTGTCTACTTAATAAACCTACCTATCTTTTAGAGACGGATGGAATATCATTCATGGCTAGTGTCAAATCGATACTGACACATATTTGGAAGTTTGTGTTACGGTAGATATAGCTAACGTGTCCTAATTCCACTAACTAATAGATTGATTATATCCTGATATTTTTTGTGTTTTCCACAAGATTTGATCAGACAGAATTATGGAATCAGCAATCATAACTTTCTGAACTTTTACTAACTTTTTTAGGCTTGGGAGCCACAATTGGAGTAACTTTTTTTTTTCCTTTGTTGATTAATCAAAAGGTGATGCATTTGTGTTTTTAATCTTGAACTATTCGTTCTGCAATCAATTGAATTACTAGCCCTCTATTAATTTCATTCATTCTTGTTTTTATTTATTTATTATTGTACCAGCAATCTAATTCTTTAAGTAAAACTGTTTTTGTTGTGTTCTGCTGCTGATCATAATGGCTAAATAGAGTTCTGCAAGTAGATTTGATTAAAGGGAAACTTGGGGATATACCCCAAGATTCCAGTTTTTCAGGAATATACCCCAAATTAACGGTTTCTGTCAAGGAACCGTTAAATAAGTAATATATCTTAAATGTGTTTGAAATTCTTTCTAATTTTTTCTAGGTTTTTTGTCCGAATATGTTCCTGAAATTTGTAAAGGTGTTAATATATAATATACTAGGATTTAACCCGTACCGTAACGACACGTGCATACATAGTTTCTCATTATTGGAATCTGTAAACATACAGTAGTTCTGTTACTTTCCTTTGCAAGAAAACCTAAAATTTGAAAACTCCACCTTAAATGATTATGTGGTGTCTTGTACGAATAAAGTACTAAACAACCATGGTGTAATAATTTAGCCATCCAAATTATCAAGATTGCGAATAAAAAATAGTAACATTGACGCAACAAAATGAAGCCAAAAACTATGACAGAAAAATCCAGGCAAACAAATCCACATGCACTAATCAACATCGCGAAGACTTTCCACTTACCTTCACCGTGGACTACAGGAAAAGCAAAAATACATGGATTACAACAGAATTTTATTGTTGTAATCCTAACAATAAATGGCTTCGAGTAATAATTTTCTCAAAAATCAATCTTTTGGCACAAATGAGAAATGAATGCTTTCTAGAGTAGTTATTGCTCCTCGGTAACACTACTAAATATTTCTTGCAAAGCCAAGTATGATATTAGAACGTAGCACTGTATCATACATTATATACCCCATCATTTTTTATGAAATGAATCATCCAATAATCACTCATCCTCATTGGAGAGACTATGTTCGACTCATCAATGGTCTTCAAATATCACGTAGATATTATAAATTCATATATCAACTCCAAGGTTTTTTGTGAACTTTTTACCTCGAAAATCTTAACACCATTGCTCCGTAGAATCGCAAACCCATAAAATTTTGTGAAAGATGGCAGCGTAGAATCGCAAACCCATAACATTTTTTCAGAACCACTTTTGCGTAGACATTCGATGTTGTGTTGGTGAAAAGCAGTACTATCAATCAACAATACGATTATCTGCACTATGAGCTTTAGCATACGACTTTCATAGTCGTTTGGTATCTTCAAAGTTTGTGCATTAGTGATGACCCACCCAACTACCATTGTCAATAATTCAGGATCAGGATTCTGCAATTATTGGAGTGATCCTCAAATTATGTGATTAGCAATAATTTACAGTCACTAAGGTGAATCAACTGATTCTTCTTTTTTTTCTTATATATTAATTTTAAATTCTTTATTTTGAACAAGATTAAAGGAAACTGAAACTTATCATGGTATTTTCCAGAAAACTGAAATTATTTGTCTTGGAAATTAAAGGAAACTAAAACTTATCATGGTATTTTCCAGGAAACTGAAATTATTTGTCTTGAAAAAATGATTTAAGAAAATGAAACGCATCATTGTAATGAGTGGAGCCATGTATGGACAAGTGGGGCAACTTGCCAACTGGCTCCATATACGAATGCAATGACAGTTTCCAATTCATTGTTAACTGCACAGAGCGGAAACGCACACAGTGAATTTTATTTGGCCCCTTCAATTCAATTCTGGCCGTGCCGCTGCTAACACACTCTACCAATTATTAAGTCTAGTAA
This sequence comes from Papaver armeniacum, assembly GCA_023531295.1. Classification (NCBI taxonomy): domain Eukaryota; kingdom Viridiplantae; phylum Streptophyta; class Magnoliopsida; order Ranunculales; family Papaveraceae; genus Papaver; species Papaver armeniacum. The sequence goes on along the minus strand of JAJJWW010014968.1, from coordinate 551,461 downwards.
AGTGTGGCCGGCAGACGTGGGTTTAGGTGAACTTCAAGAGGGGTTACTTTGGGCATGGTTAGACCTGGACCTTCCGCCATGTCAATAACTATTCCTCCGGCCGTGTTGAAATGAAATGCCTGAAGAAGACGAGCAAGTGCCATGTGAACTGTCTGGAGGAAAAAGTCGATACCTGGGCATATCCTTCTTCCTGATCCAAATGGAGTGTACTCAAAATGTTGGCCCCTGAAGTCCAGTTTCGCTTCTTCACCACCAAAACCACCATCTGACTGTGGAAGAAACCTCTCTGGCTTAAACTCTGACGGGTTTGACCACACTCGAGGATCACGCTGCAGTTTCCATAGGTTAACTATTAAGCGTGTGCCTGCTTTCACTTCGTACCCACCAACAATGCAGTCTTCCATAGCCTCATGGGGTACGGACAGTGGCCCAGGAGGGTACAATCGAAGTGTTTCCTTGACAATTGCTTGGAGGTAGACGAGGCACTCGATATCGTGTTCCTCTATTATTCTGTCCTTGCCAACTTTGGTGTCAATCTCATCCTGAGCCTTCCGTAAGACATTAGGATTGGTGAGCAGCAGTGAGAGAGCCCATGTCATCGCAAGTGACGTTGTATCCGAAGCGGCCACTATAAGTTGCTGCAAAAACCAATAAAACCATCTTATAAGTTACCCTTCATCAATTACAACCGATGTAGATTTGGAATATAAGAATTGATCACATACCAGACATGTAGATTTGATGACAGTGTCTCGACTGTAACCAAAGAAGAGATCATCCTTTTCTTCATCAAGAACTGACATCAACACATCCATGAAGTCATTCCCATCATCATAATTACTCCCTTTAGCTGCTCCGCTTGTTTGTACTGTTTGCAGTCTTTTTTTCTCTCGATGCTCTTCAAGCCACTTTGAAGCAATCAAGTTCATCTCCTTAGAGACCCTCTTCATTTGCTTCTTTTGCCCATCCACATCCATCCACCCAAGGAACGGAAGAACATCAGATGCAACTGATACCCCTGCTAGCTCGAAGAATTTTAGGATAGTCTTGTGGAGCTTTTGGCCCTCTTCTTCCTCTTTGGTGTAATCTTCATTACCATTCTTAATAAAAAGGGTCTTTCCTACTATTATCTTCAAAACCACATTTAAGGATAGTTCTGCAAAAACTTTGCTCATGTTGACCTTAACTAAACTAGCTGTTGTACCATTCTGCTTTATCTTCTTATGGTGTTCCATCCAATATTCATATAATCTTTTCATGCATTTGTCGATCTCTAAGTACCGGCCATGCTTAAGTAACTCGAGGCGTCTTAGAGAGAGCAAATGGATTGTAGAGATCTTACGGATCTCCCGCCAGTAAGGACCATACATGGAAAAGGCAAACATGGCCTTAGTGAGGTACTTTCCGGCTGCACTAGGTGGACGAGTAGCAAATAACCTATCGTTGGTGGTGAAGCATTCTTTTGACATCTCCCAACTGCTCACAACTAGTGTCGGGTACATACCAAATCGGACAATGCAAATAGGTCCATACCTGTCAGACATGTCAGCAAGGATCTTGAATAGAGGTGTAGATCCTATTAGCTGAGGAAGATGGCCTAGTATCGGCCATGCACCTGCAACTTCAGGTGGAGATGCTGGTGATAATCTGCGCTCGTGTAAGTTGGTTTTGATATTCCTTGGCCTTACAATAAACACCCAAATACAATAGAAGAAGGATAGCAAGGCTAATATACCTGCAGCACTCACGAACGGCCGCAAGTAGCGGTGATCATTGATGGTTCCCATATCCATTACTCTTAGCAGCTAGTTATGATAATTTCAGTACGGAAAAGAACACTGATTGATAGGATTTAGGTGGCTAGCTTATTGGGGAAGCTGAATATATATGATACTTATGTTAAAGCAGTTTATAACACCAACCTCCAGAGACATATACACCTAGCTAATAATCTTGATTTGACTGAAAGTGTAGATATTCATAGTTTCCACTCTTTAGGCTTCTTCCAGGATTCCACTGTGTTTATCTATATGAGCATTGTTGCTATTCCAGCACACCTTGAATTCAATGAATGTAGGTAGTAGAATTAAGATAATATTTTTATATTTGGTTCGACCATCATTTTATTAGTGCTGGCTCTTGAAATAAGATGACACCTAGAGAAAAACAGTCAAGAATTACTTTGATGTTACGTAGTTTAATTTGATTCTTCTATCATTTATGGTTAGTGTCGAATTGATACTGCCGACACATGTTTGGAAGTTTGTGTTGCGGTATTGATTTTTGTGTTTTTTCAAAAGATTTGACGAGACAAAATTAAGAAATCAGCAATTATAACTTTTACCAACTTTCTGATAAAAATGGGAAAAGAAAGAAAACTTTTACTAAATTCCCCCCTTTTTTTTTCCTTGCACTTTTAGGGGCGACCCCGAAAGAATTAGGGGCGACACTAAAAGACAAAAAAGGTCACCCAAACATAAATCTAAGCTACCCCTTATCTTCGATTTTTCGAAATGGCCAATATGCCCTTATATAATCGGTAGCCAACACCATAATCGGTAGGTAAACATTCAATCGGTAGGGTATATTATTATATAACCCGCCGATTATAACGAGCCCCGGATCCAACCTTTGCCATATTTCATAGGTTTTGAGTGCACTCAGCCAGCCATAACCACTTGGTTCGTGTTTTGGATGCAGCGTTAGTCGGGAGTTAAATATATTACCAAACCATCCGATTATGGGTTGCCCCAAAATGAGTTTTTTTCTAAAATCCTTCATGTAAGGGAATTTGAAATATACCATAATCGGTAGGGTTAACAACTTCACAACCTACCGATTATAAGGAGCCCCACATCGAACCCTTGCCAAATTCCATAGGTTTTGAGTGTACGGGCCGGGCATAACCATGTGGTTCGTGATTTGGATGTAGCCATAATCGTAGGCCAAATAGGTTCCACAACCTACCGATTATAGGTTGCCCCTAAATGAGTTTTTTAAAATCCTTATTTGCTTTAATTTGCAATCGACATAATCGGTAGATAATAAAACTTATACACTACCGATTATAAGTGGTCGAGATTCAACCTTTGACAAAAACTATAATATTCGGTAGCCAAAACAATAATCGGTAGTTTCACTCAATAATCGGAAGCAAACTCAGTAATCGGTAGGGTGGGGTCTATATATTAGTGTTTGGAAAAATTTTTGACTCATCGTGAGGTAATTCCCGATTGAGTGAGAGAAGAAGAAGAAAAAAAGAAGAAGAAGTGGGTATATGTTGCCAACTTCCCATTTTTGCCAACTTCCATAAACATGGATGGGTACGAAGAAGGAGGACGTGAAGTTGTTGAATTTCAAGGTTCACTACCGTTTAGAGATGACGATCTGGGGTATATGTTGAATGATCCAAACTTTGATGGAGATGAAACCCTAGACGACGCTTTCATGGAAGAAAATGGAGAATCACCCGAGATCGAAGCTAACGATTCATCAAACATACGGGTATGTTGTTAACAAACTCTAATACCCATGTTATCCATGTTACGTGCGTTTGTGTGTGTGTTTCGAATGTGAAAATTCGATTTCGCATGCATTGAATGACATGAACGACATATATTCGGTAGTTAATTTAGTAACATATCTACCGATTATCAATAATCGGATATATTTTGATGTATTAATATGCCGAATATAAAAAAATCCCCAAATTGAAAGCTTCAATTTCTCATAATCGGAAGTTGTATACATGAATAAACGTCCGATTATTGGTATATAATAATCGGTTGGTTCATGAATTTATAGTCCCTCCGATTATTGAAGGTTTTGCACGTAAGAATTGTTCATTTCTCGTATGTCGTTAATCGGTAGACTATATGCGTACATGACTACCGATTTATTATAATCGGTTACGTTTTATAGTATTAAATCACCGATTGTGTTACAATCGTTTACTTATTATCTAAACTTCCTTCCGATTGCTAATGCATAACTTGTTGTTGTTGTGCGTAGGTACTGTTGTAGCGGTTGATGACGATTATTATTTGAGGCCTGATACTTCCCTACACTATGCAAACGATTTGGTATGGTCATGAATTATCTTTTCTTTTTCCAATCGTGTATGTTAGATGGTTATGCTTATTATTTTTGTTTTGTAATATGCCCATTTAGATATTTGGAAGTAAGAAGGAGGCCAAGGAATGGCTTATGAACAAGGCAAAAGAGAAGATGTGCGTGGTAGTTCGAACCGTTGCGTTAAGAATATTCGGTTTGAAATGGTATGTGAGCGAGGTGGGGAGAAGAAGAGTCACGAGGGAAAGAATAATAAGTATGTAAGGAAGACGGAGAGGAAGAAGTACCGAACTCATACGAAGAAGATTGGATGCCCATTTAAGATTGTCTTCTATAAGCCCGATGGTAAGGAAAGTAAAGATTGGAAAATGTCTAAAGTTGTTAATGGTTGTCACAACCACGATGATCCTGGATACTCTTATTGGACATGTAATGGTTGCGAAGTTAAAACCACATGAAATGGAGACGGTGAGGTCTATGCGTATCCAAAAGGCGAGTGCGATCTTAAGTAAAATAAAGGCGGACGACCCCGCAACTCCAGTAGGATTAATGAATGGTTGGGCCATTATGTTGAAGATGATGTTGGAGCGAGTTTAAAGGTATTTGTGTTCCATAGAGAGTAAAAGGATACAATCCTTATATAGAGTTTAGAGTTCCAACGGCTTTATTTTGTTAGGGCATATGTATAATCGGAAGTCAAATGAAGTATTATTACTTCCGATTATACAGATTGCCCCAAATTTTGTTTTTGCGAAATGTCATTTTTTTCGAATTTGGGAACTATATTAATCGGTAGCTAATAACCTACCGATTATACAGTTGCCCCAAATTTTGTTTTTGCGAAATGTCATTTTTTTCGAATTTGGGAACTAGAATAATCGGTAGTTAATAAAGCTTCCGATTATACGATTGCCCAAATTTCTTTCTTGGCGAAATCACCAATTTTGGGTATTTAGGAGCTACTATAATCGGTAGTCTAGTGAGGTTATTTTTCCTACCGATTAATAAAGAAGCAAGATACGCGCTTGGCACAAAATCGATATAATCGGTAGTATAACATAGTTACTAAGCTTCCGATTGCGTTGTTATAATCGGGAACAAAATAGCTTCCGATTGTGTAAGGGCATTAACGTATTCTCCGCGTTTTTGGACATCCCTTAACGGTGTATATGGGTTGGGAATAAAAAAGTCGCCCCTGATTCTTTTGGGGTCGCCCCTAAAAATGCCAGTTTTTTTTTGTTTGATATGGAAAATATATAAACTAAGAAATACGCACCCAACGGTCGGTCATGAGCTGGCTTTGTCGTTGACATGAACTCAGGGGTGAAATGTTGATATGTTTCTTTTATCATTTTTGCTTTATGTTTGTTTAGTTGTTTTTTCGCGGGCTTTTCGCTTGGTGTGCCGTTATTTTCGCCTGCACACGGCTTGTGTGCCTTTTAATCTATTCCCTTAATTTGATCGATCAAAAAAAAAAGATATTCATCCTAAAGGCCTCGAACAAATCTAGATGCTTTAATAAACTGCTAATAATAAACTGCTTATGCGACTTTATGTTGCACAAAGAAAATCAGTGCATCAAATTCGAGAAGACTCCAGGAAACAACGTACAACATGTAATTTTAGTTAAATATTGCTGCTCTCTTTTTCTCTGTTGTGGACTATGAGAGAAATATAGAAGTTTATCATTAGTGAGCCAGCCTACTATCTTTGTAGTGAAATTGGCGAAGCTTGAACAATTGTATAAGCTCTCTTAACCCAATTAGGGTACTAGAGGCAAGTATTTATATTAAGTATATTGGACTTTAGCTTACAGGACACTTTACATAAGACCAACAATACATATGGACCGTAATATATGAACTATACATGGACTTCCATTCTACACCCCCCCTCAAGCTGTACGCGGTGGTAAACAACGTGAAAGCTTGCAACACAGGAAATGAAACCTCTTTGTAGAGAGACCCTTAGTAAACAAATCCGCAAGTTGATGTTCGGTTGCAATATAGCGAAGAATTAAACGACCTGAGGAGATACGTTCTCGTACAAAATGATAGTGAATCTGAATATGTTTCGATCGCGCATGCTGAATAGGATTGATAGCAAGATACGTAGCATTGATATTATCACAATATAGAGTTGGAGGCTTTGCCAAAGAGGAACCAAGATCTTTCAGCAAATACTGAATCCATGTGAGCTCAGCGGAAGTAGATGATAGTGCACGGTATTCAGCTTCAGTGCTACTAGTAGAAACTGTAGGTTGTTTCTTAGAGCCCCAAGAAATAAGGTTTTTGCCCAAGAAGACACAATGGCCTGAAGTAGAACGAGAGGTATCAGGATCAACTCCCCAATCAGCATCAGAAAAAGCCGTAAGCTCCATAGAATTGTTGCGCCAAAAGGAAATTCCATGACCAAGTGTCCCCTTTAGATAACGAAGAATTCGTTTAACAGCCATAAAATGAGCTTGAGTTGGGCGATGCATATATTGACTAACCTGATTAACCGCATAAGTAATATCAGGACGCGTCATATTGAGATATTGTAAGCCTCCCACCAAACTACGATACAAATGTAATATCGTAGAATAATGGAGCATCATTGAATGAGAGTTTAGAACGCGGCGCCACCGGGTAGAAACAAAGTTTAGAATCTGCAAGATCAACTCTTTTCAAAAGATCCAATGTGTATCGATTCTGAGTTAACACAAGACCATCTTTAGTTCGCGTAGCTTCCAAACCAAGAAAATAATGCAAGTCGCCCAAGTCAGTCATAGAGAATTCCGACTGAAGCTTCGGTAAAAGAGAATTAATACCTGCAGTATCACTACCAAGAAGAATGATATCGTTAACATAAAGTAAGAGAATCATAATCCCTGCCGGAGTGTTTAATAAACATAGAATGATCAGATTGAGAAGACCTAAATCCAATGGCAAGAAGAAAAGCAAGAAAGCGATTGAACCATGCACGAGGAGCCTGTTTTAAACCATATAAAGCCTTGTGTAATAAAAAGGAGACGTGATTAGGATATCTAGGATCAACAAACCCCTGAGGTTGTTCCATATAAACCTCCTGGTCAAGAGAACCATGTAGAAATGCATTCTTAACGTCAAGTTGCTTAATTTGCCATGAATAAGTGATTGCAAGACTAAGAACTAGACGAACAGTAACCGGTTTCACGACGGGACTAAAAGTCTCATCATAATCAATACCATATTGTTGAGAATACCCCTTAGCAACCAAACGTGCTTTGCGTCGATCAAGAGAACCATCAGGTTTTTGCTTCACACAATAAACCCATTTAGAGACAATAATATTCATACCAGGTCGTCGAGGAACAAGAGACCAAGTGAAATTACGTAAAAGAGCATTGAATTCTTCAATCATGGATGCCCACCATTCCTTAAACTTAGAGGCAGCAGTAAAACTGGTTGGCTCAGAAGGAAGAGATGCAAACTGGGCTGTAAAACATTGTAAGATGGGATATCGTGTAGTAAAAAAATGACCTTTAAAGCTCCTAGGTTTGAATAGTATTATCCTTGAGGCGTGTCACCATCGGATGAGCATTAGTAGTCAACTCGAGGAGGCTCTTGTACAATTGGCAAGTCAGCTGAATTTGTATGCAAAGAAGAACCATCAGAAGTTGCTATAGATGGAGATGCCGGTGTGGAGGGAGACGCAGGTGACGATGAAGAAGAATTATCAGAAAAAGAGAGACGACGAGGAGATAATGGCATATAATCAGAATGTAGTGAGGAAGAAAGTAAAGGAGAGTTGGAGGAATTAGACGCTGAAACATTAGATATAGGATTTGGAGAAGGAGCAAGAGGTGGTGGTATTGGATTTGTTGGAGATAAAGTAACATAATCAGTAGCTGTAGAAGAAGAATTCGGTGAAGGGCCAATTTAGAAGAGAAGAACGCAGATGCTTGGCTGAAATAGGATTTGGCCAAGTTAGAAGAGTTGATGTAGCCGGATTAGAGGAAAGAAAAGAAGATTTAGCACCAACATCAGTTGGGTAGGGAAGTATGGATTCATCAAATATAACATGACGAGAGATATAAATCTTGTTGCTCTTAACCTCTAGGCATTTATATCCCTTATGACGATCACTATACCCAAGGAAGACACATGGTAGAGTTTTTGGCTGTAATTTGTTACTTCGAAATTGATTTAAGAGTGGATAACAATGACACCCAAAAGCTTTGAGGAAGTCATAGTCAGGATGGCGATTGTGAACAACAAAATAGGGAGAATTATGAGACAAAATTGGAGTTGGAAGACGATTTATCAAATAAACAGCGGTTGCATAAAATTCAGCCCAAAAACTCTCAGGAAAACCACTTTGAAGCATCAAAGCCCGTCTGTTTAAGAATGTGACGAATCTTTTCGCTCAAGAAGACCATTTTGTTGAGGCGTGCTAGGACAAGAAGATTGACTTAGAATACCATGTTCAAATAAGTAAGATTTCAAGGGATCAAAGCAAATTCGATTGCCACCATCAGTTTGGAGGACACGTATGGTTGTAGAGAATTGTTTTTCTATCATGGCTTGGAAGTTGAGAAAGCAACGAAAGACTTGTGTTTTATCAGATAGAAAATAGACCCAAGAAAAGCGAGAGCATTCATCAACAAATAGAAGAAAGTATCGAAAACCACAATTAGATAGAAAAGGTGCAGGACCCCATAAATCTGAGTGTATAACAGCTCCAATTTGATTGGAATAAATATTTCTAGAGGAAAATGGAATACGATGATGCTTAGCACCTACACAGCTAGAGCAGATAGAACTAGAAGAAGAAAGACTAGAATTAAACAATAAACGAGACTTGAGAGAATTGAAGACAGCAGTATTGGGATGTCCCAAGCGCATATGCCACACAGTGGGACTTGTTCGAATACCAATAGTAGTAGCAGATAGGGCTGGAACAGAAGATAGTCGAGAATCGGAAGGAGCACTGGAGAATATAGCATACAATCCATATGGACCGTAATATATGAACTATACATGGACTTTCATTCTACAAATCTTACTGTGGATAGATGACAACCTAGTATAAACTTTATTTTGTGTTGGGCAACGATGTATAATGTATTCGTAGTGTTTGAGCAGGCAATGACAACTAAGGCAATGGCCTTTGCACAAGTGTATCCTGCATTATGCATTTTACCTCGTCATATTTGTTTAAGCTATGGTGAATGTTAGTACTCTCTAAGCGGCAAAACTAGGCAACCACATGAACATTTTCGCTAAGTTGTCTATTTTTTGGACCATATTCAAGATATTTGGTACCCAATGGCTCTCAACTAGCAATTGACAAATCTTATTTATGGATCTGTGTACGGAGAAAAGTCTACAAATCTTAAAGTTGTCTTTCTTGTCTCCGTACAGAACACCCTTATTTATGGAATTGTTTTTTCCATCACTACTACTTACAATCCCAGGTACTCAGCCACTGGTAGAACACCCCTTCAAATATACTGATGACTGAGTCTAGTAAAGTGTGGCCGGAAGACGTGGAATAAGGTGAACTTCAAGTGGGGTTACTTTTGGCATGGTTAAACCCGGACCTTCTGCCATGTCTATTACAAATCCTCTGCCTGTGTCGAAATCAAATGCATGGAGCAGACGAGCCAATGCCATGTGAAGTGTCTGGAGGCCAAAGTCTATTCCCGGGCATATCCTTCTTCCAGATCCAAATGGTGTGTACTCATAATGCTGACCCCTGAAGTCTATGTATGCCATTTCACCACCAAACCCACCAGCCGGCTGTGGAAGAAATCTCTCTGGCTTGAACTCTAACGGGTTTGACCACACTCGAGGGTCACGCTGCAGTTTCCACAGGTTAACCAACAAGCGCGTACCTGCTTTCACTTCGTACCCACCAACAATGCAGTCTTCTGTAGCCTGGTGTGGTACAGAGAGTGGGCCAGGAGGGTACAGTCGGAGAGTTTCCTTGACGATTGCTTGGAGGTAGACGAGATCATCGATATCCTGTCCCTGTACGTTTCTTTCCTTGCCAACTTTGGTGTCGAGCTCATCCTGAGCCTTTTTTAAGACACTAGGATTGGTGAGTACTCGCGAGAGAGCCCATGTCAACGTAACTGACGTAGTATCAGATGCGGCAAGTATAAGGTTCTGCAAACTCGAAGAGATTCGATCTCACCACTCCACAAAAAAAAAGTATTTAAAAATAAGCGTATTACGAATTGATGAGATGATTACATACCAGACATGTGCCTTTGATGACGGTATCCCGAGTGTAACCGAAGAAGAGATCTTCCTTTTCTTCGTCGAGAACTGACATCAACACGTCCATGAAGTCATTTTCATCATCATTAGTCTCTCTTTCTGCTCCGTCGAATTCTATTGTTTGAAATCGTTTTTTCTCTCGATGCTCTTCGAGCCACTTTGAAACGATCAAGTTCATCTCCTTGGAGACTCTTTTCATTTGTTTCTTTTGCCCATCCAGATCCAGACACCCAAGAAATGGAAGAGCATCAGATGCAACTGATGCTCCTGCCAGTTTGAAGAATTTTAGGACAGACTTGTGGAGCTTTTGGCCGTCTTCTTCCTTTTTGTGGTGATCTTCCATGTTGTTCTTAAGAAAAAGGGTCTCTCCTACAATAGTTTTCAACACCACGTTCAAGGATAGTTCTGCAAATACTTGGCTCATATCGACCTTAACGGAAGTAGTTAAGCTGGTTGTGCCATTCTGCTTTATCTGATTATGGTGTTCCATCCAATAATCATATAATCTTCTCATGCAATTATCTATCTCTAAGTAACGGTTAGGCTTAAGCAACTCGAGACGTTTATGAGAGAGTAACTGAAGTGTAGCGATCTTACGGATCTCCCGCCAGTAAGGACCATACGGGGAAAAGCCAAAGAAGGCTTCTGCGAGGTATTTCCCGGCTGCACTAGGTGGACGGCTAGCAAATAACCTATCGTTGGTAGTGAAGCATTCTTTGGACATCTCCCAACTGCTCACAACCAGGGTCTGATGCATACCAAATCTGAGGATGAAAATAGGTCCGTACTTGTCAGACATGTCGGCAAGGATCTTGAATAGAGGTGTAGATCCCATTAGCTGAGGTAGGTGGCCTACTATTGGCCACGCACCTGCTACTTCAGGCGGCGTTGCTGGTGTTAGCCTGCAGTCTTGGAAGTTGGTTTTGATGTTCCTTGATCGTTTAATAAAGACCCAAGTACAGTAGAAGAAGGATAGCAAAGCTAATAAACCTGCACTTCTTTCGACCAACTGGAAGTAGTGATGATCGATGATTGACATATCCATCAAATATGCTGCTGGTGTTTCTTGTATTCTTAATTTCTTCACCTCTCAATATATTCTTTCTGTACCGAGGAAAAAAAAAAAGAAAAAAAAAAAAAAAATTCAGAAGATTGATTGGATGGATGCTCCTTAGCTAATTGTGCTTTTTTGAATATGTACATATTCGAGCTTCCATTTCATTGGTATATGTACTGATGTAACTGAAATTAAAATGTTTTATCATAACCTATTAACGATATTTTCTTTTTTTGTAAACGTTGATCACATATATATGGCTGTTGTCAATTATCTTTTGTCATGGCAACCAGCTTTCTTATGTGAGAGATACAGGCCTGCCACGCACATCCACATGAGAACAAACCGACTTGTGGAGGAGGAAAACCTCCTAAAACAAGAAATATAGGGCTAAAGAGAGGGCCAGAAAATGATATTTCGTAAATATGGTACCCAAATAACGTTAAAATGTAGGTCCAGTTGCGCCTATTGTTAACCCTATACGAAAGGTAACCACACAGGGAAATATTGTACGAAATGTCGTAAATTTCAGCTGTAGGGTTAAATCATGTGGATGTGCGTGGCAGGCCTATATCTATATTGAAATTTCATATCTTGTTGGTATCCTGTATCCATGTCTTATTGTATCGTAAATTTCAATATACTCCTAGATCCAAAGAAAAGAAATGGAAATATTGTACGAAATGTCGTTTTATTCAGCTGTAGGGTTAAATCATGTAAGCAATCCTTTTGGCTAGACTCCTCGTAATGTAACATCTCATTTTATCAAAAACGTTCAAACAATGCATGTTCAAAGCATTCATTAGTTCGTTGTCCTTGACTGTTGATGCATCTGGTAAGGTGTTTGTCCATATTTACCAAACAACAGTCATTTCATTATTGGGTTCAATTATTGTAAACTACAGGTAACTATAACCAGTTTTATTCCATTTCTTTTTCAAATTTTTTTGTCAAGTTTTTGTAGCAGCATTATTTCTCCAAAACAACGATCTAATATGGTCTGTTCTATAGGCTTGTACCTTTGTATCCTTGAGTTGTAAGGAGACAGGAACTAGAGTCTGATCGATGAATCATGAACGCGCAATTAGAGCATGGTTAATGGTTGCTGATCTATAATTTAGTGTACGTAGCCGTAGAGAATCGTTCTCAGGTTATCTTTGGACTACTGACTGAGATGGTCGTGCAGTTGTGTGACAGAGTCCCCAAATGTTTTCCTCGTGCGATAATATTATATCCATGTTTGTGGGTCTGAGACTATGAAATTCATACGTAGGTAAGTGCATATAAATCAATCTCAGTAACATGACTTCACATGGTTATATTCCGTTCCAACGCCTGATCACATGCGCCATGTTTATAGAGATATCTAAAATTATATTAATTTTTCAGTTTTTCAAAGAGGATTTGATCTGACATATCGAGACAAAGTCACAAAGAGATAAGATGGACGGTTAAGATTGATACATATAAATTAAATTCCTATTTTCACATTTTTAGGTGGACTAAATTAACCTAAATCCAAACCCTATTAATAACTAAATACAGTAAGATTATTCATTTAAATTCCATAAATAACGGGTTGATTAGATGGCCGATTTTTATGGGAAATAAAGCGTGTTACCATTATTTACGTCCCGTTTTAAATTTTGTTAGATCTAGTTACCTTTTTTCCGTCCGTATTTTGTTCTTTAGCTACACGACTATATTGTTAGTCTCATTGCTCTAAAATCTCCATTGATTTCAACTGTTTCACTTTGGTTTGCAAGTCTTTCTTTCTTCTCGATTCACTCTTCACATGCTTAGTATAGGCGCTACAACGTGAAAAGCTATACATGGGTAGGAATTTAATTCAAACAGGGATGTGTGGGGTTTAGATTTTTGTCTTTTTTTGTGGTTGAAATTTCTGTACATATATGCTATATGCTTTGCTTCATATGAACTTCCATTTTTCTCTACCGGAAATTTATGAGCTTTGATGAATAGGTGCAATTATCTCAACTTTGTGATAACTATGACTTTCACGCATGATAAGTACATTTTTCACAATAATGAGAAACATAAACAATGGTTTTCACATCAATAAACCGTGATAATTCCATCCATCACAATATTAATATGTGAAAATTCCATTTTTTTTTGATTTGTCCTGATGAATAGGTGATAAGTGTAATTATCTCAACTTCTGATAACTATGATTTTCATTGATGATAATTACATTTTTCACAATAATGAAAAACAAAAACGATAGTTTTCACATCAATAAACTATGATAATCCCATCAATCACAGTATTAATATGTGAAAATTCCATCCTTCATGATGATAAATCATAGTTTATCTAAAAAAAAAAAATTAGAACTTGAAAAAACTACAGTGATAATATCATGCCGTAATTGGTAATGAGGTTTTTGTTTCTAAAATCAAAAAAGAAAATGACGTAAAAAAATGTTATACCAAAATACAAGGACAAATATTTGTCTGGAGATAACACGCAGAATAAATTAGAGTTAATTTAGGGATATTTTTAATTTTATCTTATTTTGACTTTTCAAAGCCGTAATTTTTAAAAAACAAAAAATCCGAATTTATTATCCTAATTTATTCATGTAATCTAGTAAAATTATTGGTAAATTTTTGGCTCCGTATATTTAGTATCCTAATGGTGGGTTATTAATACATAAAAAAAGCAAAATGGGCTGCACATATTTTCCCCCAATTATATTTTATTTGTTAATCAATAAAAGTTTCGGCATACTTTCTATATAACATCACCCATTCCTTTGGCAAAACCCACACAAATCAAGCACCAAATAACATCTACCTCTATTTGCAACACTAAAAAAAACCATTATCTCAAGTAAGCAAGCACGGCTCAAAGAATGGGGGATTCATCATCTACCTCTATCTCCAAAGTAAGTATATTTCCTAACAACATGCTCTTCAATACTATGACGGAAAACTAATACAATTTTTTATTACGTAATCATCATTGCAAGTGTCAAATTTGCAAGTCACCTTCTCACACGGCCATGGACTGTCCATTTATTTATTCAAAGTGTAGAAGCCGTGATGGGACACGCGGTTTTGGACTCGCAAAACCGATGATGCCAAAATGGAAGAATGTTTCGAGGTGTTTGAATCACCCAAAGTGCGATGAGTTTCAATGGTTTGACAAAGCGGTTGAACTAGCGAGTCAAGAGAAACCACAAGGTCCATTGTAAGCCTATCGATGGGTGTGATGGGTGTTATATGAAGGGAAAGGAATACGTTGAAAAGAAGAAGAGCCAATGAGGATGATCCTTGACACCCCCATTCCTGACGATGTCTTTGAATGCATTAGGGAATTGCTCAAAGGCTCCGCAATTGTTGAAAAGGGATGGAAATAGATTATCTTTGAATCAGTGCAATCCATTCACTGTTGTTTTAATTTAAAGTTTGTAATCCAATGTAGTCGATTACTTCAACGAAATAAAAGAGAATTTGAAATGAATTAATCAAGGTGCCTAGGCATTGTGGAAATCGATCGAGCAAACCGGTTTTATGTCAACTCTAAAAGATAATTTGGAAATCTAACATACCTAAAAGCATTGTCAAAATGAATCTTACAATGCCGGTTTTCTATCACATTTTCGAAGTATATAGATATTTGCAATACCTATTCGTAATGCAAGCAAACGTAACAATACCGGTACATGTCCTGCTTTATACAGAACCAAATAATTTAACCCGATTGTTCCTAAGCACCAAAATTTCTATGCCGGGACTAGGTTCCGCCGATGTTGTGAGCATGCTGGATATGCTTAGTATGTGTACATATATTTCTGGCTCGACCTCTACTACGACGGAACATTTTAACTTGCAAACTACAAATCTTAACATGTTCAACATAAACCAAAGAACTAAACAGTTAACCCACAAGTACAAACCAAAACAAGTTTGAAATTGTTTTTGACGTAACCAAACTCCTAAAAAGTTAACCATCAAACATTGGCATCAATTCTCTCAAACTAAATTAGTCTTTGTTTCTTTTGTGTCGGCGCCTTCCTTGTTTCCCAGTACATAGCTCGATGGCTTAGTAGGGTGGGTTTCTTCATTATATGAAGCTTTTCCTCTAGTTCCTTGATTTCTTGAAGAGATAGCACCACCCCGTCATTATGCTTGCAACCCAACATCTTCGTAACCTTGCCAAGCCGACGTCGCTATATTAATACATCAAACACATATTAAGTACATATGTTAATATATGATTATGTTTACATTTAATGAATATAAGCAATTAAGAAAACTTACCACCATTGCAAAAGTCCTAAGAAGGTTGGCCATCGTAGGTTGTGGAGGTGGAGTAATTTCAACAGAGGGTTTTCTTGGTGTGGAGCTTCGACGGAGGGAGGACGTACGACATAAGGATGTGACCATTCCGGGTAATCCCTCATGTAGTGTCATCAACTTCATAACCATTTTCCGCAATCTCCCACTTACTAATATCAACCAAACGACGTGGCTCTCTATCCCTCCAATGTGTTGGTTCCGGTTCGAGATCATACACTACATGCAACTTGTTGGGAGTTGAATTGCACCGAGAAAAGTAAAGATGATAATTATCAACGAGTTCGACCAATGACGGGATAATTGCTTAAATCCATGTTGGCGCATCACACGGCATGGATCGACCATGATGTATCCTTTTGGGTGGTACAACGGCCCATGGTAAAATGCAACATCTCTTGGAATTGGACGGTACCCTCTAATCTCCTTATAGGTATCGAACACAACGTCTTCCTTCCTCATAGCATCCAGAAGCCAATCTCATATTGATGACTCGACCTTTGTTACCGGCTTGGATTCTCATTAAACTCAAACCTCTCGAGCTCTAGGGGTATCGGGTTCAGGAAGGTCTTTGATCTTCAAGAATTGCGCAGTCCTTGAATAAGGTTGGGAAGTGTTCATAACACCACACCTAATCCAATTTGAACAATATACATGTGAACATAAGTAAAAAAATACATCTCAACAATAGATTAAAGAAATTTGTACACGGAGTAGAGTGAAATTCCCGACAAATTGGTTTGTTTTAGCCAATGAAGCCCTTCTCATCTCCGCCATCAAATGTGCCATGACCATGATGCCCCAAGAATAGCCATGGACACCTTCCAACGGGTCAAGGTCTTTGGAGAAAGTTTGCACTTACCCTGTTGCCGTTAGTGTCGGGAATGCCCTAGTGCCCAAAATGTATAACAGGTATGCGCTGGTCAGATACCGAATGCGTGTGGTCCCATCCATCCTTCGAGCTTCTAGCCTTTGTATTTTCAAACATCTTCTTAAGCATCGTCAACTTGAATGTCTTCGCCTTACTTCCGTTCGATGCTACATAAAAGCTATCCAAGAAGTTTTGAAGTCCCAACCAAACAATGTTTTGGGTCAAATCGTGCAACTTCGACCATTCTAGGTCCCAATACTCAACTCCCTCCAAATTGATTTGCCGATAACATTCAAGCCTAGAATGTTATGAGCATCTTCAGAATCAAGGTCATCTCACCAAACGGAAGTGCATTGTATCTGCTTTCACCATGGTACCTCTCAACGAAGCAATTGACGGTCACGATATCCGGATTCACGTAATTTTCAACCAAAGAATACAGACCCAGAGTTCTTTACTAATGTTTGGACATCTTCATGCTCCAACGACAAATCCCAATGAGTCATGGCTTGGTTTCTACAAACACGCACAGACCTTAGTATGATCCTACAAATACGAGATAATAAGATTAAGAGATGATGTAAAAGATAAAACAACGTACATGCACAAAATAAAAAAATGCTTACATAAGTTTGAAAGATAGTACGAGCCCAAGAGTGCTTGTATCCAAAGAGTACTTTCGGTTCCGGAGCTTGTCCCCAAATTTTACCATCATCGCGGTCGGGTAACATGTCATCAAGGTGAGGAAGGTGACAACCTTTAACTTTCGGTTTTCGGCTGCCCTTGCCCTTACCTTGTGTTGGTTGTTGACTAGTCCCACCAACTTCGCTTTGGCTCGCTAATTGACTTGGGGGAACCTCATCATCTTCCTCCTCACTTTCCAATCCATCATGCTCATCGCCCTCATGTGTTCCAAAGACGTTCACAGTTGCAAGTGCACTACGTTCACCACCACTCTCCCAAATTGACCCTCTTGTTTCAAACCCCAAACGTTTCTTGTGACCGCATCTTTCCCCCCCCTGGAGGCAGGGGACCGAGGAGTATCAAGACCGTCCTTCCTCCTTCTCTTAGCGAGGATATGACCTTTATCTTTCCTCGCTTCTTTGGCTCTTGACCTATAACATAAACAAACATTAGAAAAGGCATGGCAGTTTAGGAACCGGCATACCATTTCCTAAACAAAACCAATACCTAGTAACATGAACCTACAGACACCATAAATATCGAGCATGCGGTATCGTTGAACCTAAGATTGTTCAAAACTAACTTAAATGCCAGATTAAGCACCATTTCAATGATGTTCCCGTATGTTTTAAGTGTAATACCGGCATTGACGAACTGAACTAACATATGCTTGGGGTTTTAAAATACCTAGAATCACGAAACCTAGATATAATGCCTAAGACATCTAATTAAGTTCCCGTGTGTTTTTAGTTGCAAACCGGTATGGTAATCGACCCAAATTCTATGCCTGGGTATAAAACATTCGATTTCGGAATGAAAACCTAGTATGGTATTCGACCCAAATTCTATGCCGGTTTAAAAAAATCTATTTCAGGAATGCAAACCGGTATGGTATTCGACCCAAATTCTATGCGTCTGAACTAAACCCATTGGTATTCAAACCAAGATCCAATGCTTGGTTTTTGCGAACTCGACGCTTTCGGCTATTGTGGGCGATTCTAACCTAAACCCATGGCTACAAATAGAGTAAAACAATCATAAATGAGTTAAAAAATCACTTAACTTCTCAGAGAAGCCATGAGTGTTTGATCATCCGAGTACGCTCACTTTGCGTCGTCTTCTAGTTGTTGAGCAATATTCTCGATTCTTTGTTCATGTGTTTGTTGAGCAGCCGCTTTGGTTCTCGATTTTGCTTTCGATTTGGTTCTTGGAGGCATGGTTATGTTATGTTAATCGACGAAGAAATTTTTGATTCAACGATTAATCGTCGACGAAGGATGAACGATGAGGAAGAAGATGAAGAAATTTTTTTTTTCCTAAACCTAACCCTATGCCTGCATTTAAACCAATTGGGGGATATATGAATTGGTTATTTGATTTTATGTTTTAGGGGAAAGGGCATAACAGTCTTTTCATAATGTTTTTAATTAATCTAAGGGTGTTTTAGTACTTTCGCCTCCAAAACACCCCTTAACAGCCACCTATGGTTGGGGGAAGTAATTCATATCCCCCAATTAGATTATATATCCCCCAATTGCGCGTTCTTTATAACCTGCCTGCTTGGTCCCACTTTGATTTTAGTTTAATTGATTGATATTTAACGGCGCGGATCCTGAAATTTTAATGTCTCTACATTTCCAAAATCAAAAGCTCTTCACGATGTCAAAAACAACAACAAAAAAACCCTTCAAGACACAATACATGTGCCACCCTGCTAAAATCGCGAGGGGTGGGCTCATTGGGACCATGAGTTTCAAAATTTTGTGAGGGGCAAATTTTTTCAGCGTTTTTTTTTTTTTGGTGGTTCGTCTAGAAACGTTGTTCCAAAATATGCCTCCTAAGCTTATCTTACCGTGAACAAAAACATAAAGATATTGTTATATAGCTTTATTAAGCAAACAAAAACAAAATACATTATAAAATAAAACAATGGTTCTGGACAGACCGTCCATTTGAACCATTGTAAATTTGTATATTTATAGTTTATGGCTCTTATTTTTTGCGATATATTTCTAATTGATATCTTTATTTGTATTAGGGCTTTAATTATCTTGTATGTTGATATTTTTGTTGTTCTTATAAGCGATCACGTAATCAATATTTAGATTTGAATAAATTAAAATATATTGATGGTCAAAAAAAGTAAAATAAAATAAAACTTTGAAACTGCACTGGGCCTGTCTATTTGGAGAAAACAGAGGGCCCGCTTTTAATGTTTGTTTGTGGGCGGTTTTTAAAGAGTTTCAAATGACGGTCTTCTAGAATTTTGGAAAGTAAAAATACCCAATTCTGATTGTATATCTTTTCAAAGTTGAAAATGAGATAAATAAGAATTTTGCTTGCTCTATTTGTTTGTATATCTTTTCAATGTAGAAAATGAGATAAATAGTTCATTGAAATAAAAATACAGTATCTCATTCCTGATTAAATTTGTTTGGGTTGAGGGAATGTTATGGTCAGCAGTCGAGAGAAAAAATATCAGAAATCACCATCTCAGCGGCTGAATCACGCACGAATATGACCATTTTTGATAAATCAACTGTTGTTTTGATCATACTCAAGAGTCAAGATATTTGGAACACAATATATACGAAACACAACAAAGTTACTATTGAAAGGTCTATGACTTTCCAATTAGCTAGCTTCCCAAATTTTATTTATGAATCTGGCAGCAAAACACCCTTAAACTTGTTTTTCAATTCAGTGAATAATTCAAAAAATGAAATTGTTCTTTACCCCTTCTTCTGCAATCAATCCGGACTCCACGAGTGTTGGTGGCACACCCTTACATCTAATCATGATTAAGCCTAGTAAAGTGTGAGAGGCAGACGTGGGGTAAGGTTAACTTCAAGTGGCGTTACTTTTGGCATCGTAAGACCTGGACCTTCCTCCAGGTTTATAACTAGTCCTCCATCTGTGTCAAAATCAAATGCATGTAGTAGACGAGCTAGGGCCATGTGAACCGTCTGGAGGAAAAAGTCTATTCCAGGGCATACTCTTCTTCCGGATCCAAATGGTGTGTACTCAAAATGTTGACCCCTAAAGTCTAAGTGTGCTGTTTCATCACCGAAACCACCATTCTGCTGGGGAAGAAACCTCTCCGGCTTAAACTCTGATGGGTTAGACCATACTCGAGGATCACGCTGCAGTTTCCACAGGTTAACCAATAACCGTGTTCCTGCTCTCACTTTATACCCACCAACAATACAATCTTCCATAGCCTCATGGGGTACGGAGAGTGGACCAGGTGGGTACAATCGGAGTGTTTCCTTGACGATTGCTTGGAGATAGATCAGATCATCTATATCGTGTCCTTCTACGTTTCTTTCCTTGCCAACTTTTTTGTCAAGCTCATCCTGAGCCTTTCTTACGACATTAGGGTTGGTGAGTACTAGTGAGAGAGCCCACGTCAATGCAACTGATGTAGTATCTGATGCAGCTACTATAAGTTGCTGTAAAATCCAAGAATTTCTTTTTTCAATCAACAAGTGATGAAGTATTTACAAATAAGCACATTACGGATAGAGAAGTTAGTTACATACCAGACATGTTGCTTTGATGACGGTATCTCGAGTGTAACCGAAGAAGAGATCATCCTTTTCTTCATCGAGAACTGACATCAACACGTCCATGAAGTCATTCACATCATCATGATTACTCTCACTTTTTATTTCGCCGGATAGGACAGTCTGAAGTCTTTTTTCTCTTGATGCTCTTCAAGCAACTTTGAAGCAATCAGGTTCATCTCCTTGGAGACTCTTTTCATTTGTTTCGTTTGCCCATCCACATCTAGCCACCCAAGGAAAGGAAGAGCATCAGATGCAACTGATACACCTGCTAACTCGAAGAATTTTAGGATACTCTTATGAAGCTTTTGGCCCTCTTCTTCCTCTTTGGTGTGATCTTCTTTATTTTTGTTCTTCTTAGTAAAAAGGGTCTTTCCTACAATCATCTTCAACACCACATTCAAGGATAGTTCTGCAAAAACTTGGCTCATGTCCACCTTAACTGAACTAGTAGTCGTTCTACCATTCTGCTTTACCTGATTATTTCGTTCCATCCAACATTCATATAATCTTTTCTTGCAATTATCGATTTCTAAGTAACGGGCGTGCTTAAGCAATTCCAGGCGCCTAAGAGAGAGTAAATGGACTGTCGCGATTTTACGGATCTCTCGCCAATATGGACCGTAAATGGAAAACCCAAACATGGCTTTGGTGAGGTACTTCCCGGCAGCAGTATGTGGACGAGTAGCGAACAACCTGTCATTTGTGGTGAAGCATTCTTTAGACAACTCCCAACTGCTCACAACTAGTGTCGGATACATGCCAAATCTGACCATGAAAATAGGTCCGTACTTGTCAGACATACCCGCAAGGATCTTGAATAGAGGTGTAGATCCTATCAGCTGGGGAAGATGGCCTACTATGGGCCACGCACCTGCAACTTCAGGCGGCCATGCTGGTAATAATAGTCTGCGCCTATTCCATGGCCTGATAATAAATATCCAAATACAATAGAAGAAGGATGGTAAAGCTAAAAAACCTGCAATACTCACGAACGGCTGCAATTGGTGTTGATCAATGGCTTCCATATCCATCAAAATTTAGCAGCTGGTAATGATAGTTTTAACTTTTAAGTTTCAACAAGGAGAAAACTTATTGAACATTGATAGGATCTGATATTGGTGGTTATAGCTTAAAAGATGCAAGAAGATATATATATATATATATGATGATAATATATTATGAAACTAACCTACCAAGAAAATTTTGATTGGACTGAATTTGTAGATATTCCGATCTCCATTATCTTGCAGACGTATGTAAGTGCGTATGCAAATCAAACTAACAAACATGAGTTCACATGGATATATTCGGATCTGACGCCCGACATGATCAATAATGCTTGGTGTACCGCGGAGGAATCCTGCAGCCACCACCGCGTGAAACAAAAAAAAAAAGAAGGTAGCCCCTACCCTAAACCCCACCCCTGTAAATCTCCCACAGGACTCCCATCTGACCGTTCATTTCCCTCGCGAGATTTCTGGCGGTGTAAACCGCGGTCAACGTAGCATCGTTGCGACATGATGCATCTTAATAGAGATTGTGTATCAAATGATATTGATTGCTTTGTTTTTCCAAAAGATCTGATAAGAGAAAATTAGAATTCAAGAATAAAGAAAGAGAATTACAAAGGGAGTTTGAATTTCTCGAGTAAAGCTGGTAAGTGCGCCTTTATTTTTCCTCAGCTTATAATTTTTTTGTTAATTTTTGAGAATTTTAAAAAAAATGTCCATACGTTTTTTCATAATATATTTATGGCCATGACGGGGCCCACCAAACTGGTAAAATCTGGTGGACTTAGTCCAGTTCTCAGCCGACGAAATGATATTTTGGTGTGCGCAATTACTAAACTGCCCAATGTTGCAATATAATCTTTCACCGTCCATTTGTTTAATCGACGGCTAATAGTGTTTTACATATTGAATGAGAGGAATGCGTTAATTGCAATGCAAACACGTGGATGAGTTAAAGATAAGGGGAGGAAAGACAAGTGCATGACGTGTACATCTACCACAATTCTTATGGTATGAGTATCGAACACATTTAGGGTTCATTCCATTATCTTACCGCTGCTACTGAATTTTCTTCATCGTGTGAGATTACTTTTTTTTTCTTATCAGAGAGATTAAAATGTTACAAACAAATAAATATGGTAAAAGAAAGGGGGAAATGTGAAGGCTAGGTTCATATTCAATGTGAATGCACACAGTGGCGGAACTGGAAATATCAAATACCCCTGGCTTAGTGGCTTGACGAGTTTTATAGCCCTGGCTTAAGCCTAAAAACAACATATAAAATCTGGGCCCAAAATACTTAGGTAGTGAAAAACATGCACTTTTTGGGCTTTGGGGGTGGCTTGAGCCAGGAGAAGCCTGGCTGTAGCTCCGCCCCTGAATGCACATCAACACAAAATGGAATTTTGGGGGTTCTTGTTACAGATTCGTTGAGAGTATACATTGTAGAATCAGTTGGACGAACTGATTCTACTTAGTGGTTGGAGCTGTATAGGTTGAAATCGGAGACAGCAAAGGGTGGAGTTTGAATTTGCAGAAATGAAGACCAAATTAGTCTTGGTTCTTGATTAAATTTAGCGGTTTCATGGTATGTAAATTTATTTTGCTAATTGATTAATTGGGTAGTTGTAATTTAAATTAATCGATGATTATTGATTTTCAATAGATGCAAACACAAATTGGATTGCCACCAGTGGTTTCAAGACCGGGGAAGTACCGGCGCCGGAGAAGAAAGACAGCACGTGGTGCAGTCTTGAACACCCTCCAAAAGGTGGCGATCTTAACCATTCATTATTTGAATGGGTTTACGACCGTTTGATTTAACTAGGTAGTGTCGGGCATGTAACACGGTTTGATTTAACTAAGTAGCGTTTCGAGCGTTCAACATGGGTTAACCAGGTCCTGTCACACGGATCAGGGCTTGAATGTCTTTTCCTAAGCCTTAATTATTGCCACGTGCACTGTGACGTCTGTTAGCCGGTTTATCTAGGTAGTGTGGGGAAACTCAGCCTTAATGTATACAAGTGGAAACTTTTGCATTTATTTTTTTACCACGTGATTCCTGTGGTCCAATGGCGCAATAGACTAGACTAATTTTACTGCTTAATCATTACTCATTAGTGATAGTCGATAGAAGTGAAACTAGTACTGGAGTACTGACCTGTTGACCACATCCACACCGATAGAAATAGAACCAATTGAAGTTACTAGATATCTTACTTTACCTTAAGTATGTGGAGCGTATAAGCATATAAGCAAATGGAGTCAAATAGTTATAGTCAAGTTAACAGGAAAGTGTGTGTCAAACCCAATTAAGTTACAAACCGTTAAAAGTCTTTCTCTTTCGTTTTGAATGCCCCTGTAATCCGTTGATAGTACTTACGAACTGATTAAGAGTCTTTGACTTTATTTTCCAAAATCCAAAACGTCCAACGTGTTATTACAAAGAAAACAGACAAAAATTTCTTTTTTACCCCCAAATCGGCTGCCCAAAGCAAGTGCTTGCTCGCTTTGGGTCGTGGCTCGGCCAGCTTCATCCGCCCGACTTATTCGCTAGATTATCCATTTTAAATCTACCAGAGGCTAACAAAACAACTTGTTCAATTAATGTAATAAGATGTCACGGAAACCATTTGTTGGCTCTCCAACTATTTTAATGTAATAATCGTTATCCAATAATATATTTTTAATATATTTTTTTTTTTTTTTGAGCATGCAACCAACGAATTTACCAATCTCGAAGATTGGTGCACGTGTACATGGACACCATCTAAATGAGTTGCCAGTAGCCACACCAATGACCAAACCCGAGCGAAGTCTAAAATGTGGATTCTTTTTGTTATTTTTTGATTGATTAAAAATGTTGATTCTTCGGGTCATTTTTTAAAAATGGAAGAGTAATACTGGTTATCAGCAAGGCCGTGCGGATGGAGTACAGGTTAGCACAATTGGGATTTCTATGGGATTGTCTCCTTCGTTACTGGCCTGGGCTTAGTGCACAAATGGCGCACTAAGCCCAGGACAGGTGCCTAGGAAAAAAAGGCCCCAAGGCGAGGCGTGATGACCAAAGAATGATTAACCAACCTTTGTGAGAAGGTTTTTGATAGATGGTTGTGCCACTTAATTCAGGGATGAATTCTCCTCAATTTTGGTTATTTGGTTTCAAAATAATATAGAGAGTGCTACTTTCTTTACCTCCTGTACGTAATCATTTTACAAGACATGGTGCTCCTCCAGAACTATATCCTTCACTTGTTCCCTCTAATGCTGGTGCTTCCGCCTTTCCATCACCCATGAGGAAGATTCAGAGATATCTATAACACCGACAATGTCCAAAGATACAAGAAATATATGATGTTTGTACCTTCTTCAAGAAGTTTTCTAAAGTTTGAGGTCAAACATATAAGGAGAGTTTCAAATAGGCGGAAAATAAAGATGAACGACAACTCTGTCTTGCTGTTGGGTTTCCTAGATACCGTAAACAACCCATTAAACACTTCTAACTCTTGTGATATAGAAGGCAAATAACAAAAGACATAAAGTAAAAGGGAAGAAGAAGGGAAAAATTCTATATCATCAAAACGATAGACAAATATTAGATCCTCTATTTACAGGGTTAGACACAAGGGCATCCCAGTAATAAACGATATTTACCCTAGATATTCTTAACATGATTACACGTTTATAACACTTCCCCTGATGACATTGTGTCTAAGCTAATTGCCTCGTTCAAACCTTGTCAGGAAAAACCTGATCGAAGGGAAAAAAGTACAATTCTGAATAACCTTAGAACGGAGCTGGACATGCGTATGTTTCCTCGTTAAAACCTTGACAAGGAAAAACCCAGTAGGACAAAACCTTGACGAAGGAAAAAGAGGACAACGTGATAATCCAATAAAATACCTTTTTATTATGATGCTTCCCATGATAAGTAATTCACTTGAATCTTGGCTTGCAAATCTTCGAGTTGAGACTTCCCAATTTTGGTAAACGAAATTCTAGAATGCTGGAGATAGCAATGCTTTCGTGAGAAATTTTCCAGTTGATGAAGTCTTCTTTTGTGTTAGCCTTCTAATAGTAGTGTTCTCGAATATTCATGCTTCTTTCAAATGCATTAAGTACTTGTGTATTGGATTGCTAATTTGTTGGAGATAATTTCCAGAAATAGTTGATGTAGTTTCTTCAACAAATTGCCACCTTATCATACATGAAAAAAAAATCGTATTTGTGAGATGGAAATAAAAATTCTTAGGAGATAATTAAGTTGATTTGGTTTAATCAAATGTGGGCATCCACTAAACAATTAAAATTGATACAACTCCCCCTTGGATGACCATCATGTTGAATCAAATTGTATCACTAAAACCCAATGGGAAAAAATTTGGACGTAGGAAAAGCACAATTAAATATCAAATTTTTGAAAGAAAATTAAACGTCAACAAGATGTTTCCTTGTTAAAACCTTGTCAGGAAAGCCACATGGGAAAAAACCCGAAGCGAAGGGAAAAGAGGACAACTTTTGACGTAAATAAGGATGCTAATTAACTCAACTATATATGAGTGTTTATACTAACAAGCACCAAAATCATAACTATGGTCTATATAGACAAGTTTTAAGCAAGCATAATATTTTAACTGCAGATTTAAGAAAAATAATATTTATGCTGCTAAAGCATGGATTTTTGTGTTTTTAAGGAATCCTCAAGAGACCTATAATGTTGAAGTCATCAGCTAATTAATCAGGATTTTTGGTTTTGTACCTGTTTGTGGGTGAAAATGGTTTCTACTGATTTCGGTAATTTCGGGTGTGTGTGTGGGTGACAAACGAATTTAAACACTAAACAATGTACTGCAAGGGAGTACTTTAGATTCGAGAGATCAACTGCATGTCCTGCCAAACCAAGAAATGGCCGCTCCAGACTTGCCTTCTGCATAAAGTGGAGGAGAATGGGTTGGTTTTGGGGAGGGAAGCAAGGAAATGATGAGACCAATTGTTGATTCCGGGAAGAGTAGTTGTGTTACGACTTGTATTTAAAGTGGGAAGCTAACGTGATGAAAGCTAGCAAACGCTTTCGAGTGGTGTACGCTTCCGATCAACTCGTTCGATGGAAATAGACCTATTGTTTGTACCATTAATAAAAATACCACTTAATGGGCCAAATTGATACTTGAATCATCTTTTGATCCTCATCCAAGCCCACTAACTGCAACCAAGGCAAATTTCACCACTCCGCATGCACTCACCAATGGTCAAAGTCGTCAACTATCAAAGTCAACTCCTGGCCAAGGTCAATGATCAAAGTCGGTTAACTATCATAGTCAACTTCCCCGTCAAGGTCAATGGTCAACTATTTAATCAACAATAAAGTCAACCTTGGCCAACTATCGGCCGGGCCGCACTTTAGCCAATTTCACTTTTGTGGCGAATGCCGCTAACTAATTCCTATCCAAAATCTCTTCCGCTACGCTAACTGGGCTCCAACTATGCCATCCACCTCCATCCACACTCAGCTAGCCATCATGCTCACAACCATCAAAATGTCCTTACCCATGCAACTGCTCCGAAAGAAATGTCCACTAATATGACCATCATTTATGCAAAATTTATCATGGAAGTATAAATGTGCGCTTTCATGCAAATTGAATTCGTGATTTCGACCATGCAAATCAAGTCCAACAGTTTTAATGCAATATTCATTTCAACGGTTTCGACCATGCGAATTGAATTCGGCGATTTTAAACATGCATAAGCAATGCAAATGCGGCGATTTTGCCATGCGGTACTAATTACGCGCCAGCTTCATACATGCGTAATTAACTCAAAATTGCTTCATACAGAATTGATGATGGATAGATGAATGAGCAGTTAATGTAATTTATGTTTATATTTAGATATGGAACTGTATAAATAGCGGGGAGCAGAAATTAGGATGGGAGGGCCAAGAGGATATAAAAGATACACTGTAATACAATTATCAATAAAAAATCACTCCCCAAGGGGATTCGTCCGTGGATGTAGGAAAACCATGCCGAACCCTGTAAAACTTGCATCTTTGGTCTTGTTCCACTGACTTTCTAGCCCTAAATACTCACCAAATTATTTATTCATCGTGTTTCGTGCCCAGAATTTATTTTGGGTACAAACATTGGTGACGTCTAAGGGGATTACGAGAAAAGGAATCGTGTTTTCCCATTGAGAAAAATTGTGCAAAATACTTCAAAATCATGTCCGTCAAAAATCATGTCTCTGTTGTCCAGTTGAACGTAATCTGGGCCGGTCGATCGATCGCAATTGTTGCGGTCCATCCTCTCACTGGGCCGGGGTGACCTTGTAATCGCAGATACCATGTACTGTTGATCGCAATCACCGCAATCCGCATTCGTTGTTGAGATCTCGCTAAAACTATTACCTTTGAAACTACAAAAGTCACAATACTCACAAAGACCGATGAAATCACCCCTTGAGCGCTCGGTCCCGACGGTAAAAGATGGCGTAAAAACATCATCAAAATTGGTGTTGATATTCGATCCCCAACATGGTTGGTCCGGTTTGATTACAAGAATCGATCCGGTGAATCGCACTTATTGCATTCCACAATCAAGTTATCAAGTTGCTTGATCGGGCAGTCGCACTTCATAGTCGAGGCCACAAGACGACTCATCGGAAGTTCGCTAAGATTGCCGCCAGGATGTTCGATCCGCGAGATATTCAAGTCCAAAGTTTGGAAATATTTGCTTCCCCAAATAAAGTAGTGTCTACGTGTTCGAGTTTGTAAAACGTCAAAATCACTCTTGTCATGATCGCAAGGTTGTCAAGTTGCCTACATCTCAAGGTGCTTGAATATTTCAGGGAAAATCCCCAGTAAAAGCATCTCGTAAAGTTCCAGAAAGGGCCACAAAAGTGCAAAGAAAAACCATGGTGAAAGGTCCCCGTGAAACAACAACCCCACAGGCACTCTTTGCTAAAAAAATAGAAACCGTTTACACCAGTTGCAAGGCAATAAAAATGCTACCAGATTCACAAAACATTACAAAAGCTCGAGGGGAAAGATGACGATTCGAAAAGCGTGGCGAACGATTCAAAAATAAAAAAAATTATGCCGCGACCTGGCGGCCATTAGCTGGCGGCGCGAACGTGAAGTGGCCCAAGATCTCTGTACACCCTCTCGGGGTTTCGTTCACCTACCTTTGTTTTCACTCACCCACGCCAAAGGTGTCCATCACCCACGCGAGTTCTTCGATGCTTTAAGTTACATCAAAGTTCCGATGCGCGATGAAATGACCACCACCGCGATTTTGTTAGGTACATTGAACTTCATGCTCCGCGACACATCCAAATTCCATTCTCAAAGAACAGCCTCGATGCAACTGCCGTACATCAACCTTCGGCGTTGACACACTGCATCATCGATGCTCCTGGTACATCCATTTTCGATGCTCCAAAAACATCAAAATCAAATACAAAAAAATTATGCAGTGCGGACATACGCAAGGCCATTCGGGACACACGAAAGCCGCGCCCCGCCGGCCGGCCGAGCCCATGGCTTCCTCACCCACTTATGGGTATCTTTCGCCCACTTTAAAAACCCTCACCCACTTCTAGAGGTTTTGTACACACCCACTTCGATCAATTAGGAAAACTGATGCTTCTTCCAACATCAAACTCCGATGAACCAATGATATGAACCGTTGATGCTCTTTGGTATATCGAACTTCATGTTCTGCGCCACATCCAATTTAATTCTCGAAAAAGTTCGATGCTTCATGTTACATCAAATTTCGATGTTCATCGTATAAACCGTTGATGCTCATGGTTATCGAACTGGGCGTTCTGCTATACATCCAATTCAATTCTCAGAAAAAGTTCGATGCTTCATGTTACATCAAATTTCGATGTTCGGCGTATGTAAACCGTCGATGCTCAGTGGTATATCAAACTTCGATGCTCTAGGCTACATCAAAATTTTAGCAAGGAATCCTCGTCAGCGTGCCACGTCTGTGACACAATGCCTCGTCAGCATGCCATGTCAGCGACATAATGCCTTGTCAGCGTGCCACGTCAGCGACATACCGTCTCGTTAGTGTGCCACGTCAGCAAGGGTTCCACGTAAGCGTGGCACGTCAGCATTTCGGTCCAGGCCAAAGACGCCGCGGCTAAGAGAAAATCTTGTTTCACAACAACTTCTTCGTTTTAAGTCCGAATCGAAAGATTTTTGGCTCGTTGGAATCAGTTTTCAATTCCTACAATATGAAGTGAAAAATCATGAGTTTAAAAATTTAATTTTTGAGGTTCCAGTGGCACGACAACCACTATTAAGTGAAACTACACGTTCAATGTTCGCGAGCGATATTGTGTCGAGTTTCTACCCACAACGCAAAGATCGTGGAGGCCGGGTTGGAATCATAAACCTCAACACGCACATGTTTGGTGCTAGTTAAAATCCCCTTTCTACCAAGAATACGAACTCTTCAGTAGTCTAGTTGTCTCAAAGAATATCAGAAATCCAGCTTGATCGAACTGCCATGCCCTTTTTAACATAACTACTACAACAGTTGATCGAACTGTCAGAATCCCGATTTCAAAGAACGGCCGTCATTGATTAATCACCAGTAGCGATCTTTTAATTCCTCGTAATCCATTTGGTCGAATCACAGTCCGATTTTCCCCAAAATTGTTTCAATACATTTTTTTCCCACAAATCAAGCCAATGATGCTTTTGTGTATAATCAAGTAAAGTACAACTGATCGAAGCTTCCATCTGCCTGCATGAAATCGCCTTCAATCCGGTTTGATTAACCTTGCATTCCAATTTCGATCACGGAATAAATCTGAAGTTGGAAAGTCGAGATGACGCTTAAGGCAACTATACTAGTCATCGTCATTTGGAAAACACCGATATGGCCAAATATCCTAATCCCTTAAAACGAAGTCGCAGTAACATTTTCAATAAGGTAAGTATACGATTTACAAATTTTTGCATCTTTTATTTTTTTTATAATCATGCATACTTTTGTTCAATGAGGCACCTATAATGTGGATGAGCATTTTTCATGAGGAGATGCACACATTTCACCTCGCGTGCATCCGGAATATTGGGATTGGCCCCGCGCTTTAATTCCGGATAGCGAGACATCTTCAAATTTTCATGCGCGATCAAAATGTAGCAAGAAGCGCGGTACACCCTTGTGCGAGCATCGAGCGACATGACAATCACTATCTTCCAAAGCGAGTTTCATATCACTCAACGTGACCGACTATCACTTGGGGCGAGATATGTAACACCATGGTCTAAAATTACTCTTTTCAAAGGCAAAGGCAGTGTAACACTTCATACACTTGGGGGCTAAATTACATAGCACCTAATTGCAATGCGGAATTAAGCTTCGAAAATCAAACTTAGGTAACCCAAACTTCTTAATCCTCCAACGAGTTGTAGGATTAAGAGGGGAAGTAACGCACACCATACTATTGTTACGTAATTTCTAAGCAATCATCAAGAATGTTAAACTGCTATAGTTATGTTGATTGAATTATTGTAATCTACTTCAAAAGCAATCGCTGGGTACCTCGCTGACGCAACCGATGCACCGGGCCATTGCTGCACTTTACTTCGCTAGGACACAACCGATGCACCGTTGCACTCCGCCTGACGAAATGATGCTGCTTCATTTTATTTGTAATCTACACCTAGGTTTATCGAACCGCTTAAATCCAAACCCTCAAAGCAGCCGAATTCAAATTGATCAGGCTACCGCAACTCATCTTTGTTTGTATTCCTCGCAGTTCACCCGATCGCAAACGCGTAATCGCAGTTCGCCGCCATCGCAGCACTAGCCGATCATGCCGTCAGTCTGGCAACTGCGGTTCGCCGCGCTGGCGTACTGCCTGATCGCGGCCAGCCGCGGTTCCCTCATTCGTAATTCCTCGCAGCCTCACCTGCCCAGCCGTTGCCGCAGCTGAGGCTTCGCCATTCCTCGCAGCCCAGCAATCGCCAAGCAGTGCGGCAGTTAGTTGCTACGTCGTCACCGTAATCCAGCCTTGATCGCAGCCCAGCAGATCAACTAGCTCGTCAGCCGCAGCATACCACAATCGGCCAAACTACATCTCCCTATGTTCGACTCTCAACCAAACGATCGAAATCGGCAGTCCAAATTGCTCGCAACTCCAAGAAATTCAACCGATCGCACCGGCCAGCAGCGGCGCTTTGCTCGTCGTTCCCGCAGCCCACCGATCGACGAATCGCCATAATGCTCGACAAGTCACGCAGCATCAGCCGATCGACGCCGTGTAGCTCCAGCCTTGTCTCGCAACTCCTCGCAGTTCAACCGATCGCAGCCGCCAGCAATGCGCTAGTTGCCGCATCGCACCTCGGACATACAGCTGGACGCAACCGCCGGGTATGCTTAGCTCGCCGCTTCTCGGGCATTCAACCGATCGTGAACTGACCGCAATCGTTCGATGCCGCCAGCATCACCGATCGGAGCCGCCAGCAGCAGCACCTGCCGCAACTCCCGGCAATGCCAAATTGACATAGCGGCCGGCCAAGTTCCGCTTTTGCTCGCATCTCGCAAATCCACCGATCGCACTGCCGCAGCTAGCAGCGCTTTGCTCGCCGCCTCCGGCAGCTCCAAATCGATCACATCACTGGCCGCACTCAGTCTTCACTCAATGTTGTTACCGGGCCATTTCAACATCACTCGCCCATTATCAAGCTTCCGTTGCATCACTTCGCCTTGTTTTTGGCAAAGACTTGGGGGCTTACTTGATTACGATCTCCACAATCAACGAAGGCGGTTCTATTTACGCTCAATACATAAATTTACTTGTAGCTTCTTGATTTCCGAACAACAAGGAAGTTCGCCAATCACCTCAATATCAATAGTCCACACTTGGGGGCGAGTTTTATCATCGACTAAGGAATCTTAAATTTTCTTAACTCCCAACAAGTTGGATGTTAAGAGGCCGATGTTTGTATCATAGTAAAAATACCACTTAATGGGCCAAACTGATTTGAATCATCTTTGATCCTCATCCAAGCCCACTAACCAAATCAACTACGCAGCCCACTGATGCCGCATCACACTTGGCCAATGGTCAAAGTCGGTCAACTATCAAATTTAATTTCCAAGGTCAATAGTCAAACCCTACCAACTATCAAAGTCAACTTTCGGGTCAAGGTCAATGGTCAACGGTTGGTCATCACCAAAGTCAACCAACAACGATCGGGTCACCGTGACCCCTAGACAATTTTATCCTTGTGGCCAAAGAATGTCATAACCAATTCCAACTAAAAACTCTTGGCGTTGCCAACTCTCCAAACTATCACGTCACAAAACTCGTCCATCCATATCGCTAATCATGCCCGCTACCCATCAAGCCGTCCTACCATGCAATGATGTTCTCGCAAAGAAATGTCTACCAATCTTGCCATCCATCATTTATGCAGTAATTTATCATGGAAGCATAAATGTGCAGCTTTCATGCAAAATTGAATTCCAAATAGTTTCGGCCATGAATTGAAGTCCAATGAGCTTAGCCTATGCAATATTCATTTCGACGAGCCACCATGTGAATTGAATTCCAGAGTTTCAGCCATGCAGTGCTAAATGCAAATGTTCGCCATACGATTGCTAAATGCGGCGGCTTTCATGCAAAGGCTAGTCGTTAAAGAATTTCTATACATACAAAATTAACACCACTGTTTGTATAGAATTGATGATGGAGACATGAATGAGCAAGCTAATGTAATTTATGTTTATATTTAGATATGGAACTGTATAAAATAGCGGGAGCGTAAATCGTGATGGAGGGCCAAGAGAGATAAAAGATACACCGTAATACAATTACTAATAAAAAATCACTCCCAAGGGGATTCGGCCCGTGGATGTAGGAAAACCATGCCAAACCACGAAACTTGCATCTATTGGTCCCGAGTTCCAATTGGCCTCCTAGCCCTAAATACTCACCAAATTATCTATTCATCGTGGCCGTGCTCTGCACTTTATTTTGGGTACAAACACCTATTTATACAATTCAAGTGAAACGTACTCTTGTCTCATTAAGGAATGAAAAAAAATGGGTGAGTAAATGGGAGGAGGTGGTAACGTTAACGCATGGAATTGATGTTCCATAAAACCATTAACGCATGGAATTGATGTTCCATAAAACCGTTAATGGATGGAATTAATGTTCCATAAAAAGAAAGTTTCACCATTAACCCCTGTATTTACTAAAAGCCTCATCCTTATGACACTTCCTTATGACGGGCGTAGTGTACGCTGCACGCTGTAAACCGCCAAACCAATACCCAAAGAGGATCCCCCAGTTTGTAATATGTGTTGATATCTCAAATGTTTTTGTGGAAAACATGTAGCATGTTGTTGTTGTTTGGCAAGTCGCACTTGGGAGACTTGCTAGCTTGGTGACCATCGACGGTCGAGATTGATCGTTGCACACTTTCGTTTTGGTAGTCACGCAGGGAAGGCCAAAGCGATGGTGACGCTTAGATTGGTTGTATGCCGTTGGCATGGCATGGTTTACGTGGCCAAATTTAGGTTTTTGGGCCAAAGGTTACCATGCGTCGTCCTGCAACCTTAGATGGCTAGGATTTGCTCTTGGGATTGAAATGGGACCGCTGATCGTCGCACGCCTTCGTTTTTGGTAGTCGATAGGGAAGGCCAGTGTGGTGGCGCGTTTAGTTGGCATGCCAGAGCATGGCATCGCTTGGCGGGCCAAACTTAGGTTTTTTTCGAAAGGTTACCATGCGTGTCTGGTAACCTTGGATGGATAAGATTTTCTCCTGGGATTGAAGGGAGACCGGTGATCGTCGCACGCCTTCGTTGTTGGTAGCCGCGTAGGGAAGGCCAGCATTGTGGCGCGGCTATGTTGGCATGCCGTTGGCATGGCATGGTTTTGCGTGGGCAAACTTAGGTTTTCGGGCCAAAGGTTACCATGCATCACCTCTGTAACCTTGGACGGCTAGGGATTTTCTCATGGGATTGAAGGGGGCGGTTGATCGACGCCTTCGTTTTTGGTAGCCGTGTAGAGAAGGCCAGCATGGTGGCGCAGTTAGGTGCGTTTGGCTTGTGGGGCCAAGGGCTTAGCATGTCGTTGGCACATTGTGCGGCTAGTATGGCTAGGGCCAAGGCAAGGTGCGGTTTAGCTTGGCATGGTGGGGCCAAGGGTTTCGCATGCCGTTAGCACATGGCGCGGCTAGCATGGCTAGGGCCAAGGAAAGGTGTGGTTTGGCTTGGTATACTAGGGCCAAGGGTTTGGCATGCCGTTGGTACATGGTTCAGCTAGCACGGCTAGGGCCAAGGCAAGGTGCGGTTTGGCTTGGCATGGTGGGGCCAAGGGTTTGGCATGTCGTTGGCACATGGTGCGGCTAGCATGGCTAGGGCCAAGGCAAGGTGCGGTTTGGCTTGGCATGGTGTGGCTAGGTTTGGCATGTTGGCACATGGCGCGGCTAGTACGGCTATGGCGAGCAAGGTGCGGTTTGGCTTGGGCTGGCGGGTTTGGCGTGAATGGTTTGGCATGGCATGCCATGGGAGCATGGTGCGGCTAGCATGGATAGGGCCGAAGCAAGGTGCAATTTGGCTTGGCATGTGGGGCCAAGGGTTTGGTAGGTGTGGCTGGCATGGTTTGCCATTGGCACAGGGGTGCGGCTAGCATGGTTGGCGCGGTAGGTGTGGCTGGCACAACTTTGTCTAAATTAGGGTTTGGCATTCTGAAACCCTAATTAGCGCTCCTTAGTAGAATTGTTGTAGAATTCTCGTACGAACTCGGATTTTGACGATCCGCCTCTCCATCTGACCGAAAAAGAATTTCCTATCCCCTTTGGCGCGAATATTTATGTTTTGAGCTTTTCTAGAAGGTGAAAACGTCCCGACAGTGAAACTCAGGATGAATTCAGGAGGGAAGTTGCGGGCCCAAGTGGTATAGTCGCGCCCAGTCATCTATTCCCGTTCCATGAGCAAGAAGGAGTCTTCATTCTGTTCAAACTCTAGAAACCCTGTTCGTATGAAAAGAGGTATCAACCCTCTTTTGTGCTTTCGTCTGCAGTGTCTCTCTAGTGGATTCCAAAATTTACCAAAACTCCACTGCATTCTTGGGATGAATGGATGAAATACATACTCGGCGACGATCATTTCAGCGCTAATCTTTGATATTGTTGTTGCGTTGTCGGTCATCATTGACTTTAGGTTGTTCGGTTTAGGATCTTCGATCGCGATGTTGATATGTTGTGGATGATTGTATGGTAGAAATCTTAAAGACACAATTTGAAATAGATGAGTTGGGAGACATTTTGTCGTTGTTGTGCTGCTATCAGGTCTTCAAGTTTTGTTCCAAGAGACATCCTTCGAACCAGCTTCTGAATCTTAGACAATCATATGGAATGAGACGCGGTGAACAGTCCTCAGTTATACTTCTGTTTGATCCGACGGTCATGGCCGAATATGTGAATGTATCTCTGCAGCGTGCTTTTGGAGTCTTCGGTGCATATGTACGGCTTCATGTTGAGAAATTCTTGCATAAAACTTCGACAGTGATGATGTTGAAATTAGAAACAACCTGGTTGAGGGGAGTGAAAGCGTCCCATGTTGGTAGTCCCAATGTGCAGAATACTTTCATTACATCGCCTTGAATCCATGTCCACGGGATTTGATGCAAGCTTATTGTACTTTTCTGGATGCCACGCGTGGCTCCCTCTGTTTCTTCAGAAAAAAATTTCATCCATGTCTCTGGAGTTTTCTGATGAGTCTTTGATAGTGAAGGGATTCCGTGTAAATCCTCAGTCCCCAAGTATGGTTTTCTAGTGATTGCTGCTGCGGTGAAGCTCGTGCGGTGTCCACAAATGAGCGGTAATAGTTCTTAGTAGTAGATGTAATCAGATGAAATTACATTGTCATTGGAACAAATTAGGTTGGACGGAATCGCATGGGCATCCATAGGAGTAAAAGTATTGGCTAGATGCATAAGCGAGCAAACCGCCCATGATCACGAGTTTTGAGGGGATAGATCAAAAGGTGGCCATGAATACGAAGATTGTCTGGCTTTGACCATAATCCTTGAGTTGGTGAGTGTGCTGGCACGAACCTTTGAAGGAAAGAGTGGCGTTGAAGCGTCTTTGGCTCTTGGAGAGGACGTTGAGACTTAAAGATCCAAAAGTTGAAGCTTCGGTTTCGGATCCTGGAGCAGCTTATGGAGAGAAAACTGAAGTGGAGCGGCTACTGGAGCGAACGTTGAAGTGGAGCAATTGCCGGAGGAATTTAACCCATGCCCCAAGTAACGTTGAAGTGGATCCTGACAGTTTACTTATCGCAATTTAACCCATGCCCCAAGTAAGGAAGCCTTAAAAAGCAAAAGCAAAGGGGAAACCAAAATCTAACATCAAAACCAAGAAACCTAGAATGTTACTAGTTGGGTTCGAAGCACAATTTAACCCCCTAGTAAGGAAGCCTTGGACAGAAAGTAATCAAAGGTGGAATCAAAATCTAACAACAAAGCCAAGAACAACCAGAAAACAAAGGGCAGTTAATCTGAAAGGTTCGAGACCATTATAGATAATAAAGTCATTGTATACACCCCGCCCCACCAAATATATATACCACTGCTATAACCAACTTAAGATTGTCTACACCCCGCCCCACCAAATATATATACCACTGCTAAAACTAACTTATGAAAAAGATAACAAGGCATTAAGATGGAGAAAGATAAAACAAAGTTCTTAACATAGAGGTGATACTTTTCCAATCCCTTTTCTAGTTATTTTTTATTTACTGGATAGGTATTACGGTACTTCAAGTGACGCACAATGATTACGCGTTACAGAGTTACATGCCAAGTCAGAGTTCCACCGTAATGGTGCAATGCGAAGCCATAATAGCGCAACATAAGCTATAATAGCACAACGCAAGCCATAATAGCGGTATTACTGTATAGCCTGTCAAGTGTCGAGAATGGCATAAACCCACGGGGCGCATGTAATGCAAGTGCAGCACTACATTGTAAATACATTTGGCTAAGTGATGAAGCTTATTGGCCGACACAATGAAGCTTTATTGAAGGTTTGGCAAGACATGGCCAAAGTCACGTATGCAACATGTGATATTGGCATCGATGCATATCCATGGAATTGAGTTGGCCAAGCTCAAGGAGGATGCAAGAGTGAAGAATAGACTAAGAGTTGGTCTATGGCATTATTTCAAGGCTGCCAAAGCTTGAACAATGTGAAACAAGCTAGTAATGCAAGAGGAGCATTATCGTCAAGCAAATTGGCGAAGTGAAGCATATGACGCATGAGTAAATCCAGAATGAGCTTAAGGAGTCGGCCTCGTGATTGAAGCACAAGGATTGTCCGTGCGTTATCTTAGAGTGATAAGCATGCAGGGCCAAGATGGCTGAGCTTGGAGGCGAGGCGACGGGTCGGTAAAGAACAACAGTGGTGCAATACGGCTCAAGTGACGGTTACAAGTTGGTTGCGAGCTTCACAAGCATGCCAAACGTGTTAGACAAGGGATAACGGTTATAAAAGGAGTTTATAACCATTTGTGAGTGTTCATAACTACCAAGAATAGGTGTGCACCCTGTTGGCGTGACAACTCAAAAGGTGGCATTGAAAGTGGCTATTATGGAAACTACTTGGACACTTGGCTGTCCAAGGCTTGTGCAGTCGATCTAGCATGTATAAATAGCTTAGAATCAATAATGTTAGTGTTGTTCGTTTGGGATAAGAACCACTAATGTAGAGAGAGTTTTAGGCATTCACCAAGAGGGTGAATGGCACATTTTTTGTCCATGTGATGGACGAGTTTTGTAATCTTCCTTTAGTGCAATAAAAATGGGTTTGTTGGGTATTCTTTGTGTTCATTATTATGTTGCTGATGTTGTGTGAGAATTGGTTAAGTACATGGCGTAACCTCTTATGCTTATGGGGCATGAAGAGTTAGAGAGAAAGAAGAAAGACTTCCGTTGCGAAATGCATTATGAGTGAAGGCAGATGCGTACTTTGGTGCAAGTATGCAAGGTCAATGATTTTGGGTGAAGTTGATTCACTGAACCACAATCATTGCTTATCATGACCCATGAAAATTTTAGAAGATTAAATGGGCGTGGTGACAGTAAGGGGCATCGCAGTTGTGTTAGGGACACAGTTGCTGATTTTTATCTCTTTTACTCAAGTTAATGTCATTTGTTTGTCAAATCGGTGAAGAATTGTTTGGTTTCACTAGTGTGGAGACTAGAAGAAGTTGATCTTATGTGGAAAGATCAATTGGATGAACTTGAAGCTTGAGTAGCAAAGAGGCCATGAAAGTTTATGACAAAGATGTCAAAATTCCAGCCCAAAGTGTTAGGCTGAACGCGCAAGAATCATTGAAAACCGGTTTTCAAGTGATTGCATGACAAAAACTAAGGAGTATGCTGACTTCTATGGTGCAAGTCAGGTGTTAAAGTCCATGTTTCTCACGAGTATGCTAAGATTATGCATTTGGAATGCATTGTTTCGTAGTGTTATCAGTAACAAGAATATTACCTCTTGTAATGTCAGTGGCAATGGGAATTTTGCGAAAATTCCTGAACTTAAAGAAGTTGATGGCCTTTGCATTGGCAAAGTAGATGAAGAATATGTCTATGTGATAGATTGGAAGTGTTTTCATCGTAACCAGTTGGATGGAAGATTATAGTTATCTCTCTCGAATGCATGTACCTTGGTGGTAATGCAAAGTCTAGTTGCGAACCAGCATGTTTGTGGAAATGTAATGCCATGAAAGAAGAATTGGAGGGCCAATTCTTATCTAGCATAAAGCTTATGGAAAGGCTGAAGAAATAAGTGCAAGTTAGGGGAAAACCGATACACCACGGTCTTGCGTATGAAAAGAGTTCTTCGTTGATGCTAGATGCGCACAAGGAGTGTGCTTGTACTGTTTTATGAGTGGGATCAATATGCTTGGACAAGGGTGTCAAAGACTACCTATTTGATCACTTAACCACAAGGATGTTCTTGTCGACTACAAATCAACAATTATTGCTCTTTGAAGTTGATTTTTGGAGGAGGGGAAAGACAAGAGTTGCCAGTTGTGCATGAGCAGTAAAATGAGTTCCAATTTGGAAGAAGAATGCGGCATTCTTGCTTCATGGAACGTAGGTAGTGGCACCTCATTTGCAAGGATTGTGCCTTGTTAATATTGTCCAAGATAGTTGTCTGCATGAAGTCATTGAGTGATATGACTTTGTTTGAGCTCTATGGTGATGCTAGAATCACCAAGTAAAGTCCAGTTCGGTTGTGCAAAGGTGCACAAGTTTGTGTCAAGATTTGGGTGCTAATTGGCAGCATTTTGCAACTTGAGCATGCGCTAAAATGGGATTTGGGCATAGGCTAGGTGGCATAATGCGGTTGGAAATATAAGTTAGGCGAATTAATGATGCATGGAGAAAGAAGGACAAAGTAGTGGTGATACATAAAGATGGCATGTGCTCATTATTGAAGAAATCTTCATGAAAGCTAAAGCAACATGACAAAGATCGAGTGGAAGAGGGCATGTGGCAAGGTGAATTGCTACATTGGGGACAGTAGGTGTTGTCTCGTTTCCTTTGTTGCTTAGAAGCGAAGTTGAAGTCAATATTGCAAGGCTTGTTAGGTCTTACAAGTTGCAATCAGTTGGCGCGAGTATTTGCTTAAGTTTGGGTATACTTTGATTTGGGTCGAGGTGGACCTTGGTGTTGGAAATGAAGTCTCTCTATGTAAAGGTAGTAGTGAATGAGGGTATTAAGTGAAAGATCTTGCCTCTTTCGTTCAAAGTAAAGCTAGTTCGCATGGAATATGCTACATAGCATATTAAGCCAAAATATGCAATAGAAGAAGATGAAAGTGAAAGAAGCAAATAGAAGAGTTGGTGGCATAGTCGAGTTTGCTGTTGAGAGTTATGTGGAAGTGCGAAGGCATTTGGCAGCGAAGGCATGGAGTAACGCAGCAAGAAATGAAGATGTAAGTCCATCAAGTAAATGAGTTAAGATTGACTCATAAAGTTAGGAAGAACATGATGTTGTTTTTCCGCCACATTAAAGCGTATGCTTGATTTTAAAGAGCAAGTGATGCTTAAATTGCTGGTTTCAAAGGTGCGTGAAGAGGATGCCTGGTCTAAAAAGACGGCCTGATGTCAAGGGTATCCTAAGTCGTGACTACACCAGAAGTCATGCATTTCAATCATGATGTTGCGACAATGCAAGCAAAGAAACAACAAGGTGCGTTCTTTGGCATACAAATGGTGCAAAGCTATGAGGTGTAATTTACAACATGATTTGGAGACCAAATCTAAAGTAAGTTCACATTATCAAGACAAAGAAAGGCTATGGATTGTGGCGCATACCAGAGTGGTATGGAATCATAGCGTGCATACCTTAAGGCATGGCATGATTTGGCGTGGCGCATATGATTGAAGAATGAGGCCAAGTCTTGCATAAGTCCTTTTATGTTGCTTGGTGCAACTAAAGTCAGAAAATGAAGGCATAAGACAATGACAATGATCAGTGTGATCAGTTGGGAAGAATCATTACTTGTGTATACTTAGGCACAAATGATTCATGCGGAGTTCAAGAACAATTCAGGGAATTGGCAAGAAGAATTTCATGGTTGAATTTGGGTGTTGATATGCGATTGTAGTTGAATTTGGAGCGTAGGCCAACGTGACAACAACAGTGCAAGTCAAGTAGGATCAATGGCAAGGCAGTAAGCTAAGTGATGGAATTTGGTACTAGGAATAAAAGTTTGGCAAAAATGAAGGCCAAACAAAGTTTGCGATTTACGAGAAGGGCCTCGGGCGTACAAATCGAGAGAACAAGTATAACGAGTATACTTTGTTGCG
The DNA here is from genome assembly GCA_023531295.1 of Papaver armeniacum. Taxonomy (NCBI): domain Eukaryota; kingdom Viridiplantae; phylum Streptophyta; class Magnoliopsida; order Ranunculales; family Papaveraceae; genus Papaver; species Papaver armeniacum. Next base: position 509,761 of record JAJJWW010014968.1, on the reverse strand, counting down.
TTCAACGAGGGCCTTGAACGGATTAGGTGGGGGAGGTCTATTACGGTCAAGCAAGTGACGAAAAATGATTACGCGTTACAGAGTTGCAGGCCAAGTCAGAGTTCCGCCGTAATGGTGCAATCCGAAGCCATAATAGCGCAACGTAAGCTATAATAGCACAACGCAAGCCATAATAGCGGTATTAGTGTATAGCCTGTCAAGTGTCGAGAATGGCATAAACCCACGGGGCGAATGTAATGCAAGTGCAGCACTACATTGTAAATACATTTGGCTAAGTGATGAAGCTTATTGGCCGACACAATGAAGCTTCATTGAAGGTTTGGCAAGACATGACCAAAGTCACAGATGCAACATGTGATGTTGGCATCGATGCATATCCATGGAATTGAGTTGGCCCAAGCTCAAGGAGGATGCAAGAGTGAAGAATAGACTAAGAGTTGGTCTATGGCATTATTTCAAAGGCTGGCAAAGCTTGAACAATGCAAACAAGCTAGTAATGCAAGAGTAGCATTACTATCGTCAAAAAATTGGCGAAGTGAAGCATATGATGCATGAGTAACGAGGAATGAGCTTAAGGAGCTGGCCTCGGCGATTGAAGCACAAGGATTTTCCGTGCGTTATATTAGAGTGATAAGCATGCAGGGCCAAGATGGTTGAGCTTGGAGGCGAAACGAAATCGATAAAAAAGCACAACAGTGGTACAATACGGCTCAAGTGACGGTTACAAGTTGGTTGCGAGCTTCACAAGCATGCCAAACGTGTTAGACAAGGGAGAACGGTTATAAAAGGAGTTTATAACCATTTCTGAGTGTTCATAACCACCAAGAACAGGTGTGGCACCTGTTGGCGTGACAACTCAAAAGGTGGCAGTTGAAAGTGGCGGTTATGGAAACTACTTGGACACTTGGCTGTCCAAGGCTTGTGCAGCGTCCTAGCATGTATAAATAGCTTAGGAATCAATAATGTTAGTGTTGTTCGTTTGGGATAAGAACCACTAATGTAGAGAGAGTTTTAGGCATTCACCAAGAGGGTGAATGGCCTGTTTTTTGTCCATGTGATGGACGAGTTTTGTAATCTTCCTTTAGTGCAATAAAATGGGCTTGTTTCAGTATTCTTTGTTTTCATTATGTTGCTGATGTTGTGTGAGAATTGGTTAAGTACATGGCAGAACCTCTTATGCTTATGGGGGCATGAAGAGTTAGAGAGAAAGAAGAAAAGACTTCCGTTGTGAAATGCCTTATGAGTGAAGGCAGATGCGTACTTTGGTGCAAGTATGCAAGGATGAATGATTTTGGGTGAAGTTGATTCACTGAACCACAATCATTGCCGGTCATGACCCATGAAAATTTTAGGAGATTAAATGGGCGTGTGACAATAGGACATGTTTACTCATGTACCCATTTAGTAGTGAAACCATAATTTTGATAATGACTTAGAAAATCATCTTTAAAACTTGCTCATTATGGGACCCTTTACATAAAAGACAACTATACGGGTGGTGTTCGAAGGGTTAGCGCTTAAGCAAAACATAAAACAACCATTTGTAAGCCTTTTAATTTTGAGTGATTTAGGCAAGTAGATGTTTCGTGAAAGAAAATTTAGATCCTAGCTTTGGACCAATACCTAAGTATGGCTAAAGACAAAAAAATTAGGGTTTACGTTTTTCAAGTTATGTCATGTAGGACAAAACCTAAAAAAAAAGGCTTTTAAGAGAGAATGGTGAACCGAAACATTCATCATGAATAAGATGCATTAGATATTGATGTACTACTCATGATTATCATGTTCTAAAATCAAATCCAAAAGTTTACCTCGTATACGATTTTTTTTTTTGTATATACCCTTTAATAACAACAGTATGTTCATGTCATTACGATTCTATGAAATAAAAATTTCCTTCTCAATAGTTTTCACATGGTATCATTCGATATTAATCAAAACAAATTTCATTCTTGATCTGTTTTCTTAAAGTTTCTTGTAATATTCATCAGATCTATATCATTCTTTTCAACAATTTTTCTCGATATTTTTCAATATTCTGATTAGGTTTTTGTTGTTCGTCAATCTTGATCTTTATTCTTGATCAATCTTGATCAAGTTTTATTTGATTCCTTTATTTTCTATGGTTAGGAAAACAAGACAACAACCAATTTCAACTCAAAATATGTCTACTTCTTCCGCTGCTGGTGATTCTCTCAATTTCACATTACCTTTCACAACTATCACTAATTTTGTATCTCTCAAGTTAGATTACACGAACTTCTTACTATGGAAGGATCAGTTTGAGTCAATTTTGATATCAACTGATCTATATGGGTATGTTGATGGGGAAGTGCAAGAAACACCAACTCATAATCATTCTGATGGTGTTATGATTCAAAACCCTAGATGGGTATTATAGAGGAAAATTGATCGATTTGTGGTAAGCTGTCTAAAAGCTACTTTTACTTCTACTATTTCTGGTGATGTACTTGGTCTTTCAACTGCTAGGGAAATTTGGTTATTTCTTGAAACAAGTTTTATAAGCTAGTGTGTTGCTAGGAAAAGCCTTCTACGTAATCATATACATAACTAGAAGCGAGGAAATATGTCAATTACTGCTTATCTGTATTCAATTAAATCAATATCTGATTCTCTTGCTGCTATAGGAGAGAAAGTAAGTGAATCTGATCTTATTATGATTATATTGAATGGGTTAGGGAGAGATTATGAAAATTTTGTCATAACTGCATATAATAGAGAGATTCCATTTAATTTTGCTGAAATTAAAGCTAGGTTGTTGAATCATGAACAATGGCTTAACCATCAACAACTAGAACAGTCAAATGCTTTTGATTCTCAGAATGCATCTGCTTTTTACGGAAGAAATATGCACAATGGTCACAATGGTAACAAGAACAAGAATAAGGGTTCTAATTCCTTTATTTAATTCAAGAATAACACTACTCATTTTAGTTCTGGTTCATATACTTCTGGTGATGTCTCTGGTGATGGAAGTATTCGAAGACCTACTGTGGATTTCTTTCAAGTTGTTTGCCAGGTTTGTCGGAAAACTAGTCACTGTACCAGTAGATGTTTCTTCAGATATGCACCACCAAAAGCAAATAATTATGCTGCTAATGTGGCTACTAAGTGTTCTGAATCTTCTTCTGTGGGTTAGCTACAACAATCTTTTTCTTGGTTTCAAGTGAATGCTGCTTTAATCTCTGATGATCCAAGTACTTCTACTCACTGGTTATCTGACTCCGGGGTTACATCTCATATGACCGGGGATTTTACCATTTTGCAAAGTACTTATTCTTATACTGGCAAGGAAAAAGTTTTCGTAGGAAACGATGAGTCTTTACCTATCTCTTACATTGGTAGTACTCAATTACAAACCTCTGACACTAGTTTTATATTAGACAAAGTACTATTTTTACCTGAAATGAAATAAAATTTGTCGTCAGTTGGTCAGTTTACTAAAGACAATTGGTGTTATTTTAGACTAGATCCTTTTGGTTATGAGATTAGAAATATGCATGATGATACACTTTTGGCTCATGGAAACATAGTTAACAATCTTTATCCCATTGCTCATTTGCCTACTTCCATGTCTCCTAGTCATTGTAGTTTTGTCACTTCTCTGTCTGCTTCTCCTAACTTGTGGCATAGCCGGCTAGGTCACCCTTCTAACAAAATTGTTAAACATTTACATTCTACAAATAAGATTGTTCTTTCTACTGGTTCTTTTGATAATTTGTGTCATTCTGGTGAGCTTGAAAAAAGCAAGAAATTGCCCTTACTCTTTCTGAGTCACACGCTTTATCTCCTTTATCTCTTATTCATTGTGATATTTGGGGACCGGCACCTGTTGCCTCCTTGAATGGTTTTTGATATTATATTATATTTGTTGATGACTTTAGCAGATTTCATCGGATTTATCCAATGAAGCTAAAATCAGATGCAATACAATGTTTTTCTAATTTTAAAACTCTTACTGAAAATCTTTTATCCACAAAAGTTTTACATTTTCAAACTGATGGTACTTCAAAACTTGCTAAAGGACCATTTAAACAATTTATTGACTCTGCTGGTATTGTTTTACGCATTACTTGTCCCAACATGCCGGAACAAAATGGTTTGGCTGAGCGAAAATATCGACATATCACTGAAATGGGTAACACGCTTTTGATAACTGCTTCTTGTCCTAAGTCTTATTGGTATGATGCTTTTCTTACAACTAGATACTTACTTGATTAATGGTATTCCTTTTTCTGTTTTATTCTTTAAGTCACCAAATCAAATTCTTTTTGATAATAATCCTGATTTTTCTACTCTTCGAAATATTTGGTATGAGTTTTTTCCTTATCTTGGTCATTCTAGACTAGATAAGCTGTCTCCTAAATCGGTTAAATGTATTTTTCTTGGATATAGTCCTTTACAAAAGGGCTATATAAATGTTTTCATACTCTTACCAGGAAATTACATATTTCCAGACATGTAAAATATGGCGAATCTCAGTTTTATTTTCAATATCATAATTTTTCAATTTCAGACTCCATTATAGAATCTTCGTCTGTTTCACCTTCTGAGTCAGTTCTTATAGAATCTTCTTCTGTTTTACCTCCTGATTCAATATATCTTACAAATCAAATTGTTACTCGATCTCAGAGAGGTATCTCTAAGCCTAAACAGTTGTTTATGGGTAAAAATCGTTTCTGCCGATTTTGGTAAATTCGGTAGGTGGTGAGAAACTGGTTTAAACCCTAAACAAATGTGCTTTGCACGTGAGCACTTTATATATTCGAGAGATCAATGCATAAGTCCGAGCCTAAACCAAGAAATGGGCCGTTCCGGACCCAGCTTAGGTCACAAAGTGGAGGAGAAGGGTTGATTTGGGGAGGAAGCAAAGAAAGGTGTTAAGACCGAATAATTACGGGAGAGTAGTGTCTCGACTTGTATCGAGAAAGTGAAATCTTAGAAAGCTTGCAAGAGATGAAAGCTTTTGGAGAGCTTGCAAAGTTGCCTTTTACGAGAGTGTTGTATTTTCTCCCCGACCGAGACTTGTTGTCCGGTGGAAATAGGTAAGACCTATTTATACAAGTCGAGATTGAAACGTACCACAGCCTCATGAAGGAAGAGAGTAAAGGGTGAAATAATGGGAGGAGGTGGTAACCGCATGGTGTTAATGGGTGAAAACGTTTTCACCATTATTTCCTCATTTATTTGACCGTTTATTCTATTCACGCTTTCTTAATGTGAGCGTAGTGTACGTTGGGTGAGGCTTGTGACCGCCCAAACCAAGACCCTGGAAAGTATCCCAGTTTGTGTTGATGTCTCGAGTGTTGGTTGCATCTTGAGTGCAAGTGGTGCTACTTAGGGCGCATGTGGCATGTGCGGAATGCCTTTGTTGCGAGTTACACCTCAAGCGCAAGTGGCAATGCCGAGAGATGCTAGTGGCGTGTTTGGCATGTGCCAATCGCATGCGTGGCCAATTGTGTGGAATGCCTTGGTAGTAGGTTGTACGTTGAGTGTAAGTGGCAATGCATAGAGCTGCTAGTGGCGTGTGTAGCATGTGCCAATGGCATGTGCGGAATGCCTTGGCGGTAGGTTGCACGGGTTGCAAGTTGGGCTAACAGCATGCGTGTTTTGCATGTGCCAATGGCATGCGTGGCCAAGTTGAATCATGTCCCGTGTTTAGAAAGCTACCAGCGAGCGTGTTGGCATGTGCCAATGGCATGCTCGGCCATTAGGGCCACGTCCTGGTAATAAAAGCTACCGGCGGCGTGTTGGCATGTGCCAATGGCATGCGTGGCCAATTTTGGTCAGCGCCTTGGTAGAAAAAGCTACCGGCGAGCGTGTTGGCATGTTCCAATGGCATGCGTGGCCAATTTGGGTCGCGCCTGGTAGGAAAAGCTACCGAGAGCGTGTTGGCATGTGCCGATGGCATGCGTGGCCAATTTGGGTCGTGCCCTAGTAGGAAAAGCAACCAGCGAGCGTGTTGGCATGTGCCAATGGCATGCGTGGCCAATGTGGGTCGCGCCTTGGTAGAAAAAGCTACCAGCGAGCGTGTTGGCATGTGCCAATGGCATGCGTGGCCAAGTTGGGTCGCGCCTTGGTAGAAAAAGCTACCGGCGAGCGTGTTGGCATGTGCCAATGGCATGCGTGGCCAATTTGGGTCCGGCCTGGTAGGAAAAGCTACCGGCAAGCGTGTTGGCATGTGCCAATGGCATGCGTGGCCAATTTGGGTCGCGCCCTGGTAGGAAAAGCTACCGCGAGCGTGTTTGCATGTGCCAATGGCATGCGTGGCCAATTTGGGTCGCCTGGGTAGAAAAGCTACCCGGCGAGCGTGTTGGCATGTGCCAATGGCATGCGTGGCCAATTTTGGTCGCGCCTTGGTAGAAAAAGCTACCGGCGAGCGTGTTGGCATGTGCCAAAGGCATGCGTGGCCAATTTGGGTCACGCCCAGTAGGAAAAGCTACCAATGAGCGTGTTGGCATGTGCTAATGGCATGCGTGGCCAATTTGGGTCGCGCCCTGGTAGGAAAAGCTACCAATGAGCGTGTTGGCATGTGCCCGATGGCATGCGTAATAATTTGGGTCGCGCCCTGGTAGAAAAAGCTACCAACGGCGTGTTGGCATGTGCCAATGGCATGCGTGGCCAATTTTGGTTGCGTCCTGGTAGAAAAAGCTACCCGGCCCAGCATGTTGGCATGTGCCAATGGAATGCGTGGCCAATTTGGGTCCCTACTGGTAGGAAAAGCTACCAATGAGCGTGTTGGCATGTGCCAATGGCATGCGTGGCCAATTTGGGTCGTGCCCTGGTAGGAAAAGCTACCCGGTAGCGTGTTGGCATGTGCCACCATGCGTGGCCAATTTTGGTCGCGCCTTGGTAGAAAAAGCTACCGGCGAGCGTGTCGGCATGTGCGATGGCATGCGTGGCCAATTTGGGTCCACCCTAGTAGGAAAAGCTACCACAAGCGGGTTGGCATGTGCGATGGCATGCGTGGCCAATTTGGGTCGCGCCTGGTAGGAAAATCTACCCGGCGAAAGTGTTGGCATGTGCCAATGGCATGCGTGGCCAATTTGGGTCGCGCCTTGGTAGAAAAAGCTACCGGTGAGCGTGTTGGCATGTGCCAATGGCATGCGTGGCCAATTTGGGTCGCGCCTTGGTAGAAAAAGCTACTAGCGAGCGTGTTGGCATGTGCCAATGGCATGCGTGGCCAATTTGGGTCGCGCCCTGGTAGGAAAAGCTACCGGTAGCGTGTTGGCATGTGCCAATGGCATGCGTGGCCAATTTGGGTCGCGCCACGGTAGGAAAAGCTACCCGGCGCGTGTTGGCATGTGCCAATGGCATGCGTGGCCAATTTGGGTCGCGCCTTGGTAGATAAAGCTACCAGCGAGCGTGTTGGCATATGCCAATGGCATGCGTGGCCAATTTTGGCCGCGCCTTGGTAGAAAAAGCTACCATCGAGCGTGTTGGCATGTGCCAATGGCATGCGTGGCCAATTTGGGTCGCGCCCTGGTAGGAAAAGCCACCGGCGGCGTGTTGGCATGTGCCAATGGCATGCGTGGCCAATTTGGGTCGCGCCTGGTAGGAAAAGCTACCGGTAGCGTGTTGGCATGTGCCAATGGCATGGGTGGCCAATTTGGGTCGCGCCTTGGTAGAAAAAGCTACCAGCGAGCGTGTTGGCATGTGCCAATGGCATGCATGGCCAATTTGGCCCACGTTGGATAATTTGCAAGCCTATGCGTGGGCGCCATTTTGGCATGGCATGGTTAGGGCCAAGGTAAGGGTGCTTGGCTTGGCGTGACGTGATTAGCGTAGCTAGGTCCAAGGCAGAGTGCGTTTGGCATGGCGCGGCTAGCTCGGGCTAAATGTGGGCGGCATGATTTGCCATTGGCACGGAGGTGCGGCTAGCATGGTTGGCATGCTTTGGCGCGTTTGGTGTGGCGGCATGATTTGCTATTGGAGCAGAGGTGCGGCTAGCTTGGGCTAGGTGTGGATGGCATGATTTTTCCATTGGCACGGAGTGCGTCTAGTATGGTTGGCATGCTTCGACGCGTTTGGTATGGCTGGCATGATTTGCCATTGGCCTAGAGGTGTGGCTAGCATGGTTGGCATGCTTGGCGCGTTGGTATGGTCTGGCAAGATTTGCCATTGGCATAGAGGTGCGGCTAGCATGGTTGGCATGCTTCGGCGCGTTTGGTATGGCTGGCATGCTTTGCCAATGGCATAGAGGTGCGGCTAGCTTAGGCTAGGTGTGGCTGGCATGATTTGCCATTGGCACGGAGGTGCGGCTAGCATGGTTGGCATGCTTTGGCGTGTTTGGTGTGACTAGCATAGCTAGGGCCAAGGCAAAGTACGTTTGGCATGGCACAACTAGCTTGGGCTAGGTGTGGTTTGGCATTATTTGCCATTGGCACGGAGGGAATTAGGGTTTTGTTCGTTGTAACCCTAATTTGAAAAAATACCCTATTAATTATTGACTACATGCATTAAATGTCCTAATAAATGTGTCACTCTGTGACATTAGGTATTTGGGGTTTTACGATTTTACCCTTTGTTTAAAAACCACCATCAACAACGGTTCACGATTATGTTGTGAACTATTCTTCTCCTCATCATATTTCCTATGCCTTCTCTTCTTCCTTATTAACTGATATTTTTGAGCCAAAAGGGTTTAAGTTTGCATCCAAATGTCCCAAGTGGATGGCTTCTATGAAAGAAGAGAATACTGCATTAATGGATAATGATACATGTGAGTATGTGTTACCTGAACCTCATATGAACATCCTAGGTTGTAAATGAGTCTATAAGGTGAAATTGAATTCAGATGGTTTTGTTAATCGACTTAAATCTAGGCTAGTTGCGAAAGGTTATAATCAACAGGATGGTCTTGGTTATACTGAGACATTTAGTTCAGTAGTAAAACCTCCAACTATAAGAGTAGTATTAACTCTCGATGTTACTCATCATTGGCCTGTTCTTCAATTGGATGTTTCGAATGCGTTTCTTCATGGTTTCCTAAATGAAGATGTTTATATGGAACACCCTCCGGGGTTTGTTAATCCTGATTTTCCTAATCATTATGTCACTTGAAAAAGAGTCTTTATGGTCTTAAGCAGGCACCGCGAGCTTGGAATGATAGATTCAGTTCTTTTCTACTATCTTATGGTTTTTAAAGATCTGTCGGTGATAATTCCATGTTTTTGTTTACTACTTCTTCGACATGATGGTGCTTTTATTATATGTGGACGATATTCTCTTAACTGGTAGTTCCTCTGCTTTACTTGATGCTTGATTAAATCTTTGAATGCTGAGTTTGCAATTAAACTACTTGGAGAGTTGAAATATTTTTTGGGTATTGAGGCTTGTAGAACTACTTCTGAGATTTTACTTACACAGAATAAATATACGCTTGACTTATTTTCTAGAGCTAATTTGTTAGACTCAAAGCCGTGTGACACACCGGTGGTCAAATCTTCCGGATCCTCTTTTCATGATGGTGTTTTAATACAAGATCCTGCTGAGTATAGAACTTTAGTCGGTAGTCTTTAGTACCTTACTCATACTAGGCCAGACATTTGTTTTGGTGTTAATTACATTTCACAATTCATGCATGCACCTACAGATGTTCATCTAATGCTTGTTAAGAGGATATTAAGATATCTCAAAGGTACTTTAGGGTGTGGTATTTCTTTGAAAGCTGGGGACATTTATTCTTTAATGGGTTATTCGATTCTTATTGGGTTGGATGCCACGATACAAGAAGATCAACCACGGTTATGCAATATTTATGGGTTTTTCTCTTGTCTCTTGGTCTCGAAGAAACAACCGACTGTTTCAAGATCCTTTGCTGAAGCCGAGTACAAATGTTTAACTGCTGCTGCTGCAGAACTGCAACGGTTATCTTATTTACTAGATGATTTACACATTTCTATTAATCATCCAATCTTATTGTACTGTGAAAATACAAGTGCAATATCTTTAGCATCTAATCCAGTTTTTCATGCTAGGACCAAGCATGTAGAGGTAGATTATCATACGGTCAGAAGCGGTGGAGGATGGGTTCTTGCGGGTCCATCATATTGCAAGTGAAGAGAGCGTTAATGATTTATTCACAAAGGGTCTTTGATATCCAATCTTCTCAAAGTTGTTGACAAGGTTACTTGGCTCTAGCTCCTCTGGTGTAGCTAGTACTTCTACAACTCGGTTTGTGTAGTTGCTCTTTCTTCGAAACTTGTTTCTTCTTATTTTTGTTTTTCAAGCTTTGCTGATTAGTCGGTATCGGCTTGCCGGGGGAGTATATTAGAATAGTCGGGTCAAGTCTGTTTGAGTAAAGTCTTATTGTCACACACTTCTCTGTCACGTGTGTACTTATACAGTTTTTGTATATACCCAGTAATAACAACAGTTTGTTCATGACATTACGATTCTATGAAATAAAACTTTCCTTCTCAATAGTTTTCAGAATTATCTATTCTATTTTATCTCTTGTTTTAGGATTATCATTTAACCTGTAAATAGGGTTTTGATTAGGGTGTAGTAAAGATTTTTATATCATATAAATTAACACTCTTTTGTTTTTATTTTGGAATTTAATCAAGTAAAGAAAAATGCCAAGGAATATCCGTTTGACTGATATTAGAAGAAGGCAAGAGCATATGTTATTCATCATCTAAATTCCGCAATCTAGAAGGTAATTTTATGATTCAAAAGTTTTGATTTTTAGAAGGCGAAATCCGATATGTAAATACATCATGTAGTACATAGAAGTAGTTGGATCCAATTATAGTTTGCAGTGGGTTGGCAAAATAGAAAGTGCATTAGAAGTTACCATTGGGTTAGTCATTAGGTGTATGCGACGTGAGGACATGTAAGTTGCTGGTAACTTACTAACTTGGAGTTGGAGGCAATTGGAGCAATCGTACGTGGTTTAATACTTAACTCACGTGAACCATAACAGTTTGTACATAAAGTAGAATTGTTCAGTTCTTTTCGTTTGATATCTGAAATAAAGAAACCAGTTGTGTACAAATAATGGATCGAAGGGAGAGGATTCTTTGCAAACTTACCTTCATACTTAAATGGATATCATGGAAAACTTACAACTACACACGTACGGTTTCTAGATTAAGTTCAAGGGATTTAGCTTCTTAACTCTTATTCACTATTTCGATCGGAGATGATTTTAATTCATTAGAAGTTTTCTTTGTGGAAATCAAATTGGGTGGATGTTTGGAGGCGAGAGAACTTCAGTGCTAATCGATCTTTGTTCTTTTCAGGTCACAGTAGTCCCCAGATAAAACACCCCTGTTCATTTATAGTAAGGCAAACATTATTATTACGAAAATCAAATACCAACAACATGGAGCATAAAAAACAAGGAGAATTGATGGTACTTACCAACTCGTGAATCGGGGTGATTGTGGAGATTCTCTTGTAAACATCATGCCAATTAGGCTTCCCAAAATGAAACTTGATAGAGGTTCCACTAACAATGTCAACACCATTTTTGCCGATCAAGACATTGTATGGCTGCAATTAGGGAAGCCCTTGCATCGTCTTTTCCATATCCCGTGAAATGATTGTGAAGCTCGAGGACTCCTTTGGTGTCCATCTTGTCCACCTCAGTCATCTCCTCTTTGAACCATTCGAAGGAACTGGCTCTCTCGTTACCCGGTAAAAATAAGCGCGCTTCATCTTTAAATCACTCCTCATGTTATTCCTAGGATGGATGCTACCCTTATTATGACTACTATTTGTAGCGATAGTTGTAGTTGATATCCCACACTCAACATCATCTTCTTCATTGTCTTTCATGTTGTTCACAATATCTTTAATAATCTTTGATCATTGGCGTTTCCCAAATTCCTAATCCAACCAATAATACCACCTCGTAATCCTTGAAGTCTTGAGCGGGTGCACCATAAGGACCATCTATCATCACCTTCGCAAACTGTTTCATACACCTTTAGTGGCAAAAAGTTGAACAATTAACTGGTATATTTTTGTCCTACTATTGCGGGAAGAAAAAACAAGTTGTGATGTTTAGAAATTGTCGGATGCTTACGGTATGTTGCTTTCTCCTGGCGGCTATTATAGGTATCTTTTTTTCTCCATTTGAGGCACTGAATTGCATGTTTATGTATCATACAAAAATAAATTAGGCGACGGCAATAGCAACGACATAATTTCAAGATTTATGGACGTAGACTACTGACCTTAGAGAGAACGTCTTTTAGCCCTCTTGTCCAATCTCCAAGAGCTCGAATATGGACACTTAGGTGATCGTCTGCGGGAGCGGAAGTCAAGGAGAATGGATGCCTGCGTTAAAAGAAAAGAAAAAAAAAATCTTATTCAATTTGGAGATGTACAAGAAAAATGAAAAGTTCAATTATAAGGCCAAATGTTATAATTGGATCTATATTTACCATTCAAATGGAGAAATAGCGGACATTTGAGAAACACATATTGCCCGCTCCTGTATTTGAAGCCTTTTGGTTTCGACATATGCGGTGCCATTGCCGCAGATATACGGATCAAACTTTAATGCCATGTAAAAAGTGAGATAACAATCAGAAATATGTAAATGTATTAGATGGAAAATTCGTGTCCAATCTATACTATAGGTAAAATACATGAACATTTCCAAGTGCATACCCGACGTATACTAAGCTGACTTGACGCGTGATCTAAATGATCTAATCAATCTCTATGCAAGTGTAAACCGCAATTGGGACTTCCAAATACATCCATGTCGTGTGCCATTTCATCGAAGCGGTATTAGTTGGTGACTCATTAATGCTTTATTAAAACGAAGGCTGGTGTAACATTTAGGCGTGTGATTTTAAGGAAATAAACTAACTTGTTTTCGTGTACCATTCTTTGGAGAGATAAGTTTTGCTTCCATGGACAATGAGAAGAGTGTAAACTATGATGAACAAGTGATGCGTATGCGAACATGTTAAAGCCTGATAGCCTTTCCCAAGTCCAGGATTTTCCATCCTTTCCTTTCCTAGGCCATTTTATAGCTAACATAAATGTTATTGCCATCAAAACCACTATTGCGATTCTGTTAGTTCTTCCACTCCTTTAGAAACCACCAGTAATTTCGAGGCTGATTTTTCCCAAAGAATGGCTGCATTAGCTCATACTCGCCTTTTGTCGTGGAGGAGACCAGGGAAATTACACGTTAAATGAGCTAGTGCATGTACAACGACCCCAATCCCGATTCCAATTGCAATTACGATTAGTGAATAAACATGTTAATTATATGTTCTAATACATCTAGAAGACCTTTTTTTAACAATCATGGATAATTCAAAAATCGTAAGAAAGAATCCTTACACGATGGAAACTAATATTACTATCAAAAGGGACGATGACACCTAGCTTTGTCTTATTTCTTAGCCAAGTGATGGTGTTGCGGCGGTGGTAGTAAGATCGGGGCCATGTTGAATTTAAGAGTTTAAAGCACCCTTGGGCGAGCAAACACGATAACCCATGATGCGGAAGACGGCTTTGTTACGATCGGAACGAACTTGTACGTAAAAGACCTAACATAATTCCAATCCAAAGAGCCAATACCAAAATCCCTTTCCATTTATTCAAGAAGTGTTGAAGAATAAACCAAGATATCATAAAGAAGACAGAAGGGATCAACAAGAGTTGTTGATACAGTAGTATGGATCAACTATGAGAGTTGACATGAAGTGGATGGATCAACAAGTATTGTTGACGCGTGGTACTGTATTTAGAAGTTTACTTGAGTTGCAAGTATTCTTTTGGTTTTAAGAGTTTGTTTACGTGAGAATTGTCTAGAAGTTTCTTTGTTAGAGTTTGATTATGTTAGGAAAGTCTTTTTGCTTGAGAGTCAAGTTTGTTAATCATATAAATAGGCTGTTGAGCCATGAGTCGAAATATATAAATTGAAGAGAGTTTGTTTTGAGTTTAGTCCTGTTTTGTTTCAAGTCTTTGATATCAGATTTTCTACATCGGTATCGAACAACGGTATCAGGTTCTAGAATTTTGTGGGTATGAGTTGTTGATTTGAAGAAGATGACAAGTTTAAGTTCAATTAAGGTTCCGGTGTTTGAAGGTAAAAACTTTGAACACTGGAGGTTGCAGATGGAGAATATTTTCATATTCCAAGAAGTATGGGATATTGTGAAAGATGGTTATGTAGAACCAGCAGAAGGAGTTGTACTTGAAGGAGCTGCGCAAACTCTGTTAACTGAAAACAGAAAGAAGAATTCTAAAGCTACATATATTCTTCATCAGGGTATTCATGAATCTCTCATGGATAGAGTTATCTACATCAAAGAAGTTAAAAGAGCTTGGGATGGTTTGATAAGCTATTACACAAGGATCGACAAGGTCAAGAAGGTTAGATTACAAACTACGAAAAGAAAATATGAATTATTACGAGATGGAGACAAGCTGAAACAATTTGAGTTTTCTCAAAGACATTGAACCTTGTTAATGAGATGAAAGCTAATGGTGATCTTGTAGAAGATTCAATAATTGTGGAGAAGATTTTAAGAGGCTTGCACGAGAAATTTGAATCAAGGTTCTGCTATAGAAGAATGCAATACGATTGCAACTATGACTCTTAATGAGTTGTTGGGTTCATTACAAGCTTATGAACAAAGGCTGTTAGAGAAAATAACAAACAGCAAAACAAGTTGAAGAGGCTCTTGAGAGTCAAGTCAGGTGGAGAGGAAATCAAGGAAAATCTAATCTGGGAGGTTTTCAAGGAAGATATAACAATGGTGAAAGATCTAACAATGGAGGCTATCGGGGAAGAAAACCAATGGATAGAAGCAAAATTCAATGTTATAATTGTGGAGATTTTGGACACATTGCTCGAGTGTTCAAAACCAAGGAAGACAGATTGCTAATAACTACATAGCAAATTTCAAAGCAAATTTAGCAGAAAGTCAAGAAGAAGATGAAGAAGAAAGAAAATTGAAAATATGTTGTTGGCTTGTCATACACACGAAGAACACCTCAACATAAGTGGTATCTAGATCTTTGGTTGCAGTAATCATATGTGTGGAAGAAAAGATTTGTTTGATAATCTTGATGAATCAGTACGTTCAACTGTGAAGTTTGGAAACAATTCTACAATTCCAGTTATGGGAAAAGGAAGGATTGGAATAGTTTTGAAGAATGGTGCAAAAACATATATTATGGATGTGTTTTATGTACCAGGTTTGCATCAAAATCTTTTGAGTATGGGTCAATTATCTGAAAGAGGTTATTCTATGAACATCTTCAATGGTGTTTGTACAATTAGAGATCGTTTTAGAAGACTTATTACAAGAGTGCAAATGACTAAGAATAGATTGTTTCCTTTGAATATTCAGTATCAAAAGGAAAGATGTTATAGTAGTCATGTTCATAATGATGCTTGGTTGTGGCACAAGAGAATGGGGCATGTGAACTTCAATAGGTTACTAACCTTAGCAAAGAAAGAGATGGTATCTGGATTACCTTTCATTGAACTTCCAGAAACAAGATGTGAAAATTGCATATTTGGCAAGCAACACAGAGATCCATTCCCAGTCAACAAAGCTAGAAGAGCTGATCAACAATTGGAGATTGTTCATAGTGATCTGTGTGGTCCTATTGAAGTAACTTCACATGGAGGTAATAATTATTTCATAACTTTCATTGATGATTTTAGTAGAAAAGCATGGGTATATTTGCTTAAACAAAAAGGTGATGCCTTTCATGCTTTTAGAAGTTTCAAAGCTTATGCTGAGAAACAAATTGGTAAGAGTATAAAAATTTTGAAAACTGATAGAGGAACGAGTACACTGTTGTTGACAATTTAATGGAAGAGCATGGCATTCAACATCAATTAACAGCAAGATATACACCACAACAGAATGGAGTTGCAGAGAGGAAGAATAGAACCATAATGGAGATGGCAAGAACCATAAGAAGAACAAAAGATTTACCAAAAAGTTTTTGGGGTTATGCAGTTGACACAGTTTGTGTATTTACTCAACAGATGTCCTACAAATAGTTTGAACAACAAAACACCCCGAAGAAGCATGGAGAGGAGTAAGACCAAGTGTAAGACATCTGAGAATTTTTGGGTGCATTGCATATGCACATGTGCCAAAAGAATTGAGAAAGAAGCTGGATGATAAGAGTGAAAAATGTATTCTTGTTGGTTATAGTTCAGTAACTAAAGGATACAAGCTATATAATCCAGTAACTAGAAAGATAGTTATAAGCAGAGATGTGATATTTGATGAGGATTCACAATGGAATTGGAGTAATGGATCAACAATCAGTGTTGATCCTCATAACTATGGATCAACAAGGAATGTTGATCCACATAATATTGGATCAACTAGGAATGTTGATCCACCTGCTGCTGTCAGAACAATTCAAATTGAAGTTGAGGAATAAGTGCAAGCTCAAGACAATATGGAAGAACAACATGAAGAAGCAAGAACTGAAGCAGTAACACAACAAGAAAATACAAGACCAAGAAGAAAATATATCATACCTCCTAGGTTGAATGATTATGTTTTAACAAGAGATGATGAAGATGATGATGATGTTGTGAACTTTGCATTGTTTGGAGATTGTGATCCTGTAGCTTATGAAGAAGCATCTAAAGAACAAGGTTGGATTCAAGCCATGAATGAAGAGCTGAAGTCAACTGAGAAGAATAACACATGGGAGTTAACGAGAACTTCCACCGGGAAAGAAACCCATTGGTGTTAAGTGGGTTTATAAAACAAAATATAAGGCAAATGGAGAAAGAGAGAGAAGGAAAGCAAGGTTAGTTGCTAAGGGATATAGACAAAGAAGAGGAGTAGATTACTCGAAGTGTTTGCACCGAGTTGCAAGACTTGATACGATGAGGATGATCATTGCTTTAGCTGCACAAAAGCAATGGAAGATATTTCAGATGGATGTGAAGTCAGCATTCTTGAATGGAGTATTGGAAGAAGAAGTTTATGTAGAGCAACCAGCTGGCTACATTATGGAGGGAAAAGAGAATGAAGTATACAAGCTAAACAAAGCTTTGTATGGTTTGAAACAAGCACCAAGAGCATGGTATACAAGAATAGATTCTTATTTTCTCAAGAAGGGTTTTACAAGATGTCC
Source organism: Papaver armeniacum (assembly GCA_023531295.1). Classification (NCBI taxonomy): domain Eukaryota; kingdom Viridiplantae; phylum Streptophyta; class Magnoliopsida; order Ranunculales; family Papaveraceae; genus Papaver; species Papaver armeniacum. The sequence goes on along the minus strand of JAJJWW010014968.1, from coordinate 492,640 downwards.
ACATGAGCATACTTTGTATTTGAAAAATGATGGTGCTGGCAATCATATCATTGTGTGTCTGTATGTGGATGATCTCATATTTACTGGAAATAGTATTGAGATGATTAAGGAATTCAGGGAGGATATGGTGAAGGAGTTTGAGATGACAGATCTTGGTTTAATGTCATATTTTCTTGGTATTGAAGTACAAACAAACTGAAAGAGGAATTTTTATTAATCAACAAAGGTATGCTGAAGGAATTTTGAAGCGTTTCAAGATGGATAATTGTAATCCAATCTTAACACCAATAGAAGAAAGATTGAAGTTGACAAAAGATGGATCAGGAGAGCTTGTGAATTCAACAGATTTTAAAGGTCTTGTTGGATGTTTAAGATATTTGATTTGCTACAAGACCCTGACATCATGTATGCGGTTGGTTTGGTTAGTAGGTTCATGGAAGCTCCTAGACAATCACATTTACAAGCTGCAAAACGTATTATGAAGTATGTAAAAGGAACAACAAGCATGGGAATACTTTATACTATCTCGGAAGATCCAAAGCTGGTTGGTTTCACGATAGTGATTGGGTGGAGATACGAGAAGGAAGAAAAAGTACATCAGGTTATGGATTTCAGTTGGGTACTGGATTTTTCTCTTGGTCATCTAAGAAGCAACAAGTAGTTGCATTATCTACAACAGAAGCTTAGTATATAGCTGCTAGCAACTTGTCTTTACACAAGTGTATGGTTAAGAATGATCTTTGAAGTCTTTGTTTCAAGAACAGAAGATACCAACAACAATAGTTTGTGATAATAAGTCGACAATATCACTAACTAAGAACCACAGATTTCATGGGAGAAGCAAACACATTGATATCAAGTATCACTACATTAGAGAGCTTGTCAACAATAAAGAAATAGCTGTAGAGTTTGTTGAAAGTGAAGAGCAAGTGGCTGGTATTTTCACCAAGTCTTTGAAGTCTAACACTTTCATTTACTTGCGTGGAAAGTTGGGAATGATTAGTAAAGAGTATCTTGGTTTAAGGGAGGATGTTGAAGAATAAACCAAGATATCATAAAGAAGACAGAAGGGATCAACAAGAGTTGTTGATACAGTAGTATGGATCAACTATGAGAGTTGACATGAAGTGGATGGATCAACAAGTATTGTTGACGCGTGGTACGGTATTTAGAAGTTTACTTGAGTTGCAAGTATTACTGGTTTTAAGAGTTTGTTTACGTGAGAATTGTCTAGAAGTTTCTTTGTTAGAGTTTGATTATGTTAGGAAAGTCTTTTTGCTTGAGAGTCAAGTTTGTTAATCATATAAATAGGCTGTTGAGCCATGAGTCGAAATATATAAATTGAAGAGAGTTTGTTTTGAGTTTAGTCCTGTTTTGTTTCAAGTCTTTGATATCAGATTTTCTACAAGAAGTTGTATGTAATCCTTTGAAACCATTTGTAGATAGGGTTAGTATCTTTGGTTTGCTTAAGTTCCTGGCTTTGGCTTCGCATCTGACGCTCCTGTTTACTAAATATCTTCTCCCAGCTTTCAATCTGTTAATTATTAATAGCCATTTCAAACCTTCAACAATTAATAATTTGAGGGTTAAGTGGTAAAATGCCCCAAAATGGACCCCTAGGTTGTGAAAATGCCCCGGACGTTAAGAAAAAGATTAAAATGCCCCATTCCGTTAGTTTTGGGGCATTTTGATCAAAAATGGGTATCTTGACCGGTCAATGGAGTTTTGAAATTCCATTTTTATCCTTCTTAATCAAAACGCCCCAATCCGCCACTACAACCGCCACCACCAAATGAAATTCCATTTGGTGGCCACCACCAATACCACCACACCACCACCACACCTGAATCATAAATCTTGAACCCCAAACCCTGAACCTTAAGCCCTGAACCCTGAATTTTAAACACTGAATCCTGAATTATGAACAATCTACCTTGAAGGGCAATTTCAACTACTTAACTCTCTCTAACGGAAAATCTAACGGAATGGGGCATTTTAATTTTTTCCCTAACGTCCGGTGCATTTTCACAACATTGGGGTCCATTTTGGGGCATTTTGCCACTTAATCCATAATTTAATACAGATATCTAATTATTAAATTTGAAGTTCTATAAATCAGTATTACTCGCCTCAATGTAACTCAATCCATCTGGGTCAAGCTCGCTCATGATCATGATAGCATATTGCGAGGCAAGATTTGTGACACTGGGAAGATTGTTTGCAGATGCGCTATATTCGATCACCTGAATCAAAACGATTATTTTCTCTATACATAGAAAAATATAACAAGGAAATTAAGGAAACATCAATTCCAGAGATAGCTCCCATAAGTCGGACTGTCGGAGACATCCATGGTGGTAGTCGGTGTACCTCTCTTACTTCTTCCTCGTTTATTTTCCCATCAGCGTTTTTGTCAACCCTGCATGCATTTCAATATTGTCTTATTAGGAGCCCCGAAAAGGAAAAAGAAAAAAAAGAACTAGTGTTATAATTAGGAGTACATGTCAAAGAAAGTCCGAAGCCTAGAATGGAAGTTTGTATCAGAAATCTGCTCCCAGAATTCTTCGAGATCCTTTCTGTATATGAAACCAGTGGAAATATTTCTCTTGCGTGCCAGAGCATCGAAAAGCTGAAGAGCAAATTCTTCTGATCCTCTCTGTGTCATCCCTGTACATAATTTGACATTAGAGCAACATAAAATAATTAAAACAGAAAAATAACTAGCATCCCGTAGGAGTTAAGATCACGCAACCAGCTTGTACGTCCGTGGAACTTACCTATACATTCAGGAAACTGACTACGCTGTAGTTTGCCATCTGTGGAAGATGTTATCTTTTTGAATGTCTCCTCGACCGAGGTCCATTCGGTGTGACTACCTGTGTTGCTGATGAACATGAGTCCTTTCAAGGCGTCATTAGCAGAGGATTTCTTCTGTAAATGACCAGTTTGTCTGTGAACCAACTTACGAAAATCACTAATGGATGCTAGTTCGCTTCTGATGTTCTTTCTGCCCGCCTCCTGTTTTGTTCCCATATTCTGCATTAGAACCTTATTATGGATGTACTATAGAGAGAGCTTTCTTATGAGATATAACAAGACGATGCGTGATTATATACTCTTATGAACAACCTCATTCAAAGTAAGAGAATGATGATCTAATGTTTTTTATTAATTAGTCATCTTCCTCCTCATTCAAGCAAGGGAACAATAGTTAGGTAACTTACAGTTTACTATATTAAAGCGACAGCTGTACCATAGGAGAACAAGGTTTGAGTCAAAGCAACCAAGGCCAAGGGTCGGGGCAACTTATAGATTATGGCTGGGAGCTTCATCAGTTAGTGGAGCCAAGCGATTAGAACAATGGGCAGTCACCAAGCCAGTAACGCGCTGGCTATCATTGAGCCATAGGCGACAAAATTAATTAGCAATTTGTAAGTTGACTTTATATATACTTAATCAAACATACGTATGAACTCTAATCTCAACTGGTTGTGTGGAAAGTTACAGGTATCACCATCAGCTGTTCGTCAGGTGGGTGGTGTTCTCGTGTGTACATGAAGAATTGAAGTCCTTGTGTGAACTTAACAGTTGAGAATATTAGTTAAAGTAAACTAATTCCAACTGCACATAAAATATGCTTGTTTTCTTGATTAACACTCATTCGTAGCCATCAAACTCTCAGGGAAGACTTTCATTTGAAGGTGTGTGCATGTATTTCAAATTTGTGTTGCTGACGACAGAACAAGTTGATCTTTTTTTTTTTTATACGAAAAAGAGAGTAACGGCCATTAGCAAGAAAGCCTACCCTCGGTTACATCCGTTGTGATACCTGTACTAACTCTAGCAACAGGATCATTTCTCAAAATAGAATTAGTGTTTTTACATAAATTCAGATCAAACTGATTCGAGGAATTTGTAAAACATGCATGATAGTAGATAAATTTTCTCCTCTCCATATAGAGTCGGTGAAGAAAGGAGACTGTCGGCGATTGGCTAAGTTAATAGTTTGCATAGTTTTGTTGAGGAGTGATTCTAGTGAGCTTCCCAAGAACAAAAGTAATTGGTTGGCTTTTGGTATTGCTGCCTGGTTGATGAGTAGTTTGACCTGTGAATCATTGCTGAACTTCCCAATTGTATTTTGCTTTGATGGTTTGTAGAGTGTCTTCGGACTCAGCAGCAAAAGTGATGTTGGCATGCTGCATTGTTTTTCCCCATGAGAGTGCTAGTTCAGCTCCTCTGCTTGATCGTTCTGCTCTGCTGATTCCAGTTGTGAAGTCCTTGTAGTTTCTGGTTCCCATACATTTACACGAGAAGGTCATAGCAACAAGAGAATAGTTAGTAAAAGAATGTGTTTCACTATTAGCCTGGTATTGATCAGCAGGATCAATATGCATGCTAATAGTGATTCCAAATTATCAGATAACGATTTGTGTTGTTTATGATTCTCTTGAGAGTGATTGGTATTGGTGAACTGGTAATAGAGATTATTCATGGTATGCTCAGGTTTATGGTGAATCCTGGAATGGTTGCATAGATGTTGTGTAATCTCCTGAGCAGTGGCATTGGCTGATGGGGTAATCTTTCTGAAGACCCAATCACATCTTGCTTTCCATATGAACCAGCATATCGTTGCATATGTGTCATTCCAGCTAGTGTTAGTGTTGTCTGCCCGGAACCAGGTGTTTAGCCAGTCATGGAAGGAGTGGAAGGTGGTGAATAGATTATGGTGTTCTCCAAATAGCCTTTTCCAAACTTCAGAGGCAGCAGGGCAGGATATTAGGACATGTGTTGTATCTTCTTCTCCATTCTTGCAAAAAGGGCATATTGGATCAATGTAATTCAGGATGCTAGCTGTTTTGGCATTAGTGGGCAGAATCTGTGAGCACATTTCCAGATGAATAGATGGATTGCCGGATTGGTATCAAGACTCCAGATTTTACTCCAGGGGGCTATTTGAATATCCATAGCATATTTCTCTTGTATCTGCTTGTCATATAAGGACTTGACAGAAAATTTTTTGTTGGTGGTGAGAGACCATTCGACTTGATCCTGCTCAATATGGTTATGTGGGGTTTGTAGGATGAGGGCTTGAGTTTCAGGTGTGAACCATTGGTTTAGGATAGAGGTGTCCCAAACTCCATTGGTGTTGAAAAGTTGGTTTACATTGTTGAGGTTGTTTGGGCAAAGGGCAGGTTTTATGAGTCTTCCAGAGAAATTGTGAATCCATCTGTCCTTCCAAATATGAATTTTCAAGCCATTGCCCACCTTCCAAATGTAGTACTGTTGAAGCATTGCTATTCCTTCCATTATTCCTTTCCATATCCAAGAGTCAGTGCTTTTTGGTTTGGTTTCTAATCTTAAGACTTCAGTGTTGGGATAATGGGAGGCCTTCATGGTGCTGCTCCATAAAGAATCTGGTTCAGAGACTAGTCTCCAAGCAATCTTAGTAAGCATGGCCATATTGAAAATTTCCATATTCTTGAAACCCAACCCTCCCAGCTCTTTGGGTTTGTTAACAGCATCCCAAGCAAAATAATAAACTCCTTTCGATTTATCCTGATCTTTATTCCAGAAGAAGTCCCTTTGGATTGCATTGATCTCCTTGCAAGTAGCCTTTGGGATTTTGGAAGCGATTCATCGATATATGCTAGTTGTGGAGGTTCTTGGCTTGTATCATTGTCATCTTCCCGGCAGTTGAGAGATTTGTTTTCCATCGGCCAATCTGAATTTAAGTTTGTCCACGCAAGGTTTGAAAGCTTGGATTTTACTCCTGGTAGTGAAGAGCGGAGATCCAAGATATCTGTCAGTTGTGTTTATCCGTTCAACCTTCATAGTATTACTTATATTGTCAGCAATATCTGGGGCTGTATTTTTGCTGAAGAAGATGCCAGATTTTGAGAAGTTTATTAGTTGGCCTGAGGACTTTCCAAACTCTTGGAAGATATGTATGAGATTATTGCATTCCTGTAGATTTGCTTTGCAGAATATCATGCAGTCATCCGCAAAGAGAAGATGATTAATAGCTGGAGCATCCTTACAAAGTTTGACTCCATTGATTTGTTGTTGGGACTCAGCATGAATATGGGGATAGAGGGTCTCCTTGCCGTAGGCCTCTAGAGGGTTTGAAGAATTTTCCTGGTGATCCATTGACTAGAACAGCCATGCTAGTGGTGGAGATGCATTGATGGATTAGATTACACCAATGAGAACTGAATCCCATTTGGGATAAAACTCTTAGTAAAAATTCCCAGCTAACTCTGTCAAAGGCTTTTGCCATATCTATCTTTATGCCCATTGTTCCATTGTTTCCTTTCTTCCCCCTTCTGGTATTCATATGGTGAATGATTTCATGGGCTATAGCTATATTATCAGAGATTTGTCTTCCAGGGATAAAGGCTGATTGAAATGGGGATATTAGCTTGGGAAGAAGGGGTTTTAGTCTCTGGGCAATAAGTTTAGAAATGATTTTGTAGGTTGTATTGCAGAGGGAGATGGGTCTGAATTGAGCTGGTGTGGTAGGTTTTTCAGTCTTGGGAATGAGGGATATGAAGGTTGAGTTCATCTCCTTGAGTAGATGTCCAGTTGTGAAGAAGCTCTGGACCATGTGAATAATATCTTCCCCAACAATGTTCCAGTTGGCTTGGAAGAAGTTTGGGGGGAATCCATTGGGGCCTGGGGCTTTATCTCCATCCATACTGAAGAGAACATTCTTGATTTCCAACGGTTCAGGGGTTCTGATAAGAGTATGATTTTCCTGGGCAGTAATGGTGGTGGGAATGAGTTGAAGGATGGACGGATTAATGTGAATGGGTTCAGCAGTAGCCATATCTGAAAAGTGACTGGTGAAAATGTTTGTAATTTCTGCATTGTCTTGTATCCAAGAGCCATCCCCCTTTTGTATGGAATCTATCTTATTTCTTCTGTATCTTTTCTTAGCAGCAATGTGGAAGTATCCTGTATTTCTATCTCCCAGTCTGATGTGTTGATCTCTGCTTTTAGTCTTCCAAAAGGCTTCTTGAACATGTTGCCAATGTTCTACCCTCTGTCTTCTTTGCTTTGAGCTCGGTACCTCTATTTGGTTTAAACTGGTTTTTAGTTAACCAGTCCAGATAATTTATGCTTTTTCTAGATTAGTCTTTATGTTGCCATAAACATCTTTATTCCATTTCTTGACTGACTTTTATGTCCCTTAACTTCCTTGCTATTTTTATGGCTAAGGAGCCTTTATGAGTTGTTTTCCAGTGATCGGCTATAATGGTTTTACAATCTTCATGATTGAGCCATGGACCAAAAAATCTGAAGGGGATTTGGCCATGTCTCCAATTGGGATTGGTATTGAGGATGATTGGGTTGTGATCAGAGCCCATGGCTGTAAGGTTTGAGATGGTGGTATTGGGTTGATTGTCTAGCCAAGCTTCATTTGCTAGACCCTCTGTCCAATCTTTGTTACGTGAGTTGATGACCGGTTCTTTTGTTTGTCCGAGGTAAAGGGACATTCGATGTAGCTCGAGTCGTAGAGGTTTACTTCTTCAATCTTGCTCAGGAAAATATCAGCTTCAGTTTGATTGATTGGATGTTGACTAAATTTCTCATGTTCATGCAGAACAAAGTTACAATCCCCCATGATCAACCAAGGTAAAGTGTTAGCAGCATAAGTATTTTCAATCATTTTCCAGGAATGTAGTTTATCATTAGTAGTAAAAGGACTGCCATAATAACCAGTAAAAAGCCAAGGATCTCCATGTTGAGGTTTAATGATTGCATTAATGTGATAATCAGAGAAGTCTTCAATAGTGACATCTAGGTTGGTCTTCCAAGCCAAAACAAGACCCCAAGCAGTCTTGGCTTTGCCTTTTGGTTCAACAAACCAAAAGTTAGTGACTCCTATGTTTCCAAGGATTTTCTTTAGATTTCTAGATTGTTGTTTGGTCTCGGAGAAAGAGGATCTCAGGATTATGTTTATTTAGCATGTCTGTTTAGATACCTAGTAGTGTCAGCTTGTCCTAATCCTTGACAGTTCCATTCTATAATTGAGTAGAATTGCCAGAAATATGATATAATAGGGTAAGTGAAAATGATGATTGTGTATCCTAAATTTAAGGATGTTAATCTAGCTTTGTGGTTCTCTAAAGTTTTGTATTCAATCCTCATACTTATGGTGACATGAATGTGGAATTTAACATCAAGCTTTAAATGTATTACCTGGTTGATTTCGTTTGTGTTTGCTCCCTCCAGATTACTAGTAGTGTTGTTTGTCATTTGCTCTTCATCCAGTGGAGAGTGTTGGGTATTGCTCCTCTTAGCAGACTGGTGCTCATTCCATTTCATCTCCTGGTATCCTGGCTGGCTAGATAGACTAAAAATTTTCCGTTTTGGATCAACCAGGTGGGGATGATGATCAGCATCGACGGCTTTTAGGTTCCCTCTCGCTTCTTCTCCTTTCCCATAAGAGTTTTTTCTGTTTGTTATGAACTTCCTTCATCTGAGATTGAATGTCAGCTAGTGAGGTATGGTTTTGAAGTTCAATATCAGCAGATTGGTATTGGATCTTGTTATCAATTTTTGGGAAAATGACTGCATGATCTAATGTTTCCTCTAGTTCCTGAGTGGTTGTCATTGGTTTGTAGCTCTTTCTAGCAGCATCTTTAATATTTTTCTTTCTACCTTGAGAAGTTTTGTTTCTGTGGTTTTCTAGAAGTTTCTTGTGTTTTTTCTCGGCAAAGGCTATGGCTTCAGGATTGGTATTTGGGATGTTTCCTTCGATAGGTTTGTCTAACCCAGCTTGGAAAGTCAGGTATTGGGGTGGACCATCCAATTCTTCACAATGGTTTCGAAGAAGAGTCTGCTGCTGCGCTTCTCTCATCTTAAAAGCAAAAACTTCTTCTCCTGATTTATCCGAGTAATGTAGTATGGTGTGTGGTTTTTTGGGGGTTGCGGAAGGAGTGAGACTTTTGTTGGACGGAGTGGAAGTGGTGGTATGAGAAGAGAGGGAGTTCCCAGAAATAGGATTATACTCATTAGTTGAAATTGGCTGCGATTTTCTTTTTTCTTCAGTGCACATTGGACCAGGATGGTCAAGGATTCTGCAAATTTTACAGAATGCAATACCATTCAAAGCATAAGCTAATTCAAGCCAGTGAGAGGTATTTTCATCTTCATGAGCATCAATACCATATTTGAGAGCTTTTGTAACATCTATAGTAATTTGAACTTCCAGATTTTTTCTCATCATCATCTCTTCCATACGCTTTCTTAGATCCTTGATAGATTCCTGCTGGTCCAATCAGGTTTCTTATGTCAGGAACGATGTGGGTTGGGATTCTTTTGACTAGAACCCAGATGCAGACTTTGTAGAAGTTTGCTTCATCAATGAACTCTGGTCCTGCTTGCGGTACCTCAGTTAGGACAATGAGCTTATCGAAAATTCCTCTTGTACCCCCTTTCCTGAAAACCTTATAATCTTCACTGCTAGTTAACCTGATTTGATAGTAGTTTCTTCTTTTTTTCCATAGAGAAATTTGAAATTTCTCTGTAATTCCCAGTTGTTGTTGATGAATCTTGATATTTCTCTTGTTTCATATGATACTTTGCTGCACAATCTCCCAATGTAGACCCATTGCCAATCTATCTTCTTCTTTGGTAGGATGTTGGCTTTATTGACAAACACTTTTGGGAATAAGTCTTCTGGTATGTTTAAAGATGAGTTCATTTGTTTGACAAGGTTTCCAATACTATCAGAGGTTTTAGTTCCTGAGGAAGAGGCCATGAGATTGTAAAGACTGGGTTTGTTATGGGGTTGTTTGTAGAAAAGGCTGATATAGAGTGTGGTTTTGGATTTTGGTTGTGGTTGAAAGCTATTTGGGTCAGCTTTAATTTGAATTTTGAAATGAAATTTGACATTTTGCAGATAGTACACTTTGTTTTTTTGTTTCAGTTGGTTGTAATGAAGAAAGGTGAGCCCAGTAAAGTCTGTGTTATAAGATAGCGACCATGCATCAATCCAGAGTTGACCGCTAAGAGGAACCCACCCATTGTTGTTGAGGTTGATGTTGCCTTGAACTACTAGCAATCTTAGGGAGCATAACCTGTAGGAAAGTACTACACCAAAACCAATTCCGTGATGCAAGTAGTAAATGACAATGTAAAAAGTAAATTGGACAACCTTGATATCTAGTTTCTGATAGGCTTGAGCTTTGGTCAAATTTTTAACTTTGCAGGTCGTGGTTGTAGTAGAGGTGTACTCTAACACGGGATAGTGATCTATGGAGGTGTACTCTAACACGGGATAGTGATCTATGGAGGTGTACTCTAACACGGGATAGTGACCTATGCTTTGTGTCAGGCTAGTATTCCATTTTGTTTGTTTTATATTTGGGTGTTTGATTTTGTGTGTGAGATGTGTGGTGTTCATCTTATGATAAATCAACCTAGTGGATTTACTGAAGGAGATGGTATAAGAGATGAAATTTAAGATTTTATATTTTTGAGTTGCAGAGTAATAATAACAAAAGAGGAGAGGGTTACGCAGCCTACCTGGATTGGACCAATTGTTTTACCATACCTGATACATGGGCTGAGTAATTGCAAGCTCCTTGCTTCAACTCCGTTGAGCACCATTCGGTGCGGGTGTAGGTCGGTATTTGCGGTCTGCGAAGCGGTTCCACCTCCAAGAAATGGGTAAACCGGACCGAAAGACCAAAATCCAAGTTGTTGCCAAGTGTCCGATGCCGCCCGCATTACCAAGTGATTGGGCTTGCGTTCTATAGGTCTCGCCTGGATGACTAGGTAAGGAGTTCTCCGAGATATCCACAAACTGATTTCTAGGAGAGAAGTTGGACGGTTGGGATGTGTTAACCTTTGATCTTCTCATTTCTAGAGCTTTAACGGAGAGGAGCAGTTCTGTCTTCCTATTAAGCAACTCTGTAGCTTCCCCTTCCCAAAATCTGTTTTTACTGAACAATTTCCTAAGACTACGGCTATGTCGAAGCGAGAACAAGCTTACATGGAATATGTGAGTCAGATGAGCAACTGAAGAGTATCTACAAATCGAGGTGTCGGTGAAGAGCCCCTACAAGAAGCCCGGTTTGAAGTGCATGCAAGCCAGGTAAAAATTATTGAGAATTTTGTGATAGATTTTGGTTTCTGGAAGTTGATAGAAGAGATTGCGACTTGTTTTAGTAGGATTGTTAGATACCAAGATGGCATTGATTTGAAATTCTCTAACAATATGAATTGCCGAGTGATGGAAATAAATCGTGGTGGAGAAGCTCTTTCTGGCATGCATGGAGAATCTGGTGAAGAGTATGTCAAGCCGGTAGTACCAACAAAGACATGACAAGCCAGCAATACCAACCCTGCATGACCTCTCCAAGGCTAAGGTATTTAGTTCTCAATTGCCTCAACTGCAGGCTGCTAAATAGGGTTGGGTGGTGTATGCCGTTCACCCTGACAAGGGGCAGTTTATTGTTAGGGAGGGTGTTGTTCTTGTTGGAGAGGAGCAGGTTGTGGGTGGGGGTGCTCGTCAAGGATTCTATTCTGCGCCCATTCCTGCTGTTGTTAAGAGTAGAATTAGAGAGAATGATCGAATTGGCTATCCCAGTGGCGCTGTAGTCTTCCCAATTGTCTTCTGTTGGCTCCAGAGATGCAGCAATTGGCCGAGGCTGCGTATGATCTTTCCCTCTTTGGCCCTGGTGAGGTGACTGCTTCCAATGATGTGCCAGATGATGTTGTTTTGCCAGTTTCTACCCCTAGAGGTAATTTTTCTCGTGTCTAGGGCCGAAAGTGATCCATAATTGGGTGGGATTGGCAATGCTAGTGTGGGTAATCTTGCGGTTCCGGTTTAAGCGAGTGAATTTGTAGATAATGCTTTTTGGGTTTTTATATCTTGTATATTTTGGGTAACAAACGGAATTAGAATTTTTGTGGTTGCTTGGATATGGTATGAAATTGACGGTAGTTTTGATCTTTGTTATGTGTCTAATGATGGTGTGAATGTAGATGATGTTTATCTTGGATGCTTTGTAGCTAAGGGTAGTTTGGCTTACTTTTTTATGTATGATTGAGTGGTCTGATTGTTTGATTTTGGGTCTACTATTGGAGACCTGAGAAAGACAGGTCTCAGGGGGAGTTCTGATGAGGTTGTATATATAATGAAGAGTTATCTTCTTGATGATTATGATTGTTCCTAGGTAGACAAAGGGGTTTTTCCACCTGGTAGTATGTTTTTGATTTGTGATAGTGCAATAGAATTGAATGTGACTAGAAAGGTGAAATAGGAAGCATAGATATTTCTCACCATAACCATATAGAGGTGGAAGTCTACCAGGGATAGCAGCATACATTTTCCAGGCAGCATAAGGCTTTACAGGTGCAACTGAAAAAATCCTCAAGTACTCTAAAGTTCTCCATCTCCACTGATTACCAAAGGAACCCTGAAATTTGAATCTCAGGGAAATCACAGAAATAGAATTTGTGAGTTCAGAACTGGAGAATTGAACTGTCAGGGCAGGAGTAGCAAAAAGCATTGAAGCCAGTTCAGAATGAAACAGAAGTAAAGAGTTTGAATTTGAGAAGGGAGAATTTGTGTTTGTTTTGTGTCTTTGAGTTTTTGAGCTACTAGATCTTCTTGAACTTCCAGAGATTAGGCTGAAATGATTGTGTGAGTTGAGAGATTTGTGAGGTTTAGGTGATTTTTGAGAGATATGTGATTTGTGTGAGTTGTGTGATTTCGATAAATCAAAAACATAAGTTTCCTTAGTGAAAGTGAGATTGCTGCTCGAGTTGTGATGATTGAGATGATTGCAGTTGCATTGACATGGTAGAGTGACTAATTTGTGCTTCATTGAAATTCCTGTTAGAACATCCGGTTACTTTCCGGCCAAAAGTGACCGTTATAGTACCGTTGGAGGAAAAAAACAGGCGAGAAACGGGAGAAAGTTAAGTCGCCGACAAGTTGATCAAAGTCTAATTTAATCACTCAAAGAGTACAATAATTAAGCCAACTAATAAATAATTCAGAAATAAGCAAAGACATTAGGTAGTCTCTAGTAGTTGTTAATGTGTCGTCTTCCACCTGTTTATATTTCTCTCCACCCAGAGGCAGAATTTCTCCATTTTATTTTATTTTTTTGGAAGGGAAGATTTTGTTCATATACACAAAATTTACAGAGGTAAATAATAAGTAGAGAAATAAAATAAAAAGAAAGGAAAATACTGAGATGTAGACCATATGTGCAAGAAGGTGTAGTTGCATTTCATAGAAAAGTTAATTTATTTAGTAGAACCAGGATTTAAGGAAATTATAAGGGTACTTAAAGAAAATTGATCCGCACCAAATTATGAGATGCATTATCTCTACTAGACGATGTCAACAATGAACTAGAGGAGGAAAAACAGACGCAGATTTCTTCAGCCAGTCGAGCTCCTCAGATGTAGACTTCAACTTATTAGGTTGAATCCATGTGCAGTTTCCAAACCAGCCTTGTGTGTCATATAAATCGTTAGCAGAATGATTGCTTCCAACAGAGTGATAACTAGCTGTTTCAAGTGAATAGTATACGATCCCTCCGCAGTTCAGATGTAATCTAGGTAAATAGATATTGTTCTTCATATTACTGTTTGGAGCAACTGCCGATGCACATGAGGTGCCGCTAATGAATAACATATGCTCTCCCAGACTCTCTACTTTTACCCATTCCATCTCAGAGAAATTGAGTTTAAAAATCTTAACCGGCGTCTCGCAATGTTCTAATTGCACTAATAAAAGAGCTCCAAAACACTCTACTAAGTAACCTTGATAAAATTCTTCGTCGGGTTCCTTAACAACTTTCCAGTTGTTATCCTTCGTTGTAAACCGTCCCACAGTTCCGTGATCATCTAGGCAAAAGAAAGCCCCATCGTGGAAAACTGCAGTGTTAAGGAATGACATCGACCTCTCAATATTAGTATTATGAAAGATAAGAGAACTCCAGTGTGCTTCACCCTTTCTAATGCGATTGATATAGATTCCATCATTCCTATGAGCCATAGCAAAAACTATGCAATCTGAAGAAGTAGGCAAAGAAGAAAAAGAAACAACTGAATAATTACCAACATCCATGTTTGGAATATTCACCGTCTCTCGTGTGAAGGGATTGTAGAAAAATATGTTTTCTTTTCTAGTCATTAATAGCCAACCGCCCTTCTGAAAACAGATTGAACATCCCGCTGGATCACATACCTTTATGGTGTATTTTTCATCATTATACATCGGGTTTACGACATTGTAGATTGTTTGCTTGAGGTCTCTAGAGAACACCAGCCATGGAGATAAATATGATGTCGCTTGTACTTTAGGCGTTATTGCTCTATTTGCTTTACACACTGAACGAAAATTCTTATAATCTGATCCATGAAGATGATTTGATATCACCAACACAATGTCTTCATTGAGATTATTCCAGTAGCTTGCAGCTTCCACTTCTCCTGCATTGCAATTTTCACCTCGATTCTCATCGTTAACAACCATTCTAGAACATGTTTTGATTTCTAGTTCGGTTAAAAAGCTATTTTCTTCGTATTTGCCTAACATACTTTCCACTCTTCCCTGCACATTAACTGGCATTATAACCCATTCAGCGAAATAATCCAATTCTGTTGACCAGGGACATGGCGAAGTAATTGTATTGCTGGTACTATCAATTTGAAATTTATGCAGCTTTTCACTGTACCCGAGTAAGTAATACAAACATCCACTTGTGAATCCCATGTCAGCTGCTAAGCAACAACCTGTGGTGTTACCTCTGCCGATAAATAGAACATGATTTTCGAAACTATTCACCTGCTCCCATTCCATTGACAAGAAATTCAACCTCACCACTTGTATCGAAATCACACGACTGCTATCCTTAGTTATGGTAACTCTGAAAAGTTCGTCATGTGAATCCACATAATGCACTCTGACATTATTTTTATATCCTGATGGAAACAAGACATCCTTTTTTACAGTGAATGGCTTAATAGAGAGGGTCAGATCAGTACCTTTAGTAATTTGTTCGATCTCTAGATGATGATCTGACTGATTGTCTAGGTTTTCAACATCCGTACACATTAAATACAACTCACCTTTGAAACAAAGGACAGTGTCAGGGCTGCGCTGGGATATCAGGCCTACAATATCTGGAGACAACTTGTGTATTCTCCATTGCGTTTCTCCCGGGCGGCAAAATAGAAATCTGTAATCATCGTCATCATGCTCCGAATTAAAGTTCTGGTACAAAAATAAAACCATTGAATTAGTATTAGCGATTGACCTATCCGTTGACTCGTACGGAGGTGAGGACAAAACACAATCGTAAATATATCCATCATATCCACCATAAAAAAACTCTTTTAGGGAAGGTAACTGAATTTTCTCATCCGTTACGGGGTTCCAAAGAAAACAATCACCATAATTCCACCTTGGGGCGTAGATGTAATCATATTTTTCGTAATCGCAATGAATGATTAACCAACCTTGGTGAGAAGGTTTTTGATAAAAGGTTGTACCCCTCGATTCAGGTATGTATTTTCCACAATCTTCTTCGTTATTTTTTTTGAAAATATTATAGAGACTGCAACTTGCGTCAGCAGTTATACCATGTCGTTTTACAACGTATGGTGTTACTTCCCTTGGCCTTGATGAACTACAAGCTTCACTTCTTTGCTCCAATGCTTCTGATACCGCCTCTTTTCCACCCATGGAGAAATCTATAATACCGACTTAAAGTTTTTATTGAAGTTTTTATTTTCAAGGTGAGATCAATATATGTAAGGGAAGATTTCAAAAGAGTCTTAGCCAGTTAAGGAAAGGTATTTTAAGGTGGAAAGAATATGTATCCTAACATAACTGAGTCTCTTGCTTACTAGCTAGGTTTCCTATGTATCCTCAAAAACTCGACCAAACCAGCGACTTCAAATAGAAAAAAAAAAAAAAATCCTGAGAATAGGGGTCAGAAATCAGGATATTAGGAGGAGGAATTGATATGTAGACGGGTTTTGTTTTAAGTCTGAGTAGTTCTACATAGACAGGGTAATCATGTGAGTATGTGGTTTTAAGGTTGAACTCGGTCGGGTGAAACTAGGAAACTACAGTAGAATTAAAGGAGAGTGTCGGAATGGGGATAATTTCCCTTCGAGAATAATGTTCTCTGGGAAACAGTATTATATCAAAATCAATAATATCTCTGGAGAATACAAGAGTTAAGTCGGAGATAATTCTCCTTATTCTAAATAAGGTAAACAGGATAATATGCATTCTATTACACCCCCTTAGTCTGAGCGGGAGAGGAGCAAACGCTAAGACTAGACCGAAAACGAACAAATAGCTGACGAGGTAGTCCCTTGGTGAAGATGTCAGCATACTGGTTTTCAGAGGGGACGTGTAGAACTTGAATGTCACCAATACGAACGCGTTCACGTACAAAGTGTATATCAATTTCCACATGCTTGGTGCGCTGATGTTGAACAGGGTCTCCAGACATATAAATCGCACTCACATTATCACAATATACAATAGTAGCACGTCGTATAGAAGATGAAGCTCTAGAAGAAGGTTGCTATGTTTTCAAAGAATAAAGATTTGCTACCCCCGTATTCACTTTCAAAGACTGGATCGAGAAATCCTGTTGCGACGTTTGGATGACCAGGAGATGAGGTTGTCAAAAGAAAGACGCAAGAACCCAAGTCGATCGACGAGAATCGGGACATCCCGCCACAAAGATCGTAGTATGCCGTTAATCCAGAAGTAGCGAAGACCGAGATAAATAAACCGTGATGAATTGTGCCCTGAAGATAGCGAATGATTCGCTTAAGGGCCTGCATGTGAGGCTCTCGTGGGTCGTGCATGAATAAACATACCTGTTGAACTGCATATGAAATATCTGGCCGGGTGAAGGTGAGGTACTGTAATTCTCCGGCAGTTTGCTTCGTATAGAGTGGGATCCTTAATCGCAGACCTGGCAGCACTTCGAGCTTGGAGTTGGTGTCGACCGGAGTAGTCACCGGGGTTACATTGTGTCATGGAGGCACGAGCAATGATGTCCTGAGCATATAATGACTGAGACAAATATAATCCCGAAGATGACCGAGTGACAGTAATTCCCAGAAAATGATGTAGTGGTCCAAGGTCAGATATGGCAAATTCCCGTTTCACTAAATCAATGAAGCGGTGTAGGAGAGTATTGTTAGATGCAGTCAAAACAATATCATCTACATATAGCAGTAAATATGCCGTATCTGAGCCGGATTGATAAAAAAAGAGTGATGGATCACACACACTACTATGAAAACCACAATTAGTAATAAACTTGGCAAACCTATGAAACCACGCCCGAGGAGCCTGCTTGAGACCATATAGGGATCTACGTAGTCGACATACGTAATCAGGGTGAGCAGAATCAACAAATCATGGAGGCTGATGCATATAAACTGTCTCGGTCAAATCACCATGGAGAAAAGCATTCTTAACATCTAGATGATGAATCGGCCAAGAACGCGAAGTAGCAATAGTAAGAACAGCACGAATAGTAGCAGGTTGACAACCGGACTAAACGTTTCAAAACAATCAACTCCAACCTGCTGAGATTTACCATTAGCAACAAGACGAGCCTTGTATTGCTGCAAGGAACCATCAACATTATATTTGTGACGAAATAGCCACATGGAACGAATAACATATGCATCACGTGGTCGTGGCACAAGTTCTCACGTATTGGTTTTCAACATAGCATTGTACTCATCTTTCATGGCGGCATTCCAATTTATATCCCTAAGAGCATACAAGTGAGAGCGAGGAATTGGGGAGATATGTGGTAAAGTTTGGACATGGAGATTGAGTCGGTGGATTGGTTTTTGAATATCACGGGAAGCTCGAGTCACAGGTCATGAAGGAGCAGGTGGTGAGGGTGGAGAGGCAGTTGAGGGTGGGGAGTCTGTAGTGGGTGAAGGGGTAGTAGTGGGTGGAGGGGCAGGTGGTAATGTTGGATAGACTGAAGTGGGTGGATTATGTGCTGCAACTGTTGAAACAGTGTAGTTAGGTACAAGCGTCGGTCCTGGAGAGGTGGGTGGAGTGAGAACAGGTGTGGGGAGTCTGTAGGCGTGCTCCGCCGAGGTGCTAGCATCAGGGTTGTTGGAGACGTTTCTAAATGGCTCTAGAGGACGCGACTCACGTGATAGCCGCTCTGTTAGGGTCTTGAGAAAGATGAGTACTTCCTTTTGTATTGAAACCATATCCGTCTGGGCTCTGGCGAGCATTTAATGTCGTTCCATCAAATCAGCGATGGTGACATAAGGACGAATTCCTCTGGTCCCTCCGGTCTCTTGTCCCGTCGGTGGGGTAGTTGGAAGCTTAGTTTTGGTTGGAGGTGCTATGCTAGACAAAACATTAAGAGCCGTGGCCAGCAGCTCCGGCTCGGTAACTAGTGGCGTAACGCCCGAAGAGGTGTTTCCATTGCCATTGCCGGGATTAGAGGTGACATAAGGACGGATTCCTCTAGTCCCTCCGGTCTCTCGTCCCGTCGGTGGGGTAGTTGGAACCTTAGTTGTGGTTGGAGGTGGCATGCTAGACGAAACATTAGGAGCCGCTCTGGTGACTGGTGGCGTAACGCCCGAAGAGGTGTTTCCGTTGCCGTGATTAGAGGGTTGTGCAGAGACATCAGAGGCGGCGGCGGCTCTGGCCTTGGTGATTGGCGGTGTTACGCTTGAGGGAGTGCATTGAGTTACCGTAGCCGTAGGGTGATGTAACGACGTTATTGGGAGAGACGTTAATATCAGGGACGTGCTATGTGCTGGTATTCTCGGCAACCACTCCAGACCTGAGTTCTACCATATTGGGATTGACGTTCGGGAAACGAAATCAGGAGTTGGAGTTGATATTGTAACCGATAGATCAATCCTCCCGCTATGGTCGCCAATTGTTTGTAGGTGAAAATGGTTTCTGATGATTTCGGTAATTGGATGTGCAGGTGAGAAACAATTTAAACCCTAAACAATGTACTACAAGGGAGTACTTTAGATTCGAGAGATCAATCTGTACAAGTCCGGCCTAAACCAAGAAATGGCCGTTTCAGACTTGCTTCGGTCACAAAGTGGAGGAGAGTGGGTTGGTTTTGGGGAGGGAAGCAAGGAAAGTGGTGAGACCTGAATAGTTGATTCTGGAAGAGTAGTTGGGTTACTACGACTTGTTATCAGAAAAGTGAGAGACCTCCTAAGGTGAGCTAGCAAGTAAGTATTTCTGAGTGTTGTATCTCCCGTCTGAACTTGTTGTTCAATGGAAATAGGTAAGACCTATTTATACAAGTCGGAGTAAAAACGTACCCTGGTCTCATTAAGGAGTGGGGAAGTAAATGAGAGGAGGTGGTAACCGTATGGATGGAATTGATGTTCTATTAAGTGGTTAACGCATGAAACTGGTTTTCATGAAACTGCCAACGTTATGGAATTGATGTCCCATAAAGTTGTTAACGCATGTGCTTTATGTCCCATGAACGTTTCACACATAACTTCCCATATTTACTAACCGCCTCACCCTTATGACACTTCCTTATGACGGGCATAGTGTACGCCGCACGCTGTAAACCGCCAAACCAATACCCAAAGAGGATCCCCCAGTTTGTGTTGATGTCTTGAATGTTTTGGAAAACATGTAGCACGTTGTTGTGGCTTGGCAAGTCAAGTTCGGGAAACTTGCCAGCCTGGTGACATTCGACGGTCGAGATTTTGCATCTTGAGAGGAGGGGCAACCTTTGATCGTTGCACGCCCTCGTTTTGGTAGCCGCGTAGTGAGGGACAACATGGTGGCGCGGCTAGGTTGGCATGCCGTTGGCATGGCAAGGTTTGGCGTGGCCAAACTTAGGTTTTCGGGCCAAAGGTTACCATGTGTCGTCTGGTAACCTTGGATGGCTAGGATTTGCTCCTAAGATTGAAGGGAAGCCGTCGAGTGTTGCACGCATTCGTTTTGGTAGCTGCATAGTGAGGGCCAACGTGGTGGCGCGACTACGTTGGCATGGCAAGGTTTGGCGTGGCCAAACTTAGGTTTTTGGGCCAAAGGTTACCATGTGTCGTCTGGTAACCTTGGATGGGGGCCAGGGTTTGCTCATGGGCGTATGGTTTGAAGGGCAACCGTTGATTGTTGTATTGGCCTTCGTTTTGGTGGCCACGTAGGGAAGGCCAACAGGGTTGCGTGGCTAGGGTGTGGTTAGGCTTGGAATGTGGGTCCAAGGGTTCGCCTTGGGCGTGGACAGCTTTGGCTAGGTGCGATTTTGGCTTGGCATGTGGGTCCATGGGTTTGCCATGGGCGTATGGCATTTGCTAGGGCCAAGGTAAGGGCGTTTGGCTTGGCATGATGTGACTAGCATGGCTAGGACCAAGGCAACGTGCGTTTGGCATGGCGCGGCTAGCTTGGATAGGTTTGGTTTGGCTTGGCATGTGAGGCCAAGGTTTCTCCTTGGGCGTGGCTAGCTTTGGGTAGGTGCGATTTTGGCTTGGCATGTGGGGCCAAGGGTTTGCCATGGGCGTATGGCGTGGCTATGGCCAAGGCAAGGGCGTTTGGCTTGGCATGATGTGACTAGCATGGCTAGGGCCAAGGCAAAGTGCGTTTGGCATGGCGCGGCTAGCTTGGCTAGGTTTGGTTTGGATTGGCATGTGGGGCCAATGGTTCACCTTGGGCGTGGCTAGCTTTGGTTAGGTGCGGTTTTGTCTTGGCATGTGGGGCCAAGGGTTTGCCATAGGCGCATGGGTTGACTAGCTTGGGCTAGGTGCGGTTTTGGCTTGGCATGTGGGGCCAAGGGTTTTCCATAGGCGCATGGCGTGACTAGCTTGGGCTAGGTGCGTGACCAAGCTAGGGTTTTGGGGTAAAGGTCATTTGGTAACCTTAGACGACAAGGATTTTCTCCTGGGATTGAAGGGCAACCGTTGATTGTTGCATGCCTTCGTTTTGATAGCCGCGTTGTGAAGGCCAGTATGGTGGCGCGGCATGGGGCCATAGCTAGGTGCGTTTGGCATGGCGCAGTAGGTGTGGCTGGAATGATTTTCTATTGGCACGGAGGTGCGGTTAGCATGACTGGCATGCTTTGGTATGGTCGGTGTGGCTGGCATGATTTGCCATTGGTACTGAGGTGCGGTTAACATGGTTGGCATGATTTTGGCGCGGTCGGTGTGGCTGGCATGATTTGCCATTGGCACAGAGGTGCGGCTAGCATGGTTGGCATGCTTTTGGCACGGTTGGTGTGGCTGGCATGATTTGCCATTGGCACAAAGGTGCGGCTAGCATGGCTGGCATGCTTTTAGAGCGGTGGGTGTGGCTGGCATGATTTTCCATTGGCAGAGAGGTGCGGCTAGCACGGTTGGCATGCTTTGGCGCGGTCGGTGTGGTTGGCATGATTTTCCATTGGCACAGAGGTGCGGCTAGGATGGTTGGCATGCTTTGGCGCGGTCGGTGTGGCTGGCATGATTTGACATTGGCACACGTGGGAATTAGGGTTTGGCTTGTCGTAACCCTAATTTGAAAAAGATACCCCGGTAATTATTTAGGGACACATTAAAGGTTTCAGTAAATGTTCCTAGTAAATGCTTGTTACTTTAAATGTTGTGACATCACTGTCTGCTAGGGTTTAGTGTTTTACGATTTTAACCCTAAGCTAAAAACCACCATCAACACTACCGAAGGCAAAATTGTGCACTGCGAAGCCAACCAACTCAAGGAATATCTGTTGCTACATACATGAAGTTGTGGAGCTGATGCAACCTACTGATGTGACGTGCCCGTTACTTCAGCATACATGTTGTTGTTGCTACGTACTGCTCCTACTGCTTTGTACTTGCGCACCTGCTGATGTAGTTGCTCCATACGTGTTGTTGTTACCGCTGGGCGCATAAACCTACATGTGTACCTGATGTGCTGCGAACAAGGTGTTACTGCCCCAGTACCTGCCTGTCGTGTGACTTCCAGTTTTCCTTCGAACAAGGTGCTCCTGCTGCGAAAATGTTGTTGGTGCGAACAAGCTAATGTTGCTGCAAGAATGTGGATTGCTTATGTACCTGCTGCCAAGCAAGCAAGGCATTGTTATTGCTGCTGCTGCTCTGCGTACTGCTGATGCTACCTTTTGATGTGGTAATCCTGATGCTACCTGTTGCTGCTCACTTGGTTTTATTTATTATACTTCTTGACCACCCAAAATATTTCACCCTTTTTTTTCTGCCCTTTTGATTTATTTGTTTTTGTATGATTTCGTTAACAATATGGGTTATGTGCACAAAAGCCTCAATTTCTTAACTCTACAATTCTAATTGCGAGAATGTCATTGTATTAAATTATCTATTAATTTCTTAATGGACGGCATCGCATCTGGTGAAGAATGTCATTGTATTGAATGGTTTTTTTTTTTTCATTTACAGCTTCCTTATCCTTTGATCGTGGTTGGTCTACTTTTTAGGTTAACTGTGTTACGATCCTATATGAGAGAGATTTTCTAGAGAGCTCTTCGAATTATACGTTTAGGCAAGGTTTAGAGACCCTTTTTCTTTTCTGTCTTCTAAACTTTGTTCTATTCCATTAATTCTTTTGTTTTAGATAGTTTTCTCTTCTTATTCTCCTTTTCTTTTCCGTATCTATAAATTCTCCTACTTAGAGCGATTTTGCTTAAAATAAAAGAAGACACAGATTTCGTTGTTTAATTTAGGTGTTGTTATGGAGTGCGGAGATTCAAAAAGTCGTGGAGAAATTAGTCCACAGCTGCTGGATTTGAATTCAGAATGGGCAGTAGAAGGAGATAGTTGTGGTAGTGATGAAAGAAGAATTTTTGGTGGTTTAGAGGAAACAAAACTGGAACTAAAACTTGGGCCACCTTGTGAACAAGATAGGTTTTTTATAAGTAGTAATTACCTATAGGTACTAGTTTAGTGATACTAGTTAGTGGCAGGTCCACCCATCAAAGCCCAGTAACCGGAGGTCCATAATTAAAAGAAAAAAGAAAAATTGACCCAATTTTTATCACTTGGTCCTGTACACGTGCGAAACTAGGAAGATATTTTCGGTAAATGTCTAGATTACCCTTCATACATAATAATGATAAGACTAAATCATTCACAGACATTTTCAATTTTATTTTGATCTTCTCTTTCCACGACTCGAGCTCTGCGTTGAAGATCGAAGAAACTCCATTTGAAAGCATCACCGACGAGTTTTATTGAATGAATCATCCATAAAATCCAACAAAAAAGATAAGTTATTGGTTAGATCGGTCGTTTCTGTTTGTTTTTATGAATCTTGTTCGTATTTATTCAGTTATTGGTTAGATTATTAAGTTTTTAGCTTATTTTAGCTTTCGATTGGATTTTTTTTATGCTTTCTTTTCAAAATCGAGTTTGTTTGCACTTTCGGATCGTATTATCCATCGTACATATATGACATACTCATTTTTTTTTGCTACAGTTTTTGAATCATGTTTAAGATTTCAATTTTGGATTATGGAGATTGGTCGTTTCGTTAGATTATTAAGTTTTAGCTTATTTTAGCTTTCGATTGGATTGTTTTTCTTTTCTTTTCAAAATCGGGTTTGTTTGCACTTTGAGATCGTATTATCCAAAGAAAAGTACATATATGACATACTCATTTTGCACTTTCAAATCGTATTATCCAGTAGAAGATATATGGCATACTCATAGAAACTACTCTTAGATTCTGTTTTCTTTCATAGTTTTCTCATTTTTTTAGTTTGATCCATCGGTGACGTATATGAAATACCGTATTATGTGCTTCGATTCTCATTGTTTCTCATAGATCCTTAATTATTCTTGCCATGCGATTGATTTGTAGTTCATGAATCATAGTACATATATGAAAGACTCATTGAAATCCGCTCTTAGATTCTGTTTCTTGCATAGATCTCTCACTTTTTTAGTTTGATCCATCAGTACGTATGTGTAATACCGTATTATGTGCTTCGATTCTGTTGTTTCTCCTAGATTCTTAATTATTCTTGTCATGAAGTTGATTTGTAGGTCATGAATCTGCAGTACATATATGGCATACTC
Source organism: Papaver armeniacum (assembly GCA_023531295.1). Taxonomy (NCBI): domain Eukaryota; kingdom Viridiplantae; phylum Streptophyta; class Magnoliopsida; order Ranunculales; family Papaveraceae; genus Papaver; species Papaver armeniacum. The sequence goes on along the minus strand of JAJJWW010014968.1, from coordinate 468,592 downwards.
ATAGAAACTGCTCTTAGATTCTGTTTCTTTCATAGTCTTCTCACTTGTTTTGGTTTGATCCATCAGTACGTATGTGAAATACTGTGTTTTAATACTGTTACATCTTTTTCATATTTGCGAGTTCAAAACATGTTTTGTGGGATCCAACCGGATTTTATTGGTTTATGAATCCATGAGACGTATATGTCGTACTGATAAAAACTTCTTTTGATTCTGTTTTATTCATAGTTTTGCCACTTTATTCTAGTTTTGTTGTTGTGTTTGAATATTGTTATATTCTGGTCACATTTACAGGTTCAATATGTCCAACGAATACATACTCTATATGTAAGTAGTGCAGAAGATATATACTCAGATTTGTAAGTAGTGCAACAAATATGTACTCGAATTTATAAGCAGTGTAGCAGATATGTACTCGAATTTATAATCAGTGTAATAGGTATGTACTCGATATAATGAACGTGTAAACACACACGTTTGGTAACAATGGGTATTATGGTCATTTCCATGTTTAAATTAATTTTGGACCTCAAGATAAAAAAAATAATCCGGTTGGACCCTACTATAAATAAACTTGTGGGCTTAGGACCAAACAAGAAATTTTCCTTGTTTATAACAAAACAATCAACAAAATACCCATTTCACTTCTATTTACTTTAACTTTGACTAGTACTACTACTACAAATAATACTTCCCACTACAACTATAAAAAAAAGCAAAAAAATTCTCAATACCGTGGTGTTACTAGAGATGTACGGAAAGGAAAATATAAAGCGCAATTCTGGGATGGAAGTTGTAGAAAAGAAGGTATAAGAAAAGGAAAATAAGGTATAAAAGCAAAAACTTTGAGATAACTTTTTTTTTTTTCTTAGCAATAAAGAATTTGATGCTAATGAGTTTCAAAATTAATCAAGTTACAAAATGGAGTGTAACAATAAGAAATTTTAGAATTGGTACACTAAATGGTCGAATTTGTTAACCACATTCCCACTAGTTCAACAAATTGAAAAATAAGAAAAATTAGCAAACTGTGAAGGTAATAAACTAATCAAAACCCAATAAACTAATTGAAAATTATGAATAATGTAGTATTAATAATAATCTATGACTCTAGAATCTCTGAATATAGAAACCCCTAATCCTAATCCCCAAATCAAAACCCTAGAATTGATATGGTTTTAAAATCAATATAGTAGACAAAATTTTCCCTTACCTAGGAAACACGAGGGTCACTTTTGATTATTTAAAGCTTTTTACAGTGAAAGAATCCAGTGATATGATCGATCTGCAACTATTAAAGATTTCTTTTGGTATAGAACACTGGAAGAAAAGAAGAGCACGAGAGAGAAGACAAAATGGGAAAGATGAAACTAAATTATTCAATCGGGTCATGGACCACTTATTAAAACTCGCGTGTTTTTGTTTAAAAATCTCGAAAGTTATTCGAAAATTTCCCGATCCGTTGGTCCAGCGAGTTTGTGACAAAGTCTGTGAGATAGACTCTGTGAATGGATCGCGCCTCATTTATTTTTTTTACTTATCTGCAACCATAAATGAGATATTTAAATTAAGAAAAAAAAAGATGTCACGTGTCAAAATCTAATTGTTGGGATATGAGGGCACATGCAAGGAGGGGAGATGCGGCACCCATCCTGGAGAATTTCAGATATAGAAAGTCATTGATATGAAAGATTTTTTTGTCTTGTTTTCGTTTGGATTTCTTTCCGTTAATGCCTGACAGCTCATGAAATTGATCTAAGGATTCTCGAATTTAATTTATGATCATTTGGATGAAATCATTTATGTCTGAAGGAAACTAGGATCTTGTCAGCATACACTGGATTGTACTAGAGGTTTCAATGCGGTTTGCCATTTTTGCATAGGAATTAATATTTTGCAAGTATATTCAAAAAATCATACTACTAATGTCCAAGTTAAGGGACTTGGATTTTTTGCCATGACCAATTGGTAATTTTGTAGAGTGAACTGATGTGAACCCAACAGTGTTGGAGTGGCAGATAAGATGATCATTAAAGATGGCCATAAATATGATTTTTGTGCATCACTATAGCCGTGCTTGTGCAAGTCACTTGCTCATTCGTGGTTGGTGAACTTTTTAGGGTAAATGCTAAATGAAAAACTATTAGGGTTTAGGGGTGAAGTACAGATGTATATATAATGTTTTTTCTTCTTCTCTTTATATTTTTCATTTCATTTTTTGGGAGGTTTTCTCCTGTTTCTCTGTTATTTATTTTTTCCGTTCATAAAACTTCTTTCGATTCAAAAGAGAGAGTGAGACAGAGATTTGGTTGTTTTAGATATTGTTATGGAACGGGAACATTCAACAAATAGTGGAAAGCTGCTAGATTTGAATATAGAATGGGCAGCAAAAGGAGGTGGTTGTGGTTGTGATCTAAAAACAAATTTTGCAGATTCAAATGATAGAAAACTGAAACTAACACTTTGCCCACCAGGTCAAGAAGATAGATTCGTGAACCGTTGCTTAATCAACTTAAACGAAAAACCTATTTCACTTCAATTCACTTCTCAGTGCAACTATCGACACAAACAAAAAACTTCTCAATACCTTGGTGTTAGTAGAAATACACGGAGAGGAAAATATGTAGCCCAAATCCGGGATAGAAGTCACATTAAAGAAGGCAACATAGGAAAAGGAAGAATAGGTATATAAGAAAAATGATTTATTTATTTTTTTGATCCATAGTTCTATAAAGAATTTGGAGCTAATACTCATGTTTTTATTCAGATTTTTTGTGCTCTAGTAATAATTGAGATTACTAATTTATTTTTTTATTTTTTTTGTTCAAACTCAACGGTGATGGTTGTCAACAGTTTATCTTGGTAAGTTCCAGAATGATTACTGTGTGATTTGATCTTTTTATTTTATTTCCCTTATTATAAGAACATTTTAATCTGAAGAAATTTCTAATCAGGTGAATATGATGAGGAAGATAAAGCAGCCAAGGCTTATGATTTAGCTGCATTGAAGTATCATGGTCTTACAGCTCATACAAATTTCCCAGTATGTAATTCAAAAATAAAATACTTAATTAATTTTTCCAATTAAATATGGTAATTAATTTCATGTCTTTAATTGTGTACTCTTGAAATTTTTGTCAGTTATCCATTTACGAGAAAGAACTCAATGAAATGAAAAACTTTAATAAAGAAGAATATGTAGCCACCTTAAAAAGGTATATCTATCTGGCCACGATTTATGAGGTTTAGTACACATATCTTTAGTTTGATGAAAATTAAGATTTAAGTACAGAAATTGTTGTATATTGGCATGAGTTTGAAAGGGGTTTAGTGTACTAAAAAAAAAAAATTAATAATATTCAGAAAGCATTTTAATTGAAAGAGAAAATTGTTGATGATGCAGAAAAAGTAGTGGATTTTCAAAGGGTGCTTTAATGTACAGAGGAGTGAAAAGGTGTCGTGAAAGATGGCAAGCTCGAATTAATGTCTCAAACAAGTACTTTCATCTTGGAGCTTTCGGTAATCCCTTTTTTCTGTATGTTTATACATTAGTGAGAATGATAAGATGGAGATATAAGGGTTTAATTGTGCGAATGAAGACCAGTAACTACATGGTGTCTGTATTTGTGGATGACATATTGTTGTCTTTACTTGTGTATAGGTACACAAGAGGAAGCAGCCAAGGCATATGACATCGCAGCATTAAAATACAGAGGTGCAAGTGCAGTGACAAATTTTCCCATTAGTAATTATAATGTTGAGCGTATATGTTCAAGTTCGACGTCAACCGGTGATGATATTGCAAAACGTCCGTCTCCTCAGAACTCTTCCTTGTATGTTGCTTCCATCGGAAATGAGTCAGTCAGTTGTAGTACCCAATTGGCTTTAAGCCTTTAATAAATGTTGACCAATCAAGTGATGTATTTTCTACCATAATGTTGTCTAAGTTACATTGGGGAACTTTCTTTGGGGAGATACTATTGCTAAGAAAAAAAGTTACATTGGAGGTCGTGGAAAAAATTTGTATTCCTAAGAATGAGGGCGGCCTGGGTATCGAGAAACTTGAGGACGACTAACGACGCTTTATTAACCAAATGGTTGTGGAGATATGGACAGGAGAAGACTAGTTTGTGGAGGAAAATTATTTTTGAGAAATTTGGAGGCGTCGAAGAGGCTTGGTTTCCTAAAGATTCTAAGAGAACCTATGGATGGGGGTTATGGCGAGGTATTCTTAATCTATCAGCTTTTCTTAAAGAGGGGTCGAAAATTTCAGTTGGAAGATGAAATAAAACCAATTTTTGGGACGATGTTTGGTGTCATGAAAAAACTCTTAAAGAGTTATATCCAAGATTATGGAAAGTCGGTAGAAGGAAGGAGGCTACAGTTGAAGACATGAACATTGATAGTGGTAATGGGTCGTGTTGGAACATTAATCCATGTAGAAGGATTAAAGACTTGGAGATTCAAGAGGCAATGGGTTTTTCTAGACTTTTAGATAATCAAGGAGAGCTTACTGCAGTCGACGATAAACGGGAGTGGAGGTCCAATCCAAAAGGTATCTTTTTGTTAGTTCTTGCTATGCTTGGCTTATGCATAATCAGGGGACAAACCACATCTTTAAATTTTCCTTCTAAATACATTTGGAATAAGACAATTCCTCCTAAAATTAGTTTCTTGGTGTGGGCTGCCGCAAATAGAGTTGTTCCTACTCTCTCCATGTTGTCTAGAAGGGGTATGACAGTAGTAAACATTTGTGCATTTTGTAATACCAGTGAAGAGTCTTGTAGAGCATTTGTTCCTTCACCGTTCTTTTATTAGGCAAATATGGGATCATTTTTTACAACAACTGGGGTTTGTTTGGGTTCACCCCACGACAATTATTGAATTCCTTTGGAAATGAAAGTTGAAGATCTCTACCAAGCCTCTCATTTTCTTGAGATTTTGTCTACCCTTTGCGATATGGTGGTCAATTTGGTTGGAAAGAAATGACATTATAATAGAGAAGAAACAAAGAAGAAAAACTTTGAATTCTCTAATTTTGGATATCAAGTTGTTGTTACTTAGTTGGGTTGTCAATGTTGATTCTTTTAAGAACATCAAGTTTGATGATTTTGTTTTCGATTGGGTGAGTTTGTTTAAGGAGTAGGTCTTTGTAAACTCCCTATTCGTCTCTATTTGTATTCCTTTAGAGGTGCTATCTTGGCGCTCTTTCTTTTTTTTTATCTTAATCTTGCCTTTTTCAAAAAAATAATGTTGTCTAAGTTCTCCGAAAACAGAACTCCTGCTGTGGTGATCAAGTTCTCCGAAGTGATGTGGGTTATGCCGAGGAGGTCACTGAGTTACTGCTTAAGCTGGAATGTCTGCGATGTAACTAGAAGGAGGAAAATAGTGTGGCAACTTCCGCCATTCTCGATCTTCAGGTGATTTGGTTGGAGAGAAATAGTCGAGTTCATGGAGGAAGATGTAAATCAAGGATAAATTGGAGCATTCAGTAATGTTGAATATCTGTTTGTGGAGCATGGATACGCATATTTTTAGTGATTTCTCAACTACTCAAATACTGCACAACTGGGATGATATTGTTCTTATGTAATTCAGGTGGTTTTCTTCTTTTGTGGGATTGATCATTTGATCAAGCTGTACAGCCCTTTGTAAATACCCATTTTTTTTTTCAATATATCCTTTTTTCCTAAAAAAAAAGTCTCAACGAATTGGACTATTACGGAATGTGATTGGCTTAATATCATAACAAGTTTTTTCTTTTTCATACTCCTTCTGTTCTAAAAATGAAAAGTGATAATGCCTGTTTTTTTAAAACGGAGGGAGTAAAATAGAAAATTTTTTTATAAGAAAGAGTATATACAGTATAAACAAGGGGTTTGAAAACATGTGCTCTAGACTTATAAAACCCATGTGACATGTCAATATCAGTCATGAAAACATGTTTGGCTAGAAAGATCTATTGATTGCCCTCCTTCCATTCCATAAAACCCAAGAGATTGCATCTGGAATCAATGGCCAAATAATTCTAGCTAATCTAGAATTCCCATGCATAATCTTAATCAAAAATTTATATGAACTCTAAAGTCTAAATTCAACTAGTTGTGTGGAAAGTAACAGGTATCAATATCAGTTGTTAGTCAGGTGAGTGATGCATGTTCTCGTGTGTGTGTGTGTGTGAACATGAAGAATTGACGTTCTGTCGTATGTACATGGGAAGTTGAGAATATAAGTATGTATTTTCTTGATTAACACCCATTCGTAGCCATCAAACAACGATTAATTAAGTAAAGTCAATAACGCCAAGAACCAACTGAATTATAAATGGCCAGAGGGTAGGTATAATAGTAATCTTGTGAATTTAACTTTTAAAACGAACTGAAGTAATTAAACGTCCTAAAGAATCCATCGAAAAATATGAAATGAATTATATTTCTACTAGATGATGTAAGGAGGGAAAAAGAACAAAAAAAAAAAAAAAAAAAATGCAGATACCTTGGAGAGAGAAATTGTATCAAACTTTCAGTTTTCTATGAAGGTGGCTTGAGCCAGTCGAGCTCCTGAGATGTAGATAGACTTCAACATATTAGGTTGAATCCAAGTGCAGTTCCTAAACCATCCTTTGGAGTCGGATAAATTTTCTGCAGAATTTTGGCTCCCTAAGGAGTGGTAACTATGTGTTTCAAGTGAATAGAATATGACTCCTCCATCGTTCAAATGTAATCTAGGGAAATAGATTTTGTTCTTCATGTTATTTTCCGGTGAACCGGCCGATATACATGAGGTATGGCTAACGAATAACACGTGCTCTCCCAGACTCTCAACTTTTACCCATTCCATCTCTGAGAAATTCTATCTGAAAATCCTAATTGGATCCCAACAGTATTCTAAGTTTACTAATAGAAGATCTCCACCACACTCTACCAAATAACCCGTAGAACCACCATAAAATGGTTTGTTAGGTTCCATAATAATTTTCCAATTGTTATCCTTTACAGAAAAAACTCCCACAACTCCATTATAATCAACGAAAAAGAAAAACCCATCATAAAAAAATGCGTTGTCAAGGAATGGCACGCTAAAAACTATGCAATCTGAAGAAGTCGGCAAAGAAGAAAAAGAAATGACTGAATAACGATAATCCCTATCCTTGTCTGGAAGTTTCATCGTCTCCTGTGTGAAGGGGTTGTAAAGAATATGTTATGTTCTCTTGTCATTAGTAGCCAGCCTCCTTCTGAAAACAAATTGTATAGTCCGGTAGATCGAAGAGGTTGATGGAGTAGTTTTCATCATTATACATCGGGTTTACGATATTGAAGATGGTATCATTGTGGTCTCTAGAGAACACCAGCCAGGGAGATAAAAATGATGTAGTTTGTACTTTAGGCATTATCGCTCTATTCGCTTTACACAGTGAACGAAAATGCTTCTAATCCATGAAGATGACTTGCTATCAACCGAACCATGTCTTCATGTAGATTATTCCAGTAACTTGCGATTTCCACTTCTTTTGTATTGCAATGTCCACCTTCACTGTTATCATTAACTACCATCATAGCTTGTTTCGGTTTTTGGTGCCATTAAAAAGTCGTTTTCTTCAACTTTGTTACCTAGCATATTTTCCAGTCTTCCCAGCTCCTTGACAGGCATAACAACCCAGTCTGTGCAATAAATTTTTTTTGATATCAAACCAACTGTATTACCAGTACTTTGAATTTCAAGTTTGTGCAGACCTCTATCACAGTAATACAAACGACCACTTGTGAAGCCCAACTCAGCTTCCGAGCTATAAGCTGTGGCACTACTGCCAAAGAATAAAACATGATCTCCAAAACTGTTCACCTTCTCCCATTCCATTAACGAGAAATTCGACCTCACAACTTTTATGGAGATGACTTCGCCACTACCTCTACCGTGAATCATGTCAACCCTGAAAATATAATCGGGAGATTCCACATTAGCCTTGTTAGCTCAATCTTTGAAGCTCACTGCTTTGTGAGTTTTCATCTTTTAATCTAATTTGCCATTTTCCTCAAAAAAAAAAATAATAATCGGGAGATTCCACATAATGCGACGTACAGTATGTTTTTCCTACTAAAGGAACCATTACCTTTTTTACAGTGAATGACTTAGTAGAGAAGGCTAAATCAGCACCTTTAGTAATTTGTTCGATCTCTAGATGATGCTCTAGCTGATCATCTAGGTTATCATCATCTGTACACATTAAATATAGCTTACCTTTAAAATAAAGGACAGACTCAGGCATCCGCGGTGATATCAAGTCTACAATATCCGGATAGAACTCATGTACTCTCCATTGTTTTTCACCAGGGCGACAAAATAAGAAAGCGTAATCATCCCCTTCATCTTGGTTATCATCCTCTTTTTCTTTTTTTTTTTTTTTTTTTTTTTGAAAAAGGCAAAATTTAATATAAAGAGGAAAGGGTGCTAAGGTAGCATCCTCAAAAGATACAAAAAGAGAAGAGCAGCCACCATAGAGAGAGTTTACAACACATTACTCTCTAAACAATATCGCCCAATCAAAAATAAAATCCTCGAACTTGACATTCTTAAATGAAACAACATTGATGGACCAACTAAGTAACAAAGCTTTAATGTCTATAATAAGAGAGTTAGCGGTTTTCTCACTTGTTTTTGCGATTAGAATGTCGTTTCTTTCCAACCACACAATCCACCATATAGCAAACGGCACGCAATATCTCAAGAAAACAAGAGGCTTGATAGAAATTTTCAATTTCCACTTCCATAAGAATTCGAGGACAGTCGTTGGATGAACCCAAACAATGCCCAACTGCTGCAAAAGTGCTCCCAAATCTGCCATACGAAAGAACAATGCAAGAAAAGGTGTTCCACTGACTCCTCGCTATTGTTGCAGAAAGGACACCTATTCTCTACGACCATACCCCTTCTAGATAACATGGAAAGAGTAGGAATGACTCTAATTGCCGCCGCCCATACTAGGAAGCTAATCTTGGGAGGAATAGTTTTGTTCCAAATGTAGACAGAAGGAAATTTTGTAGGGATGATTCTTCCCTGATCATGCATAAGCCAATTATAACAAGAACTTACAGAGAAAGTACCTTGAGGGTTAGAGAGCCATTCTCGTTTATCATCGACAGAGAGCATCCTTTGATTGTCTAGGATTCTAGTAAACTCCATAACCTCTTGAATTTCTGGATCTTTAAGCCTCCTACAAGGATCAATATTCCAACACGTCTGTTCTAAAGTTCCGCTACTCACATCTTCAACTAAAGCTTCTTTCTTCCTACTCACTTTCCATAATTTCGGAAACAACTCTTTAAGAGTTTTCTCGGTTATCATGCTCTTTATCTTGGTTATCATGCTCTTCGTCATGGTTACCATGCTGTTCATTATGGTTATAACAGAACAATAAAATCATTGAATCATCTGAATCATTATTATTATCGAGATCAATATTGTTTGTAAGAGGAGGTGATGATAAAACGCAATCGGCCAATCCAAAAAAAGAATTACCTTTATAAAACTCTATCAAAGTAGGTAACTGAATTGTCTCCTTTGATATGAGATTCCAAAGAAAACAATCACCATAATTCCGACTTGATTGAGTGTAATCATAATCTTCTTCGTCACAAACAAACAATTAACCAACCTTGATGAGAAGGTTTTTGATAAAAACGCGTACTAGTCAATTCAAATGCAGGTACGATTTCTCCACATCTTTCGTTTTTTGAATTGAAATTATTACACAAATCGTAATTTGTTTTCGTTATTTCAAAACTTTCATCATCATGCACGTAACAACGTTTTACAAGCCATGGCGTCACTGCCCTTGGTTCTGGTGTACGACAACCTTCACCAGTTTCCTCTAATGCTGCTGCTGCGTTTTCGCCCATTAAGAAAACTCAGAGAAACCCTATAACATGAACTTTGTGCAGAGATGTATATACGTATTTGTAATGCGAAGAGTTCTTCTGTATAAGTTGTGTTAGGTCATCAATATTTTCTAAGAGTCCTGGCGGCCGGTTAAAGGACGAAGTTTTTTAACTGTGTATCCCAAGAAACCTATCTGATGTCCTTTGACATTAAAAATAAGAGTTTTAAGCAAAGGTATAATGAAACACTAGCTCGTGGACTGAATATAGCTAGATCTCTCTTTTTTGAAGCTTGGGAATGGAATGTGTTAAAAGGGAAAGGAAGACAAGTATGGGACGTCCTTCATTATGCTGTCCCGTGGACACTTTGGAATGAGAGATATGATCGAGTCTTTGGCACAAGACATAAAGGTTCAGCTGAAATCATCACTTCGGTTAAACAAACAATTGTTTTTGGTTGTTTGTGCCTCTCATCAGTTGGGAGATGATTTTAGGATTAGTGTAAGGATCAGTGATTGGTCAGTTATGTCTGTAAAGTCATTGTATAAATTCATGTCATAGATCAGTGACTGTAATATGAAATATGTAATCTGTTTGTTCTTCATGTTTTCACTCTCTACTCTAATCTTTATGCCATTCCAACAGTGGCATCAGAGCTAGGGCTGTTGTACTAGTGTAGGACTATTGTTTTGTTGGTCCTTATGTCCTGCAATCTTTCTGTTTTAAATGTATTTCAGTAAAATCTCCAGAGTAGGTTACAATTTATAGAATTATATCCTTTATGTTCTTCACTCTTGTATTACATACAAGATTGCACAAAGTCTTCTTTCTTCTTTATTAAAATTCTATCTTTCTCGATCAAAAAGAAGAAGAAAAAAAAATGAAACCAACGTTTGTTTGAGGAGAATTAATGCAAAATCTTACAGTGTTAATGTAAAGTGAATTAATGCGAAATCCTACAGTGTTGATTTTTTAGGCATCTAAATAACTGTGGGATCGTTTTTGTAAAGTGAATTAATACGAAATCCTACAGTGTTGGAATGCCAAATAAGGCGATATATAAAAATTGTGATAAGTATGGTTTTTTTTTTCATTTACAGCTTCCTTATCCTTTGATCGTGGTTGGTGTACTTTTTAGGTTAACTGTGTTACGATCCGATACGAGAGAGATTTCCTAGAGAGCTCTTCGAATTATACGTCTAGGTAAGGTTTAGAGACCCTTTTTCTTTTCTGTCTTCTAAACTTTGGTCTATTCCATTTCTTTTCTTTTAGGAAGTTTTCTCTTCTTATTCTCCTTTTCTTTTCCTTTATCTATAAATTCTCCTACTGAGAGCGATTTTGCTTAAAATAAAAGAAGACACAGATTTCGTTGTTTAATTTAGGTGTTGTTATGGAGTTCCGAGATTCAAAAAGTCGTGGAAAAATTAGTCCACAGCTGCCGGATTTGAATTCAGAATGGACAGTAGAAGGAGATAGTGGTGGTACTGATGAAAGAAGAATTTTTGGTGGTTTAGAGGAAAGTAAACTGGAACTAAAACTTGGGCCACCTTGTGATGTAGTACAAGACAGGTTTTTTATAAACAAAACAGTAAACAAAATACCTATTTCACTTCTATTTACTTCAACTTTGACAAGTACTACTACTACAAATAATAATTCCCTCTACAACTATAAAAAAAAGCAAACAATTTCTCAATACCGTGGTGTTACTAGAGATATACGGAAAGGAAAATATAAAGCGCAATTCTGGGATGGAAGTTGTAGAAAAGAAGGTATAATACAAGGAAAACAAGGTATAAAAGCAAAAACTTTGAGATAACTTTTTTTTTTCCTTAGCAATCAATTGCATCACATTCCTTTGATTTTTTTCTTTTGTAGTTATAATACTTTCAGATTACTAATTTTAGTTTTTTGGTGTTCAAATTCAATGGTGATGACCACGAACAGTTTATCTTGGTAAGTTCCAGAATCATTATTATTGATTTGGATCATTTGATTTGTTTTATTTCCCTGTAGTTTTATCTGTTCTTTTTTACTAATTTTGTTGTCGCTGTAATATGAAACTTTTAATGTTTGCAATTTTTGATCAGGTATATATGATGAGGAAGATACAGCAGCCAAGGCTTATGATTTAGCTGCATTGAAGCATCTTGGCCCTACTGCCCGTATAAATTTCCCTGTATGTAATTTAATCAAACTCTTTTCAAACATGATACTTAATTTCATGTCTTTAATTGTATATTCTTGAAATATTTTTCAGTTATCTAATTATGAGAAAGAAATTATAGAAATGGAGAACATGAAGAAAGAAGAATATCTTGCCACTTTAAAAAGGTACATCTATGATCTATCTGACTATATATATATATATATATGCCTTTAGCTTTCTTCAAATTGAGATTTTAGTACTTAATTTGTTATCGGCATGGGTTTGAGACTGGTTTAGTTTACTAATAAAAAACAATATATGCATTGTTATTGATTGAGTAAATTGTTATTGATGCAGGAAAAGTACTGGCTTTTCAAGGGGTGTATCAATGTACAAAGGAGTGAGAAGGTGTGGTGAAAGATGGCAAGCTGTAATCAAGAGTGTCCCAAACAAGCGCTTGCATCTTGGAACTTTCGGTAATGGTGGCCGCTTTCTCTACATAATTCATTCGGTAACCACTAATGAGAAAAATAATTTTGAGATGGAAGGGTTTAATTGTGCAAATGAAGACCAGTAATTATGTGTGTGTACTTACCGATTATTTGTGTTTTAATCTTGTATAGGTACACAAGAGGAAGCAGCTGAGGCATACGACATTGCAGCAATAAAATCCAGAGGTGCAAGTGCAGTGACCAATTTTCCAACTAGTAACTATAATGTTGAACATATATGTTCAAGCGCGACCGTAATTGGTGGTGATATTTCAAAACGTCCATCGCCTCAGAACTCTTCGTCATCTGTTGCTGCCATCGAAACTGAGTCGGTCGTGGTACCTAATTAGGCATTCTGCCTTCATCGCATGTTGAGCAGTCAAGTGATGTATTGGCTACTATAATGTGGTCTAATAGCAGCGCTGCTTGTGTGATGATCAAGTCCCAATGAATTGGACTATTACCGGATGGCATTCCCTTAATCTTATAACAGTCTTTTTCTTTTTTATGTCAATATAGAAAATTTTATCAGAAGAGAGATAAATTTACAAGAGAAAGAAGAGAGAATAGAAGAAGATGAGAATCCCAATCTAAAAGGGCAACAAAGAAGTTTACATGATAAATAACTTACCATGCTGCCTTTACTCATGAAAGCATCTGTGCTCTATAGCTTATAAAACCCATGTCAATATCATCCCTAAAAACATATTTGGGTTCGAAAGTCCGTTTTGTTTCATCTCATTTACTTCTCGTAGAAGTGGTGTTTCTTCTTGTACTTTCTCCTCGCCTTTAATCAAAAAAAAAAAAAAAAAAAAAAGAAGCAAAAATCATGCAAAAATTAGCTTAGATTGGGATCCCAAATTAGATTAGCATTTCATAGAAAAGTAAATGTAGTTGCATACGGATCATGATCGTGATTATACTTATTGTTTTCTAAAAAAGGATTTAGGTTTTGTTTTCATATATATCATTCATGATACATTTCATTCGTATTAGAAGTGATCTAACATTTTCTTCATACATAATTTAATTTTATCTTGGTAATCATAATCTAATTTCCAAATAAAATCCTCACAATTTCGCTGGTGTATAAAAATTTTGTTTCTTGGACCAAAGTCTTTTTAAATAATTTTTGATTTTTTGCTACGAATTAATGCTAAAAGTACTAAAAGAAAATAATCCACCAGAATGAATTTAATTATAGACTCAAAGAAAAACTTAATCTAGATTCATTGCAGACACAAATCTTTAAATTTTAGACAAATTAATGAGAGAAAACTATCACTTACTTTAGAAAGGTGTCTTGAGCCAGTCGAGCCCCTCAGTACTGGACGTCGACCTATTAGGTTCAATCCAAGTGCAGTTCTCCAGCCATCCTTCTGTGTCATGTAAATCCTTTGAAGAATGCTCGCTCCCAAGAGTATGATAACTACATGTTTCAAATGAATAGAATACAATCCCTCCACCATTACGATATAATCTATGGAAATAAATTTTGTTTTTCATGTAACTAACCGGAGCAACTGCCGAGACACATGATGTTTGGCTAATGAATAACACATGCTCTTCCAAACTCTCAACTTTCACCCATTCCATATCAGAGAAATTTAATCTAAAAATCCTAATGGGCTCCTTGTGATATTCTAATTTCACTAATAAAAGATCTCCACCACACTCTACTAAAAAACCCGGAGAACTGTCATCAGAATATATTTCATGAGGTTCAACTTTCCAAGTGTTATCCTTTGTAGAAAAAACTCCCACGTTTCCATGATGATCGACGCAAAAGAAAGCACCGTCGCGAAAATAGGCGGTGTCAAGGAATGGCACGTATATTCCAATAGTAATACTATCAAAGGTATGAGAACTCCAATGTGCTTCTCCCCTTCTAATGAATTCGATATAGATTTCCTTCCTCCTCTCATCCAAAGCAAAAACAATGCAATCTGAAGTTGTCGGCGAAGAAGAAAAAGATACGACTGAATAACAATTACTTCTATCCATGTCTGGAAGTTTTATTTTCTCTTGTGTGAAGGGATTGTAGAAAAATATGTTGTGGTTTCTAGTGATTAGTAGCCAACCGCCCTTCTGAAAACGGATTGTAGAGGCTGCTGCCTCGGGCATGTTTATGACGTAGTTTTCATCATTATACATCGGGTTTACAACGTCGAAGATGGTATAATTGTGGTCTCTAGAGAAGACCAGCCATGGAGATGAATATGATGTCGTTTGTACTTTTGGTATTATCTCTCTATATTCTTTACACACTGAACGGAAATGCTTATAATCTGATCCGTGAAGATGATTTGTTATCAACCCCAGAATGTCTTCATTTAGATTATTCCAGGAGCATGCAGCTTCGTCTTCTCCTGCATTGCAGTTTCCACTTTGATTCTCCTCATTAACAATGGCAGCAGTAGTACTGATTTCAAATTCTAATGCCGTTAAGAGGCCATTTGGTTCATCTTTTCTTCCTAACGCAGTTTCCGCTCTCCCGTGCACTTTAGTCGGCATTGTAACCCAGTCCGTTGGCCATAGACACTGTAAATTAATTACAGTATTGTTGGTACTTTTAATTTCAAATTTGTACACGCTTCGATTGCCACACCTTTGAAAGTAATACAAACAACCACTTGATAAACCCAACTCAGCTGCTGAGCACCAAGCTGTGGTGTGCTGTGTGCCGATAAATAAAATAAGATCACCTATATTATTCACCTTCGCCCATTCCATCAATGAAAAATTCAACCTCGACACTTGTATCGATAGCACTTCACAGTTACTTCTACTGCGAATTATGTCAACCCTGAAAAGTTCATCTGGAGATTCCACATAACGTGGTGAATGAACATATGCTTTTCCTATTATTGGAAACAACACCTCCTTTTTTACGTTGAATGACTTTATAGATATGCTCAAATCAGGGAAAAATATTTGATGGGGGCGTTTTTTGATGGGGTGTGGGGGACAAATCATGTCTTAACATATGTCGCTGCTAAAAAATTAATTCCATCAAATTTTGTTTCCAAATATATAAAAGAAGTGTATTTTTGGTGAAAATATTGATTATCCTTTATATTTATGGTAACAGAATTTGTTAAAACAATTAATTGGAAAAAACACATGTCAAGACATGATTTGTCCCCCATGCCCCCATCATAAAACGCCCCCATCAAAAATTTACTCCTCAAATCAGTATCCTTGCTGAAAGGTTCGATCTCAAGGTGATGCTCATCTACGTGATCACGATCTGCACACATTAAATATAACTTACCTTTAAAACAAATGAGAGACTTTCCTCGCTTTTGTATCAAGCCTGCTGCAATATCTGGTGATAACTTTTGTCTTGTCCATTGTGTTTCTCCAGGGCGACAAAATAGAAAAGTGTATCCATGCTCTTCATGACGGTTAGAAAAAATAAATAAAGCTATTGAATCAATATCGTTATTAAGATCCATATTAGCGTCTTTACGAGGAGACGAGAACAAAACACAATCGACAAATCCATAATCACCTTCCCAAAACTCTAATAATGCAGGTAATTGAATTCTCTCTTTCGTCATGGGGTTCCAAAGAAAACAATCACCATATTTCCAACTTGATGGAGTGTAATCATAATCTTCGTCGTTGCAGATAATAATTAACCAACCTTGATGAGAAGGTTTTTGATAAAAAGAAGTAGCAGTCAATTCAGGTATGAATTCTGTACAAGTTTCGTTATTTGGTTCGATCAAAGTTTCGTTATTTGGTTTGAAAATATTATAGAAAGCGTGAGTTGTGATACCTTTTTCTTGGATATACTGCTTTACAAGCCTTGGTGCCGCTGCCATTGGTTCTGGTGCACTACAACGTTCGCTTATCTCCTCTAATGCTGTTGATGCTGCTTGCTCTTCACCCATGACGGAAATTCAAAGAAAAATAATATAACCGGAACTTTGTCCCGAGAATCTTATTTGGAATCAGGAAGAGTTTAAGGAATTAAGGACTCTTTTATATAAGGTGCACCAGGTCCATATATACAAGGAAGGTCAATATATATTAGGAAGGTTTCTACGAGTCCTAGCTGGTTAAGAAGAGGTTTATTAAGGTTTTTTTAGGTCAGTATATAACTCAAAAGTTTTCCTATTGATGCTTGACCGTGAGTTAATCAGTCAAGAGTTACAAGTCTCGACCATTAAAGCACGGAATCATCACGCCGACCACACACCTGATACCTCTAGTTGCGCTAACGACGTCCAACTGGCTTGAATTGAACACTTTTAGATTTTCATCAGAATTAGAACACAAAAGGCCGTACAACTAGAAGTACGCGTATCGACAACACAAAACAACATCCAGTTAGTCCATTCATGCATACTAGTTCTGGTTCTTCACGTAATTGGACAAACCCCTAGCATCCTACATATATTTTACTCACCGTAGTCAGATAACAAACCCTAATCAATTCAATCATCAATTCCTTATTATATAAAGCAGAATAATTTTGCTGACATGTTCTCCTTACATGAAGTTTCAATTTTTTAGTCTGACGTGTCGTCAGGATTTTAGATTCCAGGATAGCCGGCCAAAATTGAAAGGAAACGACCCTTGGAATCGTTCAAGGAATAAGACAAATCCTGAAAATCCTTTCTTTCTCTTTGTTCCGAAGAGTTTTGTTCGAAAGGTTGCAACTTATCTGGCAGTGAGGAGTTTAAGGCACTTCGCCATTAGGAACGAATCAAAGAATTCATTGACCTTAAAATTGTTTGTCGATGTTTCGTCTCAACACTTACGGTTTTCAACCAGGAAACAATTATTTTTTTGGTATACGACTCTTCCAGGAATATCCAACGTTCACGTCATGTGCTTATGGACTCTTCGAAGGATGCGCCTTTCTTCATGATGAACATATCTCTTTACAGGGGTCACAACCTCATCATGATCCATACAACAAACATCATAAGGTAACCTTATTTCAAAACCTAATTTCACCATTTTTTTCTTTACTTTTGCATATCAATAACTTTAACCATTGCAATTATGCCAAGTAATTTCACTTGAGTTAGGAAAGAGGCGAAAACATTGAATGAAGAAGTTGAAATATTCACCATTTGGCTTATGATTTGACCGTATATGAGAAACATGATGATGCATGAATTGGATATTCGTACAGTCAGCGTAGTTGTGAATGAACTAGAAAAAGTTATCAAGTAAATCATGAAATTAAGTCACTTTTTTATAGGTGATTCTTTACGGACCGAGAAAACCGACTACGGCAAATAATAAAGCAAATATATTCATACATTTGACAGCTTGAAAATAGTATATGTCTTGTTATATGTACCGCAAAAACATAAGCAATATGAAGATTAATGTACAAAAAAAAAAAAAAAAAAAAATCCACTCCAACTGAATCAAATTCAAGAGGGATATGGGCATATGGCCATACAATAAGAGTTTCGGCTAGCTTTCGTGCACCCACATGTACTGACACAAGTTCGTCTTTACTAGTCAAACATACATCCCCTATCACTACCCGTAGATTTCAAGTCAAACAAAAAAAAGGATTCTTCCGGAAACTATCTTTACAATGACATCTAGCACTGACACGTCACATTGTAACCCTGTACACACTACACGTAAGTTCTCAAACTAAATTTAACCTAGCTCGAAAGTGTTGAACTACCAAAGCCCACGGCTCTACCAAATATATTTGTACGCAACAAATGGATCAAATCTAAACAAGAAATTCTAGCCAAATATTTTACAAGCACGTGGCATATCTTTGAAACACCCACGATTCAACTAATTTTTTTACTAATCTATAAATAATAAAATCACATAAATTCTCATCCAACAATGAAATTACCAGATAAAAAACTCAGAAAAACTCCAGAATACTGAAGAAAATCTGTAAATAAATTTATTTTTAAGTCATAGTGAAAAAGAGCAGTGCTAGTAATACCAGTGGTCAGAATGGAGGTAATACAGGCAAGAATGGTGGCAATGGTTACAAAGGACTGAGAATGAGAAAATGGGGAAAATGGGTATCCGAGATCAGAGTACCAAAGAGCAGAGATAGGATTTGGTTGGGTTCATATGAAATCTGTGAGAAAACCGCCAAAGCTTATGATGCTGTCAGTATTCTCGCATGAGAGGAGGTGGTGTTGGAGAGCTTTATAACTTGAACTTTCCTCAAAATCGATCACAATTACAGATGTTGTTGTCATCATCGAATATAGATTCTTCATCTTCATCAGCGGCAACACTGAATCGATTTCCAAGTCATTTGACCCGGTCACAGATACAACTTGTGGCTTCAAAATATGCAAATAGCACTAATAACGTCGCAACAGTGGCACCAACAGTACCAATTATTTCACTTATTGTATCTTCTGCATTGCCAGTAGAGGATGCACATATTGGGTTTCAATCAACTCACTCGGTGTGTCTTCTACATTGCCAACTAATTCACTTGATATGTCTTCTGCATTGCCCGTAGCAAATGCGAATTCAATGTTTTTATGTCAGGGAGATAAGGTGGTAGCACCATCATCTATGGAATCGTCGGTGGTTGAAAATTGGCATTTAAATAACGGTAACTGGATTGATGGTTTGGGTTTTAATCGATTGTATGTTCAGGAATGTAATGCATCCATGGAGACTCATTATTCACCGGTGGTGGTAGCAATTGAGGACCAAGGAGGAGAAGGATTGCTGGAAGATGCAGTTGCTCCCCGTGGTGCTAGTGGCGGTGGTGGCGTCAGTAACGGCAGCAACGACGTGTTTTATCAATTGTCATCCCCGAATGACCCATATTATTGTTGGACATACTGACAACGCACCATTTTTTTTCCTCTAGATGTGGCGGGTTTCAAGGTATTGCATGGTAGTTGTTTGAAAAGATTTAGTATCAAAATGCATCAATTTTCAGAAGATGCATGTTTTATTGGAATTTGGATACTAATTACTTCGACTAAGGTCTTCCTCGTCGTGAAGTTTCCGACAATAAAGTTACTGTTGAAATTGAAGAATATTTAGAAGTATGTGTTGAATCGAGTGCATGCAAAACTATTAGCTCCAGGTAAAAGAGAACATGCGGCATCACATCCATAAACAACGAGGATACACCAGAGGCCTTATTCATGGTGTTGTCCATGAAGACACTGTAGTAGTAAATAAAAGGTCAATGATCCGCAACAAATTATTAGCCGAGTTATATCTACTGGAGTCAGCACTAAATATAGCTTTAGAGGCAAAAGAAAAGAAAAAATAAAACAAAAAACAAAACAAAACCAAGATTCATTACAGAGACAGATCCTCAAACTTATTTAGAAACTATCACTTATTTATAGAAAAGGTGTCTTGAGCCAGTCAAGCTCCTCAACAGTGGACATTGACCTATTAGGTTCAATCCAAGTGCAGTTTCTAAGCCATCCTTCTGTGTCAGATAATTCCTTTGCCGAATGCTCGCTCCCAAGAGAGTGATAACTACGTGTTTCAAGGGAGTAGCATAGAATACCTCTGCTGTTCAGATATAATCTAGGGAAATAGATTTTATTCTTCATATAACTTTATGGAGCAACTGCCGATATGCATGAGGTATGGCTAATGAATAAGACATCCTCTCCTAGACTCTTAACTTTTACCCATTTCATCTCAGAAAATTCAATCTGAAAATCTTAATTGGCTTTCCGTGGTATTCTAATTTCACAATTAAAAGATCTCCACCACACTCTACTAAGTAACCTGGAGAACAACCACCAAAATAATCTTCATAAGGATCCTCAAGAACTTTCCAACTGTTATCTCTGGCAGAAAAAACTCCCACAGTTCCACGGAAAGTATCGACGCAAAAGAATGCCCCATCGTGAAAAAATGCAGACTCAAGGAATAACGCGTACTTTCGACTAAAAGTGTTATCAAGGAAGAACTCCAATGTGCTTCTCCCCTTCTAATGAAATCGATATAGTATCCACGCGTCTTATCCATAGCAAAACCTGTGCAATCTGAAGAAGTCGGCAAAGAAGAAAAAGAAACAACCGAGTAATAATAATCCTTATCCATGTCTGGAAGTTTCATCGTCTCTCGTGTGAAGGGATTGTAGAAAAGTTTGTTATGGTTTCTTGTCATTAGTAGCCAACCGCCTTTCTGAAAATGAATAGTATAGTTAGCTAATTTAGAGAGGTTGATGGAGTAGTTTTCATCATTGTACATCGGGTTTACGACACTGAAGCTGGTACAGTTGTGGTCTCTAGAGAACACCAGCCATGGAGATAAATATGATTTCTTTTGTACTTTTGGTATTAGATCTCTATTTGCTTTACACACTGAACGAAAATGCTTATAATCTGATCCATGAAGATAATTTGCTATCAAATCCAGAATGTCTTCATTTAGATTATTCCAGAAGCTTGCAACTTCAACTTCTCCGGCATTCCGATTTCCATCTTGAATCTCACCAGGAACAGTAGCAGTTGTATTTGTTTCGATTTCTAATGTCGTGAGCATGCCATTTCCTTCCTCTTTGTCACCTAATATGATTTTCTGTCCTATTTGCATATTAGCTGCCATTGTAACCCAGTCTGAGTAATAAAATTCTTCGGTTGGCCATAGGCACGACAAAGTAACAGTATCACACGTACTTTCAATTTCAAATTTGGGTAAGACTTTTATCGTATCCGAACAAGTAATACAAACAACCACATGTGAAACCCAAATCAGCTGCTGAGCAACAAGCTGTGGTGTGCTCAGGCCCAACAAATAGAACATGGTCTCCCAAACTATTAGTCTATTAGCCTTCTCTCATTTCATTGACATGAAATTTAACCTCGCCACTTCTATCGAGATCACTTCACCACCAGTTCTACTGCTAGCAATGTCAACCCTGAAAAGTTCATCATGAGACTCCACATAATGCGACTCAAGAAATGCTTTTCCTGTTAATTGAAACAACGCTTCCTTTTTTACGTGGATTGACTTTATAGATATATTCAAATCAGTACCCTTGATGAAGTGTTCTATCTCAAGGTGATGCTCATCTACGTTATGAGAGTCCACATACAATAAATATAACTTACTGTAGGATCGAGCAAGAGAGAGGAGAGCACATGCGGAAGCAAATAAACGATTACATTGATAATCAAATTCGGTGTACGATTTTATGGCTCAACAACCTACTTATAGTTTCACAAACTTGATAATCACTCAAAGTACTTTCCTAATAAAAACAAACTCTAAATAAAGCACACATTCCTAACATAAACCAAACTCTAAATAGAACTATTCTAGAACCGCCTAGAACCAAAACGACTTTCCTAACTTCACCAATATCTTGGTTTAACTTCCAACATCCTCTCTTAAACCAAGATATCATTCAACAAGAATTTTGTAACCCTCTTCTACTCCTCATCTTCTTCCATTAATCGACGTCAGCACATCCTTGTCTTTTCTCATTTTTTATTCCTCTTCTTCCATTGGTAAATGTTAACACGTTCTTGTGTTTTATCATCTTCAAAGATACCACCAACTAACCCTTACTCCTTGATACTCAATTATAGCTTATCCCAATTTCATAATCCCACCAGAATACCTTCATCATTATCCAATCAATAAACTCAATTCACAAACCGCAGCACCAACTACAACTCAACTAACAAACCAATCTTATTCTTTTGCTTAACAGCAATCATCAAACATCACAAACTTCTTTTCACATTCTTCTTTATCGCAGCGGAACACCATCCTTAACAAGCAAGAAACCAAATTCTGTAACTCATCACTGAGCATTGTAGCTCGTCTTATACTTTCTTCACTGAGCATTGTAGATCGACCTCATCTCTTGTTTACCCACTTCACTCGATGGATTTCCACTCGAGCATTATAGCTCTCTCTCACTTCTCAAATTCCACACTGGAATTACTTCACTTCTCTTCTCAAAACTTTTCATGATCACACCCTTGTGACGTCTCTTCTCTTCACTTCTCTCATCACCTCCTGGTGATACTTCTCTTCTCTTTCTTCACAACCTTACTGTTGTTTCTTCTTCTCTTTTCTTCTTTGTTCAAGTCACTCTTCTACCACAAACGTACTTCTTTACAAAGTCTGCCACACTTCGTAGGTATTCCAAGTTTCTTCCACAAACTCTTCAACCACACATTTGTTTCAACATGTTTGAGATGAAACTCCAACATGCTACTATCCTCCCTTAAACTCAAACATCACCAACATTCCTTGTCATTATAAGTCCTTGAATTCGAATTCAACACCATCAAACTGTATCAGTCCTTCTCTCAACTGCAATACCAACTTTGATATCTTTTCTTTTCTTTTTTTTTTTCGAATCCATGACTTAACCCTTAGAAAAAACCTCACACCCAAAGCTTCTTTACCTTGTAAAATCAACCAAAGCTCTTCCACAGCAACCCTTGCTTACTACCTCAACAATCATCAAATCTGTTTTCTGCAACGCTCTGCTAGAAAACTGTCACACTTCTTCACTGTTATAACCTTTTGTCACGCCTCCTGTCACAAACTGTGACACTTTCTTCTGTTACGCTTCTGTAACAATTCTTCAGTAACACTTCTGTTGATAACTGTGACATCATTCTGTCACACTTGCCAGATGTTCCAGTTTCTGTCACACTTCTACCTTAAACCGTGATGTATTCCCCATCACTAACCAACCAAACACGTTGTCCACGTTTTTATTTATTTATTTTAGACATCAGCAGACAGTAACTACTTTCACCTGATTTTTTAGGTCGTGAAATCTCAAATCTCCAGCAAACGACGCCCCAAAAACTATGTTTAGATAACTTCTGCATCACCGAGAACCAACATCAAAGATCAAAAGCTCCATTTGCAGCCTTAGCATGTTCTCTTCCATCGAGTATCATCACCAGCTCGAGCTCTTTCTCTGTAATCACCACCATGATCGACCATGGTTATCAGCACCAACCCATGCTCGAGTAATCAAAACTCACCAGTCACCATCATCAACAGAAACAGTCAACGTCCATGTTTCCATATCTCTCCATCGAACTAACAACAGCAAAACATCGCCGCCGGAAGTCAAATCTAGGGCAACAACTTCTTGTTCAATGCAAACTCAAAAACATTCAATTGCCAACTCCAATTGAGAAGCATCTTCTTCATCAAACCCTAATTTCACATTCCTTCTTCTGAGTTGATTTCGAACCAACAAATTCGATCTCTGTTGAACAACCACCAACACCATGTTTTCAACAGCAGCGTCCATCTCTCCTTCACCTAGTATATATTTCATCTTTTTCTAACAGCAACAACTCAACTTCTATCGTCCACAGCAGTAAACCTTCTGATATCAGCATCCGTCAAACCAAAGCAACTGATACAGCTTCCTTGTTTATCTCGAACCATCGCAACAACCACTTTGAAAAACACACAACAGCGCACCGTCTTCATCTTAGTCTCACAACAACCTTCCCTTGCTCAAGTTGCTCCATCTTCTGAAATCAACAGCAACGAACTCATCTTTACAACCCCTTACGTTCATCAGCTGCACTTCACCTTTCTCGCAAACAAATACTCCTCCAAACCTTTTGTATATGACAACATGAACGACTTTCCCTATACGTCTTCATCTCAACAATTACCATCAGAACATTGCATAACTTCTTCACCTCTAATGAAAAACAATTCTCTAACTTCTTTAACCTTTGTCCTTCTCCTCTCCCTTCCTCTCGCCTTGCTCTGATACCAAATGTATGATCGAGCAAGAGAGAGGAGAGCACACACGGAAGCAAATAAACGATTACATTGATAATAAAATTCGGTGTACAATTATTATGGCTCAGCAGCCTACTTATAGTCTCACAAACTTGACGATCTCTCAAAGTACTTTCCTAATAAAAACAAACTCTAAATAAAGCACACATTCCTAACATAAACCAAACTCTAAATAGAACTATACCATGGCGTTGGCAGATCTATACATGGCAACATGACTATATTGCCGGTACCTTCTATTTGGAATTTGTACAAACTTCGATCTTCAGGAAGTAAATAATACAAACAACCACTTGTGAGGCCCAACTCATCTGCTAGGCAACAAGCTGTGGTGTTGTAGCTGCCAACAAAAAGAACATGTTCACCAAAGCTATTAACCTTCTCCCACTCCATTAAAGAGAAATTCAACCTCGTCACTTCTATTGTGACAACTTCCTTCTCGGAACCTATTCTGTTTTGACGATTTATGTTAACCTTGAAAAGTTGTTTAGGAATTTCCACATAGTGATATGATGATATAGTTGTATTTCCTCCTATTTCTGGAAAGCTACAACAATATTTTACGCGGAACATCTTTATCGAGATACTTAAATCTCTTGGTGAGGGAATTCATACCCATGACATATAACTTACCTTTAAAACAAACGACGGACTGAAATTCCCATAAGTATGTACCATTATCTCTAAGAAACTTATGTATTCTCCATTGTTTTTCCCAGGGGCGACAATATACGAAACAAACATGTTCGTATTCTTCGTCATCTTGCCATTCCAATGGACGAAACATAAACAAAACCACTGAATCGTTTTTGTTCTTGTTACCACGACTAGTATTAGTAGTTCCAGGAGGCGAGGACAAAACACAGTCAACACTAGTACAAAATTGACCTTTAGCCACGGTAATTTACCGAGTCCAAATGTCTATGGACACGGTATTTCATTTTTTAAAAACCGTGACCAAAGCCAGCGAGGCCAAAAGATATACTATTTGGTCACGGTTATTTTCGAGGCTAATTTGTTTAATCCTCCGTGACCACAGCTTCATTAGTCACGGATTTTTCTTACAAACCGTGACAAATTGGTCCATTGGCCTCGGAATGTTGAAATACACCGTGACCAAATTTAATAATTGGACTCGATTTTTAGTATTATACCGTGACAAATGTATATTGGTCACGGATCCCATAGATTCACCTGTGTCCAAACCATACTCATAGATATGATACTTGGATCGGCACAGTCCTGAGCTGCGAAAGTCTTTATGCCTTGGAAAGAAAGAAAATAGTCAAAGCAACAACAACAATCTGAATAAAATTACTCAACATTGCATTGAATCTGATAATATGGTGAAAACATCACCACAGTTTACATGTATCACATAATACAATCAATGTATCAAAACATATTTATCATAAACGAGTAGGAAGGGAAGACTCCAACACGTTTCGGAAGGAGAACTTCAAATTCCAGTGCATGCCTACTCCAGGTCCTGGTTAAAAAAGATGCCGGTGCAGTCCTGGTTAAAAAAGATGCCGGTGCACACTATATCGCGAGAGCTCCTCCAAACTCTGTTGCTAAGATGTGTAAGTCAAGTTACAATACATAAGTGCAAAATAATTCGTCAAAATTGCTGAATCTTGGCTGAAGCTAATCACAAAAAATTACGCAAGCATTGAAGATGCATAAACCATTCAGTGATACCGACAGGAAACATGTAGGTAAGTTTTCTCTTATTCCCACTATACAAAAACAAGAAATAATCATTAACGGCAGCACTAATGTTTACTTGCAAACCTCAGGGTAAAAAGAAACCAGCAATAACGAATTATGGAGGTTATATGTGGCTGGATTACCGAAAAAAAGGAACATAAGAGAAACACATATGTTTCTTTCGAAGGATTAAATGACATTTAAAATTGGATTAAGAGAATAATTTTTCTTTTGCAATTTGCATTTTGGAAGGGTAAAAAACTACAATAAGGGAGGAGAATCCAAATGTAATATTAAGTTGTTGGCCATAACAAAGATGAATGATAAAAGAGTCGCATTTAGATAGAAACGAATTATAAGATACATATGCACCACAAGCACCAACAAACAAAGATATTTAAGTATGGTCACCTTTTGGTTGCTATATTCATTTCCGTTAATTTGAAGGAAAAAACTGGAATGAGGTTTATGGGAGAACCTGTAAAACTCATGCTGATGAAAATGCAACCAATAAAAACCCGAAGCCGGGGACTGACCTAACGGGAGAATGTTAAAGAATAGCTAGAGAACCAACAAATACATAATGAAGGAAAGTATAAGATATTTCTAACAAGACAGTTCCATACCTGATCGCTGGATGCAAATCCTAGTGTTGCTGAAACAATAGAACAACTATCAACTCATATTTCATATCGGTAAATGGAAGCGGTCAGCAACTTGTACTTCCCTCGTATGATAACCTAGAACATTGTTGAGCATTCAAAAGTAAGTTTATTAGGTTAAACTGCCTGAAATTATGGGTCCCCTACAGTCTGCGTTTTCAGGAGAAGAAGCCAGACTAATTAAATCAACGACAATACATAGGTATATAGATACTGAATCGAACGATAATCTAAATCTAGCCTGTAGGCTGACTTTGGAGATATGGAGATTTTTCTAGAAAAGCTTTAATGTCAGCATCATGAGCCAATGCTTTTGTGAGTTGTGTATTCCTTGTTCCAGGCCTTCCATAAAGCAGACTCCCTGTAGTACCTTTTGGAACAGGAATAAGATACTGTGACGTCAAATGATAGATGAAAGGGCGTCACTTAAAGTTTGAAATTCACATTTATATCTGCTTTAGCTGAACTAGAAATGGAGAACTAGATATGGGACGCTAATTATAGTTGCAAAAAATATTATGAAATGTAAGAAACCAATGATTCAATTTCGCCGTAACAGAACTGTAGACATATATAACCACCCTCCCTTGAGAATAACAAGCAGTTTTTCACCAGATAAAGACGTCGAGATGTGTGTCATCCTTTTGAAACCTGTAGGAGTTACCTGCAACAATAAGAAATGGATGTGTGAAATGATCAGATTGGTGGGACAATTACCACCTAGTGAAATGAAAAACTGAAAACAAATCTAAAGTCCACTTGTGAAAGTGGATTCGTAGAGTTAACATAATGAAACTGGATTCGTATAGTTAACATAATGATACTAGTGGGTCTATTACCAGCTGATATTACCAATAAAAAGCATTGAAGTAACAGATACAAGTGAAACTATTTTTCCTCACCATAACCTCAATTTAATATTATAGAGGGAACCCATAGAACACTCTGAACTATCTAAATCAGAACATGACATGCACCCAAAACTGGATCAGGATGGAACTAAAACAACATCATGTTCTCACCATATATAGTAAGATAACAGAATTCTAGACAACTATAATATGTGGTTGAAATCATATTGGAGAAGGCATCAAAATATGTATAGCAGAACCTTTGCATTGTGATAGCAAGGTAGGTCTCAAAAACCAAAACAAATAACATCTGAAGCACAACTTATGAACTACATTTCCAGATTTGAGCAACAAAATTTATCTAATTTAACATAAAGGGACACTTCAGAATCAACCAGATCATAAAGAGATCAGATTTCGAAAGAAGTAAATGAACAATCATGTATGTTAAGCACTCAATACATGTATAAATAACGGGAATGAAGTAATATATTGCAAAAATTAGGGAAAACAAATCATTCTCACGCAAATTTTCTAAAATACAGGAATTTAATCAAAGAAAAAAAGATAACCCACGGTAAAAAAAAAAAAGGTAATTCAAAGTTCAATTAAAGTTTGAAAACAAATACTATATTCTGTTTCACTATCATCTTCAGATTTAAAGTAAACTTGCATCGAGTAAACCAGAACCATATTCAATGAGAATTCTTATACATTTAAGTAAAATCTAGAGTCCAGCAACTCATTATATGAAACCCTAAAACAAAACATAGAATGACCATGAATTGAATAAGATACTTGAGGGTTTATGCCTCCTTGTCTCCAGCACATCTAGTAAATTCAGGGCAGATCAATGTTTTCTCAAAAGACCTAACAATCATCAAATAAATACTTAAAACTTACAAACTAAAATATTAAATTACAAACCCTATAAGTAATTAGAAGGAATTGTGATGAATAAGTCAGATCTAAAAGAAAATGATGAGTTAGAGGGATGATTTTGCTTACCACAAAAGAAGTGAATATTGAGAGAGATTTAACTAAAAATAATTTTAAATCAAACCCTCAAAAACGGTGTATGATATCACATCGTTTAGCTTCTTTTTATTAACAAGAACATGATCCAAGTAACTCAGAAAGTGAAGAAACTGCAGCAAAAGATAACAACCCTAATTATCTGAGAGATTAAATCGTGAGAAAAACGATAAGAAATTTTGTCTGGGTTTCTAGGCAGTAGGAACATATGAATCTGTTGAGATTCTTGAGAATTTCAATTTTCGGAGGGGTTCATGTAATCGTGCAGTTTTCAAAATTGTTGTGGCTAGAAAGAGGGAATGAAGTGAGATAAGTTAGGAGGTGGGAGAGCGTGGAATAGTGCTATCGATCGTGGGACTTAGGTGAAATATACTGTATTAAACACGGTAAAACCAACCCCGTGTCCGTAGGGATGATCAATGGTCCCGGACAAACAGTTATGCGGGACGAACAAACATTTAGTCCCGTTTATAGATTTAGCCGTGACAAGCACAACCGTGACCAAAACCCATAATTGTACTAGTGCAATCAATTCATAATCATTAAGAATATACGAATGGGATGGTATTTGTATTGTGAGAGACCGCCGGTTAAGAAAAGGTTTTTAAGGTATTTTTGTCTTACGTACCTTAAACGATTACAAAAACACTGACTCGGTCTGGCTTCCGAAAACTCAAGACACGTTCGATTCTGTATTTGAGCTTTCATGGCAACAGAAAACTCATAAGTTGTTTTTGTATTTGTATCAAAAGGTGACTATTCCTCACGAGCCAAGTCCAAGTGCTCCATAGGTGAGTATTCCTCACGAGCCAAGTGCTCCATATTATATAGCAGCCGCAGGAAAATGTAATGTTAGAATATGGGCCCTAAGGATTATAAACCCCAGGATTTTAGGATGCCCAAACAAACAATGCAAATAGCTTGTTTCTGATACCATGTTAAAATATGGGCATTCCAACTAAAGTTAATTTTTTACTTTGGTGTGTTGTACATGGAAAGTTGAAGTCGAAAGATATGATGCAAAACAAGGGGATGGATATTCATAGTTCTTGCATTCTTTGTGGAGATAGTAATGAGTTCCAAGATCACATTTTCATCCATTGTAAGGTTGCTCATAAGATCTGGTCTTCTGTTACACCGTAGGATCAATGGGCATGGGTCTTCCCAGACTCAATGTTTAACCTTGCAAAGACTTGGCAGAATAATCATTTGTCTTCCAATGGTAAAATTGTTTGGAAACTTCTCCCAGCAGCTATTGTTTGGATTTTATGGAGGGAAAGAAACTGCCGGATTTTATGGAGGGAAAGAAACTGCCGCACTTTTGAAGAGAAGTATGTGTTCACAATAGAGTTCATTTGAACTTCTCTTATACTGTGCGCAATTGGAGTTCTGTTTATCTGTAATTTTCTGTTTTTCCTTTGTCATTTGAACTACCTCTGGTCTACCTCTGGTAGTTTTATGAAAATTCTTCCTATTTTAATAAATCTTTCTCTTCTGATAAAAAAAGAATATGGGCATTCAACTCAAAACCAATTGACTATTAGTGGAGAGGCCTTAAGGATTATAAACCGCGGGATCTTAGAATGCCCAAACAATGTGGGACTAATAATCCCAACATGTAAGACCATATAACTTTTCCCATTGGTGTACTTTTAATATGAGCCCAGTGTCAAAAAACAAGGACGACAACTTTATTAGGAACTGCAAACCTGCAGCGGGCTGGGATCAATAAGTACCAAACCTGCTGGGAGGACCTACGTACATTGCAGCAGAATTGATTCCAAATTCTCGGTCTGCCCACCTTATTAACTTGTTAGCTATTCTCAGTATATTGTGACAGGTTAATCCCGCAAAAAAAGCATACTTGGGTATGAATTTTTTGATTCAAAATTCTCTTTGCAGGTTCATGTATTTTCAAAGGCTTAACTTGTAAAAAGATTCGGGAAATTCATGATGTTGTTCTTTTGCCATTTCCGTTTTAATTGCAAATCATTCAGAATGAGCCGAGTCATAATTTAATCTGACTCACAGTTTTCTTGTTTTATTTAACTCTGACACAAATAGACAGTTACACAAAAGCATAACAATACTGCAAATATTAAAGCCGAGTTGGATTAAGATCGAGTCAACAAAATTTAAGAGAGTGGGAAACTTACATTATGCACATTCTCCATTATCTATTTTTATTTGTTTTTATGAAAATGCTTAATTTCCATAAAATAAAAAATTGAATTGTTCAAGTTGAATAAAGATTAGTATAATCATCTCCGTGGTAAGGTGGAAGCTTCACAATGGCGCCTAATGAAGCTTCCTTAACGATAAAAGAAAAGTTGTAGCTAATTGAAATTTAATATAAGCGCTAAGAGCAAGATAAAACCTTCTCTTGTGATATATTTAGTATATTTGCAAATTATCTTGTTCTGAGAGAAGAAAGGAAAGAGATACCTTGAGGAAGTCAACAAGAATTATCATGTCAGAAAGGTATGTAATATAATATGGATCATGTTCACAATTATCATTTTCCATATTCATAGATTGTTGATTACCATAAAATTTGCTCATTATTTTGTTCAGCTCAAATTCTTTAACTGCTGGTATTGGCATGGGAGGAAGAACCACATACTCAGAGAAGGGTAAAACATACCAAATTAAGCTGGTGCTTATGATATTGCCGTGCTTCTGTTTATTTTTTTGTTCTTGATATTCCTACTGCGTTGTGATTATTTAAACAGATCTGAAGATAACTGAAGATATTCTGAAATCAGAAGATGAACTCCTTGCTCTATATTGGAAATGGATCTCTATTTATAGGCCAAAAGTATATGATTTTGGGAAAAATAAATTCATAGATTTGGAGTTTGAGAAGATGTTCACAGAGAGGTTTAAGAAGTTTAAAGACACAGTCCGGATGATCCATACAGTTAACAACACAAAGGGTGCTGGCTGGACTGCCGGATTCAACCATATGTCAGATTTTACTGACAATGAGAAAAGATTTTGCTGACAATGAGAATTTTGAAGGGGGTGTAGTGTAGGCGCTGACGCAGTAGGAGGATCTAAAGAATCATAAGTATTGTTGAGTTTCCGACTACTGTTCGGCATTTCCTGCAAGAACCTATGACTTCTGCGGTACCTTGGTTGGATCCATTGCATTTTAATTTATTTGTGTTATGCATCTTTTAATTTTGGGTCTAGAATTTTATTGTTTTTTCGATGTATTGGTATGATCCTTGTGTCAATTTAAGCAACTCTTTGTAATTTTGAAATTATTTCATCAAAATAAAACGCACACAAAGTTTCATCCAAACGATGCGCGTTCAAAACCACCGAGTAACATTTTGAGCCAAACCTTGAGGCTACATCCTTGTCCGAAATAACCAAATTCGCGTCCCGTTCAAAATCCAAGCTACCAGTTGACCCTTATTAGGTTCAATTTAAACAGGGCTTGGCAATGATGAAATGAGTGAGAAAGGTAGAATGCAGTTTTATTTAGTCAAACCAAAGAAAAAAACATTGGGAAATGTCTGAAAGAGATGAAATGAAATAAGAGCATCCACATATCTCTATCTATTTCTTCTTGAATAGAAAATGTGCAACCATCCATTCTTCTCCATTATTATACCCAAAGAGTTCAGCAACTGAGATGCAAAAAGTCCGCCAATACACGGTCCATTTGACAGTCGAATCCTTCCCGTAAGTTGACTCCATTATTGGCTTTATAGTGCTTATGTTTTTGTCCATTCTTTTTAGCCACTTCTCACTACAATAAACACACGAAGATTTATATCTAGAAGCGGAATGGTTTAAAAATGTGTGTAAGAGTAGTACATATTAGGAATAATAGTCAATAGTCAAGGTCAATAGTCATGGTCAATAAAAGTCTTAGTGAGTATTAGTCATGGTCTTGTGTATTGTATTAAATGCAGTATTAATACTGTCTGAATCTGTATTGTCTGTATGTTAAACAAAAACATTGCAAGAACAATATTCTTTTTCTTCATAACCTTTCTGCTCTGATATTTTACATGGTATCAAAGAGGTTCTGATCCGAATTTTTTCGCACATCTTTTTCAATCAACAAGAGCAACCTTCTCTATACCTTTTCTTGATTGATTTTCAAACAAATTTTTCAACAAATTTTATCAATAAATCTTTCTCATCATCTGGATTCAAGATTAAAACCTAATCTTGAAATTACTTCGATCTTTTGCAAATTTGTGTTATGCCAGTCAGTACAAGGCGTAGCAAGAATACTTCAAACAACAACAACGTTATCAATCAAACAGATATGGCTTCCGCTACAGAAAACTCCGATTCTGGTAACTCTGTGAATTTTACTTTACCTTTCACCAATATTTTCAAATTTTGTTTCTCTCAAATTGGATAATACGAATTTTCTATTATGGCGTGATCAATTTGAGTCTGTTTTGATTACTACTGATCTTTATGGTCATGTTAATGGGGATTTACAAAAGCGTGAGGAGAAGATTTTAATTAATGGGGTTCTTAGTTTAAATCCAAAATGGATTCAGTGGAGAAGAATGGATCGATTTGTTATAAGTTATTTAAAAGCTACTTTTACAGCATCAATTTCTGGTGATGTCTTAGGTTTAACTACTGCAAGAGATATTTGGGAGTTTCTTGAAAGTACATTCAAAACACAATATCTTGCTCGCAAAAATATGTTAAGACAACAATTGTATGGAATTAGAAAAGGTAATTTATCTGTTTCTGTGTATTTACAAAAGATTAAGGGAATTGCAGACTCTCTTGCTACTATTGGTGAAAAGGTAAGCAACTCAGACTTATTAATACATGTGTTGAATGGATTAGGCAGGGATTATGATAATTTGTTATTTCTGCTCAGAATAGAGAAAATCCTTATACTTTTGGTGAACTTAAGGCAAGGTTAATTACACATGAGCAATGGCTTCTTGATCAAGCACAGGACAGTAATGCTATTTTTGATGCTCAACATCAAAATGCTTTTTATGGTAGAGGTTCTAGCTATAATTCTCATCCTGGAAATAAGAAGAAGAATGGTTCTGGTGCTCCTTATGCAAATAATAAATCAAATGGGAATAAAAATGCTGGTGTTGGAACTAGTGATACTAGAACTGGTGTAGGAAATGGTTCTTATCAAAACAATGGTGATGCTAGAAGAGGTCAATGGGATTTTTCTCAAGTTGAATGTCAAATATGCAGGAAAAAGGGTCACTATGCAAGCAGATGCCATTTTCGATATTATCCTCGTCCTACTTCTGGTTTTGTGGGTGTCACTGAATCTCCTACTCAAGTAAATAATTGCATCAACAATAATACTTCTCAGGAGTTTACTGGTCTACATATGAATACTCTACCAGTCAATGATGATCCTTCTTCATCTACTTCATGGCTTTCAGATTCAGGTGCTTCTTCACACATGACCTGGAGATCCTTCACTTCTTAAAAATACTACTTTTTTCTTATAAAGGCAAGGGTGGAGTTATTATTGGAAATTGTAAGTCTTTACCTATAGCTCTTTCTGGAAATTCAAATTTGCAAGTATCTGCCACTAGTTTTAAGCTACACAACATATTACATGTACCAGACATGAAACACAATTTGTTATCTGTAGGACAGTTTACAACAGATAACAATTGTTACTTTAAACTAGATCCTAAGGGATATGAATTTAGAGATTTGACAACTGATGTGCTTTTAGCTAAGAAGAATATAGTAAATAATCTTTATCCTATCACTTCTTCTCATTTTCATCATGCTTTATCTGCTTTACATGCTTCTTCTGAATTATGGCATAGTAGATTAGGTCATCCATCTTCTAAAATAATTCTTCAACTCCATTCCTCCAAACAAATTGTTTTAAACTCTTATGATTCTTCTAAAAAATCTGTCATCCTTGTCGGTGGCTAAGACTAAAAGATTGAATTTTTCTAATTCTTTCTCTCATGCATCTGTTCCTTTATCTCTAATTCATTGTGATGAATGGGGACCATCCCCTGTGTCTTCTTTGCAAGGGTATAGGTACTATATTCTTTTTATAGATGATTTTAGTAGGTTTCATTGGATTTATCCAATGGAACTGAAATCTCGATGTTTTAAAGTGTTTCATTCATTTCAAAACTTTAACTGAAAATTTATTTTCTACAAAAATTCAAAATTTTCAAACTGATGGAGCTAGTGAACTTATTAAAGGTTCATTAGGTACATATCTTACTACTCATGGTATTAATGTTAGAGTATCTTGTCCCAAAACCCCAGAGTAGAATGGCCTTGCTGAAAGAAAGCACAAAAAGCACACTACAAAAATGGGTAATACTATTTTGTTTAATGCATCTTGTGCTAAACGATTCTGTTTGATGCTTTTTTGATTTGCAACTTATCTAATAAATAGAACTCCTACTCCTATTCTTCAACATAAATCTCCTTTTGAGGTCCTTTATAAAATTGTAACTGATTATGCTTTTCTAAGAGTTTTTGGTACTGTTTGTTATCCTTTTTGGGGTCAATATAGACAAGATAAACTTTCTCCAAAATCTGTCAGATGTGTATTTCTTGGTTATAGTTCTTTACATAAGGGCTATAAGTGTTATGATCCAATTCTTAGAAAATTTCATATTTCTAGGAATGTTATCTTTTTAGAAAATGAATTTTACAATGCTAAAAATTCCTTGTCATCTTCTTCTGTTGATACTTCATCTCCTGTTATTATTGAATTATCCACTGATGCAAATTCTGATACTTCATCTCAATTGACTGCTAATGCAATCCCTTCTGGTACTCCCACTACTATTACTACAAGATCTATGAGAGGTATTTCTAAACCAAAAATTTATCCTGATCATATTATGCATCTTTCTGTCAAACATCCAATTCCTTGTGCTTTTTCTTCTTTATTGGGTATTCCCTCTGAGCCAAAAACATTTAAAACAGCTGTTAAAAATCCTAAATGGCAAGTTTCAATGAAAGAAGAACATCAAGCTTTGAATTAGACAATGACACTTGGGATATTGTTAAGCCTGAGCCACATATGAATATTCTAGGATATAAATGGGTATATAGGATAAAATTGACAGCAGATGGTAAAATTGATAGATGTAAGTCAAGATTGGTGGCTTTAGGGTATAATCTACAAGATAGAGTTGATTATACTGAAACATTTAATCATGTTGTGAAGTTTACCACAGTAAGAGTTGTTTTGGTTTTAGCTGTTACACATAATTGGAGTGTTAAATAATTGGATGTGTCAAATGCATTTTTGCATGGTTATTTGAATGAAGATGTATATATGTCTCAACCACAGGGTTTCATTGATTTAGTTCATCCTGATTATGTGTGTAAATTGAAGAAGAGTTTATATGGATTGAAACAGGCACCAAGGGCTTGGTTTGATAGATTTAGCAATTTCTTGGTCAAATTTGGTTTTATCAGGTCTATTTGTGACTATTCCATGTTTATATATACTTTAAGTTCTTCTGCGATGGTTTTACTACTCTATGTAGATGATATTATTTTAACTAGTAATGATGATGCTCTTATGCATAAGTTAGTTACATCTTTGAGTTCTGAATTTGCTATGAAGCAATTAGGAGATCTGAATTATTTCTTGGGGATTGAAGTCAAAAGAACAGTGGATTCCATGGTTTTAACTCAGAAAAAGTATGTTTTAGAATTACTTACTAAAGCAGACATGTTGGATTGTAAACCTGCCAATACTCCAGTTGTAAAAGAATCTAGAGCTTCTATACATGATGGAGGTTTACTTACAAATGCTGCAGAATATAGAACTTTAGTAGGTAGTTTACAATACTTAACTATGACAAGACCTGATATTCATTTTGGAGTGAATTATGTTCACAATTTATGCATGCTCCAACAGATATACATTTCTTGTTAGTTAAAAGAATTCTCAGATACTTGAAAGGCACCATTGGTTTAGGAATTACTTTGAGGAAAAGTGATATTTCTTCTATCAAAGCTTTTACTAATTCTGATTGGGCTGGCTGCCCTGATACAAGAAGATCTACTTCAGGGTATGCAGTTTTTATGGGGGATTCTTTAATTTCTTGGTCAAGTAAGAAACAACCTACAGTGTCAAGATCCTCTGCTGAGGCAGAGTACAAGTGTTTGTTAGTCACTGCTTCTGAATTGGAGTAGCTATCTAATCTTTTTAAGGAATTACAAGTTTCAGTATCTTATCCTTTTACAATATACTATGATAATACTTCAGCTATTTGCTTAGCTTATAATCATGTGTTTCATGCCAGGGAAAAACACATAGAGGTGCAGTATCATGTTGTCAGAGATTTGGTGTTAGATGGTTTTATTACAGTTCAACATATTGCTTCTCAACATCAACTGGCCGATCTCTTTACCAAAGTCCTCTGTTTTCCAGCTTTTTCTTCTTTACTTCAACAACTTCTGGGATCTACTACTACTACAAAAGATGTTGATCTGTGTCACTCTACTATTGATGGTGAAAAAGACTCTGTTTCTACTTCTCATTTACTGGTTTAGTTGTACTTAAAGATGTTTCTTAATTCTGTTTTTCAAGTTCATTTCTGTGTCTGCCAGTATGAACTTGAGGGGGACTTTGATAGACACATTTTTTGTGTCTGAATTGTCCTCAGTGTTGGTATTGTTGGAACTCGATTTTTGTACTAATATTGTGTTTTTATGTATTTTTAGGTATTTTTGGAAATAAATATTTGTTGGAAAATTCTACTAAAAGTTGCTCTAAACCCCGGAGGACTTTTGATATTCGGACTCCCACGTTGGATAAGGGGTAACCCAATTACTAAGGGGCACCCTGTTGATATTCGCACCCCCACCGTGGGATAAGGGGCAACCCTTTCTTCCTCGTTTGAAAATTATTTTGGCGGGAAAACTTGTTTTCTTCACCGGCGATTTTGGTCGGATTTTGAAGGAGTTTCAAGAGACTCAATGGCCGAAAATCATTGGGTATCTTCCTTTGGG
Organism: Papaver armeniacum; assembly: GCA_023531295.1. NCBI lineage: Eukaryota > Viridiplantae > Streptophyta > Magnoliopsida > Ranunculales > Papaveraceae > Papaver > Papaver armeniacum. The sequence continues at coordinate 431,095 of JAJJWW010014968.1, read as the reverse complement.
CCTAACAGACCGGTATGGGTCTTCTTTTCGATCCAAATTGGTCGGAATTCCCACGAGAAGAAAACAGGGGAACCATATATACTATGAAGTTATTCTCGGATTTCTTGTTATTCCGGAAGATTTATTGTGGCCTGAGCGTGTTGACCCAATATTTGATGAGTTGGAAGCGTGTTTGGAGGGGTTAGATTGTCGTGACGCGTGAAGGTGTTAATTTTGGGAATTATCTCCCGCGATCGCATGAGAAGATTTTTGAGAATACTCGGAGTTATGAGGGAGGATTCTCTTGCATGTGATGCTATATAAGTTGTAGATGATCATTAGAATGAATACTGGAGAGTTTGGGAGAGTTTGGGAGACGTACAGCCAAAAATCGAAGTTGCACCATTTTTTCTCTCTCGTCGCCGCCGCACCAAGAACACGAAGAATGGCACCACCGATGCAGTCGTTTCTTCTACAGTGGACAACGACACTTTGGCGTGGTCGTAATACGAGGCGTACTTAAAAGTCACACGGTTTTTAACCTTCTTTGTAAATGTTGTTTGCAACACTTATAAACGTTGCAAACACCCGATTTTCATTATTTTCTCCTTTTCATCATTTGTACACCTCCTTTGAGCAATAAAAATGGATTTTGAGCGTGTTTCCAACATGATGAGCTAGAACCCATCACCGGGACGACGGAGGAAGACGAATTTCATACATGGGTAATTTTAATTAATTCTTTTTATGACTTTTGCAATCGATTAAAAATTGAATTATGATTTGATTAAATTAGTTATTATTTTATTAGATGGGTCATGCTTGCTTAAATGTTTGATGTCCCATGCTTACGATTTATAACTAATATTTTGAGAATCAACCTTGGCAAAAATAAGAGTCCATGTTTTTATTTGTTGAGCTATAATTGTTAAAAGAATTAATATTTGAACCTTTTGTTATGAGTTTGGCGGAATCTCGAATCCCAAACTCTCTCCGTCTTGTGACATAAATTGTGTATATATTCTCGTATTTTTATTAGTTTTCTTTATTAAATCCTAAGATCGATTTCATCAAGTCCGAGTGAACGACAACCCTACTACCACTTTCTACAACATTATTGAGTCACATTAGACTATTAGGAATAATAGTCAATAGTCAAGGTTAATAGTCATGGTCAATAAAAAAGTCTTAGTCAAGATTAGTCATGGTCTTGTGTACTGTATTAAATTCAGTATTAATACTGTCTGAATCTGTATTGTCTCTATGTTGAACAAAAACATTGCAAGAACAATATTCTTTTTCTTCATAACCTTTCTGCTCTGATATTTTACAGTACAAGTTAATAGTTACCCCGTTTGTCCATAATGCTTCCCGTTTACAAGCCAATGGTTAACGATAGAAACATCATCCTGCATCACACACCTTAATTAAGACACAATTCATTCTTCACTGATTCCAATTCATAGAATGAGGTAAACAAAATGGGAACTAATTTTTTTTCAGATAAAGTAAAGACTAAAATTGCAACCATCATATACCATAGATTTTCAGCAATTTGATTACCTAAAAGTACAGAAGTAGGTTAGCAGAAGGCATTGTCCCTCCAATGAAAAAGTACCTAGTGATCCAGTCATCTTCACTTGTGTCCTCAAAGTGGTAAGCCAAAGCTTTATGGCAGATGTAGTGCACGAAAAGGAGACTGTCTTCTTGCATCCATCTGGATATCTTCTTAAGAAGCTCTTTATAATTCTTCATATGCTATATATATTTTACAAGATAAATCAGTCAATTTTACTCTTTCCATGAAACAAGAGGCGCCTTGATGAATTGTTTACCTCGAACATCCCTATTGATACAATTCGATCGTAAGAACCTCCATTTCATACAATGATCTCTACGTTCTGCAATTGCAGCTCTCTGTTCATGAAAAAACAATTTTCACTAGCTTAGACAAATGCCATGGCATGGAATAATGCCAAATATCACGTATGTAAAGATGTGGATATAAGCATATACAAAGAAAACGAACCGGCTTGGTCATCAATTTCACAGGAAGACAACAATTAAGTTTTAATGTGCATGAATTAGGACACGACCCGATGAAGACATTTTTCTTCTTCTTTAAAAGTCGGATTCGATTCACACCTACGATTCGACTCTAACCAGGACCATGAGAGAAGGAGAAGCTTTCTGTTGGAACTGGAAAGAAAAAGTCGAGACAGAAGTTTGAACCGGGTCTTGAATATCCAAAAAAAACCCGTGCTTTTCATTTTAATCTCATCCTGCATTGCTCTTCTATATGTTCTTTTTGAATCTTTGAATTGCAAATTCTTGTAATGTTGCAATTCTTGTACTTCTGCGCAATGTACAATGAAAATGATCCCCATCCACACCCCACATCAAGAATGGTATGACCATCTCTTATCTGTCCTCACTCGCAGTATAGCTCGAGAGATGTTTGTTCCGCGTCCTCCAACATTCTAGTCTTTTCAGAAAAGTAACAACAGCTGCAAAATTTAATCAAGTTGTACGAAAGTTTCAAATTCTAATTCATAATATCACATGATTACATGCTGAATTAAGCCAAAATAATCACCTGTATTTCATATATTTCTCGAGGACTAATTTGAAAACATATGTGGGCAACTCATAATGTTGTTGTTTTGCTAAGTCCTTCTTAATTGCAATTGGCATTTCTTCAAGAGATGTAATCATCAAACCATCGTCAGTATGATTCATTCATATTTTCATTATCCAACTCACCAAATATATCCAACACCTTGTCCGTTTGAATCTAAAACCTTGTTCGTTTGAATCTGACACGTCGTCTGACTAGGTCCAATTTAGATGCCAAATCGTGTATTTTTTTGATTTTTCTGATTTTTCTGCTAACTCAAGCTCTGACTCGACATATACATCTAACTCCGGAGTATCTAAGCCGAAGATAACTAGTACCTGACTCATTAGGCTCATATCTAACTGGATTCAAAAGTTTTATACAACTCACATTCAAAAGAGTCAGAGGAGTCAGATTGACACAAGCCAGTCCAGCTTAAAAAATGAGAAAAAAATATACCTAAATCGGGGAAAACAAATGCAAAGCCCAGAAAATGGGTCATTTGACCAGATTCGGTTAAATTCTGGTTGGATTGGACGGGTAAACTCTTGTCTGGGTTAAATGGACAAAGAATGATTAAATCATGAAACAGACTATTGTACCCCTCCACTACCAACAGTTTCCCATAAACAACAATCAAAAATTATTTTCAAGAGAAACCTGACTTCATCGTTAACATCGATCACCACCACAACCACAAAATTAGTTTCTCCATATTCCACCATCTCCAACACCAGAAACCACCAACAACGCTGTCGTCGACAACATCTCCACCACAGTCACCACTACCATCATCTTCAAAATTATCTCCACCACCGTTACCGAATCTTTCTTCACCACTAGAAACTCCAACCCCAATATCATCGATACGACGACCACCACCACCACCAGCAACATCATACTCCCCCACTATTTTTCTCCACTACCAAAAACACCAACAAACAATATAAATCTGAACCACCACCTCCATCAACAGTTTTTTTTTTTCTCTTCAAATGCCCTAATTTAATTAAGATTTCTCAAATTCATGAAATCTAAGAGAATTGGGGTTTTTCTTTCATCAATTTCGCAAACTATGCACTCGTAAGTATCCTAGCCCTAATTTAATTTTTGATTTTAGTATCAGATTTATTAATTTTGCATGCAATAGTTGTAATTACATGAATTTATCTTTTTTTTGAATTTCAGTCTGTCTTTTTCTTGCATAAGAGTTCTTGTCCCATTTAAACGTGGATGAAATCGGTTTCATCATGTTTTAGGTTTAGTTCAATTTTCTTTCATCCATGTTTGTTGGTGATGAAATTGATTTCATCCCTTTTGAAATTGAGCTGATCTTGAATTTGTTTTTATACAAGTTCAAAATAGGATGAAACTAGTTTCATCCTGTTTTAGATTGAGTTGAATTTGTTTTCATAAAAATTTAAACTAGGATGAAACCAGTTTAATCCTTTCTAAGATTAAGTAAAATTTGTTTTCATCCATGTTTTAACCAGGATGAAATCATTTTCATCTAATTCAACATTGGGTTGAACTTTGTTTCACCCATATTTAACTAGGATGAAAATGGTTCCATCTAATTTTTCATTAACTAGGATGAAACTGGTTTCATTCTATGTTGGTATCGAATTTGGTTTTGCTCATCTTTAAACTTAGATGAAACTGGTTTCATCCAGTTTTGGATTGGGTTGAGGTAGGTTTCCCCCATGTTAAAACCAGGATGAAAATGGTTTCATCCTGTTTTAGATTGGGTTGAGCTGGTTTTATCATGTTCAAACTGGTCTATTATGATATTATAGACCTTAGTCTGACTTCACCCTTTTTTTTTTTTTTTGGTTCTTTATTTTTAATAGAAACTTGATGTAACTGATTTCACTCATGTTTCAATCGAAAACTCAGTTGAAGATGGATTTTGGTGGGTCTGTTCAGTTCGCAAGAGTAGGAGTTCGAGTACACAGAAGAAGAGAAGAATTCGTGGTATAACTTAGAACTGATGATGCTTTTAAGAGGAATTAGAAGAAGGAAGTGAGAAATAGATAATGTTGCTGCTATGTTGGTGACTGGAAGCTGAATGAAGTGCAGCTGCATTTGCAAGTAAGATAAAAAAGGTTAGATGATTGCGAAGGTTGTTACACTAGAGTTTTGAAGGAGTTGAAGTTCGTGAAATGGAACTGTTGGTATGCTGAGAATGGTCAGTGGTTGATGGTGCTGAGTATGGAGAGTGTTCTTGCTGAGCGCCAACAACCGTGATCAAATTTGTGCTCCAATCAATATTCAAAGCTGAGGTGGAAAACTGGTAATTGAGTGTACTGATGCATCTAATCGACTCAGGTAAACAAGAAATTAAATGTGGTTGTTTGAGTAGCTTGGTGTTTTGAAGTTATACTTGGTTGGTCCGAGATGATGGCTCAAGTGGGTATACAAGAGTTGCGAAGGAGATAAACGATGCGGGGATGCTCTGGTGGTGCTTTGAGTTTGATTGGTGAAGTTTCAATTAGAGTATAGTTTGGATGGGAACTATAAGTGAAAGGCATAAATGGTTTTTAATATTAGATGCAGATGTTGTTTGTGTATGAATGCAGTTGCAGGTGGCTAGTCATGATATTTGTAGTTTCAACTCAGGTTGTGGGATGTGCTCATGGTGGTCTGGTAGAGATTTGATGCGATATTTTAGCAGAAGGATATTTTAGGTAAACCAAATTCTTTTCTTTTTATTTTTCTGGGTGAAATATGTACAATGGATAATTGAACAGTATTTTTCTGATTCCTGTCCAAAAAGTATCAAAATTTGGATGTCTTTTTCATCCAGGAATTATGGATTTTGGTTTATTTAACCAATTTGTGTTTATTGTACTACAAAACCTGATTTGAAGACTAGCCGGATTCAGATCGAGTCAGCAAAGTGAAAAGTGAGTGTAGGATCAGAATATCGCAACATCAATACCTCGCGAGATCAATAAACGACAGCATTGCGAAGGTATCACAGATAAGTAATATAAATGACGCAATGAATGACGGCAACCAAAACACGAGAAAATGTGAAGACCTAGCGAGATCTAGAGAACTCAAGAGATTATATATTTGTACACTTGCGATATTTCAAAGTTATTCCCAAAAATAAAGGATAGCTTAGCTGTCATCCACTATGTACTACCCTATATAAAGAGTTGAACAAGTATGTTGAAAGGGAGGATCTTTTTCGAGTGTTGGGCAAGTCATTAAGAGAGAGAAAGTTTAGAGTGATTGTAATTCTTTAACTGGTTTCCATTCCATCTTGTAAACATTTAAGATTATAATCAATAAAAGTTACAATTACTTATCCAAAAATGATTTGGTTGTATAGATTCTTGTGAGGGGTGTAGTGTAGGATTTCCTGCAACTACATATTGGCGCTAGAAACAGGGAGTGAGTGAAGATTGACACCGTGATTTGAAAGAATTTGGAGTAATAGGGAAGGAATTTCATATAATTTTCAACAACTTACTAAAATAGAGAAATGGCTAGAAGAAGATATGCATCGAACAACCAACAACTCGTTAGAAGGAGTAGGAGACTTGGTTGGAGAAAGGAGAAATGAAATAGGGGAATCCTCAAGAATGAACACAAGAAATAATGAAGAAAATCAAATTCAATCACCAATTCAACCAATAGGGAATAGAACTGTGGATTATGATAGAGTAAGCGTGCATACTTGGAGATCAGACTTTATGGACGAAAGGGGAGAAGAAAAACTATTGGTAAACAACGGACAAGAGGAGAGAGACCGAGAAGGGATTGGAGAAATAATTCATGGAAATGAATAGATCGCAGCATTAGAGGCGTTGAGACAAACAATACATGAATAAAGACGATTAGAGGCAGCGGAGCGTGCAAATTTGACAAGAAAAAATCATGAGTTGAGGATGGAAAACATGAGATTACAAAACATAAGGTCGTGAAGCACTAGAAGGTCGAGCTCAAGATTAGTTAGAGAGGAAAGAATAAGAATTTTACCTACAGAAAATGCTGATGAAGAAAATCAAGAAGAAGCGCAAAATCCAGGCATAGAACATTGCGAGAGAAGATAAGTGATGGAAGATCGTTATATCCCACGTCCCGAGACTCTTCAAAATGGGCAAAATGATGGAAATCAAGGAAATAGGCAGCGTCAGGGGCAGAATATTCCAGTTGGTGAAGAAAATCAGGAAGAAGAATATTGCATGGGAGAGAAGCACGGAGGAAGCAAAAAGAGATTGAAGATGAATTGAAAGACACTATGCTGAACAAGCACGTCTAGCCTGCGAGAGGGAAAGATTAAGAAAAAAATGGAAGAACGGGAATTAGAAGAAGTAATTCTCCAGAATAATCATGATAATCGAGAAAATATGGGAAGCTATAATCCTGATGGAAAACATACCCGCACCATGGAACATGGGGAATGAACCTTTCCGGTGATAGAAGTCATGAATTGCTTTCCTATCACCATTTTCATGGACACCTAACAAATGATTGCAGAAACATAAAATGAATCATCCTCAGAATGATAGACCAATGGAAGCTAAATCATTTCTTAAAATGTGAAGAAAAGACTCAACCATTGCCACCACCGCCAGAAATCCACACAGTAAACACAACAAAAGGGAAATAAACATTTGTAGTATAAGTTGGAGCGAAGGCCAAAAACTTGTTCTAGAACTCTATCGTACATTCGTACAAGACAATTGAAGATTTTCATGATAGTGTTCTCGAGAGTTTTCGCAAGAGATGTCGACAATAGAGAAGTAATGAACATCGCGAAGACATCTCCACTAAAAAGAATGGCAAACGAAGATTATTTCTTTTACCGCCGAAGAGGTACCTGAGGGTGGCGAGATGCATGACAGTCCATTAGTGGTAAGATTGGAGATTAACCCAAAACCTATTGATGATGGAGATGGTGAGGCAGAAAATTCATGGGCAATCAATAGAATCTTAATTGATACTGGAAGCTCTGTAAACATCCTTTTTTACCATACTTACAAGACTATGGGAGGGAAGGACGAAGATCTGATACCTTCAACTTATAAGATTTATGGTTTTATTGGTACTGCCAATAAACATAAAGGAGAAGCTCATATGCGAATACCATTGAAAGGATTATCAACTGAAATTTTGTTTTGCGTAGTTGATGTGGAGTCCCCCTATAATGCATTAATTTGGCGACCTTGGTTACATGAGATCTTGGGTGTAGCATCGACTTACCACCCGGTGCATCAAATTTCCTCATCCAGAAGGGTGTTGAGTTATAAAAGGAGATTGGGATGAGGACAAAAGTGCTATGAAGTTGATGTGGAATCTTGCGAGGAAAGGGCTGCTCAAAAGAAGAATTGGAAGAAGAACATCAAAGAAGCACAAATAAGAGAAAGACTGATGGTGGACGCAATAGAAGTGAGAGATGAAGATACCTTGCGAAACCAATGCCTGAAGACAGTTGGAAATTGCGATGGTTTCGCAAAAGGGAAGGAAATATCAGGAAATTTAAATAAAAGAAGCAGGGAGCAACAGAAGTAAGAAGTGTAAGAAATGAATAATTGATTTTAGATTTGTGTAAAAAAAAAAATGTTTTGAGTGAAAAAGACATGTCGAAAGAACAAAGAATATGACGATTGAAGAAGGAGTACGTGAACGTCTCGCAAGACAGAATATATGAAAATCTAGTTATTAAAGTAAGATCACAGCAAACAAAGCAAGACAATGCGATAATTTCGCAAAGATAATGAGAAGAAATAATCAAAAATTAATGATATATACGAATGGGACGAACCTTTATGGCGTACACCCTAGTTCGCGAGCAAGAGGCTAATGTAAGACCTAAAGTGCGTCATATAAGGGGGTATCTCTTGACATGGCTCAGGGAAAAGGTTACACCGCCCGGAACTTGAGTCATGAAGATTTGGGGTCAATAAAGCCCATCCCGGGAGATACCTTGGATTTCCAACTATATAAGGTTATACCTGGTTGGACGACCGAGGGTCTCTTCCAAGGAGTCGATGTATGACCAAGGCGCCGAGGTACACGGTTTAGCCAAGAGTGCCTAGGGCATTTGAAGTGTCTCGGCCATTCTTGGCAAGTCTTGGCACATGCCGCACTCTCGCCCGAAGAAAACTCCACTTAGGGTGCGAGATCGTAACCATAAGCCCTAGGTATAAGGGATAAGAGGCTGCGAAAACAACTGGTTTTTGTTAAGACCGGATGGGAGGAGCTAGTCTTGTTTGGGCGATGTACGCCTCCTTGAAGGGGCAACCAGGGAGATGATAAGGGCGGCACCCTCCATTAGGGAGATGATAAGTGTCTTAAGACGCAAATGTCATGAGGCTCAATTTTCGCAAGAAAATTTAGACTTTTCATATTTGTGCGATGATCCTGAATAGGCAATAATACTAACGCGAGGATAAGACGAGATCAATGGGTCTTTATATGAAAGTGTAAAGATCGTCCCATGATTTCGTCCAAGACGACAATGTCATGGGGCTTTAAATTCGCAAGAACTTCTAGGCCTGTTATATTGTCGCAACGAAAATATCTATGAGGCAATAATACTAAGAAAGCGATAAGGCAAGATCAATGGGTCTTTACATGAAAGTGTACGACGGGCCCGCGATTTTGTCGTAATAACGAGGGTGGCGCACTAAGACCTTTAACTAGGAAGGCAAAATAAGACCACACAAGAAAATGAATAATCAATTAAGCTTGCGAAAATGATTATATGCAAACAAATAAGCTTGCGAGTATACACATGGAGACAATCAGGAAAAATTTGCTTGCGAAGACTAAGCATCAACAGTTATGAAACTAAGGCATACTATTACTTAAGGTTTTCGACTAAAATCTCTCATTTGAAAACAAATAACATAGGAAAATATGGGAATGAATAGGATATAAACTTGTTATTTATTTTCATATGATAGATTTATGCACTCATAATATTGATTAACTGAGACAAAGAAAGAATTATTCTTTTAACATGTGCGGAAAAAGACAACAAAATAGAACTTGTATTTGAAGATCCGAGAGATTTACAGTAAGAAGTTACAAAAATGGAAGACTAAAAGGATAAATGTACAGTTATTACAAGAAAATAAAGAAGAAAATGGAGCTATTTCTTAGTTCATTCTTTTTTTCTCATCAGACTCTTCATCGAACTCCTCTTCTTCGCTAGCATCACTATCAGAGACATCCAAGGTAGGCATATTTTCAGGAATCTCATCAAGAAGACAAGGATATAATGAAAGAGGAATATTGTGGTCGTCACATACTGTCCTAATAGTTTGATTACGAAAGCGGACAACATCATTCTGGAAATTCGCTACAGAAGTTTGTAGTTGCTTCTTCAACTTAGAATACTTGTCATTGCGAAGAGAGAAGTCCTTTGCAAGTTGTGCTTTCTCAGATTCAAGTTCTTTAATTCCACTCTTGAAACCTCTTCTCAACCTGCGAACAAATGACAACGAGTCAGTAACTTAATAGCAGTTTCACCAAAAAAGAAGTGGTAAAGTAAAGAAGAACAATTAACAACCTTCTCTCCGAAATCATATCTTTAACCAAGGCGGTATGCTCACCAAAGGCTAACGTTAACACCTAAGTTATTTCGCATTATCTAGAACTTTTCATGCCCAAGCGAATTCATCGTCACTATTTATGAGAAGAAGATAACGAATTTGATTCTCTCTCTCGTTAAGTATGGCATTTTGGCGAAGAGATTCATCCCGTTCAACTTGGACTTCAAGAAGAGTTTTTTGAAATTTCGCTAATGCTTTGGCACCTTGATTAGTAATGCGATCTTTGTCATCTATAAGGTTACCAATTTTCTTCCTTAAAATATTAGTTTTCTCGTGGGAACTAAGGTATAGACGTTTAAATCGGTTGGCTAAACCTAAACTAGATCTATGATCAATTTCTAAGAGATGAAATTTGGTTTGAAGTTCGTTTAGCCGAAGGAATCTAATATTGTTATTCAAAGAACTGTTTAAAGATTCGTTGAGATGAGTAAGAAGATCATCATTATCCATAGGCTCGGGAAATGAGTGAAGAAGGATGGCTTCATCAAAAAGATTATAAATATCTGCGAAAATGATATGTCAGATAAAGAAGAATAAATGACAGAATAAAAACAAGGAAAAAGGAAGAATCTTATACCATAGAGTTGCTGATTAGCACTTTGAAGGCTAGATATTTTATTTTTCTGTGTGGAAGATTCAGATTCCAGTTGTTGAACCCTTTCGCGAAGAATCGCAGCTTCAGAAATTTCTTCTCTGGTAACTTCAACACCAATCTTCACACACGAATGAAGATAAGAAACAGAGGCAACAATATTGTTAAAAATAACAAAAGAAAATGTTTATTACTTCATCTCGTGATTGAACTAGTATCGCCAGGGTACTCGCTTTTGATTCCTTTTCAGTAACTTTTTCTCGCTTTGGTAATCTAAAAGTTCGCAAGATTAGATATAAGAGGAAGTGAAGATTGCAAAGCAAGTGAAGGTTAGGAAATATACTCTTTTGCTTTCCCGGCCAATTTAATACCCAGGGATCGTAATTTGCGAGATTAGCAGGGAGTACATTGGAACCTGAAATGTAAGGTCCTTTCAAAAATAGTGGAAAGACACACCACTTATCGTCTTTGGAGTGGCGAGGAACATTGTTCTTGCCGGAGTGCCAATCGATATCTTGCATGAGTATCTTGTCGCCTGGGAATGTTCTCTTTTCTTTTCAACCGTGCACCCCAATGAGTTCTATCATTCTTCATATTTATCACTTCATAATTTTCAAAAAAGTTTTCTCTCAATACTTTTCAAGAACTATCTCCAAGTTTGCGAATTTAGGATCTTTGACTTCATCGGGGTATAGAGATCTTTACCCAAACCGCTCGCGATTGGCGAATTCAAGCATTAACGTATGCAATCCCCACTTAATTGAAACATAGCTCGTGAGAACTTCTCATGAGAAAGAATTTCATAGAACAAGGGTAAGTCGGATTGTAGAGAGGAATGGGAAGACCTGAGGAGTTGACCTAGCGAAATTATGATCTTCTCGATCATCACACTGGGTGATCGAGAAACAACTTTGCAGCATGTAATAGATGAAGATTCTTGATTGGGAATGGTGGATAAGGTGAAACCCTTCTCTTGTAAATTCTTTTGAATCTCACCCAAAAGGGTTTCGTATCTACGATCAGGTGGAGCCATTCTCAGAATATGGGAATGAATAGGGAATTAAAGATTAAGAGAAAGAAGAAAAGGAAAATTCACAGTAGCAGAAACGTAAATTGCGGAGGAAGAGGATTGAAGAAAAATTGTAGAGAGAAAGTAAAAAAGAAGAAGATGAGGATGAGAAAACTATATATAGACAAGAGTTCTCGAGAAGATAAATGCATTTAATGCGAGAAGAGACGTGAATGGTCAAGAATGAACGGTTGAAAGAGACGTGTCAAGAAAAGAGTGGAAGAAGAAACACGTGTAATAAATTCTATATAAAAGTACGAGGTCATGTCAAGAATGAATAAAGATGAACAAGTTTGGGTTGAGCTGGTTTTATCATGTTCAAACTGGTCTATTATGATATTATAGACCTTAGTCTGACTTCACCCTTTTTTTTTTTTTTTTTTGGTTCTTTATTTTTAATAAACTTGATGAAACTGATTTCACTCATGTTTCAATCGAAAAACTCGCTTGAAGATGGATTTTGGTGGTCTGTTTCAGTTCATAAGAGTAGGAGTTCGAGTACACGAAGAAGAGAAGAATTCGTGGTATAACTTAGAACCGATGATGCTTTTAAGAGGAATTAGAAGAAGGAAGTGAGAAATAGATAATGTTGCTGCTATGTTGGTGACTGAAGCCGAATGAAGTGCAGTCGCATTTGCAAGTAAGATAAAAAAAGGTTAGATGATTGCAAGGTTGTTACACTAGAGTTTTTGAAGGAGTTGAAGTTCGTGAAATGGAACTGATTGGTATGCTGAGAATGGTCAGTGGTTGATGGTCTTGAGTACGGAGAGTGTTCTTGCCGAGCGCCAACAACCGTGATCAAATTTGTGCTCCAATCAATATTCAAAGCTGAGGTGGAAAACTGGTAATTGAGTGTACTGATGCATCTAATCGACTCAGGTAAACAAGAAATTAAATGTGGTTGTTTGAGTAGCTTGGTGTTTTGAAGTTATACTGGTTGGTCTGAGATGATGGCTCAAGTGGGTATACAAGAGTTGCAGTTGAGATAAACGATGCAGGGATGCTCTGGTGGTGCTGAGTTTGATTGGTGAAGCTGAATTAGAGTATAGTTTGGATGGGAACTATAAGTGAAAGGCATAAATGGTTTTTAATATTAGTCAGATGTTGTTTGTGTATGAATGCAGTTGCAGGTGGCTAGTCATGATATTTGTAGTTTCAACTCAGGTTGTGGGATGTGCTCATGGTGGTCTGGTAGAGATTTGATGCGATATTTTAGCAGAAGGATATTTTAGGTAAACCAAATTCTTTTCTTTTTATTTTTCTGGGTGAAATATGTACAATGGATAATTGAACAAGATTTTTTCTCGATTCCCCATCCAAAAAGTATCAAAATTTGGATGTCTTTTCATCCAGAATTATGGATTTTGGTTTATTTAACCAATTTGTGTTTATTGTACTACAAAACCTGATTTGAAGACTAGCCGGATTCAGATCGAGTCAGCAAAGTGAAAAGTGAGTGTAGGATCAGAATATCGCAACATCAATACCTCGCGAGATCAATAAACGACAGCATTGCGAAGGTATCGCAGAGATAAGTAATATAAATGACGGAATGAATGACGCATACCCAAAACACGAAAGATGTGAAGACCTAGCGAGATCTAGGAGAACTACGAGATTATATATTTGTACACTTGCGATAGTTATAAGTTATTCCTAAAAATAAAGGATAGCTTAGTTGTCATCCACTATGTACTACCCTATATAAAGAGTTGAACAAGTCCGTTGAAAGGGAGGATCTTTTTAGGAGTGTTGGGCAAGTCATTAAGAGAGAGAAAGTTTAGAGTGATTGTAATTCTTTAAATGGTTTCCATTCCATCTTGTAAACATTTAAGAGTATAATCAATAAAAGTTACAATTACTTATCCAAAATTGATTTGATTGTATAGATTCTTGTAAGGGGTGTAGTGTAGGATTTCCTGCAACTACAGTGAGTGAGAACTTACATTGTGCAAATTTGATAAGATCAGATTGATGAATATGAGAAGAAGATTTATAACCCAAGCGAAGTCTATTAGCTAACAACGATCAAGCTAGTAAGTTTCCTTATGACAACATCTGGTAGTAGATTTTGTTCCAGTTGAACTTAACATCATGCGTACTGTAACACTGTATGGTACCAGAGTTAATGTTCTTCTCTTAATTATTATCACTTCAACAAGAAAAAGAACCTGGCGAGATTGGGGTATACCCAGATTAATTGGGGTATACCCATTTTATTCCCATCCAAACTAGTGTGCTAAGGGGTGTCTAAAAGGTGTTAAAAGACCAAATTGCCCCTCAAAAAAACCATGCCGACCAAAAATTCATCCAAAAAAATTTCAAAATCTTTTTCCAAAACTCTAACTATGAAACCAAATCAGAAAAAAAAAATCAAATTTGGATTATACGGTTTTTGAGATTGGGTATGATTTTGTACCCAATCTCAAATCCCGTATGATCCAAATTTTTATCAACAAATCGGATGGTTTCTCTTTGCCGATCTTCCTAGTTGAATATTCTCGCTCGACTTTTCATCTCTCGAAATTTGCATTTACAAGTGGTCGACACGCAATTCATATATCCTTATACCTTGTTAGAGTATAGTTTAGTCTGTGTTGTGAAATTAATACCTTGCCGACTAATCATGCATTTGTAACACCTTTCTCTGTATGTCAAAAATCCTATAGTCGGCAAGGTATTTTTTGTCTATCTTGCCGACTATAAGGTAGCCGGCAAGGTAAAAAATCAATAAGATGCCTCCTAGTCAAACATTTACAAAAGTCTCATGTGTGTCAAAAATAATAAAGTCGGCATCTTCTTCATTCACCGACCTTGGCGACCGGATATAGTCGGCATGTTATTCATCTGTAGACCTTGCAGGTCAGATATAGTCGGCATGTTCTTCATTCGTCGACCGTGCCGACTTTTCATAGTTTCATAACTGAAAGTGTTAATTTCTTCTTTAATTTTGAGTATGATTTCACACATCAGCTTTGTTATCCTCTTTGTAGAAGTGTATGGGTAGTTTGTTTTCATTTCCGTTGCAAAAAAAAATCTCAAAACAAATTTTTTTCATCAAAAATCTTCCCACATGAGTTCATTCAAAAACAAAATTTCACAACTTAAATTCATAAGTTTTAATCTACTTAATTAATTCATCTAAACTCAATTAATTAACCTAATCGGAATTTTTAGTGTTAATTAAATAAGGATGTATTAGCCATTTAGAAAATATAAGGTTAAGAGATAGCCTGTTTTACTTTAAAATGACCAGGCTTTTGTCTTATTAGGTATACCCTAACTAATTTGGATATGCCCCAATCAAGCCGGGAAAAAGAAGATGATCAACTAGAAATTGGAGTAGTTTCGGTCTTATAAACATGTCCTTGGTTTACTTTTTTCTTTTCTTTTTTCCTCTTTACTGTCTGTTGGGAAATATGGTCTTTTTTGTGACAGCTTTTACTTTTCAGGCCCTCCTTGGCAGACTGGTAGCTGTTTTAGATCAACTTGCAAAAATATCGAAAATAGGATTGATAGTTAACAAAAACGAGGTATTCATGTGATTTATTTATAGCCTCGCAAGGAGTAGGCAGCTGCCTAGTTAGCAATTCGGGATACGGGTAGTAGTTCGGGATGGCATACGTACGGGAATTATACGGATTCGGATAGGTTGGATTCGGTCAAAAATCCGGTCAACGGTTCGTTGTTCGGACAAAGAGTTCGGAACGGATACGTACGTGTATATTCGTTTTATAAATGTGAGTTCGCACTTAAAATTCTAAGCTCACATATATGATAAATTGATAAGTATTATGACCTTATTACGAGACTAATAAGATGTAAAAAACATTTTAGCGTGATTATTTAACAAGAAGTAAACAATTTAATCGCATAAATGTATTACAAAACGAATTTATAGACTTTGAAACAAAAATCAACGATAAAACACTCAAGTTAAACAACTACCAATAGAAAATTTTAATCAATAATTGTATTTAAATGTAAAGTATATACAAAAACCAATCTGAAGTCGAGAGTTACCTACTGGAGAGCGAGGTTTGGCGCTCGAATCTAGTTCAAGTATCATTCGATTCGAGGTCCATATAATCCTAAAACTAGGTTCTGAGTTCAAATAGTTCCTAAGTATCATTCTGGATGCGGTCGGCTTGGATACATTCGCTAATCATTCGAAATGATTCTGAGAATTACTAACTAGGGGGCAGTTTGGTATTTTTATGTTCCCACCGTCCCCGACATTTTTTTTTTTGATTACCCTAGACTAGTGGTCCCTAGACTACATCCAAACTCCTTAATTTGGAGTGGATTTTTGACAATTACAGGGTTCGAACCCCTACCTCCGCAGTGGGAGGGAGTATACCAACCATCAGACCACTCGATGGTTGGCCACTGTCCTGACATTGGATTCTAACTATTTTGTTTATTCCTTTACAAAATTAGAAAATTGGCACGGCAATAAAGTGAAGTTTAGTCGATCGTTTTATTCAGCCTCATTAAACCTACGGTTAAACCCACTTTATTGTAAGAACAATTTTTCTTAGTATGTATTGTAAGAAATTAAATACTTCGATATTTTTACTTTTAGTTTTTAATAGTGCAGCAGTTTTAAGAATTCGGAAGCTTTACAAGCTTATGGTATTTATAGACTGGTCCAGAAAAATTGTCAAGCCCAACTAATTCGGCCATGTGAGAAGGTAACTGAGGAAAGTGATGTGTGGAAAGAACTCCTTGCTCTGTATATGATTTTGAAACCAAATAAAAGTAAAAGATTTGGAATTTGAGATGACGTTCACGGAGAGAACTATGATTTTAGGCATACTGAAATCTTTTTGGGCATACCAAGTAAAGACAAAAAAAGAAGTGTAAATAGCAAAACCAGAAGCCCCTTAACCAAATATTTTTGGTAATGGCAAATCTGCCCTTTTAGGATTAGTGTTAATACTAATGATTAGTTAGAATAATTCTGATTAGTGATTAGTTTTAGGATTAATAAAAAATTTTGAGTAAGAAAAAAAAAAGTTAGGTTTTTTTAGAAGGGGAAGGGGAAAGTGAGAAAAAAAAATTGTGTAGACTATGTACCCTTGAATTGTAGTCATTTAGGTTGTTCGCGGGGAAATTTTCCAACATATCTTATGTTTAATCTCACTTTGGTAGGTTGAAATCATCAAAAATCTGTGTTTTTTCACTAAGGTTCAAACAGTCCTGATGAATAGTTCAAATGGAAAGTGTTGATTAAGAGACGAACCTACCTTGTAGGCCGTAGTTCGCTTGGTTCGAATGTCCCAACAAGCCGAACCCTACACCGAACCGTCTCGGAAGAAAAATATTTAGGGTTGGCTTATATTTAGAAATTTGTAAGCGCCAACCCGTTGGAAACACATTGTTCTACTATTTGAATAAGTAGAATATGTTTCTAACTCGATCATGTACATTTATGGGTTAATAATTTTGTATTGGTTCTACATATTGTGAATATCGTAATAGACGAACCTCGTAAATGTGTTAGGTTCGGCACATATTATGATTATCGAATACGCCAAACCCCCTGCATCTCTTTTCAGACTAGGTTCGCAAATTTCATGAAATTTCAAGCCGAACTGTTCATATACACTTACAGTGAAGCTTTTGTGAAGAATGGGTTCGGCTAAAAAATCAACTCAATTTTGAGCCGAACCCAACACCGTAACCGTCATTTAATCGATGAAAACGGCAAATAGGAGATTGGGTTTGTAAAACTTACTTTCTTATCCTCGTTTAGGAGTTGGAGATGCAGTTGGTTCAATTTCTGGTTCAATTGGTGGTTGATTTTCAGTTTCTACTCATTCATCTTCAATTGGTTCTTCTTCAATTGATGGATTAGAAGACGATTTGGTTTGCCTAGTCCCTGGTTTTCTTTGTACGAGTCATTATGTAGTTCAGTTTAATCTACAATCAAATTTTTACGAATCGACAATTAATCACGGTGATGAATTTTTTTTTTCGCGGGAGGGGAAGAGTTCGGCTAGAGGAAGAAGAGGAGATGTTAAGGGAAGCTGATTTTGATTTTTTAGAAAACTGATTTTAGATTTTTGTATTAAGGGTATATAGGTAATTGAGCTACCCATAGGTTACCCCTTATAAGGTCACCCAAGATGGGACTATCATTTTGTATGCCCGGAAAGTTTTATGTATGCCTAAAATCATAGTTCCACAGAGAGGTTTCAAAAGTTTAAAAGCCCGGCGATATAGTTGACACCACAAAGGGGTGTTACTTGGACTCCAGGTTGCATCCTTGCCAAAATGACCCTTTTTATTTTCAGAAAGTCCGGACTTGGAAATGATGAAACCAGTGACAAAGGTTCAATTCAGTTGCATTTAGTGAAAACAAAATAGCATTGAAATGTCTGAAAAAGATGAAATGAAAAACAATTGAAAATAAGAGCACCCACATCTCTCTATCTATTTCTTCTTGAATAGAAAATGTGCAACCATCCATTCTTCTCCGTTATTATACCCGAAGAGTTCAGCAACTGAGATGAAAACGTTCGCCAATACACGGTCCATTTAACAGCCGAATCTTTGCCATAAGTTGACTCCATTATTGGCTTTATAGTGCTTATGTTTTTGTCCATTCTTTTTAGCCACTCCTCACTAAAACAACATATGAAGATTTATATGACCTATGTTTGTTATAGAAATTAGAGGTGGTGTAAGAGTAGTATAAGTTAGAAGTTACCTTGTTTGTGCGTAATGCTTCCCGTTTACAAGCCAATGGTTAGCAATGGAAACATCATCCTACAAATAGATCATCACACACTTAAAGTTCGTATTGAGGTATACGCAATTCATTCTTTATAGGTTCCAACACATATAGCGAGATAAGCAAAATAGGGATTGAAAAAATGCAGACTAAGATTGAAGCCATATATAGATTTTTGGCAATTTGATTACCTGAAAGTAGAGAAGAAGGTTTGCAGAAGGCATTGTCCCTCCAGTGAAGAAGTATCTAGTGATCCAGTCATCTTCACTCGTGTCCTCAAAGTGGTATGCGAAAGCTTTATGGCAGAAGTAGTGCACAAAAAGGAGACTGTCTTCTTTCATCCATTTGGATATCTTTTTAAGAAGTTCTTTATAATTCTTCATATGCTGTTTATATGTTAGAAGAGAACAAATCAGTCAAATTCACTCTTTCGACAATAGAAATTATCTAGCTTACCGCGAGGCTCAGTGAACTGTTTACCTCGAACATCTCTATTGATACAATTCGATCGTAAGAACCCTCCATTTCAAATGTGCTAATATCAGCTACAATGATTTCTACATTCTGCAACTGAAGTTCTCTGTTCATCAAAACAAATTCACTAGCTTAGCCAAATGCCCAAACAAATTGTCTTTGGATTAGAAGCCAAGTTTACACACAAGTTTAGCAATTCTCTCCACGACATTATCAAACAACTCTTTTGAGAATTACCTGCTCAAATAGGCTTATTAGGCTGTTTTGGGAAGTTGGAGTCAGAGATGACTAATGTCGCCGAAAATACTAGTGATACTAAGACAACAAGCCGGTTTGGTGACCAGTAACTAAGGAAGACAGCCATTTAGTCTTTAAAATGCAGAAGAAACGCATTCGTCCACAGAAGGCGTGTTCTATCACAATGTATTTCAGCATTCTATAAAAATGAAAACCCAAATAAAAATAGGAGTGACATCCAGCATACCTGCATTGTTCTTCTATATGTTCTTTTTGAGTCTTTGAATTGCAAATTCCTGTAATGCTGCAATTCTTATACTTCTGTGCAATGTACAAAGAAAATGAGCCCCATCCACACCCAACATCAAGAACTGTATGACCATCTTTTATTTGTGCTCTCTCGCAGTATAGCTCGAGCATTGCTTTTTCCGCATCTTCCAACGTTGCAGTCTTATCGGAAAAGTAACAACAGCTGCAAAATTAACAAATGACAGTCACCCATTTGACATACAAGAGTTGTGGTGCAACCAACTGCGCAGCCAATTGAGCGCAGGTGTGGGCAATTGCCCCTACTTTCAAATTGACTCCAAAGTTTTCCAAAATCTGTAAAAACATTACCTGTATTTCATATATTTTCCGAGGACTAGATTGAAAAAGATGTTGGCAATTCATAATGCTGTTCTTTTGCTGATTCCGTCTTAATTGCAATTGGCATTTCTTCAAGAGCTGTAATCATTATAAAACCATCATCCTCATTAGAATCAGCCCCGAGTCAGATGAGTCAGAATCTAATCTGACTCGGACACAGAACACAAATTTCAGACTGCAAAAACGCATAAGAATACTCTAAATTCTGAATTGAAGCCTAGCTGGATTCAGATCGAGTCAGCAAATTTGAAAGAGTGATGAGTGAGAGTTAGAGAGACTTACAGTGAGCAAATTGGATAAGATCCGAGAGCTGAATTTCAGAAGAAGGCTTATAACCCAGACGAAGTCTACTTGCTAACAACAATTTAGTAAGTTTCCTGATGACAACATCTGGTAATAGATTTCTTTCCAGTGAGCTTAACATCACACGTACTGTAGCATTGTATGGTACTTGAATTAATGTCTCCATTTCTGCTCCTCAATAACAAGAAAATGAAGCAAAGATGAAAAATGAAAAAACTTCTAGTCTCTCAAAGTGTCTATCTTATTCTCCTTATGTGGTTAATTTATAGCCTCTCAACTTTCTGACTGAGGTTGAGGGAACATTATAATAATGTGGTGGTTGACGTGTTATGAAACTAGTGGTTCATCATCATTTACTGATTTCCCTGTTGACATCATTTACTGATTTCCCTGTTGATTGAGTTTAGAATACTTCTCTATAGACCGACCTTGCTACATATCCCCCAACCCTTTCCACCATTCTCTTCCACCACCAGGTGGCTTCATCCAGGCCATAGATTGCATCCATTTTGATCCCCATGGAGAAGCAGGGGGGTCCCATTATAATTGAATTGCACCAATACCTGCACGACACATAAGCGGTGGAAAGGAGTGGGGGAAGGGGCTGGTGGACATATAGCATTTTCGTCTATCGACCGAGAAAACAAACCATGTAAAAACTGTCTCTCACATTATTTTATATTTTTTATTATTTATTTATGGGTCCCAGTGGGCCCAGTTCTTCAGAAGACGTGTAGGGGTGGGTTTGTGTGTGGCGGGTTTTACATGGTTTTTTCAGCTCGGCTTGTAAAGACTTTTGGTTGAGTTTAATATGGGATACCAAACGCAAAATTGTTTCTGCTTCTGCGCAAGCTGAAGTTACGAGCAAATTCATATTCGCTTCATAAAGAGCTCCCGTGTAAAACTCTACAATGTTGATTTTTCACCGGCTAATTTCACATTTCTAATGAGTAAATCCACATTTAAGCTCAACTTATTTAGACAATAGACTCTATCTCCTCGGTGGCTTTGTTTGTTGGTGACAATCAACTATGATTAGGAGTTACGTTCCTTTCACTAAATGTATGGTTAATCCGAGATGATGCTGCTGATTAATCAGTTTTGTTTTTATGATTGAACCATTGACATTATTTTGTATGACCCGGATGACTTTTGTACTAGAGTTAGGGGTGTGCATAAAATCGGAACTCACAGATTTTATCCGCAACCGTCCGCAAAATTGCGGGTGAAAACCAATCCGCAAGAGTCTTTGGACCGGACATGGGTGAGTTTTCAAATTCGCAAGGTTTGGCTGTTTGGTTGCGGTTGGTTTTGTAAATCCGCGGATTCACCCGCACCGAGGTTATAAAAAAAAGAAGATAAAGCCCAGTTAAATAATGTCCGGCAAAACAAAGCTTATGAGCCTCCACCCGTGTCATGTATTCTCGCTATTTAACCTAACTGAGTTTGCTTTGAAATGAAACGAATCAAGTTCCCTTCGCTCAATTTCATGTTAGTTTCGGTCAAATATCTTTTGATTTTTTTTAATGGTGTTCATATCTACATTATGGAATTCTCCTTTCTTTATAAGTCCCCCGAATACTCATTCTACTCCAAATCAGTTGCTTTGTTTTTCATTATTATTCACGCAAGTTGTTTAATGAAATGCCCAAAGATAGCCAAAAATTTCCTCACAGGGTTTTGTTTGTTTACTTTTTTTTTATTTCTTCCGATTAAATCATGCTTAAATCACATCCGGTCCGCATTACCCTCACATCCGCGGGTGATTGAGCGGTCACGGTTCAATTTTCCAAATCCGCAACTTTGACGGTTTGGTTGCGGGTGACCCCTAATCCGCAACCGTCCGTCCGTTGCACACCCGTAACTAGAGCAACTAGAGTTACAACTGGGCCATGGACATTTTCTTACCAACTAACCGCCTAAGCCCATCTAGTGTAGGAATGAAGATTAATAGCTAAGAAGGAAGGATAGGAAAGAGTCTGCAAGTTTTGAATTTCTACGATAACTTTCCAGTTTCACGTGATAATAATCTAGTTGTGTTGGTATTCCTACATTTCTGCCTCCTAAATTTTACTACATAGTAAAGAGGCCTGAACCTGAATTATGTAAGACTATGAAAATTTTACGAAATGAAAAGTATCAACATTTGCATCATACAAAATTGTATTTAAATATCATAATTATGTAGAGACAAAATGAATAGTACCAAAAATTATTAAAATGAAAAAGTATAAATTTTTTTTAAGTCCAACCATTAGTTAAAATGTCTTACAACTTGTTTGATATCTTAGTGACACCATTTCAAGCCAAAAAGCTTCAAAACCAAAGGCTAAATATTGTTTTTGCGGCATTTCGGCGCTTATTTTGCAACATTAGTAATTTACCTATTAATATTTGTCCCCCCAAACAGTTCATAGTAGCTCCGCCGGCGCCGCTGCAATGTAATAAAACTTATGTGCCCCCATCAAGGTTCTTCATTTCTTTAGACCGGGTCTTATGGAGATGCCCAGCTTCTTCCAAAATGCCTTTACACCTCAGCCTGGAAAGGGCCTAGCTTTTGCGGTTTTTCCCACAGAAATCTAGAGACGGATAATGAGTGTCCGTTTTTTGATGAAAAAAACGGACAATAATTGGCCGTTTCTTAAAAAACTATGAAACGGATACCCCTATCTTGACCCGTCAACTTCCCATCGCCCGTGCAACCATTGCCCGTTTCAGGTATAGGTTTCTCTTCTACACTCGACTGGATAACCACAAGCAGACATTTACCACCGGAGTTTAAAAGACTAAAACCTCACCATTGGCTTCTCTTCCTCTTCCTCTCCGACAACAATCATCATACATCAGTACCACCATTTTCAGTCGTGAAAGGGTACGTTAAATCATATTATCTTCCTATTTCTCTTTCATTTTGACAATGTGGTTAAGTTTTACAAAATTGAAAGTTAGTGTTTCATAAAATTGAAATTTTCTTGGGGATTTTTATAGAATTAGGGCTAATAAAGTCGATTTAGATAGTAACTTGAAACGGGTCTAGGTTAATTTTGATAAAAAATTTCTGATGTATTTTTTATTAGGTTGATTCTGCTTTATGGACGGACTGATTTGGATGAACTGATCTATATAATTGAGGTAAAACTCTAACCTAAACTCTATTGGTATGTTAACAAGTTTTTGAATGTATCTAGTATGCTTTGAATTATTCATATCTGGGATGGCATATTCTTGTGAGTTTGTAACCTTTCTGTGCTCTAACAGTGTATCTTGTTCGTTCCTTTGCCAGCAATTCTGAAAAAGTGAAAAACTAGCAATTCTGAGAGAGAAGAGGAACACGTAAAATTAGGTATATGAAACTAAGGTTGGAATGAACTCACCGTGTTCATGGTCACTGATGATTTGATCAAAGGGAGCGAAGAAAATCAGAGATAAAAGGTCAAGAAACGGAAGATGGTTGTCCGTTTTTTATGTCACAAAACAGATAAGCATTAGTCGTTCCCTTGGAAAACGGCTAACCATTGTTCGTTTTTCACTTTTAGAGAACCTTTAACCATTGTCCGTATCCGAAGTCTTCCCATTGAGATTACCACACACTGGAGAAGGCTTGCACGAAGAGGCACTTTAGACCACGATTTTTCCTCCTGGGAAGACCTCGGTCAGATATTACTTGCGGCTTTATTGTCCGTGAACCCAATCTCAAATCTCTACAGGGTGGCGTGGACTCAACGTCAAAAATCTAGGACAGTGCAGGTACTATTCACTAGAAGTGGGACCAACCAACTTACTTAAATTGTGTGCCATTCTAAGGTAATCACGTGATGACAATGACGACATGGGATTATCTAGAATGGGGAATCTTGCAGACGTGGCCAATTGGGAACCCAAGGAATTGTCAAAGGCAGTGTTGTCATTAGGAGCAAAGTGTGACGGAAGCCACATTATTTGATATCCCATACTTTTGCTTTTTTAATTTAACATGAAAGTGAAAATATCGTTTTTCCTCAGACTGGTATTTACGCTAGTAATTCTCAGTTGCGAAGTGAAAATGTCATTTTTCCTGAGCAATCCTCAGTTGTGAACAAGTCTTCCTATCGTTCGCATCATTTGATTATATTGGCGACACTAAAAATCACATCCTTGGTCATTATTATACAAGAAAACTTGGCCATCTGCACCAACAGAAACTTAAGAAAAACATACACGCTACATAATGTTGCATAAACCTACAACGAGTAGCTCGAGTTCAAAACTAAACTTTCCACACCTCAAAATCCTAAATCTCAAGATATCAGCTTTCAACAGTCATAGGTGTACTAACTAAACCTTTTCTAGCAATAGCGAAAACAGAATTTTACAAGTCATTTTCTTTTGTACAAGGCTGTTCTGACTGGCTGTCGGACTCTGTGAAGCCGTTAGTTTCAGTGAGAATTTCTGTTGAGACTGTAGGCTGATCAGGTTGGACTGGTAATGGCTGCATTTCAAGTTTCTTCTTCTCTTTCATTATGACTTGCCTTGGCATCACCTCTAGTAAAAAGCTTCCTCCGTTCCATATAGATGCAGAGACTTTGAGTATTTGGAAAATCACATGCAATTTGTAGGACAGGAATATGGGCACAGTTAAAGCCATAGTGGCAACTGTGAATGCAGCTTGGAACAGGATATACATGAGCATACGATTCTGATCACCTAGAACTCCACTCAAACGCCACCACATATTATTTGCTTTTTGTGCTTTCTTTGATAGTTCTCTGTCAACATTAGAAGCAGGAAACAGAATAAGTGAAAAGAAAATGGAAGGAATAATACATGTAAGAATTTAGGATTGTGTAAACTCGGTTTTCTTCATAAGATTCAAATTGCAACCCATAGACCAGTTTTCCTAATGCTTGATGTCATCCTGCATCTCAAAGCTAACGACAGAAATAAAAGCAGCCAGTGATGGCGGCAATGACATGAAGCCAAACATCCACAGCCATAGCCGCTTGAATCATTATAGCTGTACTACATGTTATCAGGAGGTAATCGAATTATTGGTAAATGATTGAGACATAGATGGCTAATAACTAAATTGTGCCTGTGTTTATGTGCCCATATTCAATACATGAGAGGTGAAGAGAGAGGGAGCGAGGGAAAACCTGTAGGATGTCATTACTTCTGGATCCCTTAAAAGCCTTTGACGACGCAGAACATTGACAATGAGAAAATAGAGAATCTGCCATAAGGTATACGCAACCAATGGAACAACAAATAGCCACGTCCAGAGGTAGGACTTGTCTTCCACATACGGCCATGAAGCTCTTTGACTCGTGCTTCCCTCTGGATGCATGGCTTCAAAGGTTGCAGGATCCCACCACCGAATAGTGAAATAAACAATTCCTGCGAATGACATCAAACCAGCAGTAGGTGTAAAGATAATTTCAAAGTATCAAAAGTGTACAGGGTAAAATAAAATTCTGATAAAGCTTCTAAATATCTTCCTTCATCTCTACTACAAAGCCATTGCTTTGCCATGAAAGCACTCTCTAGCAACATATGGCACAGTTCAGTGGTGAAAACCAGCATTCACAAGCTAACACAGTGACCAATTACCTGCTATCTTTCTGATGTCACAAGGTTCAAACTTCAAGGAGAAACGAAGAAACGACACTGAATTTCCTTTTACAGGAAACATCCTTCTTGAAAGTTTATTATGTTTATGGCCGTCGGATTTGAATCAAACAATAGCCAGTAAATATGACAAGGGCAGAGTATGCTTGAAACTAGTAACTCTCGTTGTGTGGTACTGAAAACGCTCTTGCTTCCCATTATGAGTGACAAACAAATCAAAAAAACAAATCACGGAGTATCCTTCTATGCACTTGATGGAAATTTCGCAAAAACGATATTTCCATTGAATAATAGTTCAAACAATTGCTAGATGACTAAAAAAGGAAGCTACCGACGAATACGAAGTCCACATAACTGGAAAGTGGAAACACATTGCTTATACAAGTAACCCAAAATATTTGTCAAGTTAACACTATAATTCAGCAGCTCGCCAAACAAACTCACCAGGCAAAAGATGTATTAAGACGCTGACAATTTTATCAAGAGAGCTGAAGACCAGACTGCAACGCCAGACAATTAATGCCCATGCCAATGGTCCCTGCAACAGTTATTCAGAGAATTCAACTACGCAGGGAAAAGATAACTTCATTTTTTATCCAATTCATTGGAATAATGAATGCTGAGATCAACATTCACTATGGGCATAAGAGCTGTGGTTTTCCTTAAATTCAGTTTAAATAGCATCACCATGAGGATACTACGTATATGTCAGTATGTTTACCTCTGCGAAAGAGAAGCAAACCATGAATAGCTTTTCATTTTTAGGATAAAAGATTAGCATAACCAGGAAAATGGTATTGGCGTAGTAGCAGAAATCCTGCAAAATCAACACCACAATAAGAGTATGAGACTTTAGGTATCGTAAACAAAAATAATCTATCTATAGTGTAACTAATTGTTCCCAATTACAAAGCTTGCTTCATTATTTTCCATAGTATCCAGAATAACCATACAGAAGCCAAAATAGTCAGTACGTTTGTAATCATCATCAAGGATGGGTACACCCCATTTGTTAAATTTCCAAATCGAGCTTGCGAAAAAAGATGTTTATTAAGTCTCCACACTACAGCCTCATTCTCTTCAACTCTAACAAACCAAATAAATCAAGACATGATACAAGTTGCTCATCTCAAGGTCCACTTAAAAGTAAGTTAAACAAAGAAAACACACTACAGTATCTGTTTTTGTCTTCAATATAAAATCAAAAGCTAAAGCATAATAAATCAAAAATTGAGAAAATTCAGTGCTCACCAGGAGGTAATAATGCCATTTCTTGAACCGATAGTATATCCATCTCATCGGAACAAACGTGAAATAGAAAAAACAGTACACATACGGAATGTCCTGAGGTCCTACAAAAGTAGGACACACAACAAACACATAAACATCTCTCCCTTTGATGAATACTCATAAATCAAAATCTAACATAAAACATAACCAAAAATTCCACTTACTTGATCCCAATAGAAAACAAAATGCTCCAAAAGCAAGAACTCCCACTAAATGTGTAACCTAATTACCAAACAAAACAAAAATTAAAGAACAAATCCCTAAAAAAACACCAAAAGGTCCCAAAAAAAGAAGATAATGATAGTACCTTATTGATGAATCTTTCATGTTCCTCAGCCTGTTTAGCAATTTTAACAGCCTGTTTTGATAAAATCTCTTTGGTTTGCACAGCTTGTTTTGATAACATCTCTTTTGTTTGAGCAACTTTCTATAACAAATCCCAAATCAAACACATAAGAAATCACAAAACAACATAAAAACCTAATCTAATCATATAACATCAAGAAAAAAAATCAATAAAAAACATGATTACATTGATTGATTCAAAGGATTGAATGATTATACCTTTGATTTATCACTAAATCTTTGTTTGACGCCTTTTCTGAATGAATCAACATCATCAACAGTGGGAGAAGATTCTTCTGGAGAAGAAGACATTTTAGGTTTTGGATACAGAAATTGATTTTATTTTTCCTTCGAAATCAAGAAAATGGAGAAGCAAGGTAAGGGAAAGAGAGAAGTGTGTGTGAATTCGAAATGGCGAATAAGAGAGAGGTTGTCTTGTCTTCTTACACGTTTACACGGCTCGACTTATAATATTGGTGGGTGGTGCTGACTGCTGACATGAAACTGAATATATAATAATTTTATAATTAAAGTTGTGGATTATGATGTCGGATGATATTCAACCGGACCATACCATGGCATATACTAGCATTCATCTTGGAAATGGTTCAAGGTTGCCATGGAGTTTTGCTACACGGAGGAAGAAAATATCTATTAGGAGGAAAATACCATGGCATATACTAACATCAAACTGAATTTAATAATTTTACTCACTTATCACGGCACTAGTTACCACTCACCCACATCTAGATCCTTGATTTTGGGAGTTAAAAATCTCAGATGGAACATAACTAAAAGCTTTGATCAGTATTATTAGGACATTTGGATTTGAGTGGTGAGTAGTGCTGTGAATGGAGTGCAGAATAACATTTCCGATTTTATAATTAGAGGATATGATGTCGGGTGATATTCAAGGGTAGGGGAATCAATTCTAAAAGTCAAAAGTAAAAATATTGTATTTTGTTTCAGATAATTTTTTTATTTATTGAAATTATTTTGAATTTACATATCGAATCTAACTTCTGAGTTTTTTGCTTCCACAGATAAACAAAGCTCGATTTTGCTCGATTTTGTTATCTTTTGTAAAATTTGGTAATCCTCTAGGACAGTTTTCTATGTATTTGGCTATTAAAATTTGAACGAGAAAGAATAGGCGCAACTAGTTGGAAGCATGGGTGTGCTATTGTATTGCACACCTAGTCCAGTGCGCTCCCAAACCTAAAATTTCATGAAAAAAGTTGCGCTTCCGAACCTATTTATGCGTACTTGCTCCTCATAGTTAGAATTCTGTGAGGAGGGTTTGAACTCTTCATAGAGCTAGCGCTTTTGGTAAAGATGTTTTTATTTTAGTTGGCTCCACCATTTTTTGCTTATGGTTACATGGATATTAACAAAGGTTGACTGACTTGCGAGAACCAAGTAGTGTAGGGGTGTAAATTGGGCCGGGCTGCCCGGCCTGATTATTAAATGGGACGGTATAGGGCGGGCCAAAATATCTCTTACCCATGAAATTAAAAGGGTCGGGTGGTCGGGGATATTTATCTGCAGTTATTATCTATAGCATGCCCAAGCCTGTTATGTAATTATAAATATATATATAATTAAAAGAAAGTAATGTAATAGTACACAAGTTTAACTTAAAATTAATAATCAAATGCGAGATTGAGATGGAAACAGGTTAAACCAAACTTCCTATAATTTTTCCTAAATTGAATCATCAGATAAGGAAACTGCCTTAGATTTTGCTCAATATTTTCTTTATATGGTTAAAAAAATTAGATTCCTATGGACAAAAAGTTAACAAATACATATGAGAACTATGAGGGTTAACTGTATTAAATATCTGTACGAAGTATATTCTAGGATAAAAAAAACGGTCATTTAGGCTAGGTAAATGAATAATATTGACGGGCTAATAGGGCGGGTAACATTGACGGTCTAATAGGAAGGGTATTGGGCCGGGCAAGAAATTTGACTTGTGGCCTATGTCCGCCCTCTTATTTAAATGGGCTAGGTCGGGCCAGCCCGTAATGGGCCACGGGCACCCATGGGTTGTCATGGGACAGGGCGGACGGTACTGGCTGCATCGCGAAATTTACACCCCTAAAGTAGTGTTTTGCCAATTTGAATGAAGGTATAATGTACATTTAATGCGCCGGTGGTTCATGGGGATGCCGGTGGAACCAATAAATTCAGCTGACAAAGGAAACACTGCAAGGGAGAGGATTGGCCGCTCAAAGCTAGCTATGCCTTTCGTGGTTAAGTCGTCCATTTTGTGATAGAGTATGTAAGCTTGGCATCCAGATTTCAGCAGCAGCGCCACCATCATGTGGTGAATGCGATCTACTGTACTCTGACAACCTTAACTAAGATTGAATTCCATTTTCGGAGAGTTTTTAATATCTTGTAGCTTTAAATGGTTGAGCAATTCAAGGTGCATTTAAACAAACAGATATATAGGATGGATGTCTAAATGGGAGTAGTACTACATGATCTTTTCTTTGCCAAACCCAATGTTCATTTTCAGACGACTTCTTATGTCTCATAAAAACACCATTGAAAGCACCTTTTCTGTTGCAATATATTTGGGACGGGACCATTAACATTTATTTTTTTTTTGAAGGAAAGACGGGCTTAAGCCCGACACTTTATTAGACTACCTCATTAAATTGAGGTTTGAAGAAATACAAGATGGTGGAGAATCTGCATTCCACCTATTATTTACATTATCTTGCATCGCAAATTGGCATAACTCATGTGCCAGATGATTAACAATTTTAGGGACATGTTGAAACTTTGCATCCACAAATGAAGAAGCTTCATGTTTGATCTCCCGATTGACGGAACGTATACTCCAAGGAATATCACGATCATCCCCTAAAATTGCAGTTGTAACATTCTTTGCATCACCTTCAAAGATGACATTCTCCACAGATAAACTTTTCACCAAAGTAATTCCTAGTCTGCAAGCTATAGCTTCAGCCAGAATGGAGAAAGTAGCGTCAAAGGTGATTGTTTCACATCCTAAGAACACACCTCTGTGATCTCGAGCCACCGCCCCTGCTGCTTCTTTATTTGGAATGAAGGCAACATCTGTATTTATCTTCACAAAGTTACCATCCGGAGGAATCCATTGTTGTTGCTGCGGATTTATATCTTCCCATCTATTGCATCAGGGTAATTAATGAGCCATGCAAAGATCAACGTCCTGATAGACTTTTTTAAAGATTAAACCAACAGAGAAGTTCACCCCTTGAAAAACTATGTCATTCCTCATTTTCCATAATTTCCAAAGAATGCAAGCTCTTCTAGAAAAACTAGAATTCGTATCATGCTCCCTCCATTCCATTAGTATATCAGTCACATTCTCCAGAGTACCACCAATGTTAAAAGATAGAGAGGCACTATCAAATACCATTTTTGACGTAGGACAGTCAAATAGAAGATGGAAAATTGACTCTGAGCAACCCTTGCAGAACGTACAAGAAATATCCTCATTATGAACAAATCTGTTAATATTCATCTTCACATCAATGCCATTATTGATTATCCTCCAAATGAACATGTGTATTTTTGGTATTATATTTTTGAATGACCAAAAGCGTTTTCATGGAAACTGACTGTAAGAAGATGAAATAGGGATATCATTTGTAAGCAGACGATAACACGATTTTGCAGAGAAAATACCCGACGGAGTTGTTGATGGTGGTTTTTAAACAAAGGGTAAAATCGTAAAACCCCAAATAACCTAATGTCACCAGTGACACATTTATTAGAACATTTAATGCGTGTAGTTAGTAATTAATAGGGGGTATTTTTTCAAATTAGGGTTACAACGAACAAAACCCTAATTCACCTCCGTGCCAATGGCAAATCATGCCGACCACACCTAGCCCGAGCTAGCCGCATCTCTATGCCAATGGAAAACCATGCCAACCATACCAAACGCGCCGAAGCATGCCAACCATGCTAGCCGCACCTCCGTGCCAATGGCAAATCATGCCAGCCACACCTAGCCCGAGCTAGACGCATCTCTATGCCAATGGCAAACCATGCCAGCCATACCAACGCGCCAAGCATGCCAACCATGCTAGCCGCACCTCCGTGCCAATGGCAAATCATGCCGCCCACGCCTAGCCCGAGCTAGACGATCTCTATGCCAATGGAAAATCATGCCGACCATACCAAACGCGCGAAGCATGCCAACCATGCTAGCCGCACCTCCGTGCAACGGCAAATCATGCCAGCCATACCTGGCCCGAGCTAGACGCATCTCTATGCCAATGGCAAACCATGCCGACCATACCAAACGCGCCAAGCATGCCAACCATGCTAGCCGCACCTCCGTGCCAATGGCAAATCATTCAGCCACACCTAGCCCGGAGCTGGCATCTCTATGCCAATGGCAAACCATGCCACCATACCAAACGCGCCGAAGCATGCCAACCATGCTAGCCGCACCTCCGTGCCAATGGCAAATCATGCCAGCCACACCTAGCCCAAGCTAGCCGCATCTCTATGCGAATGGCAAATCATGCCAGCCATACCAAGCGCACCGAAGCATGCCAGCCATGCTAGCCGCACCTCCGTGCCAATGGCAAATCATGCCAGCCACACTTAACCCGAGCTAGCCTCGCCATGCCAAACACAATCCGCCTTGGCCCTAGCTACACCGGTCACGCCAAGCCAAGCCAAACACCCTTACCTTGGCCGTAGTCACGCCACGCCAAGCCAAACACCCTTACCTTGGCCCTAGTCACGCCACGCAAAGCCAAACACCCTTACCTTGGCCCTAGTCACGCCACGCCAAGCCAAACACCCTTACCTTGGCCCTAGCCGCGCCATGCCAAAGTAGCGCCCGCACCTAGGCTTGCAAACCATGCAACCTAAGCCAAATTGGCCACACATGCCATTGGCACATGCCAACACGCTCACCGGTAACTTGTCCTACCAAGGCGCGACCCAAATTGGCCACGCATGCCATTGGCACATGCCAACACGCTCGGGGTAGCTTTTCCTACCAAGGCGCGACCCAAATTGGCCACGCATGCCATTGGCACATGCCAACATGCTCGGCTGGTAGCTTTTCCTACCAAGGTGCGACCCAAATTTGCCACGCATGCCATTGGCACATGCCAACATGCTCGCCGGTAGCTTTTCCCTACCAAGGCGCGACCCAAATTGGCCACGCATGCCATTGGCACATGCCAACACGCTCGGGTAGCTTTTCCCCGCCAAGGCGCGACCCAAATTGGCCACGCATGCCATTGGCACATGCCAACACGCTCGCTGGTAGCTTTTCCTACCAAGGCGCGACCCAGATTGGCCACGCATGCCATTGGCACATGCCAACATTCTCGCTGGTAGTTTTCCTACCAAGGCGCGACCCAAATTGGCCACGCATGCCATTGGCACATGCCAACATGCGTCACTGGTAGCCTTTCTTACAAAACCGTGTCCCTAATGGTCGAGCATGCCATTGGCACATGCCAACATGCGTCACTTCAGTAGCCTTTCTTACCAAACCGTGGCCCTAATGGCCGAGCATGCCATTGGCACATGCCAACATGCGTCACTGGTAGCCTTTCTTACCAAACCTTGGCCCTAATGGCCGAGCATGCCATTGGCACATGCCAGCACGCTCGCTGGTAGCTTTTCTCACCAGGGCGTGGCCCTAATGGCCAAGCATGCCGTCGTCACATGCCAACATGCGTCACTGGTAGCTTTTCTTACTAGGACGTGACCCTATTGGCCACGCATGCCACTGGCACATGCCAACACGCTCGCTGGTAGCTTTTATTACCTAGCCATGGCCCTAATACACGCTGGTAGTCACTTACACTCAACGTACAACCTACCACCAAGGCATTCCACACATGCCATTGGCACATGCCACACACGCCACTAGCAGCTCTGGCGTTGCCACTTGCGCTCGAGGTGCAACTCGCAACAAAGGCATTCCGCACATGCCATTGGCACATGCCACATGCGCCTTAGCGGCACCACTTGCACTCAAGATGCAACCAACACTCGAGACATCAACACAAACTGGGGATGCTTTCCGTGGTCTTGGTTTGGCGGTCCACAGGCTTGCAGCGTACACTACGCTCACATTAAGAAAGCGTGAAAAGGAATAAAATGGTCAAATAAATGAGGAAATAATGGTGAAAACGTTTTCACCCATTAACACCATGCGGTTACCACCTCCTCCCATTATTTCACCCTTTACTCTCTTCCTTCATGAGGCCAGGGTACGTTTCAATCTCGACTTGTATAAATAGGTCTTACCTATTTCCACCAGACAACAAGTCTCGGTCAGGAGAAAAATACTACACTCTCAGAAAAGGCAACTTTGCAAGCTCTCCAAAGAGCTTTCATCTCTTGCAATCTTCCGAAGCTTTCACTTTCTGATACAAGTCGAGACACTACTCTCTCAGAATTATTCTGGTCTCAACACTTATCTTTGCTTCCCTCCCCAAATCAACCCTTCTCCTCCACTTTGTGACCGAAGCAAGTCCTGAACGACCATTTCTTGGTTTAGGCCGGACTTGTACAGATTGATCTCTCGAATCTATAAAGTGCTCACGTGCAGCACATTTGTTTAGGGTTTGAACCGCTTTCTCACTCACCTACCGAATTTACCGAAATCGGCAGAAACGATTTTTACCCATAAACAGGAGTGCAAGACCAAGTTAGAATATCCTCTGTATTCAGATCGATATAAATCGAAGTAATCTGCTCCACAATATCAGGAGAAAATTTGTCTTGTAGAAGTTCTGAATTCCACGAACCTGTGTCAGGGTTTATGAGATCGCAAACTCTCTGAATATCAGTGGATGTTATCGAATTTTTAGGAATAAGATTATCTATACAGTTTGGTAGCCACGGGTCTTCCCAAATCCTTACTTTTCTCCCATCTGAAATCTGCCAGAATATTTTGTTTTCCAATAACGGTCTTACTTCAAGCATATTGTTCCATATGGCCGATGATCTGTCATTCTTCTCAGCCAACCAAAAGCTTGAATCTTTCAGATATTTTTCTGACAGAAGTTGAACCCATATCGCATCTTCTTCCTACAAGAATCTCCAAACAAGTTTGCAGATGAGAGATTTGTTTATCCTTTCAGCACTACGAATTCCCAGACCACCTAATTCCTTTTGAAGACTAGTTTTTCGCCAATTGAAAAAATGTAATTTCTTAGTATCTGAAGAATGCCCCCACCAGAAATTTCTAACTATTCTGTCTAGATGATCTGTAACACCCTTAGGTAATAAGCAGATACCCATGAAGAAAGTTGGGATTGCAGATAGAGTAGATTTGCAGAGAACAGTTGCACCTGCATGGTTAGTAAAATGCTGGCTCCAACCAAAATATCTTGAACCAAATTTATCCTTCAAGAAATCATAAGTTGAAATCCTGTAATCTGATTTAAGTGGACAAATTCCTAAGTATTTATCATCCAATGCCATTTCCTTAACACCCAAATCTTGAATAGTGGCTTGTTTTCTCAGGTCTGAAATGCCTTTGCTAAAGTGGATGAAAGACTTACTGAAATTGATCTGTTGCCCAAAGAGACTAGCATATTGAGCAAGTAACTTTTTCAAATTACTAATATTCACCCTTGAATGTTCACCAAAGAAGAAGAGGTCATCAGCAAACATCAAATGACTGACAGTTGGTGCCCATCTATTTAATTTGTATCCCTGATATAATCCCTGAACTTTAAACTGATGCATCAAGATTGATAATCCTTGAGAACAAATTATAAAAAAAGATGGCGACAGAGGACAGCCCTGTCTAATGCCGCGTTCATTCTTAAAGAAGCCTTGTGGAGCACCATTCAAATTAATTGAGAAAGAAGCCGACGTAACACAATTCATAATGAGAGCATGAGAAGTACCTTGAATACCCATTATATGAAGCATATCACTGAGAAAACTCCAATCTACTCCATCATATGCCTTCGCCATATCAACCTTGAGAGAAAAATGTCCATTAACACCATAATAATTATTCATAGAATGCAACAATTCTTTTGCTACAATTATGTTATCCAAAATTTGTCTCCCTGGAACAAATGTTGTCTGAGATTTACTTATATATTCATTCAGATATGGTTTAATTCTTTCAGGAAGAATCGTTGCTACCAATTTATACAACACATTGCAAAGACAAATCGGACGATAATCTGAAGGAGTCTTTGGATTCTTTATTTTCGGAATCAATGTAATATGTGTGTGATTAAGAAGTTCATGGAAAATAGTATCTCTAAATATCTGAGAGATTAAATGCACAACATCATTACAGACAATTGAACAATATTTTTTGTAAAAGATAGGAGAATAGCCATCCGGACCTGATGCGGTGAAAGAGCCCATATGAACAAGCGCTGACCATATTTCCTCAGTTGACGGGATTTCTTGATATATCAGAATTATTCACCAGTAGAGAAGGAGTTAAACTCTGCAGGGAGAAAGGAATTTGATCTGTACAAGTTTCTTTTCGAAATATCTCTTGAAAATGATTCACCAGCATCCTAGAAATTTCATTGTGATCCGTAACCCAAGAATTATCAGCTTTCTTTAGATGGCTGATGTTATTCTTTTTTCTTCTACGTTGAACGGATAAATGAAAATATCTTGTGTTTCTATCTCCATATTTGGCCTAATTTTGCTTCATTCTTTGATCCCAATATGTAGCTTCCTTAATCAAGTACTCGTTAAGTTGAGCAGCAAGATGTTTTTCTTGATCAATAGATGCAGCAGACGGCCTCATTGCTTGAACTCTTAAAAGCTTGTTCTTTAAATTTGATATTTATGTCTGACACAGCCTATCCTCTTACGACTCCAATCTATAAGAAAGCCATCTAATTTGCGGAGTTTTGATTGGATATTTTCATCTGTATCTTGACTCCAACACTGTCCAACCTTTTCCATGAACTCTAGATGAGAAAGCCAATATGCCTCAAATTTGTAATTTGGCTTAGCTCTCGGCAAGTTTCTCATAGTGTTAAGAAATATAGGAGCATGATCACTGGAAAGGAGAGGAAGATGAAGAACTGCAGCAGAGTGGAAAGCAATGCACCATTCTAGATTTGCTAAGACACACTCCAGACGTTGTCTAATATGATGTTCATATGATCTCCCATTACTCCAAGTGTATGCTGGTCCCGAGAAACCCAGATCCAATAAGTGGTTTTGGTGAATAAATTTGTTGAAGTGAGAGATGTTAGAATTAAGCACGGGCAAACCACCACTCTTCTCTTTACTAGCAACAATAGCATTAAAATCACCTATAAAACACTTACTACCATTGAAGTTCTGCACATAATGAGAAAGAGATGACCAAAAACTTGCTCTTTGGTTTGCAATTGGAGGACTATAGATGCAGTACAGGTGCCAGGGATTTCTAGCACCATTTTCATGAAATAGAGCATGGATTAAATTTGAGGAACTAGATATAATCTCAATATTGATATCCTCCTTCCATAGTAACCACAAACCACCACTTCTACCCACAGATGGGACTATACATGAATGTTCATAATTAAATTGGGTGATTGTTTGTTGAGAAACCAAATCTGAAATTTTTGTTTCAGATAGAAATCATATGGAAGGGTCAGTACCTCTGAGGAAAAAGTAAAGAGTCCTAATTATAATTAAATTGGGTGATTGTTTGTTGAGAAACCAAATCTGAAATTTTTGTTTCAGATAGAAATAATATGGAAGGGTCAGTACCTCTGAGGAAAGAGTGAAGAGTCCTAATTGTTGGGTTATTCCCCAATCCCCAACAATTCCAGGATAGGATCAACATTTATCACGCGACATTTGAGGATTAGCCGCCTTACCATTTGCAGATGAATTCTTTGAAGAGGATTTTCTTTGTTGTTTTGGTTGAGGAGAGTTCCTTTATATGTATTCTTCATCTTGCCCTCGTTTGAAGCCTTGACCACCAGTATTTTTATCAAATCGCATCGAAGATGACTGCCCTTGGGATCTAGCCTGCCTCTTCCAATCAATCTGATTAGCAATAACTTTTGAAGGAGGTTTAGCAACCACCTTTTTCGGTCCCACTGAAGGATGATTCTTTGCCTATGCTACAATAGGGTTGAGACACATAGGGCTTTCGACAATTATATGATCATGATCTGTGAGGCCATAGTTTTCCTTATTGACGTCATTCGTTACTACATCAACACTGTTATTGACAATTCTTAACACAGCCACACTGGTGTTCATGTTTTCCTGCATCACTTGTTTACCTCTAGACAATATCATGTTCATACGATTTTCCTCAGCCTGACGTTCTCCTGCAAAAGAAGAAGACCTCCTAGAACAAGAACCCATCTCTGAGTTTTTGGAGTAAGTAGTGTTATTTGGATCAACAACTTCCGATCTTACACGGTATTGCCTCTGATAACCGATTACCAAGTCAGTTATTTCATATCTATGTTCAGTATTAGAGAATGTGTTTCCCATGTAAGTTGTTGATGTGGATCTGCACCGATCATGATTAAAGGAATTGTTGTATGTTGCAATAGAAGTCGGTTCTTCCCCAACAATGTAAATGTCTTTAAATTCTGGCACTTCCTTAACTTGTGATTTTGCAGAATTATTGATTGATGGATGATACACTGGCTTAATCATTTTCAAAGCTTCTTGTTGAAGTTTTTCTGGATGGTTTTGAAAGATAAAGTCCTTGAACTCAGATACCCTTGGGCAGTTACGCATCAGATGACCAATAAAGCCACAAAAGACACAGAATTTTGGCAGCCGCTCATATTTGATAATAACTTAATATTCTGGATTGTTTGGCAATGGGAAATCAATTGCCTGTGTAAGGCGACGATTGAGGTTGATGTGGGTTTTAGTTCTTGCAAACTTCCCCCATGTAGTCGCTTCATAAACAAGAATCGGGCGAGTTTTTCCAATTTGAGATACAAATTCATATACAAACATAGCACTCAGGTTTTCCACCGGTAAGCCATGAATTTGCAGACCAAATTCCACTGTATCAAATTTATAGTCACAAGGAAGTTTACCCAATGTGCATATTTCCAAGGCAAAGAGATCTTCCTTGATGATCCATGTAATTCCCTCCATTATCATATCAGTATCAGCGCGGGATTCAAATTTAACTAAAAATGTTTCTTCAGTGAAGACAGAGATATAGAAAACATGATTAGTTTTCCAAAACTCTTGGAGAATCTCTCTAAACCGTAGAAATCTGCGGAGTTTTATTAATAACGATCTTGAGGACCAAAAACATATTGTGATTTAACTTTGAGCCAGGGAAGCAAGTGTTTATGTTGATTGTGGAGGAAGTTTTTTCTCTGGCCAAAAGATTTGCAAAGTCCTGTAGAAGACCATTGTTCAAGTGGGATTCTAAGTTTTCTTGGTTGGACGACATGATTTGAAAGAGATGAAAATTTAGGAGAACTGATAGAAAATCCACTAAAGGCTTATAGGTGAAGGTTCATATAGGGAACCGATTGAGGCAATTATTATAGCGGTTATTGGCAGTTACAAAAAGAGAAAGTGGACGATGGAGTTGAAGAATTCTAGAAAAGTGATTAAGAAATCATTTACTGATTCGAACCACGAACCAGTAAAGATCAAGGACGGTGATTTTTGTTACTCACAAGACCGAGTTTGTTTCTTAAGAAAATGCAGAAAACAAAAGTTGAATATAAGGATTTCCAAACAAAACAACCCTTACATAATTGATTTTTATTTGAAAAACTTCATTTGATGATTACATTAATGATAGAAAAACTTGAACAATGATTGTAGATTACATTTGCAGACGAATTCAGTCAATGATGATCTAGAAATCGATATTCTGTGAAACTTGCAGAGAGGAGAGAGAAAAATAATAATTGTCACAACCCACTCATGAATTTCAGGACCATTGCATTGTCAAAAGTTTATTTCTGTATATTTTCGTAAACACCGTGATTACCTGATTTATTCTCAAACCTATTTATGCATATTTTTAGGGGGAAAATGGAAATTACAAATATCACCCAATTGTATGGCATATGTTTGTCTTACCCCGTCTAATTAAGGTCAATATATACGAAGAAGGTTTCAGAGAGTCCGTTTTGCCTAAAAATCTCAGACTTGAAGTCCCTTTTACCTACCTTAAACTCTCTTAATTTTGTTCAAAGAGTCCCTTTTGCCCAAGAAAAACTCTCAAACTTAAATTCCCTTTTATACCTACAATTTAGTGTTATACCTAAAACTCTCTTAATTTTGTTTTGAAACTCTTCAATTAACACGCATTAGTAACTCCACAGAACAAGGAAGGAAAAACTTAAGTGTGTTGCATATAATTCTTTGATTATTTGACGAAAGTCAGTGCTATCGAATTCTCTGAATTTTCATCAAATGAAAAGGCGGCAGCAGCAGTAGAAGAGGATCGTGAAGGTTGCAGTCCATCAGGAACAAGGGCAGTAGTACCATGTGTTTTGAAACGTTGTTACACAGAAGCATGTAAAGTATATCATGCTTTCTACAATATTTGTGAACCAAATTATGAAACTTGTAGAGATTTTATACCTGAACTGAGTGGTATTAATACTATCTTTTACCAAAAATATTCTCACCAAGGTTGGTTAATCGTTTACTGCGACGAGAATAAATATGACGTCGATGAATACCCTCCAAGTTCGAATTAAAGTGATTGTTTTCTTTGGAACCCCGCGACGAATGAGAGAATTCAGTTGCCTACAGTAATACAGTTTCTTAAAGGTGGATATGTATTTGTTGATTGTGTTTTTTCCTCACCACCTCGTACGACCGCTACTAATAATAATCCTAATAACAACAATAATGATTCAATGGTCTTTTTATTTCTTGTTAATGGTCATGAAGAGCATGATTGCGTTGAATACATTTTTCTATTTTTCCGCCCTAGAGAAACACAATGGAGAATACACAAGTTGTCTCGAGATATTGTAGACTTAATAACATCTGAGCGCTCTCCTGAGGTTTTTCTATATTTTAAAGGTGAATTATACGTAGTGTGTACGCAAGATGGTCACCAAGATGATCACCAAGATTGTCAACTAAAGATCGAATAATTTACCAATGGGGTTCCTCTCTCCTTATGAAAAAAGTTTTCTCTCTCCTTATTTTTCTCTGCAACTTTATTTACTAACCCAATCAGTTATCTCCTTTAGATATTAGTTATATTCAACAAATTGGTAGTTATCTTCATCTTCTCCATTGAATTCTTTTAACCATCTTCTTATTTTCTGCCCGGATTTTAATTTAGTTTAAGATCCGGGTAGATTTATCTACGTAATATATATCTAAATAAAACAAATTGCATCATAGCAATTGGTGTTGTAGATAGTTTTTATTTCTGATTACGTATGGAAAGCTTTTGCCATTACTGTTTCTCGTATCTCCTGGAGGACTTTCGATTTCGTTCAATCTTTCATTCAACCTTCTACAGACTTGATGATCAAAGATTACAGATTTCGATGAAGAACTTGGGCATATTACTTCTTTTATGGAAGCATCTTATCTTCTCGGAGAGTATCCAACAAAATGGTAATAAACCATTAGAAGATTTCAATTCCCCTGTCGGTTTACATACATTTAGTACAGAATTTTGTTTTCGATTCTTTTCGGTTCAAGATTATTGTATTATTCATGTATTTCGATTTATGGATGTAATTGAATATTATGTAATTATATTTTATTATCAATGAAGTTTGGGGCTTTCATGCTCCTCATTCCTTCAAAAAAAATTTTTTTTACCAATGGGACCAATTTGACTATCTCTATTAAGTCATTCCATATAAAAATGGAGGTTTTGTTTCCATTAGTAGGAGCAGGAGAATCAACATATTATCGTGAACCGCACACTACGGAAAAATATACATCTACAACTGGATATTTACAACGCTTCGCTAAGTATTGTAGAAAGTCCTATGTTTTACAACTGGTTTCAAAGGAAGAGTTGTCGTATATCATCACTGCCAACCCTTAGGAAACAAGGGGTTGCGCTAAGAAAACAAACGACAACTCCTTAAGCAAAATCTTTTGTGACGACATTTAGCTATAACAACGTTGTTCCATATATGTAGTGACTTAGCCTATCACAACACTCACAAGTGTTGTTGAAGAACACAAAAATATGATAATGAAAAATATTTTAGAGGGGAGATTCGAACATGAACCTACTACATGGAAGTCTAGCTCATCAACCACCCTTTCAGTTCACAAGTTTTGATTTTTTTCTTTTTTTTTAAAAAGAAACCTACAACAACACTTATAAGTGTTGTTGAAGTAAAAATATATAATGTTCCATTTATGTAGGGACTTAGCCTATCACATCTAACAAGTGTTAATGTTGAAGAACACAAAAATATGATTGAAGTTTTGAAAAATATATAATGTTCCATATATGTAGTGACTTAGCCTATCACAAACAAGTTTGTCACAATTGTGTTGTTGAAGAGCACAAAAAATATGACAATGAAAAATATGTTAGAGGGGAGATTCGAACATGAAACTATTGCATGGAAGTCTAACTCATCAACCACCCTTTCAGTTCACAAGTTTTGATTTTTTGATTTTTTTTAAATAGAAAGCTACAACAACACTTATAAGTGTTGTTGAAGTAAAAATATATAATGTTGGAAAAAATGAGGTTGGGGGATTCGATCCAGAGCCTCAAGCGTGGAAGTCTACACCACTAACCATCCTACACTATCACATGTTCTGTCAAGTTTGTGGTTCTTTAATACACTAACTATACACTAACTTTATGACAACCCTTCATAAGTGTTGTAAAACAAAATATAATGCTCAAAATGTAATGCTCAAGTGATCGAGCCGTAAACAATGAAGCTTCTCTCGTAATCCATCACATACCAATTAGATGTATTTGAATCTCGAGAAAAAAAAACTTGTCGCGCTTGTTTTGCTAAAATGAATGTGTCGTTATAGTATTGGTTCTTATGATGTTTTAAATTGACTAATGTAAAGCCATCTTCTACCTTCACACCAAAACTGGTGTGAGCCCAATCACATTTGAATATTGGAATTTAAAACATATGATTGTAGTCCAACAATAGAATTTCTTCTAAAACACCGTAGAACCCAAATGGAGTTGTTAACTGTCTATTTTACAAGAAAAATACTAGTGTTAGTAAAGGAAATACAACAAGAGTGACAATGACAAAGAAAATTCAATATCGTAAAAACAATACACTATACCGACTTAGACTAGTCCACTCACGGCCGCATTTCGATCTCGAGCCTGGTATGCGTACCATGTGCGAAATAGGGTTTGTTTAAGGTTTCGTAGAATATTCCTAAGGAAGAAGGAATCTTACCTGTAAATGGATGCATTCATCGTTCTTACCAAGTTTCTGACTTAGACTAGTCCACTCGCGGCAAGGTTTCGATCTTGGATCCTGGTATGCGTACAATATGCAGAAATAGTGTTTGTTTAAGGTTTAATAGAATATTTTGGAGGAATCTTACCTGTAAATGGATGGATTCATCGTTTTTACCAAGTTTCTGACTTAGAGTAGTCCACTCACGACCAGGTTTCGTTCTCGGAGCCTGGTATGCGTACAATATGTAGAAATAGGATTTGTTTGAGGTTTCGTAGAATATTCCGGAGGAATCTTACCTGTAAATGGATGGATTCGTCGTTCTTACCATGTTTATGACGTAGATTAGTCCACTCACGGCCATGTTTCGATCTCGGAGCCTGGTTTGCATATAATATGCAGAAATAGGGTCTGTTTAAGCTTTCGTAGAATATTTTGAAGGAATCTTATATGTAAATGAATGGATTCCTCGTTCTTACCAAGTTTCTAAATTAGACTACTCCACTCACGGCCAAGATTCGATCTCGAAGCCTGGTATGCGTACAATATGCAGGAATAGGGTTTGTTTAAGGTTTAGTAGAATATTTCGGAGGAATCTTACCTGTAAATGGATGGATTCATCGTTCTTACCAAATTTCCGACTTAGAGCGATCAACTCGCGGCGATTTCGATCTCGGAGCTGGTTTGCATACAATATGCGAAATAGGGTTTGTTTAAGGTTTCGTAGAATATTCAGAAGGAATCTTACCTGTAAATTGATGGATTCATTGTTCTTAACAACTTTCTAACTTATAGTAGTCCAGTCGCGGCCAGGTTTCGATCTCAGAGCCTGATATGCATACAATATGCATAAATAGGGTTTGTTTAAGGTTTCGTAGAATATCTCGAAGGAATCTTACCTGTAAATGGATGTATTCGTCGTTCTTACCAAGTTTCTGACTTAGAGTAGTCAACTCGCGGGATTTTGATCTCGGAGCTGGTTTGAATACAATATGCATAAATAGGGTTTGTTTAAGGTTTTGTAGAATATTCGAAATGGAATCTTACCAAGTTTCGTAAATTGATGGATTCATTGTTCTTAACAACTTTCTAACTTAAGTAGTCCGCCGCGGCTGTGTTTCGATCTCGAGCACTCGATATGCATACAATATGCATAAATAGGGTTTGTTTAAGGTTTCGTAGAATATCTCGAAGGAATCTTACCTGTAAATGGATGTATTCGTCGTTCTTACCAAGTTTCTGACTTAGAGTAGTCAACTCGCGGCCAGGTTTCGATCTCGGAGCGTTGTATACATAGAATATGAAGAAATAAGGTTTGTTTAAGGTTTCGTAGAATATCTAGAAGAAATCTTACATGTAAATGGATGGATTTGTCGTTCTTACCAAGTTTCTGACTTAAAGTAGTCAACTCGCGGGTTTGTTTAAGGTTTCGTTTTCGATCTCGGATCCAAGTTTCGAAGAGTACAACTCGCGGCCGTGTACAATATGCATAAAAAGAAATAAGGTTTGTTTAAGGTTTCGTAGAATATCTCGAAGGAATCTTACATGTAAATGGATGGTTTCTTCGTTTTTACCAAGTTTCGACTTAGAGTAGTCAAATCGCGGGTTTGTTTAAGGTTTCGAATATCGGAATCTTTTACCGTATGCACATATATATGCATAAATAGGGTTTGTTTAAGGTT
This sequence comes from Papaver armeniacum, assembly GCA_023531295.1. Lineage (NCBI taxonomy): Eukaryota > Viridiplantae > Streptophyta > Magnoliopsida > Ranunculales > Papaveraceae > Papaver > Papaver armeniacum. The sequence continues at coordinate 386,586 of JAJJWW010014968.1, read as the reverse complement.
TCGTAGAATATCTCAAGAAATCTTCCTGTAAATGGATGGATTCGTCGTTCTTACCAAGTTTCTGACTTAGAGTAGTCAACTCGCTGCCAGGTTTCGATCTCGGATCCTGGTACGCATATAATATGCAGAAATAGGGTTTTTTTTAAGGTTTCGTAGAATATCTCGAAGGAATCTTACCTATAAATAGATAGATTCGTCGTTCTTACCAAGTTCTGACTTAGAGTAGTCCACTCACGGCCAGGTTTCGTTCTCGGAGCCTGGTATGCGTACTATATGTAGAAATAGGGTTTGTTTGAGGTTTCGTAGAATATTCCTGGAGGAATCTTACCGTAAATGGATGGATTCGTCGTTCTTACCATGTTTATGACGTAGATTAATCCACTCACGGCCATGTTTCGATCTCGGAGCCTGGTTTGCATATAATATGCAGAAATAGGGTCTATGTAGAAATAGGGTTTGTTTGAGGTTTGGTAGAATATACCGAAGGAATCTTACCTGTAAATGGATGGATTCGTCATTTTTACCAAGTTTTTGACTTAGAGTAGTCAACTCCCGACCAAGCTTCGATTTAAGAGCGTGGTATGCATACATTTATGCAGAAATAGGGTTTGTTTAAGGTTTCGTAGAATATCTAGAAGAAATCTTACCTGTAAATGGATGAATTTGTCGTTCTTACCAAGTTTTTGACTTAGAGTAGTCAACTCGCGGCCAGGTTTCGATCTCGGATCCTAGTACGCATACAATATGAAGAAATAAGGTTTGTTTAAGGTTTCGTAGAATATCTCGAAGGAATCTTACCTGTAAATGGATGGTTTCTTCGTTTTTACCAAGTTTCTGACTTAGAGTAGTCAACTCGCGGCCAGGTTTCGATATCGGAGCATGTATGCACATATATATGCATAAATAGGGTTTGTTTAAGGTTTCGTAGAATATCTCGAAGAAATCTTACCTGTAAATGGATGGATTCGTCGTTCTTACCAAGTATTTGACTTAGAGTAGTCAACTCACGACCAGGTTTCGATCTCGGATCCTGGTACGCATACAATATGCAGAAATAGGGTTTTTTTTTTTAAGGTTTCGTAGAATATCTCAAGGAATCTTACCCGTAAATGGATGAATTCTTCGTTTTACCAAGTTTCGACTTCTTACCGATGTAGTCAACTTGCGGCCGTGTTTCGATCACGGAGCATGGTATGCACATATATATGCATAAATAGGGTTTTTTAAGGTTTCGTAGAATATCTCGAAGAAATCTTACCGTAAAATGGATGAATTTGTCGTTCTTACCAAGTTTTGACTTAGAGTAGTCAACTCATGACCGGGTTTCGATCTCGGATCCCGAAATAAGGTTTTTTTTTAAGCATACAATATGCTTACACTGTAAATGGAAATAGGTTTTTTTTTAGGGTTTCGTAGAATATCTCAAGGAATCTTTTTTTTTACCTCGTAAAATGGATGAATTTTTCATTCTTACCAAGTTTCTGACTTAGAGTAGTCAACTCGCGGCCAGGTTTCGATCACGGAGCATGGTACGCATACAATATGCAGAAATAGGTTTTTTTTTAAGGTTTTGTAGAATATCTCGAAGGAATCTTACCTGTAAATGGATGAATTTGTCGTTCTTACCAAGTTTCTGACTTAGAGCAGTCAACTCATGACCAGGTTTCGATCTCGGATCCTGGTACGCATACAATATGCGAAATAGGGTTTTTTTTTTAGGTTTCGTAGAATATCTCGAAGGAATCTTACCCAGTAAATGGATGAATTCGTCGTTCTTACCAAGTTTCGACTTAGAGTAGTCAACTCGCGGCCGGTTTCGATCACGGAGCATGGTACGCATACAATATGCAGATATAGGTTTTTTTTAAGGTTTCGTAGAATATTTCGAAGGAATCTTACCTGTAAATGGATGGTTTATTCGTTCTTACCAAGTTTCTGACTTATAGTAGTCAACTCGCCAGGTGATCACGGAGCATGTTTCGATCTCGGAGCCCGATTTGCATACAATATTTTGCTTAGAAAATAAGGTTTGTTTAAGGTTTCGTAGAATATTTCAAGGAATCTTACCTGTAAATGGATGGATTCGTCGTTCTTGCCAAGTTTTTGACTTAGAGTAGTCAATTTCGATGATGTATCATGCTAAGTTTGAAGTCAGAACCCTCTCAGAGCTTCTTGGTTCATAGATTGTATGCTATTATACCAAGTTTGAAGTTGGAATCGACATTGAGCTTCATACTTATCGATTTTGATGATGTATCATGCTAAGTTTGAAGTCAGAACCCTCTTCGAGCTTCTTGGTTCATAGTTTGTAATTCTTTATACCAAATTCGAAATTCGAATCAACACCGAGCTTCATATTCATCGATTTTGATGATGTATCATGCTAAGTTTGAAGTCAGAACCCTCTCAGAGCTTCATGGTTCATAGATTGTATGCCATTATACTAAATTTGAAGTTCGAATCGACATCGAGCTTCATATTTATCGATTTTGATGATGTATCTTGCTAAGTTTGAAGTCAGAACCCTCTTAGAGCTTCTTGGTTCATAGTATGTATACTGTTACACCATATTTGAAGTTCAAATCGACATTGAGCTTCGTACTTATCGATTTCGATGATGTATCATGACAAGTTTGAAGTTAGAACCCATCAGGAGCTTCTTGGTTCATAATTTGTATGTTGTTATACCATATTTGAAGTTCGAATCGACACTAAGCTTCATATTTATCGATTTTGATGATGTATCCTTCTAAGTTTGAAGTCAGAACCCACTCGTAGCTTCTTGGTTCATAGTTTGTAAGTCTTTATACCGAATTCGAAATTCGAATCGACACTGAGCTTCATATTCATCGATTTTGACGATGTATCATTCTAAGTTTGAAGTCAGAACCATCTCAGAGCTTCGTGGTTCATAGATTGTATGCCATTATACTAAATTTGAAGTTCGAATCGACATTGAGCTTCATATTTATCGATTTCGATGATGTATCATGCTAAGTTTGAAGTCAGAACCCTCTTAGAGCTTCTTGATTCATAGTATGTATGCCGTTACACCACATTTGAAGTTCGAATCAACATTGAGTTTCGTACTTATCGATTTCGATGATGTATCCTTATAAGTTTTAAGTCAGAACCCATTCGGAGCTTCTTGGTTCATAGTTTGTATGATGTTATACCATATTTGAAGTTCGAATCGACACTAAGCTTCATATTTATCGATTTCGATAATGTATCCTTCTAAGTTGAAGTCAGAACCCACCCGAAGCTTCTTGGTTTATATTTAGTACGTCGTTATACCACATTTGAAGTTCATGACTTGTATGACTAGTCAAAATTTCCTCAAGACATATGTGACTAGTCGAAATTCAAACCGGAAGCACAAAGAGAAAGCACAAAAGCACAAAGAGAAAGCACAAAAAAAAACACACTTTCTTATTTTTTTCTGATTCATTCCCATATATTTTTGAAATTTTTTTTATAACGGAAGGTCGATAATAATATCTTAAATTTATTGATATATTTTCTGGATTTTTTTTCATTTGGAAAAGTGATAATAAAATCAAATACACGAGTTTGAACTAGCACAAAGAGAAACACACAAATGGCTCAATCCGTATGAGCATCCTAAAGTGAATCTACACCGTCCCTTAATATCTGGCAATCCGTATGACTTTCTTATCTACGGTGGAGATTCCAAATCTAAGGTATTTACCTTATCTACACAAAATGAGAGAGAGAAAGACACCGCACCACACCGCTCATTCTCTTCTCTTCTCGCTCTTTTTTTTTTCCTATCTTGCACTCTGCAGTTCGTGATTTCACCAGCAGCAGAATCACTCAAAACGCCGAAACAATTCAACCCTAATCCAACACCAGCTGAATCACTCAAAACGCCAGCAACAAGAACACAATTTTGGTATTTTTACTCATCTCAACAATACCAACAAGAAGAACTCATCAAATCCAGATCCGAACCAAATTCTAATCAACCCCATCAATGAATTACACAAAACCCCCTATTTCTTCTCAGTGACAATCAACGGCAGCAAATTCTTCATCTCTGATTAAGAACGTGTTATCTTCACCACCACATCTCATTTCATATCGAAACAAAGGTTTTCACCTCTCAATCAAGCTGGTGGAGTTATCAACAAAGATTTAGGGGTTCGATTTATTGAAGTGTAGGGACTGGATTCATCCAAGAATCAGCGAGAAGAGCAAGCGTTAACTGCAACAACATCAACAAGCTAGTGCTGTTGTTATCAATGAACAGGGATCTGAACTTCAGTTCTTCTTCAAGCTGTGCTGCCAACAAGATGGAGATTCAAGGGAATTTTGGTGATCATTCTAAACCAGCAACAACAATGAATTTGTGGGTTTTATGTGAATCGAAATTAAGTCTATTTCAATCTGAAATCTGGAGTGGGTAATTGCTCGAGATAGTGGTCAAATTAATGGAAGAGATTAACGGCAGCAGGAGATGAAATTGGTTGAATCGTTGATGTTTACATCAACATTGATTGATGGTTTGAGTAAGTGAAGATGAAAGGTGTTCCTTCCATGGATTCGAGTGATATTTGGGTTCAAGAATGAAATCTATAGATGGGGGTGTTCAGTGATTGAACTTGTTGCTGTTAACGATCCATTCATCACTACTGATTACATGGTATAATGATTTTCACTCTTGGTATATCGATGATTTCTATAGATGAGGCTTTGATAGAATTGATTTTACAGTTAATCTTGTTACTTTGATGGGATTATTTTTCGATTTGATTTTGGATTGTGTTTTTTATTTCTTAAATCTACGAGTCTAGTTTTATGAATTATGATCGTGGTATCTCGTATATCCGATCTCATTATCGAACTAAGTGTTAATTTATGGTTGATCCAATGATTGGAACTTTAGATTAGTTGTAATTCCTGGGATTCATCTGGAGTGTCTCCTAAAAGTTCTTTAGTTGACAGTTAAAATGTATGATTTAAAATTGTGTGAAGATTGTGTAACATGGTATTGATTTGCTCAAATTGAACTTCTGATTAATTTCTTTCTTAATCTCATTTTATAAGCATGTTTGAGATTAAAAATTATTATGGATCGTCCATAATTCTCAGTAATTATGGCAAAGATGATTTGTTAATGAAGGTTTATGTATTTGCAGACATACATGTTCAAGTATGACACTGTTCACGGTCAATGGAAGCACCACGAACTCAAGGTTATTTTGATGGCTGGTTCTTACTGTGAGTTTTGGACTCATAACTGAACTGGGGTTAGGTCAATAGTATACTGCAGCTCAATTATAGAATCTACAAGGAGAGATTTCGGTGATGGTTCAAGAGTAACGATGGGGTCGTTTATATAGATTGGAACTCAGTGCAGCGGTTAACAACATCAATCAATTTGGGAGTCCTGTATGCAGTCTGAAATTCAGAAATAATGAAACAGATATGTGGGCTATTGCGTAGCTGCTGGGAAGTGAGTTACGGCTATCGATTCATGGTTGTATGGAGCTCCAATCAGAGTCAAGAATTGCAACATTGGTGACAATGTAAATTATAGCCGAGATTGGAGATGGAATTGATTGAAGCTAGCGGTGATGTGTAGTACAGATTGTGGGAATAACTGCTTGTGGTGATTGATTTAATGTTTGTGCTGTTTGAATCTGTTCCGGAGATTCGTATTAGGTTCTGAAGCAGGTCAAAGTGGAGGTGCTATGTGGCTGGAGTTTGCTAAGGGCCTGAATTTAGTTGGTTGAGCTGGTTCAGTGAATGGGCCTGTATACCCACGAGAATCAAGATTTCTCAAGGAGTTGAGAGATGCTACTACGGATTATCCAGGGTGATTCATTTCATCTTCTCCGCCTTTGTTGTTAAACCTGTCGATACTAAGCTTGTATTGATCGTAACTTAACAATCCAGGGCTTTAATGGGCACTGCACCAGATGTGGGTCAGTTAATGACATTGCTTCTGGGTCTTGTTAATGCAAAGAAGAGAACTGAAATTGGGGTTTTCACAGGATACTCTCTCCTCCTAACTACTCTTTCCTACCTGAAGATGGGAAGGTTTGTTCATTTATCCAGCTGCTTCCTTTTATCGATTTATGTCTCTCATTATCTTCCTAACTAAGCGTGGTGTGTGTGCACAATGTTGCAGATTACAGCTATTGATGTTAGTCGGGAAGCGTATGATGACATAGGACTTCCAATAATGCAAAAGGCTGGCGTTGAACATAAAATTGATTTTGTTGAGTCTCATGCTCTTCCTGTACTTGACAAACTGTTGGAAAATGTAAGTACTAAGAATCACTGAAAGAGATCAAAGGAGATGCATTATTGCCACTGTGACTTGTAAAAACAGTTCTTATTTTTAGTAATGTCCATTATTCATCTTTTATTGTTGGCCATATGTTGCAGGCAGAGAATGAAGGGACCTTTTATTGTTGGCCATATCTTTTATAACCCATTGAAGAAATGAAAACTTTGCTCTTTATCTAGTTCTAGAAAAGAATGTTATAGGAATAATTGTAGTGTGGTATTGTAGGCATGTATTCATTGGTGGGTAAAGAATTGGGAACTGAACTTTCTTTGTGAACTGTACAATGTTAGAATGAATGTAAATGTGTTACGCTGGCAGGTTAATGTGAATGTGAAATACTTTCGGCAATTCGGTTTCACCTATAATTTTTTTTTTCAAAATATTTTTATGCACACAACTTCTAATAAGAGTTGTGTTCCATATTTCAACTACACAAACCAGAGGCTGTGAAAGAATGTATTTACGACATAAGTAGGTGTTGTTCAACATAGTTCTACAACTCTAACAAGTGTCGTGCAAATCTTATTCATAATAGTAATAAGAGTTGTTACATATTTCTACAATACACATCCTAAGTTGTCTAAGAAGTCCTTCAACTTATACAAGTGTTGTGTTACATATTTCTACGATGCGCATCCTTTGTTGTGTAAAATAGTCCTACAACACAAGCAAGAGTTGTGTTAGGCTTTCAAAAAAAAAATTGAAAGAGAATCACAACTTTGTCAAAATATTGTCGAACCATGAATCACATCACCCTTTACAACACTTAATCAAGTATTGTAGAAAAGCTTGGACTTTCTACAATACCCCACCTACACAATACACAAAAAAGCGTTGTAGTAGGGGTACTACAACCCTAATACAGTGTTGTAAATGATGATTTTTCCCGTAGTGGCATTATGTGGAATCTCATGATGAACTTTTCAGGGTTGACATAATTAAAACTAAAGGTATTGGCGAAGTTATTTCAATAGAAGTGGTACCTACAAGAAAAATATACATCTACAACTGGAGTTTTACAACTCTTTGCTAAATATCGTAGAAACTCTTATGTTTTATAACTGGTTTCAAAGGAAGAGTTGTGACGACATTTAGCTATAACAACTTTGTTCCATAAATGTAGTGACATATCACAATTTACACAAGAGTTGTTGAAGAACACCAAAATATGATGATGAAAAATAATGTTAGAGGGGAGATTCGAACATGAACCTACTATGGGTTAGTCTATCTCATCAACCATTGTTACAATTCACAAGTTTTGGTTTATATTTTTTTTTTTTAATAAAAACGTATAACAACTTTTATAAGAGTTGTTGAAGTAAAAATAAAATGTTCAAAAATAATGAGGTTAGGGGGATTTGATCCTCAGCCTCCTGCATGCAAGTCTACACCACTAACCATACCTACACTATCACAAGTTCTGTCAAGTTTGTGGTTCTTTAATATACTAACTTTATGACAACCCTTTATAAGAGTTGTAAAATAAAATATAATGTTCAAAAATAATGCTCAGGTGACTGAGTCGCAAACAACGCGAATCCTTCTCTGTAAAAGATCACATACATTCTACAATGACAATGCATTTCTGTAATATTTTTGTAATGGATGGTTAAATTTTATTCACTTCTGCAAAAAAAATTTGTCATCACTATTGACAACCTTTACAAGAGTCGTCGTAGAGTTATAAACACTTCTGATAAATTTTCTCACTTCTGCTAAATTTTATTCACTTCTGCTAAAGGATTTCTCACTTATTTTATTGCGATACACCACCAGTTGTTGCTCAAAAAGCTGAGCTGGGATTCACAAGTGGTTGTTGGTATTATTTGCTCCCTTCTTATCGAAACCTGCTCTTTTAAATTCGAAATTGAAAGTACTTGTGATACCGTTATTTTTCCATGTATAGGGCCAACGCAAGTCTTCTCTTGCTCGGGCTGGGTTATAATGGACATTAACGTGCAAGGAAGAGTGGAAAACATGACAGGCTGCAAAGCTGAAGAAAATGTCTTCTTAACTGCGCCAGATAATGAAACAAGTCCTACTACCGTTGTTAATGATGAGAGTCGTATTTGCACCGTGAGAGAACTGTAAGTTACAACCTATTGGAATAATCTCAATGAAGACATGGTGAGGTTAATTGCAAATTATCTTCAGGTACCAGATTAATAGATTAGATATTATGTTGTTCCCTTTCTTAGCTTTATTTCGGTAATACTCTCATTAAACTGTAGTATTCTCATTTACTGTGAGATACGCTAGTATTCTCATTTACCGTGAGATACTCTTTATGATATATAATAACAAATGGAAATGGACACCTCTCCAAGGAAGTTTTATCAAATCCAAGATGGTATCATCCTAAGCTCGATCCATAAATCCATGTTCTTCTTCTAAACAAAACCTAATGGCTGGTGAAAAGAAAACATTACATCCAGCGTTTGCCGTTACAATCATCAAAACCCTAATCCCCATTATCCTGGACATTAAACAGGATGAATATTCTTCATGGGCGAGGTTGTGGAAAGAACCAACAATGGCCGCCGTGGTATTAGATGTTCTTCGAACCAAAAGTTTTATTTCATGTAATAAAAGTAATTGCTCTCAACTATGTCATTCATGTCAAGTTAGCAAACATGTTAGATTACCATTCTCTGAGTCTAATTCTAATACTTTTGCTCCCTTTGATATTATTCATAGTGACTTGTGGACCTGTCCTTTACATGTTGAGACGGGTTTTCGATATTATCTTATATTATTGGATGATTTTCCAAATTATCTATTGGTTTATCCGTTAAAGTTCAAATCTCAAGTTTACACCAAATTCTTGGAATTTCACTCCTTTGTTAAAACTCAATTTGAGCGTGACATCAAAAGTTTTCAATGTGATTTGTGTCGTGAATTTGATAACTCTTATTTTCATAATTTTTCTCATGCAAATGGCTTTGTTTTTCGTTTCTCTTGCCCACAAACTTCCTCTCAAAACGACAAAGATGAGCGTATGAGTCCTCGAGTCAACGACATTACTTGTACTATTATGTCTCATTCCTCAATTCCCTCAAAATTTTGGGTCGACTCTCTTAACATGGCCGTCTATCTTCATAATATTTTTCCCACCAAAATTTTCCATTTTCATTCTCCTGTTTTTTCTCTTTATGGACGCCAACCTACATACGATCACCTTCGTATATTTGGCTGTCTTTGCTACCCTAATCTCTCCGCCACTATACCTCACAAACTTGCTCCTCGTTCCACTAAATGTGTCTTCCTTGGTTTTCCTATTAATCATCGTGGTTATCGTTGTATCGACCTCACCACTCATAAAATCATCATATCTCGTCATGTCACTTTTGACGAAAGTGTGTTCCCGTTCGCCACCACTACTCCCACTGGTCCTACAGATTCTGAATCCTCTCCCTCACCTATCCACCACCCTTTAGCTAACAATCTTTCTTACCCGTCGGCAACACCCTCATCTCCTTCTTCCGTTACCAACGTTTCCCCTACTCCCTATACTCCTCCCTAGAGGCGCAGACCTACAGTGCCCACCTCTCCTTCCGCTACTACTTCTACTAGTCCGGCCTCTATTGTTTCCGCTGATCAGCCTACAGTTCCTATTACATCTACTTCTCCTAGTCCGGTCTCTCCAACTCCCAATCCAGTACATCCTTCCACTGTTACGGCTCCACCCAATCTTCCATCTACTCGCCCATTTACTTGAGCCTCTCGCGGCATTTTCTGCCCCAATCATAAACTAAATTTCCATGTCCAGTCAAAATATAAAATCTCTTCATTACCTCGTTCTCACCTATATCCTCTTAGAGACCCTAACGGGAATGCAGCCATGCTAGATGAATACAATGCAATGTTGAAAACTAATACTTGGGAACTTGTTCCACGACCATGAGATGCACATGTTATTCGTTCTATGTGGCTATTTTGTCACAAATTTCATGCCGACGGTTCCTTGCAGCGTCACAAGGCTCTCCTAGTTGCGAATGGTAAATCCCAACAGATTGGAGTTGACTGTTTTGAAACTTTTAGTTCGGTTGTCAAACCGGCTACTATTCGTACCGTGCTCACTATTGCTGCTTCACGTTCTTGGCCTATACATCAGCTAGATGTCAAGAATGCTTTTCTCCATGGGGATTTGACTGAGACAATTTATATGCATCAGCCTCCGGGCTTTGTTGATCCTGATCACCCTGATTATGTATGTCGTCTTCGTCGGTCGCTCTATGGTCTGAAGCAGGCACCTCTACATGGTTTCAGCGTTCTTCCAAGTTTATTACAAATTATGGTTTCCAGGGTAGTGTATGTGATCCCTCTCTCTTCGTCTACCAGTCCGGATCCGAGACGGCATACTTACTCCTATACGTTGATGTTATTATTTTAACCGCAAACACTGATAACCGACTTGGCAAATTTATTACTTTGATGAAGAGGGAGTTTGCCATGACTGACCTTGGACCACTACATCATTTTTTAGGTATCTTTGTTCACCGCTCATCATCAGGCCTCTACTTGTCTTTATCAGTTTACACGCAGGATATTATTGCACGTGCATCCATGAATAATTGCAATCCTGTGGCCACACCAGTTGACACTCATTCGAAACTCAGTGCAACATCCGGTCTCCTACTCTATACCGAAGCCTGGATAGGTCTCTTCAGTACCTCACCTTCACTAGACCGGGTATCTCTTATGCAGTACAACATGTATGTTTGTTTATGCATGATCCTAGGGAACCTCATATGCATGCCCTCAAGCGGATCCTTCGTTATCTTCAGGGTACCCTTGATCATGGTTTGCTCATTTCTTCTACTACAATTACTGGTTGACTGCATATTCTGACACCGATTGGGATGGGTGTCCGGATTCTCGACAGTTCACTTTCGGCTACTGCATTTTTTTGGGTGACAACCTAGTTTCCTGGTCTTCTAAGCGTCAAGCAACTGTCACTCGCTCAAGTGATGAAGCTGAATATCGGGGAGTGGCCAATGCAGTTGCAAAGATTACTTGTCTTCGCAACTTACTTCTTGAGCTTGATCTACCTCTACGACGTGCCACTATTGTATACCGTGATAACGTCAGTGCAGTTTATATTTCTGGTGATCCTATTCAACATCAATGCACCAAACATGTGGAGATTGATATACATTTTTTTCGTGATCGCATTCTTATTGGTGATATTCATGTACTGCACATCCCCTCGGAAAATCAATATGCTGATATTTTTACCAAGGGCCTTCCACGACAGCTATTTACTCGTTTCCATGCTAGTCTGAGCGTCTGCTCTTCTCCCGCTCTGAAAAAAGGGGTGTAATAGATTATATATTATGTTGTTCCCTTTGTTAGCTTTATTTTGGTCATACTCTCATTAAACTATAGTATTCTCATTTACTGTGAGATACGCTAGTATTCTCATTTACTGTGAGATACTCTTTATGATATATAATAACGAATGGAAAGGGAAACCTGTTTTATCAAATCCAAGACAGATTATAAGCATTTTCGTTCTGTGTGTAAAGCAAATAAAGAGGTAGTATCAAAAGCACAAAAGATATCATATTTATCTCCGTGGTTGGTGTTCTCCACAAACCACAATTATATTACCTTTAATGTAGTAAACCCGATGTATAATAATGAAAGCTACCTTATGAACCTCTCCAATCTAGCAGGCTCTACAATTTTTTTTCAGAAGGATGGTTGGCTATAATGACAAGAAAACATAATATATTTTTCTATAATCCTTTCACACGAGAGTCGGTGGAACTTCTAGATATGGATAAGACATATTGTTATTCTGTCGTATCTTTTTCTTCTCTCCCGACTTCGTCAGACTGTATAGTTTTCTTTATGGATGAAACGAACGACCAAGTTTATATTGATTTCATTAGAAGGGGAGAAGAGCATTGTAGCTATCTTTAATAATACTGATATCGAAGAATACTTGCGATTTCTCAACACTGCATTCTTCCTCAAGGGGGCCTTCTTTGGTGTAAATTATCATGGAACTGTCGGAGTCTTTTCTGCAAGCGACAACAGTTGGAAAGTTGTAGAGAAACCCCATGAACCTTATGGTATATGTGTACTTTACATAAGGTTTATTTAGACAATCATTAATCATTCTTTAAAGGGCAACCCGTATTTACCACGTCATCATCAATGGTGTCTTCGGTTTTGTGTTAGCCGAAAACCCCACGCTTGCTCCTTCGGCCACGCCAAATCTGAGTGCTTACAGGACCATTAACATATAGCCATTGGCCGAAAATAAATAAATAAGTTCACTAGATGTCTATAATACACAATACTCCTGTATGATACTTATTTTTTGGCCTATTGATCCACAAGTACTACTTCTACAATCCAAAGACTTTTGGACCAACGTTTTAGTGGAATAAATTATTGGTTTTGAGACGGTGGTCAAGGTTGAAATTTCGGTAAACTTCTACCTTAAGTAAACTTAATCCTAAAGTTTAGGAACTTATGAGCCAAGTTAGGAAAAATTTGTTCCCAAAGTTAGGGCATCTTAAGGGCCAAGTTTGTGTTCTCTATATATAGTGCTAGAATTGTAGAGTTGTAAACAATCCAACATAAAAGAGTGGTAAATCCTTGTGCTTAGGGTTTTGGTCTCTTTGGTAGGGAGGGTCGTGTGCTACCGTGAAGGTCAATATTGTTGTGAGAGAAAAACTTGTAGAGAGAGGATTTTGGTGTTCTAGTGTTTAAGGTTTGGGGCTTTGCCCTAAACCTAGTTTCTAGTGTTTCCATGTTTCTCCTATGTTACAAGCAACTATAAAGAATGTGTAGAAGAGAAGACATGAGGCTGGTTTGAGGAATGGTTAGAGAGTTGATTTCTATGGTTTCTTCGATGGTGTTCACGGGTATGTCTTGTGAACTCTTTGGTCTTGTCTTGGGTTGCGGAAAGAGCATGTAATGGTCTTTGATTTAATGGAAGTTTTTCTGGTGGTGTTGACCGTGGACGTAGCTTTGTAAGGTGAACCACGTATATCTTGTGTTGTGGTTGTGTGTGCTTGTTTGTCTTCTATCTCTCTTATTATTTCTCCCATGTTTTGTTCAAATCACCAATTTCCCTTTGTGATCCTCTATTCCGCCGCGCTCGGGGTGCCAATTTTCCCAACATAAATCATACTCCAATTTATTTAATTACAGAAACAATTAATTCTTAATTTAGCCTACCATACTAAAAAAACATAAGGTTCTTAAGAAACAGAACTCAGAATCTAAATCCCTCAAAAATACTCCCTCCGTTCTTTTTTAATAGGCCGGTTTTGTTTTTTGAGAAAATTAAGGAAATTAAGAGAGCCAATCATTGAAAGTGGTCCTCATGATACTTGTCAATAAAAGAAGTGAAGTGAAATGGTCCTCATGACACTTGTCAGTAAAAGAAGTAAAGTGAAATGGTCCCATGACACTTGTCATCAAAATAAGTTAAGAGAAAAATGGTCTCATGAAAATAAAGTAACATTTGACTTTCCCAATTAGGAAACCAGCCTATTTTTTTGTAACATTTATTTATAGAAACCAGCCTATTATTTAAGAACGGAGGGAGTAAAAGTAGTGTGTGCCCAACTAATTAGGTTTACAGTGGAAACCAAATTTCAAGTTTGCTTATACAATAAAATGCACAAGCATGAAAACAATGTTTACATTTATGAATAAATAAAAAACCTCCAGCTACTTTTACATTTGGATGTGCTGGACACTTAAACCCAGTGAAAGTGACTGCTTGTACTTCTAAGTTCTCCGTTAATCAAATACAAACAAAGTGTACAATTGGATCACCAAACCTTGAACTTTTGCTCTTTTGATCATCATTGAACGTATATCCTTCCTTCTTGCTTTGAAAAGAAAATTCTTAAGCTCATTGACTTGGTTCAGCTTCTTGTTTGCGGCTCTAGGTAGTTTAGAGAGGAAGGAGCTACCGTGTTGTCAAAGGTGAGCGAGGCTCCCAAGGTTTACGTAAAGTGGGCCTCGCCCATAATGCGCCCAAGGTGCCTAATTCGATCGTGCGCCATTGGATTTCTCTAACTTCGTGTCCTGGACGGATTAGACCCGCCTAGGCACCACCTAATGCTTGAGAAGATTGGCTTGCCTAGTTATTCAGACTGCCAATGTTTCCGGGAGACATGGATGTGTGGATGTTAGTTTCTGAATTTTTTTTTCAGGAAAAAAAAAAAAGGTAAATATTGAAGTCTGTCCAGATGGAAGCAAAGGTGGGGTGCGTTGGGTGCACTAAAGTTTGCATATCTCAGCTATAACCTATGTTTAGCTCCGTTTAATTATAGTTTGATGGATGCATCCAAATAAAGTTCTGAGTTAAAAGTCGTAATTGTTGCGCCAAAGCCTGCGGAAGCGTTAGGTTTGCACTACTACGAGGTATCTCAATATCGCCAAGAACACAATCACACACACAAGAAGAACAAGTATTTAACGAGGTTGAATCCTCGGGAAGGAATAAGCAATTTTATATATCACCGTATAGGTTGGAATATACAAATCCTAAGCAGAGAAGAAGAGAACTCTTACTAGTTCTGGTGTATTTTCTATTCTCTCTATGGCTATTTATATACATCAATGGGACTGGACACATTCCTTAACAAGGATTACTTTCCTACAAGTATAGGGTTTCCGACTTAGCTCTAAGAGACAAACCTCTTAAGCTCTATACTTAGGACACAAGTACTTGGTTTCCTTAACCAACTATATTTCCTAATCTAGACCTTGACCGACCAACCAACAATTCTCCACCTCGGATCATGCATTCATGCATGAGACGATCAATAGATAAAATCACCTCCATCTTCCAACGTCGATTGAACCATAGCTGGCTTCCTACGTATCCTCAATAGGAATTAAACCCGACCGTAGTTCTCTCAAATGGCCTTACTAGAAGACCTCCACCAGGTTCCTAAGAACCTCTACCCCAAAAGGGCCTTTCACCAAACCGGAAGGATGTGGATCAATTTCGAACAATGTCGAAACTTGATCCCGTATACTACTTTAGTCAACATATCAATTTTGGATTGTCTTTGGTATCGATCTTCACAAGTATAATGTCTCCGTCTTCAAGAATTTCTCTCACAAAGTGAAACAAATACGTCTATATGTTTGGTTCTAGCATGATGCACTTGATTCTTAGCCAAATAAATTGCACTTAGACTATCATAATGCACAGGCAGTTGGTCTTGCACAATTCCTAAGTCATCTAGCAAACCTTGTAACCATATAGCCTCCTTAAATGCCTTTGTCACTGCCATATACTCCGTCTCCGTAGTTGAAAGCGCCACAGTAGACTGTAATATTGATCTCCAACTAATCGGTGCTCTGCTATGGTAAATACATACCCCAGTAGTTGAACATCTCTTGTCCAAATCACCAAAGATAGTCGAATCCACATACCCAACACAAAACGATTTTTCTTCTATCCTTCACAAACTCCAAGCCAACATCAACTGTACCATAAATATACCTCAAAATCCATTTCACAAGACATGCCAATGTCCTTACCGGGACAATGCATATAACGGCCGACTATACTAACTGCATGTGAAATGTCCTACTTGTACATACCATCGTATACATCAAGCTACCAACAGCCTCAGCATATGGGACTTGGGCCATATACTTTCGTTCTTCTTTAGTAGTGGGAGACATACGAGCATTCAACTTAAAACGAGCATTCAACTTTAGTACTTACGGATTTAGTTCCTTCGTAGATACCAAACATCTGTAACAATTTGTTCAAATATGCCTTCTGAGACAAACAAACCTTACCCTTCTCTCTTTCACGTTGAATCTTCATACCAAGAATCTTCTTAGCCTCTCCCAGATCTTTCATCTCAAACTCAGATGACAACTTGTACTTCAAATTATCAATCTCTTTCTTGTTATTCGATGAAATCAGCATATCATCGACATACAAGAGCAAATATAGTATACACAATGGTCATAGTGACTTCTTGTGTATGTTTGGCCTATCATAAACTGGTCAAATCGCTTGTACCATTGTCTTGGAGACTGCTTCAGCCTGTACAACGATCTCTTTAGTTTACTTACACAATCTTCTTTTCCAAGAACCTTGAACCCACTTACTTGAGTCATATAGATCTCCTCTTCTAGATCACTATGTAAGAACGCCGCCTTAACATCTAGATGAACTAGGTCTAAATCATATTGTGCTACCAATGCCAACAAAATACGGATTGATGAGTGTTTTACCACCAGAGAGAACACCTCATTGTAGTCAATCCCTTCTCTTTGGGCATAAACTTTTGCAACTAACTTTTCCTTGTAGCGTACTTGATTCACCGAAGATCCTTCTTTCTTAGCATATACCCACTTGCACCCTATGGCCTTCTTACCGTTCAGAAGCTTCATAAGAATCCATGTGCCATTCTTGTAAAGAGACTCCATCTCGTCCTTCATTGCTCCTTCCCATTCTTTACACTCTGCACCATACAACTTCTAAATAGGAAGTAGGAGTACCATCTTCAACAAATGGTAATGCATAAGCAATGTAATCATTCATCCAACCAGGCTACCTGGTTGATCTTCTCGGTTTGCTGGTTGCTATGGTCTCCGTGACCGTAGATTCTCAGTATCTTCTCTCGACTCTTGTTCCTCTTCCTCGGTGCAGTGTCACGATCATTTGAAACTTGATGAGTTACCTATCTTGTAGACCCAATGTCTTCAGGTATTCTCAAAAAATACGACTTAACTGGATTTGGTGGAGTTGCATCAATCTCCACCTGCTGCAAAGGATCATTAGTATTGGTGCTTCTGTTCTCCACCTGTCGAGAACCCCAAGACTTTACCATAGACATCTTATCAAATGTGACATCTCTACTCGTGACTATATTCTTCTCAACTGGATTCCAAATTTTGAACCCTTTCACTCCACTTTTCATACCCACAAAGATTCCTTTCACGACACGGTTATCAAGCTTGTTTTCACTAACATGATACCATGCAGGACAACTAAAGATATAAATTGAGTCATAATCATAAGCTGGTTTACCAAACCACTTCTCCATAGGAGTTTTACCTTCTAATGCAGCTGATGGCAACCTATTAATGAGGAAGCACGCATATAATCGCTAAGCCCAAAACGCTTTACCTAATCCAATTAGATAACATACATCGTACCTTCTCCAAAGAAAGTACAATTCATGCGTTAGCTACCCCATTCATTGTGGTGTCTTCTTAACTATGAAGTGCCTCTTTATCCCCTCATCCTGACATACTTGCAAGAACGGATCACTCTTGTACTCTCCACCATTGTCCGAACGTAGTACTTTGATCTTTCTTCCAGTTTGAGTCTCAGTTGTCTTTTTCCACCTCACAAAGATTTCTAGGACTTCATCCTTATGCCTCATGGTGTACACCCATACGCGCCTAGAATAATCATCAATGAACGACACAAACCAATGTTTCCCTCCTAATGATGCATTCTTGGAAGGACCCCAAACATCTGAGTGAACATAGTCAAGAACTCCACTAGTATTGTGGATAGCTGTGCCAAAGCTTGTTCTTGTTTTCTTTCCCTTTACTCTATGCTCACAAAATGCTAACTTGCAGGAGATAGCACCTTTCAACAAGTCTTGTTAAATCAACCTATGCAATGACTTCTCACCTGGATGTGTAAGTCTCATGTGCCATAAATTCGTCTTTTCGGTAGCTGCACTCTCGATGTGTTTAGAAATAGACACATCCCCTATTATTGTACTCCCAATTAAGTAGTACAAGTTATGATGACGTGTGCCCTTCATGATTACCATAGATCCAGAGATTACCTTTAGAACACCATTTTCAACGACTAACTTGTAGCCCTTAGCTTCCAAAGTTCCGAGCGAAATAAGATTCTTCTTTATGGCAGGTACAAATCTTACCTCCTTCAGCTCTCTAACCATACCATCATGCATCTTGATACGAACACTACCAATCCCAATCACCCTGCAGGTATGATTGTTTCCCATATGTACTTCTCCATCAAGTTCTTCAAAACTTGAGATCCAATCACGATATGGACATATATGATACGTTGCTCCAGTATCTAATACCCATGTACCATCTGTAATAGTACAAGATTATGGTGTCACAGTTAGCGAGAAATCAGAAGCATCATCTGATTCTTCATTGCCTTTAGCAATGTTCACCTCGGTATTACTATTATCTCCTTCTTTTGCCTTACGCTTAGTACAATCCTTAGCCCAATGACCAAAGTCATGGCATCAAGCACACTCATCTTTCTGCAGTCGCGTCCTACTCTTAGAACGTCCTCTACCTTTACCATAACCACCATTCTTTTTTCTCCTGTCTGTTGAACGACCTCTTGCAAGAAGCAAGTCATTGTTATCTTCACTTGCAAGTTCTTCACGATCCATCTTCATAAATTCCTCACTACGCAATGCTATAGTGACCTCAGCGTATGTCATTTTATCCTTGCCGTGCATTAATGCTTTAATCACGGGTTCATACTTTTCAGGAAGAGAGTTTATCAGACACAAAGCTTGTTCCTCGTCGTTGATCTTCTCATCGTAGTTAACCAACTCAGCAAGAAGTTTATTATATGAATCTAGGTGCTCGGTTAGGGTTGCACCTCTCTTCATGTTATAGCGATACAAATTCCTTTTAAGATGTATCCTATTCGCCATGTTCTTCTCAAGGTATTCCTTCTCTAGCTTTTCCCAGATCCTTAGCCGAAGTCTCGTGCTGATAATTAACTCTTACTGCAGTTGCTAAGCACCCTCGTATCGAAGCAAGACATAATTTATTCATCTTGTTCCACTTCTTTTCAGACATCTCCACTGGCTGACCTTCTATAGCTTCTTCTAGGTCAAGATGAACAAGAGCATCCATTACGTCCGTTCTCCATAAACCAAAGTTATTGGTTCCTGTAAACTTTTCTACCTTGAGTTGTGATCTATGTGAATGAATTATTTATTCTTTTGTTTCTTTATCTTTGGACTATGAATGTTCTCCTTCAGGATCGTTCGGATCAACTGGTTTATCCCCGTCAACCATTGTTCTCAAACAACCAAATATAGATAAAAAACAGAACCTTTGAGGTTAGTATTACCTCAATTAATCTTCAAAAAAATACCTTCACTTCAACTGCAATCTGAGTACCCGTATCCAAGAGCGTCTCCTTGCTGTGATACCAATTGTTGCGCCAAAGCTCGCGAAGCGTTAGGTTTGCACTACTACGAGGTATCTCAATATCGCCAAGAACACAATCACACACACAAGAAGAACAAGTATGTAACGAGGTTGAATCCTCGGGAAGGAATAAGCAATTTTATATATCACCGTATAGGTTGGAATATACAAAGCCTAAGCAAAAGAAGAAGAGAACTCTTACTAGTTCTGGTGTATTTTCTATAGTTCTCTCTATGGTTATTTATACACATCAATAGGATCGACACATTCCTTAACAAGGATTACTTTCCCTACAAGTATAGGGTTTCCTAACTTAGCTCTAAGAGATAAACCTCTTAAGTCTGCTATACTTAGGACACAAGTACTTGGTTTCCTTAACCAACTAGATTTCCTAATCTAGACCTTGACCGACCTACCAACAGTAACTAGTTGAAATTCTGACAGTAGAAACCTAAATATATATATAGTGGGAAGGTTTCATAGTGTCCCCTTCTCTGAAAACTCTCGTGAATTCGATATACGCATATGTATCTTCAAGGAACAGCTAGGTAGAAACTTAACTGCTATATATAATTCTCGTATCTTTAGACAAAAGTCAGAGTTATAGAATTCTCAGAATTTTCCTCATGGGTGGAAAAACGGCGGCCGAAGCAGCAGAGGAGGAGAGAGGTGAAGATTGTTGTTCACCAGGACCGAGAGCAGTAGCACCATGTCTTCTGAAACGTTATTTCGCAGAAGAAGGTAACATGAATCACGCTTTCTATAGTATTTGTGAACCAAATTACGAAACTAGTGAAAAATTCATACCTGAGTTGAATTGGACAACCTTTTATCAAAAACCTTCACACCAAGGTTGGTTAATTATTCTGTGCGACGACAAAGGTGAAGACGATAACTACACTCCAAGCGGGAATTATGGTGATTGTTTTCTTTGGAACCCCATGACGAATGAGAGAATTCAATTACCTGCATTATTAGAGTTTTATAAAGGTGGATATAGATTTATCGATTGTGTTTTGACCTCACCTCCTCGTACGACCGGTAATCATGTTAAACCCGATAACAACAATAATGATTCAATGGTTTTTATTTTTGGTGTATACCATGATCAAGAGGATGATAACTCTGATTACTCTTTTCTATTTTGTCGCCCTGGAGAAACACAATGGAGAATACACAGGTTTTCTGATCCAGATATCAAAGACATCATAGTAAATAGCGCGGTTAATTCTGTCCTTTGTTTTAAAGGTAAATTATACTTGATGAGTACTGATGCACGTTACGAAGATGATCACCTAGATCATCAGCTGAAGATCGAATATTTTACCAAGGATACCGATTTGACCATCTCTGTTAAGTCATTTCATGTAAAAGAAGAGGTCTTGTTTCCATTAATAGGACAAGGAGAATCAGCGTATCCTGAATCCCATTATGTGGAATCTCGTGATGAACTTTTCAGAGTTGACATGATTTACAGAAGGGGTGAAGTCATCTCGATAGATGTAGTGAGGTTGAATTTCTTCTCAATGGAATGGCAGAAGGTGAACAATTTGGGAGATCTTGTTTTATTCGTTGGCAGTCAAACCACAGCTTGTTGCTCAGCAGCTGAGCTTGGCTTCACAAAAGGTTGTTTGTATTATTTGCTCTTTGCTGATAAAAGTCTCCACAAATTTGAAATTGAAAGCACTTGTGATACAGTTACTTTGCCGAGTCTATGGCCAACCGAATCCTACTCCTGCTCAGACTGGGTTATAATGCATGTTAATGTGCAAGGAAGAGTTGACAATATGTTAGGAAGCAAAGATGGAGATAATGGCTCGTCAAATGCACTAGAAATCGGAACAAGTACTCTGGTACCCAACGATGAGAACAGAGAAGTTGAAGTTGCACACTACTGGAATAATCTCAATAAAGACAATGTTGAGGTGATAGCAAATTATCTACATGGATCAGATTATAAGCATTTTCGTTCAGTGTGTAAAGAAAATAGAACGATAATACCTATAGTACAAACGACGTCGTTTTTATCTCCTTGGCTAGTGTTCTCTAGAGACCTCAATGATACTATCTTCAATATCATAAACCCAATGTATAATAATGAAAACTACTTCATGAACCTCATGGATCTAGCAGGCTCTACCATCCGTTTTCAGAAGGGCGGTTGGCTACTAATGACGAGAAAGCATAACATATTTTTTTACAATCCCTTCACACGAGAGAAGGTGAAACTTCCAGACATGGATAGGGCTTATTGTCATTCAGTCGTTTCTTTTTCTTCCTTGCCAAATTGTTCGGACTGCACAGTTTTTGCTATGGATGAAAGGACCGACAAAGTTTATGTTAATTTCATTAGACAGGGAGAACCACATTGGAGTTCTCGTATCTTTAATAATACTAGGCACTTTGAATTCCTCAACACTGCAGTTTTTCACGAGGGGGCATTCTTTTGCGTAACTTATCATGGAAGTATGGGAGTTTTTTCTCCAAGCTATAACAATTGGAAAGTCGTCGAAAAACCCCGTGAACTTTATAGTAATTTTCAAGGGTTTTTAGTAGAGTGTGGTGGAGATCTTTTACTGGTGAAATTAGGATACCGTAAGACATCGGTTACGATTTTCAAACTTAAGTTCTCTGATATGGAATGGGTTAAAGTCGAGAGTTTAGGGGAGCATATGTTATTCGTTAGCTATACCTCATGTGTATCTGCAGTTGCTCCTAATAGCTACATGAAAAATAAAATATATTTCCCAAGGTTACATTTGAACGGTGGAGGGATCGTATTCTATTCACTTGAAACAAGTAGTTATCACTCTCTAGGGAACCAACAACAATCTGCAATGGATTTAAATGACACCAAAGGATGGTTCAGCAACTGCACTTGGATCGTACCTAACATGTCAAAGTCCACTCCTCAGGAGCTAGACTGGATCGAGAATAAGTAAGGCATAGAATTCTCTTCGTTATTTTCTAAAAGTTCACTCATTATTATTCTTCTCGAGGAATTTGCACTTGGTTTTCTTTTCCCTTTAAAGTTTAATCTAGTGTTCACATCATCCTGTTCAGCTCATACTTTGCTGTGGATTACTTATTGTTTTTCATTTGGTATTTAGTTTGAACTTTAGTTTGTTATGATCTGCCAACTGAATTTATTTTTCTTCTAGTTGCATAATAATTTGACAGTGTCCTGTTTCTTCGAGTCGTTACTTGAAAAATTCTAAATTTCATACATGCTTCTCGCAACATATTTTTGAGTTCATAAATTTCATACATGCTTCTCCGCAATAGGTGAACCTGCCTCAACCTCAGTGCGTACGACACGACCCAAAAGTGCTGGTTTTGTAGCCTAATGTGAAAATAGTAGCCTTTGAAACGAAAAAATAAGTAAAACAATGGTCCTGTAACCTACAGGTATCACTGGACAAACCTTAATCTAGAATCTTAATAGGGAACATTAGTCATCATGGCGCGGGTTGTGACTAGAAAAGGTCGATTAGCTTAGCTTGGGCCGTTGCATGTTAAAGGCTTCTTAACTATTCTTAACCAAGTCCAGTAGTAGGATCGTTCTGTAATTGACCATATGAGTTGCCTATATGGGGAAAATTGTGAGCATGTTGCATGACGTTTGAACCACATGTTGCCTTACCTTTTCCTTTTCTTATCACAATGGAATCAAACGACAAATACAATTGAAAGGAGAATGTGCCATCCAAATAAAGTTAGCTAAGCTATGTCCCTAATGTTGCGCTTTTTTATATATAAGCTTCGCATCATGTGGTTAGTGAGCATCGATAAAGAACCGTACGTACTTAATCCATACTTCTGAACTTTTCAATGGATTAAGGTCACTATTGGAAAATACCAAAATGAATGAGTATGTTCCTATATCATATAACATACTAAGAGTTGCACAAAAGTCCCATGTTATCACCAAAATAGTTACTCTTTTTTTAAAAAAAAAAATTGGAAAGGAAAGGGCCAACCAACAGGAAAAGAAAGATATGTTGATCAAAAAAGAAGAGGGTACTAAAGGCTTGTACCATCCTCAAGAGTACAAGAAGAAATGGCAAAAAGGAAAGAAGCCAAAGAAGTTACCGACAACCTCTTTGGTTACAAAAAAATCAAAGTAAAGTTTGGGCCAATTAGAGTCCCAAAAGGTAGGAGATTCTAAGTTTTGAAAAACCAAACACCAAGTGATCTTATGTTGAACAGCAACCTCAGAACTGTTCTTATTTTGAAAAGTTCTCATTTCTTTCAAGTCAGATGCCTCATAGTAAAACAGCATAATCATGAAGTCATCTGGCATAGTAAACTGCCAATTCAGGTTCTCTTTGAAATGGGCCCAGATTTTCACTGCAAACTAATAGCGTAGAGAAAAATGGTTAACTGCTTCATTTTGACAGCAAAACAGGAACCTTTAAGAGACCTCAATACACCTTTTAGCTAACATATCCTTTGTCGATCGGTAAGAAACAGATTTTAGGAGGGTAATTGTGTTCCCAAATGTACTTATAAATGTAGGCTTGATCATTGTCAGGAGTTTCTTGAATAAGAGAATCATATGTAGATTTTACGGTGAAAATGCCATGAGCCTAAAGGTCTAAAGGTCTGGACTGCTTCAAGGGGATTAATACTTCTAATGTAATAGTGGGATGGGAACACTTCTTTTTAAACCCCCACTAATTTAACTCTTGTTTTGGGTTTGTTCTTGGGTTTTTACTTTTGTTCTTGGGTTTTTTCTTTTGTTCTCCGTTCCTTTTCTTTGTTGGATTTCAGCTAGTTTCTCTAACCTTTAATTAAACTTTATAGAATAGTGGTTTTGTATAATTTCATTCTTTCAATTTATCCTCTTTTCTTTGCCGAGCAAAAAAATAAATAAAATTGCAACAAGGTACAATGTACGTTAATGCACCTGTCGTTCCACGACCGTGGAACTAATAAATCCAACCTACGACAGGAAACACATTGGAAAGAGGAATGACCGATCAAAGTTAGCTACGGTTTCTTAGTTATGTTGTGCCTTTTTTTTTTTTTGATCGGTCAAATAGAAAATTCATTGAAAAAAATGTACTTAGGGTGTACCTTAACCCAATGATTACAACCGAACAAAAAAAGGGGAACCGAAAGGGGATTCGGCTGCCCAAGAAGAAAGATACAAAAATAAAAACCATATTACGGAGACCGCTATAACGAATCCCATAAAGAAATCACCATATTTGCAGTAAGCTCTAACATATTTGTATTCGATTCGGCCCAAAAGAACGCTTGTAATTTGATATCTCTAATGAGGCTTACTAAAGTTTTCTTTTTGTTATCAAAGGTTCTTGCATTTCGTTCTTTCCATATACACCACCATATTGCAACCGGGATGTTGTTCCATATTCGACTAAGTCTTTCATCTCCCCAATTAAACTTCCAAGCCTCCATAGATGTAACGATATTAGGGTCGTATGACCATACAAAGTGGCACCCTTCAACAAAGTAGTCCCATATTCTCCGGATTCTCCAAACAACATTGATTGGATAATCCGGCTCACCTTGATCGTCGTTGTCTTTAAAACCATCCTTAACCGTATATTGACCATGCCATGATCACTACCAACCCAAATTCGGGTATCCATAACCCCTTCTTGAATAGATATGGAAGAAAGAAGATTTGATATAGATAACACCTCACTTGTAATGGTTTGAGAGTATCTTTGTCTAGACATAAACGCCCACCTTCCCTCACTTCATACATACTAGCCACAACAAACTCCTTGGTCCTTGAAGCTTCATAAGCCAAAGGAAACATATCACATAATCTTCCTTCACCAAGCCAAAAATCTTCCCAAAATCTAGTTTTTTTACCCGCTCCAATCTTGAATCTAATACTTTTGTTGAAATCTTCAAGTTCTTTATAGATATTGAACCACAAGCTACCACCTTTCGATCCTTTGGGTTGAGAGTTTCCCAACCGGTAAATGTTTCGCCAAACTTTTCAACTATGAGCTTCCTCCACAACGCATCTTTCTCTACACCAAAGCGCCACCACCATTTTTTGAGCAAAGCCGAGTTCACTTGCTTAGTTCTTCTTATACCAGTAAATAAACTGGGAATGTAGAGTCCAGACTTCTCCACCATCATCATGTGGTGAATGCCATTTATTGTCTATGATATTCTTTACTAAGATTGAATTCTATCTGCAGACGATTTTAATTCTTTTTTGTAGCTTTAATTGTTTGAGCAATTCAAGGTGCATTTAAACAAACAAATATAGGTTGGATGTCTAAATGGAAATAGTACATGATCTTTTCTTTGCCAAACCCAATGTTCATCTTCAGACGACTTCGTATGTCTCATAAAGACATTGAAAGCACCTTTACCTTGCATTTCCTTCATCATCTGTCGCATTATATATATTTGGGAAGGGACCATTACACCGTATAATCATTAGCCAATCAAACAAACAAACAAACAAAAAATTACGAAATGGCAGTGTACCCAATAAGCTGGAAAAATAGGTAGTCTTCACTCTTCAACCTATTGGCTGATCGCACTTCTCTGAGGAAACCATTTCTCTAAAGGGTGTTAAATGGATGGGCACGGAAAATTAGTTTAAAGTTCACGGGCGCATCCATTTTATCGGTGAAAATTTCTCCCAAACCCATAATTGTTGAAATTTTTGTTAATCTCTGATTTTCTTCTTATGAGTTTTCTTTTTCCTTTTTTTTTTCACTCTAGATCGATCCCTGTATATCTTCTAATTTACCGATAAGTTTATAGATTTGGATTACAACAATGACTCTGTTTGTTTAATACTGAAAATGGGTCGAAACAGGATTTGGTGAAGATCGATGGAAATTCAGGTTGTTGGTTGTTAGATCGAAGATGGGTTTGATGTGAAGATGGGTTCGAATTGAATTTGAACCAGAAATTGAAAGCACTGATGATGTCCCCATTAACATCTGGTATTGAAACAGGGAAATTAGGGTTTCGATGAGGATCAAATACTAAGTTGGTAATGGTTCCTGTGGATGTAAATGTGAGTCTGGGTTCGGGATTGAAGCAAATGAAGCTTAGGTTTAACTCAAATCTGAACTTGCATCAATATAGTTTGATATTGGAGTTGATTCAGGGAATTACAAGCTGCAACAGTGAGAGATGGAGGAACAGAAAATGGATCCGGTGTTGGTTAATAGAGAAATCTTATACAGTTGATTTGAGGAGAAGATGGGTATGCTGTGAAACTGTGCCGTCAAGAAGAGATTAGTGATGGACTGCAACTAAGAATCACCATCACAATGGAATGAAAATTACTTCTGCTTCTTATGTTATGCAGTCGTGAAAATGGATGCATAACCTGTTATGTATCCGAAAATATGACTGCATAATGCTTTATGCATCGAGAAAATTGTTTCACAATCTTTTATGCATTGAGAAAATAGATGCATAACCTGATATGCATCCGTAAATATGGATGCATAGTGCATTATGCATCAATTTTTTATGCACGCACTAAAATCAACCAAAACAATGGTTACATAACTTGTTATAGATGCATAATTTGTTATGCAGTCGAGAAAATGGTTGCATAATTTGTTAGGCGTCTGCAGAATGTGTTATGCATCTTTTTTAGTGGCAACATAATGGTTACGTAGTCAGTTTTCGAAATTTTGCCTAAAATGATGATCACCTCTGATTTTTTCGTGATAAACAAAAATTTAATATTGTTGTTTGTACTCGTTGCGTAGCTTTCTTAAAAAGATTTGCAACGATATAAAATTTGTAAAATTCCAAGGCGCGGATTTTTGGATGTGTTATATCCAAGTTGCGTTGCCAATTATACCCCTGATGCATAACCCATCATGCAGACATTTTTAATAATTTCATATAATTATGGGTGTCACGGTACCTAAAATTAATTGTGGGCCTGAGAATGAGAATATTATTTTTTTTGGGCATGCGCCTAATTTTCGCAAACCTAAAAAGCAAGCAAACATACAAGAAAAATTGACCTTGTTTATATAAGGTGCGAGGTCAATATATATAAGGAAGATTTCATATATAGCGGCCCTTTTTCCTCAAATTCCAAATACACAAAGATATCTTTCTTTATAATAAGAGACCCCAAAAGATGCCACATGTCGACACCACAATCAATCTTAATTTTGGTGAAGCCACCTCATCATAGAAATCCATGTCATCACTATTTGATTGGTTGAATTTATTAGAAACAATCCAGTAGGCAACCCAACAGTCACAATACAAAAGAGGTTCCTTTTTAGGTGTAAATACTGAATTGTAAGGATACTTCCATTAAAAGATATCTTTCCTTATTATTAGTCAACTGATGCATCTTTACACCAACCATTCTTTCCCAATAGAACCAGAGAAAAATATTTAACGAAACCAAGTTAAGCGAGAGTCCACTAGAATTAACCTTACCGATGAATACTTGCGAGTTCTTTTATGCCCGTCACTCTTTACTCTTAAGATGCAACTTAGAGGTACGTATGTTTGATGGTACATACGTTCATTTCTTTGTGAACCCATCATAGGACAGTTTTTCCAATCAAGACATTATCTTTCCCTCTTTCACCGATATAAGATAAGCCTATTTGAAATGGAGTGGTTG
The DNA here is from genome assembly GCA_023531295.1 of Papaver armeniacum. Taxonomy (NCBI): domain Eukaryota; kingdom Viridiplantae; phylum Streptophyta; class Magnoliopsida; order Ranunculales; family Papaveraceae; genus Papaver; species Papaver armeniacum. Next base: position 358,471 of record JAJJWW010014968.1, on the reverse strand, counting down.
ATTATCGCAACAGACAGAAAGCAAAGAACGCATCCCTATTGTGAAGCGTTGTCAACAGACACACCAAAAGACGCATCATTGCATCCTATTGTGAAGTGTTGTCAACAGACACACACCAAAAGACGCATCATTCCTAAAAAAGGCTCAAGCAAAATGATACATTCTATATATTCTTTTGAAAAGAAAAGTCCCTTTTGCAGTTTCCAAACTGTTTTCCCGATCGCTTTGTGGATAGAGGTAAGAGTCGTACTTTCTTTTTGTTGCATGTCATGTTTGATAAAATTCTCATTCATAATCTGACTTCGAATTTTTGAATCATTTGTTGTACGCAAAATAGTTGACAGCCTCCAGTACTTAGTATGTAATTATAAAGGCCACATGTTTGATAAAATTCATGAAAAATATATATGTTTAATCTCAAAATTTGAAATTGTGTCTGCTGGTTGATAATTTCCATTGGTTTTTGTGTTTTCAAAAGTGGAAACTTTATTTTCAGGCCATTACATTAAATTCGCTACTTCTCTAATGAGAATCGATCCGGTCCAATATAGCCTTCATTTCTATCATTTTTCCAGGTAACCTCAGCGTATCTTTCTCGCTAAAGAATATCGATCTAAAAATCAGATTTGCTGTGTGATTTCTTTTTAACTACTATGTATATGATTCTTGCACATAAATAAATTAACCTTTGAACTACTAACAACATTTGTAACTATGATCAGGTGACAGTCATGATCTGATCTTACATCAAAATGGGTACTAGATCTTAGTAATGGAAATAGTTCGGAAATTGTACCCACAGATATGGAAGAAACATCTTACATCAAAATGTAACAATTGGAATTTGTGTGCCAGCCAGATTACGTATTGATCTATGGTGACGACATACATCGACACATGGAAGAATTGGGAGCAGAATGACATCCCGAGACTATAAGATGGTGCATCTTAACAGATGGTATTGTACAAATTGATATGAGTAAATGAAGCCGACAATAATTATATTGTAAGATGGTGCATTATATATGAAAGTGGAGATGGTCAAAGAAGTAAACTGATAGATAAATGCTTCATTAATTGGATCTACGTTATGATGGTAAGAGTATGTAGAGAATGGAAATGACATTCAAGACCAGTGGACATGAACGAAAAGCCACAATATCCCTTCAAAATTAGATGGTGATCCTTCCTCCATTTTATTCAAGGTATAATATTTGTACAACTTTGCCTTTCATTTCTTCTTGACCTTCTTTTTCATGTCCATTCACATGGACTTCTCTGTAAATTCTTTTATAGACTATAACTTGATCTCTCTACAATAATATATAACGACGACAAAAAATGGTAGGAGGCGATGGAAGAGGAAGGTACTTTGTCATCCAGCAAGTTATCATGTGAAAGGTTCATATCTGATGAAATTCTGCTTCCACAAATTTTTTTTTTTTTACAAAATGAAGATGTGAAGCCAAAGTTCACTGAAAACATGAAACACTTGATGACTACTTATTTTTGGGTTTGTAGTTAAGAAGTATCATCAAATACGCATCAAATGTTCCCATGTCATTACCATCTCATCTTAGTCACTCAAAAAGACACCAAAATCTCATTAGTCACTTTGAAAAGGTACATTTGTGATTAAGCCGCATCATTAATTGCACCTTTCCAAGTCATTGCCATATCAGCCTACCTAACCAAACGGACACAAAAACCTCATCAGTCACCTTAAAGAGGTAGTACATGTTTGCGGATACGTTCTCTTTCAAGAATTACTAGCAACATATGGATCACTATGGTAACATTTTCACCAACAGCTAATAGCCATAACTCTTTGTCAACAGCCACAATTCTTCAAGCACTACGCATATATTTTATAGATCATGTATGAATGAATCTGTTTATTTTTGGATTTTCAGATGTACGGTTAATCATTGGATCCATAGAAGAGGATCGAGATGTCCAACGGAATACGAGGATGAAACAGAGGCAAATATCCGGTGCGTATGCACCGGGTTAGAAGCTTGTATATATATATATATATATATCTCCGAGGAACAAGATCCAAACTTACCGTATCTTTAGGGGAAAAAAAACAAAAGAAGAAGAAGAAAGTGTTATAGAATTCTCTGGATTTTCCTCATGGGTGGAAAGACGGCGGCCGCAGCAGAGGAGGAGGAGAGAAGTGAAGATTGTCGTTCACAAGGACCGAGGGCAATAGCACCATGTCTTCTGAAATCTTATTACAAAGACAATCACGCTTTCTATAGTATTTGTGAACCAAATTACGAAACTAGTGAAAAATTCAAACCTGAGTTGAATTGGACAACCCTTTATCAAAAACCTTCACACCAAGGTTGGTTAATTATTCTGTGCGACAACAATGATGAAGACGATGACTACACTCCAAGTGAGAATTATGGTGAAGACGATGACTACACTCCAAGTGGGAATTATGGTGAAGACGATGACTACACTCCAAGTGGGAATAATGGTGAAGACGATGACTACACTCCAAGTTGGAATTATGGTGATTGTTTTCTTTGGAACCCCATGACGAATGAGAGAATTCAGTTGCCTACGATACTAGAGTTTTGTAAAGGTGAATATGGATTTATCGATTGTGTTTTGACCTCACCTCCTCGTACGACCGGTAAGAATCTTAAACCTGATAACAACAATAATGATTCGATGGTTTTAATTTTTTGTGTATACCATGATCACGAGGGCAATAACTCTGATTACTCTTTTCTGTTTTGCCGCCCTGGAGAAACACAATGGAGAATACACAAGTTGTCCGATCCATATATTATAGATTTAACAATATTACAGCGCCAGCCTGAGGCTATCCTTTGTTATAAAGGTAAATTATATGTTATGTGCAAGGATTATCATCACGTGGATGATAATGTAGATTATCTTCTAGAGATCGAATACTTTACCGAGGATACGGATTTGAGCATCTCTATTAACTTACTCCAATTAAAAAAGGTCGTGCTTCCATTAGTAGGACAAGGAAAATCAGCATGGGCCAGCTCGCGTTACCTAGAATCTGATGATGAAATTTTCATGGTTGACCTAATTAAAAGTAAAGGTAGTATGGAAGTCATCTCGATAGAAGTGGTGAGGTTGAATTTCTTCTTAATGGAATGGGAGAAAGTGAACAGTTTCGGAGATCATGTTCTATTTGTTGATGATAATAATCACACCATAGGTTGTTGCTCAGCGGCTGAGTTGGGTTTCACAAGTGGTTGTTTGTATTATCTAGTCGGGTCTGATCGAAATATGATCCACAAATTCGAAATTGAAAGTACATGTCATACAGTTAATTTTCCATGTATAGGGCCAGCACGAACCTTCTCCTGCTGGAATTGGGTTATACTGCATGCTAATGTGCAAGGAAGAGAGAACAAACTGTTAAGCAAAGATGAAGAAAATGCGCTATTTAGTTCATCAGGAATAAGAACAAGCACTACGGTTGCTATTGACGAGAATCAAGATGGAAATTACAAAGTTGGGGGAGTGGAAGTTGCCAGCTACTGGAGTAATTTAAATGAAGACATAGTGTTGGTGATAGCAAATCATCTTGATGGATCAGATTATAAGCATTTTCGTTTAGTGTGTAAAGCAAATAGAGCTATAATACCAAAAGTACGAAAAGCATCATTCGTATCTCCATGGCTGATGTTCTCTAGAGACCACAATGATACTATCTTCAGTGTCATAAACCCGATGTGTAATGATGAAAACTACGTCATGAACCTCTCTGGTCTAGCAGGCTCTACAATCCGTTTTCAAAAGGGAGGTTGGCTGCTAATGACGAGAAACCATAACATATTTTTCTACAATCCATTCGCACGAGAGACTGTGAAACTTCCAGACATGAATAGGTCTTATTGTTATTCCGTTATGTCTTTTTCTTCTTTGCCGATTTTTTCAGACTGCATTGTGTTTGCAATGAATGAAAGGAGAGACCAAGTTTATATTGATTTCATTAGAAGGGGAGAAGCACATTGGAGTTCTCGTATCTTTAGTAACACTAACGTCGAAAGGTATATGCATTTCCTTGATACCGCAGTTTTTCACAATGGGGCTTTCTTTTGCGTAGATTACGATAGAAATATTGGAGTTTTTTCTGCTAAGGATAACAGTTGGAAAGTTCATGAAAAAACAAGTGAGATACTATTTGATCGTTGTCCAAGTTTCTTAGTTGAATGTGCTGGAGATCTTTTATTAGTGAAAGTTGCATTAAGATATCCCAACAAGACGCCGGTTAGGATTTTTAAACTTAATTTCTCTGATATGGAATGGGTTAAAGTTGAAAGTTTAGGAGAGCATATGTTATTCGTTAGCTACACCTCCTGTGTATCTGCAGTTGCTCCTAATAGTTACATGAAGAACAAAATTTATTTCCCAAGATTATATCTAAACGGTGGAGGGGTGGTATCCTATTCTCTTGAAACAAGTAGTTATCACTCTATAGGGAGCCAGCAATCTGCAAAGGATTTAACTGACACCGAAGGATGGTTCAGCAACTGCACTTGGATCACACCTAATATGTCAAAGTCCACATCTCAGGAGCTCGACTGGATCGAGAAACCTTTTTCAAGTAAGGTATAGTTTTCTCTTCATTATTTTCTAAAAGCTAGATCAACGTTATTCTCTCAAGGAATCTGGACTTCGTTTTCCTTTGCCTTTAAAGCTTAATCTATTGTTGACATCATCCAGTAGATATAGTTCAGCTCATACTTTCTGTGGATTAATTGTTGTTTTTCATTTGGTATTTAATGTGAACTTTAGTTTGTTATAAGTTTTTTTTTTTTTTTTTTTTTTTTTTTTTTTTTTTTTTTTGATCGATAGCTTTAGTTTGTTATGAGTTACCATGCACCTGAATTTACCTTTCTTTTAGTTTTGTAATGCAGTATCCTAGTTCCTTTGAGCCAATTGCTTGACGAATTCTGAATTGCAACATATTTTTTTCAGTTCACGAATTTCATACATGCTTCTTCACAACAGGTGAACCTGCCTTAACCTCAGTGCCGAAAAATGATGGTTCTGTATCCTAATGTGAAAGATATAGTAGGCTTTGAAAAGAAAAAATAAGTAAAATTGTTGGTCCTGTAGCCCATGGGTATCACTGGACAAACCTTAATCTAGAATCCTAATCGCAAACTCTAGTTGTCATGCCGTGGGTCGAGACTAAGCAAAGTTGATTAGCTTTCGCTGCGACCGTGGCATGCTGATGGCTTCTTAACGAAGTCCAGTAGTAGTAGTAGGGTGGCTAGATGTAGAAAATCTGCATCTGACCATGTACAATAGGACTTGGCTATATGGGGGAAATTGTGATCATGTTAACGAACCAACTTTCAAATATTAATTTAAAAAAAAAATCGTGAACATAAATTTTCCTAAAGCATTTTAAAAGGATAGATGAGCGACTAATTTTGATGTTTAAATTTGAATATGAATTGTTTTTTTTTTTGTTTTGACACGCACAGCTGGGTTAAGGAGACCCAAACCAACAAAAAAAAAAAACTCAAAGAAAAAGAAAATAAAACAGGAAAGAAACCTACCTACTCCTAACTTTTTTCATCCTCAGAATCTCTTTCTGGGAAGCATCATCAGCCAAAATCTCCTTGAGCTCAGGAGAGAAATTATCTTCTTTTATCTCTACCCACTCACCAAGTAGAATGTAAACCCGGACAGTGATCGGAACCCCGTTTGACTCTTTGTAGCAATGAGAGACCTTCCAACCATGAAAACAAGTCTTCAAAGTCTTGATTCTTCTCCAAATTTGTAGCACTGGCCAAGGAGGAACCATATCAGAGTTTGTAAGCAGATTATAGACCACCATAGAATCAATAGAGATATGAACACTAGATGCTCCTTCTTTTTTTGCCATTTTAAGGCCTAATTCCAACCCTTACATCTCATGAGCAACCACCGACATGGGAGGTCCACCACCACTAGCAGCAGCAATCACTGCACCACCTGCCTTTCTAAGAATAGCACCAAATCCTCCAGAATCCTCTCTGAGAGACCCATCAGAATTTATCATAATATCTGGATCGCAAGGGACCTTCCAAGTACATTTGATAAAATCTGGAAAAATAAAAGAACAATCAATGCTCCATCTCTGCATAAAATTTCTAGCATGCGTACTCTCCATCTCCTGATGACTAGAAGCTGAGATTTTAAACCTAACTTCTTGCACTATAAGAAAACTGACAACATCAGTTGAAGCAAACTGAGTTCTGAAGACCCTGTTGTTTCTCTCCCTCCACAAATGGTACATAAAACCATTAAGCACAATCTTTTTAACAGTAGAGATACAGCTGGTCCCCTTGAAAGAACCAATGCACCAAGCAATCTCCTCATCCCAGCTATTCTCCATCTCCTTGACATAACCCATTTTAAGAAGCAAACCCTTCCAAATAATGGCATCAAAAGGACAAGCATGGAAAAGGTGGTCCTCAGTCTCAGGACTACTATGACATAAGATACAACTATCATCTTGAATCACACCCCACTTTAAGAGTTTATTTCTAGTTTTCAGTCTCTTTTGCATACCAAGCCAAGAAATAAACGAGTGTCGAGGAATATGGTTTTTAAACCAAACAAGACAGTTCCAGGGAGGTTTAATGTTATGTGAAGATAAACACCTGTAATTTTCTTTCATTGAGAACTGACCTAATATTCCTGGATTCCATATGAAAGTATCAGCATCAGCAACATTAAAATCAACAGTAGATAGCTCAGTCACAGCTTGCACCACATCTTCTTCCATACTATCAGGATAGACCCATTTTTCATCAGTAATGAAATCAGCAACTCTTCTCAATTGAGTTATCCCCAAAGCTTCAAGCACACGTGGCTCAACCCAATCTTCAATTCTGCGTTTAGGATGCCAATTATCCTTCATAAAGTTCAAAGAAGTCCCATCACCAATAATCACTCCAATAAATTGCCTGGCAAGATCTCTATGATCTAAAATTCTTCTCCAGCACCAAGAGGCTTCTTGAGGTACATTTAATATCCAAAAATCTTTATCCTTTATTTGATTACATTTTACCCATTCAGTCCAAATAGTATTTTTACCAGAAATAAGGTCCCAAATGTGCCTCAGATTAGCAGAAGCATTGGTAAACTCTAAGTCTTTAACACCCAAACCACCTTCCTCATAAGGATGACACACACTAACACAACTGATAGGACTATGCTTCTTCCCCATATCTGGACCATCCCAAAGAAAACTTTTAAACTTGGTATTTAGTTCTTTAATGACCCTCTTGGGAAGGACAAAACAAGAACACCAGAAAAAAATCATTCTAGCCAAAACAACCTTTATGAGTAAGGCTCTACCAGGATAAGCTAAGAAAATAGTCTTCCAAGATTTAATCCTAATATCAACTTTATTGAGCAGAGGGATGCAATCTTTATAGGATAATCTTGTAGAAAGTAAGGGGACACCCAAGTATCTAACAGGAAGCTCACATTTTGTACAGTCCAGGCAAAGAACAATTTGATCCAAAACCTTTTCATTGACAGCTGAAGAAAGACAGAAGTCTTAAGTTTGTTCATGACTAAGCCAGAACAATTACTAAATTGCTCAAGAGCACAATTTAAAATCTCAGCTGCTTTCACATTCCCTTTGAAAAAAACCAAAATATCATTAGCAAAACATAAATGAGTTAACCTTGTAAGCTTGCATCTTGGATGAAAACCAAAGCTTTGAATATTCACTTGATGGAGAAGAGAAGCACTGAAGATTTCCATAACCAAAACAAACAAATAGGGTGAGAGAGGACAACCCTGCCTTAGACCTCTTTTGGCACCAAAAAACACATAAGGGGAACCATTAACCATAACAGAAAACCGAGAAGTAGAGAAGCATAGAGATCTAATCAATAAATTTAGAAGGAAAACCAACTCTTTGCAGCACCCAGACAATGGCCTCCTAACTTATTGTATCATAAGCTTTCTTTAAATCAACTTTTAGAGTAAATCTTGGAGTTCCTTTGGTTCTATGATAATTTCTAACAATCTCATGAGCCACCATAATATTATCTTGGATTGATCTCCCATATATAAAAGCAGATTGATTGGGACTAATTAGACCAGACAAAACATGCTTCATCCTTAAAGATAAATTTTTTGTGATGCACTTGTAAATGACATTATAGCAAGATATGGGTCTAAAATCAGAAACTGAAGAAGGATTTTAAATCTTTGCAATAAGAGTAATGAAAGTTCTATTTACCTCTCTAAGCAACTTGGATTTAGAGAAAAAATTCTGAATGGCTGCAACAAAATCATCCCCAACAACCTCCCAACAAGCTTTGAAAAAGTGGCAGGAAAACCCATCTGGCCCTGGAGCTTTGTTAGAACCAATTAAAGCTAAAGCATTCATCACTTTCTCTCTAGAAACATCCTTAACCATCTCACAAATATCATCTTGATTAACACAGCAAGGAATATTTATGTTTTCAAACTGAGAACTCTGATCACCACTATTGGTTTGGGAATCAAACAGAGAACAGAAATAATACACACACTCATTTGCAATAGAAATATCATCCTCAAGTTTTTCATTTTCATCATTATAAAGCATGAGAATATTATTTCTTGATCTTCTCTCTTTTAGAGAATTATGAAAGAAAGAAGCATTTGAATCTCCTAAATGCAGTTGCTTAATTCTTGAATTTTGTTTAGCCTCTGCTTCTTCATATCTTCTTAATTTGGCATACTCCTGGATATAGACCCTTTCCCTACCTGCTGAATCTTGATTGAGAGGTTGTTCTTGGAGTAACTTTTGAGTGGTATCTAAAACCTCCTTAGCTTGAATAACTTGAGCAGAGACTGACCTATATCGGGCTTTCTTCCACAAGCTAATACCCTTCTTAGCTCTCTTAAGTTTAGTCACTAAGACATACATTGATTTCCCTAACCGATTCCATCCAAATTTTCCTTATAAGATTCATGAAATCCCCCTCTTAAGTAAGATAATTGTAGAACCTAAATGGGGGAGGACCATGCTTCCTCTTTTCAAAGATAGAAACCACACCAGGAGAATGATCAGAAATTCCTGGTACAAGAAACTCATCAGAAGAATTATGAAAGTATTGAATCCACTGAATATTAACAATAACTCTGTATATTTTTGATCTTATAATACCTCCATGTTGTTGACAGTTGTACCAAGTATAACAACAACCAGTGAAAGGCAAATCAAACAAATGGGAAACATCAATACAACTCTGAAAGTCAGCATAATGATGAGGCATCACTTCAGCTCCTCCCACCCTATCATGAGGGTAAAGTAGAGAATTGAAATCTCCTAGAAAAACCCAAGGTTTACTATTGAAACTAGCAAAAGCTTTCAAAGAATCCCAAAGACTAACTCTTGAAAGGTAATAGTTGTCACCATACACAAAGGTAGCAATAAAGTTGAACTTGGAATCATAAGAAACATCAACAAAAATGGCTTGAGAAGATAAATGAATTAAAGAAACTTGAATAACAGAAGGATCCCATCCAATCCACACTCTACCACTGGAGCTGACAATATCATTATCTAAAAATTTCCAAGAAGGATTAATATTATTTCTAATTTTACTTTTATTCTCTACTTGAACATGAACTTCAAGAATCCCAATCATTGAGAGGGCATTATTCCTAATTAAATTTTTTATTTCAAACTGTTTTAGAGGATCATTTAGGCCTCTAATATTCCAATTTCCTATTTTAAACATTATTTAGATTTAGAAAGGGGAGAAGTACCTCTTGCAGATTTCTTTAGATCTGCAATTCTAGGAAGAAGATTTGAGTTCACAGCATTATTGAGAAAACCCTTCTTTGGAAAATGAGCTCTGGAACTATTTTCACCAACTTGCGCCAATGAAGACCCCACTATAGCGGCACCCATATTTTCATTGTTGTGCTCAGGAACAGTTTCATGATGTGTATCATTCATATTATCCAGTAGAATAAATTTGTTATTAAGCAACATCTCATTTGGTGTATTCATTTGAACAACAGGCACTTCATTTAAAACAGGATGATCCAAGTTAACATTTACTGTCCTGAAATCCTCCTCCATTAAAACATTTTGAGCTTGTACATTTTCTTCAACAACCATTGCATCCTCAGAGAACAAGAGGTATCATCCCTGGTATCTCTACCCCTTTTTGTGGATTTAATAATCCATCCCTCAGCATCCACAGTCACAGCAGGTTTTTTAGGAATCCATTTCTCTACTATCTTTGGAGTATTAACCACTTTCTTTGGACATCTTGCACTAGAATGCCAAAAAGTTTTGCAATCCAAACATCTTGGTGGATTCCAAGTGTACTCCACCTTTACTTCAATTCTGTCTTTACCATCAATCACCAGGGGAATGATAGCAGGGAAATCACAATCAACATCGATTTCAACACACACTCTTGCATAACTCATCCTAGTTCTGTTTAGTGTTTGTTGATCCATCATAATAGGTACCCCTATATTACTGGTTATCATACTCAACCCCGTGGCATTCCACATATAGAGAGGAACATTCCTTAAATTCAACCAGATAGGAATAGTTCTCAATTCTTCCATATCTTTTTCAATAGTTTTTGACCAAGGTCGAATAAAGAATAACCTATTTTGAATATAGATTGATCCATGTTCAAGAGCTTGAACACGGTCCTCTTCATTATCAAATTCAAACAAAAATAAACTATCCCCATTAATGGTTACCCGTAAATTTCCTTTAGGTTTCCAGGCCTTGAGAACATCATTTCGAACCACATAATAAGAAAGTCTTCGTCCAACAAAAACCCCTGCTACAAAATCCTCGCAACGACGAATTTCTTCTTTAAAAAACTGATGAGGATACAGGAGTAATTCTCTCACCATTAACCATTTGAGGAGGAAAAAACTTCATCGAAGCTTCAAGATGCAATTCTTGTTTCTTAGGGAAAAGAGTAGAAGCCCAGGCTTTACATACTGGCTTACTAGGAGGAAACTCTTCAAAACCAGGAGGAATCAAAGAATCACCATCAGAGACAACTACAAGTTCAGACCTAAAATTATCTTCCCTACCAGAACCCTCTACCCTTTGGGAAGGAGAAGATAGAGGTGGAGTTGGTTTCGTAACCATCATAACAACAAACCCCTCATAGATCTAAGCAAAATAACCAGAGATTGAGAAAAATTGGATCGAAAAAAAGTAAAAACGATGAAGAAAACCAACCTTGACTATTGGTCCAAATCGCCGGCACTTTATTTTTCAGTCTCTATCAATTTGAATATGAATTGTTGTATTCCATATAGTCTTAAATTTTATCTAAGATTGTACGTACGTAGTATATCTTTTCTTTGCCAAATCTAACGTTCATTTTCACTCTTCTTATATCTCATGAAATTTTGGAAGCACCTTTACGCTACATTTTCTTTGTTATCTGTGGTATATATTTTGAAAGAGACCATTAACATGTAGCGCCTTGCGACACAGATTTTTCTTTCTTCCAAAATTACATGATCCAGGGAGTAGGCAAAACCCAACCGAGAGCAAGATCATTCTTGTCAAGATTCGATTGCACTTGTGATTCCCTCTATTAATTAGGATAGACTCTTTCTCTGATGAAGAAGAAGTCTCTTTACTCGGGAGTTTTTCCTCTTGAAGATTTCACTCATGGTCCTCTTTCCTCTCCGGGTGCAAGATCAATCTTGTCACGATTCTGACGAAGAAGAAATCTTATTTTCCCTCGATCTAACTTTGCCTCCTGCCAGACCCAACCGAGTGCAATATCATTCTTGTCAAGATTCAGTTGCACTTGCAATTCCCTCTTTTAGTATCGACTTTTTTTTTTTTTTTTTTTTTTTTTTTTTTTTGCACTTGCGAGGTCATTGTAAAGATTTTCTTTTCATTGTGCTCTTGGAGCATTGGATGGCTTGTTTTTGTAGCACTGTAACTTCTTTTCTTTTCTCTTAGTTGTGGAGTTGTTGCCTATGTGTAGTAGTGAGTAACTGTATTTTTCACACTGTGTAACTATTTCTATCACACATTACTTTCACATGTGTATTCCGTGTGTTCTGTTATGACTGTTAGTCAATCTGTCTTGACTAACTCTTTTCTTGTTTTTCCTTTTCTTTAACTGACTATTAAATGTCAGTTGTATTCTCATGTTTAGTGCAATGGATGTTTAATCAATAACTCAGTAACAATTACGGTATCAGACAGAGAAAGAAATTCTTTCTCTGGGTTTTTATATCTGTTCTTCCGCTCATTCTAGATTTCTTTCGTTTTTCTCTGATTCTTCTTTTTTGATTCATTATTCAATCTTTATTTTGATCAATCTTTAAATCTGTTCTTTCTGTTTTCTCTTCAATGGAAAATCCTACATCCAATTTCATTACCAAAGTCTCTTTAAATCAGTTGACAAATTTCGTAACCCTAAAATTGAAAGAAGATAACTACATTACATGGAAGAATTTGATGTTACCAGTTATTCTAAGGTATCGTCTCATGAAATTTCTAGATGGATCTTTTGAATGTCTTCCTCAATTCACAAACAGACGTAATCAAGAAAATGGAATTGAGAATCCTCTCTATAGGGAATGGATTGATGAAGATATTTGTATCACTAAGTGGATCAAATCGACAATCTCAGAATCGGTAATTGCTTACTTCTCTAGATCGACTACCTCTCATGAACTCTGGCAAAGTATTGAAGATAGGTTTGATCGATCTTCTGCAACTCATTCTCTTAAACTGCGTACTCGCTTATTTGCAATCAAACAAGGTGATAAAACTGTGCCTTCTCTTATTAATGATAGTAAACTCCCCTCTGATCAATTGGATGCTTCTGTTGATGTTGTTTCTGACAAAGATATTGTTGTTATCACTCTTGCCGCTTTAAATTCAGATTATATCCCTTTTGTTACCACTATGAGACATAGATATCCTCCAGTTACTAGTGTTGAACTTCATAATAACCTACTGAGTGAATAAAGTGTAGTTACTGATAGAAATAAGGCTATAATCACTGAATCTCAAAATCGAGCTTTTGCTGCTCAATTACATAATTTTAGACCTTTTGGTGGTGCTAGTCGTGGTTATAATCCAAGTTATAGGAGAGGTGATTATAATCCGAACTATGGAAGAGGTAGTTCTAATCCAAGTTATGTGAGAGGAGGTAGATCAGGACTTTTACCAACTCCAAGACCTTCTTTTCCTACACCAAGACCTTTTTTTTCCTACATCAGTTAAACCTCCTGCTCATCTATCATCTATTGACACAAAACCTTGTCAGATTTGTAAGAAATATGGACATGATGCAAATTAATGCTGGAATAGGATGAATTTTTCTTATCAGGGCAGACAACCACCTAAGAATCTGCAAGCTATGTTGGCCTCAGCTAATATTTTGGGTAAAAATCCTGGGTACATGGATTCTGGAGCAACACATCATCTGATTTCTGATCCTACTAATCATGCATCTACTTCTTATCATGGTGGAGAAGTCATTACAACTGCTAATGGGGAAGGTATGTCAATTCTAAATACTGGGAATTCTAGTCTATCTGTTCCTTCTACAATTTTTTCTCTCAATCAAATCTTGCATGTTCCCAAAGCCTCTCAAAATCTCATATCTATTCATAAATTCACTAGAGATAATACTTGCTCTCTAACCTTTGATTCTGACTCATTTGTTGTCAAGGATATGAGGTCAGGGAAGATCCTTTTTCAAGGTCCCAGTAAGAATGGTTTATATCCATTCCCAAGCTCTTGTACATCTCATATTGGTGCTTACTCTAGTGTCAAAGCTTCTTCAGATATTTGGCACAAAAGATTAGCTCACCCTTCATTTGAGTCTCTTCATAGAGTTTGTAAACTGTTAAATCTTTCCCATATTATGTCAAAACCTTTGTTATGTACTGAGTGTCAACTAGGGAGGAGTCACAAACAACCATTTCAGTTGTCTAGTTCTGTCTCTCATTCTCCTATTCAACTATTACACATGGATGTATGGGGTCCTGCTTCAACTGTGCCTGTAAATGGTTACAAATACTACATAAATATCATTGATGATTTTACCAAATTTTGTTGGGTTTTTCCTCTGACCTCCAAATCTGATTTTTATCAACTTTTTCTTCATTTTAAACATCAAGTTGAAAATCAATTTTCTACAACAATCCTAACCATCAGAACTGATGATGGTGGTGAATTTATTAACAAAAATTTAGCCTCTCTTACTTTTCAGTTTGGTATTATTCATGAAATTACTTGCCCTCACACCCCTGAACAAAATGGCGTTGCTGAGAGAAAGCATAGACATCTGTTAGACATTACTATAACATTCCTTGTACAAGCCAATTTACCTCACTCTTTTTGGTTTGAAGATCTATCTACTGCCAACTACCTTATTAACATGCTTCCTACCAAATCTCATAATTTTGATTCTCCATTTCAATCTCTTTACAAAACACAACCTGACTATCATTTTCTCAAATGTTTTGGCTGTCTTTCCTTCCCATGGATTAAACCTTATACTACAAGTAAGCTTGATCCTAGAAGTGAAAAATGTATTTTTATAGGTTATAGTTATAATCATAAGGGGTACAGATGTCTTAATCCAGTCACTGGTCGCATTTTTGTGTCCAGACATGTTGTGTTTCATGAATCTATTTTTCCATATACTTCTATGGTATCCACTTCTCCATCATCCACATTATTTGATATCCCCGACTCTGTCAAGGATTCTTCTCTACCAACATCCATGTCATCATCTCCTTCCATCACTCATTCTTCTTCACATACCACTACTACTCATGTTCTTGTACCACCATCTCATTGCATGACCACCAGATCTAAACATGGCATTTTTAAGCCAAAAACATTATTTTCTACCAGATATCCAATTCCATCTGCCTATTCCTCTGCTTTGACTTATGTCACTCCCACTTGTTACACTCAAGCTTGTAAATTTTTGGAATGGAGAGATGCTATGGATGCTGAATATAAGGCTCTTCTTGAGGAAAATACTTGGACTTTAGTACCTCCAGATCATACTCAAAATCTTATTTGTTGTAAGTGGGTGTTCAAAACCAAACATCATGCAGATGGCAGCATAGAAAGACATAAGGCCACGCTTGTTGCTAAAGGCTATAATCAGCTCGAAGGATTAGATTACAGTGACACTTTTAGCCCTATTGTCAAACCTACAACTATTCGCCTTGTTCTATCTTTAGTTGTTAACCATGATTGGGACATCAAATAGCTTGACATCAGCAATGTTTTTCTGCATGGCGATCTCAAGGAATCTGTGTACATGAGTCAGCCACTGGGTTATGTTGACAAGGACAGACCACATTATGTTTGCAAACTTAACAAGTCTCTCTATGGGTTGAAAGAAGCTCCCAGATCTTGGTAAGATAAACTTGTTGATGCTTTGAGTAGTTTGGGTTTCAAACCTTCTCTTGCAGATTCTTCTTTGTTTGTTCAGAAGATAGGCTCCAAATAAACATTGTTCTGGTTTATGTGGATAATATCATCATCACTGGCAATAGTTCAAGTCATTGCAATGCTATTATTGATCATTTAGGTCTTCTTTTTCCTGTCAAAGATTTGGGTCCCTTGAATTATTTTCTTGGATTGGAGGTTAAGAGGAATTCCAAGGGTCTTTTTCTATGTCAGACTAAATATGCTTTGGACGTACTCTGCAAGACCAACTTAATTGGTGTCAAGCCTTTCTCTTCTCCTTGCCCTGATAACTTTAAGCTGAGTGCTGCTGATGGTGATTTACTCACAGATGCTACTGAGTATAGATCTTTGGTTGGCTCACTGCAGTACTTAACTTGGACCAGGCCTGAAATATGTTTTGTTGTTAATCAGATTTGTCAGCATCTTTAAAATCCAACTTCTGTTCATCTCCTAGCTGCTAAGAGGATTCTCAAGTATATTAAAGGTACTCTTGGCCATGGTTTATTTTTCACTAAGGGTTTAACAGCTATTCAAGGTTACACAGATGTAGATCGGGCTAGCAATGTGGATGACAGGAAGAGTACCAGTGACTACTGTGTTTTATTTGGTGATAATCCTATCTCTTGGTCTTCTAAGAAATAGGCAACTATTTCAAGAAGTTCTACTGAGGCTGAGTATAGGTCATTGGGTTCTACAGCAGCTGAGATAATTTGGATCTGCAACTTACTTAAAGACTTACACATTTTCCTTCCTGTCTCTCCTTCTGTTGCTTGTGATAACAAGAGCTCCATTGCTCTAGCTTCTAATCCTGTTTTTCATAGCAGAATGAAGCATTTGGCTTTGGATTTTCATTTTGTTAGGGAGCTGGTGCAGTCTAAGCAATTGCAGGTAGTCTACATTTCTACCATTCAACAAGCTGGTGATATATTTACTAAGGGATTATCAGCTCCTAGGTTTGCTTTTCTGAAGGACAAACTGAGAGTGGTATCCTCTCATCAGTTTGAGGGAGGGTAGTGAGTAACTGTATTTTTCACACTGTGTAACTATTTCTGTCACACATTACTTTCACATGTGTATTCTGTGTGTTCTCATGACTGTTAGTCAATCTGTCTTGACTAACTCTTTTTTTTTTTTTTCGTTTCTTTAACTGACTATTAAATATTAGTTGTATTCTCATGTTTAGTGCAATGAATGTTTAATCAATAACTCAGTAACAACTATGTAGCACTACTTGTTTTTCGAGATCCAGTATATTTTTAGGGATCAAGAACAAACGAACAATTAGGTTTATAAACTAAAAAACCACAGTATTCAATTTGATTCAAGTTGGCTATCCCACTTTTTCCCATCTATAATAGTTCCCTTAATTGATCAAACGTAATAATTCTCTGAATCGATAAGAAAGTAGTCATCTTGATTTTGATTGGGGCATTTATTTTTAATAGAGGCTTAACTAAAGTAGTCTATTCGTACTAATTTTGATTTTATATACGTAGCCCATACTTTTACTAACCATATCCCAAAAAGTTTAAGTTAAAACGAAAAACCAAAATTACCAAACGAGTCTTAATTTTTTTAACTTATGGGTTATGTTAATAATCATAAGAACCTGTTTTGCTGAATTAATGACTTATTTTATGTGGGTTATAATTAATAAAATCATGGGCTATATTTAAGAGAAGCCTATAATATATCTTGACGAAGATGAATAAGCTAATAATTGCGTTTGCCATTAATGGCGGACAACCATAAACAGTTATGGGAGCTGAAGGTTCTGGCAGCAGAGAGAAACAAATCGAAAGATGAAGAAGACTTATTTGCTCATATTGCTAATTGGTAAACTTGATTTATCTCCCAATTGTTGTTCAATAACCTAGGTTATCTGGTCTATAGATCTGTAATTGTAAATAGAGAAAAACTACCAGTATATTCTCTTTAGGGTGACATGGCAATGTGATAAAACAATCCTTATCCGCCACATAAGCTTCCTCGTCAAAAACGCTGTTACTCAGCTGTTATTCAGCTGGATATATAGCAATTTCACCTTTTTATGTCAAAAAAAAAAAAAAAATCCTTATCCGCCACATAAGCTTCCACATCAAAAACGCTGTTACTTAGCTGGATATATAGCAATTTCGCCTTTTTATGTCAAAAGGAAAAAATATATATACTCTTTCTTTGTGAAGAAGAAATCTCTTTTCAATCTTTTTTTTTCGAGGAAATCGGTTTTGAAGTTTATAATCACTAATAATGACCAATGAGATCTCTATGTTAGAGTAATAAAGATAATTACTCTAAGCGCTGAGGAAAAAGAATAAAGAATGAAAACTAAGATAGTATATAGATGTTACTCTCACACTCTAGAGTGTACCAATACTATTTCTCATCTCTCTTCTCCTCTCTTTCTATTCAAAGAAAAGCCTATTGCAGACAATTCTCTTGCTTTTTTTTTTTTTTTTTTTGAAGATAAAGGTTAATTTCATTCAAGATGAAGAAAAAGAAAAAAAAAGAAAACAATATGAGAGCGCCTAGGCGAGTCCAAAGGTGGGAGTAAGACTCTACTAGAAACAGGGAAAAGAAAACTAACAGTGGTAGAAACCAACTCTCCAACACAACAAACAAACGATATTGATATAAAAACAACAAATTACTTTTGTTTTTTGGCCGCAGATCTTTGGCGTTTCCCCAAATTTTCGGTGTTTCCATTATTCGGAATTTCACCATTCCATTTTAGCCTAGTAAGATCCCTGTCTGTTTTCTTGCTAATTTTATCCTCATATTTCATATATTGAGGGTACTTGTCATCTTCCACATCATAGTATTCTTCACAATCATCCTGAGTAAACTCGTTACTCAAAATTTTGAAAGAATTATGAACAGTGGTTGGATTGTACCTAGCAGAGTTCTTAGCCGACGAGCCAATCTTAGAAGGACATTTCCTACGTGGAGCATTCTTCCATTTCCCATCCATTTCTCCTGTTGAGATTGAAATTATTTCATTTGCCTCATGCTTGCCATGATCAAATTTCCTCTTGTCTGGTATAAATCTGGGGTGACACCAACCATAAAAGGATTCTTCTTCATTTCTGCACTTACGGAAGCTGAAGTTGAATATGAAACATAACCTCTACTTGATGTCTTTTTCGGTCTTTTTATCGAATCAGCTTGAATCCCCTTGATAGTACTTGTCCCCTTTGCTGGTGAAACCTTTGTTTTAGGTTGAGCAGCTTTGTCAGAAAAATCTTTCCATTGGTATGGGAAGTCACTAGATAAATGGAAGGGTTTATGAATAGGTCTTGTTCCACTATAATTTTCTTTATTCACACCTGAATGAGCTAGAAGCCTTGTCTGACCCCATCCTAATACCACTTGCTAGGCCTTTCTTCCCTGACGACTTCGAAGACTGATTTTATGATACCTCCAGTTGAAGTCTTTTTTGGGCTTCTAGACAAAGCACCTTGAGAACTGCTGCTTCTCCCCTTTACTGGTGGAGATATCTCGACAGTTGAAGTATGAACTTCAGATCCAGTATTAGCATATGAGGAAGATAACACATAAACTGACTTTGCTGTTGTTTGTAGGTGAAAATGGTTTCTGCTGATTTCGGTAATTGCGGGTGCGCAGGTGAGAAACAATTTAAACCCTAAACAATGTACTAAAAGGGAGTACTTTATATTCGAGAGATCAATCTGTACAAGTCCGGCCTAAACCAAGATGTCCATTCCGGACTTGCTTCGGTCACAAAGTAGAGGAGAATGGGTTGGTTTTGGGGAGGGAAGCAAGGAAAGTGATGAGACCAGAATAGTTGATTCTGGATGATTAGTTGGGTTACTATGACTTGTTATCAGAAAAGTAAGAGAGCTAACAAGGTGAGCTAGCAAGTAAATATTTCTGAGTGTTGTATCTCCCGTATGAACTTTTTGTCCAATGGAAATAGGTAAGACTTATTTATACAAGTCGGAGTAAAAACGTACCCTGGTCTCATTAAGGAGTGGGGAAGTAAATGGGAGGAGGTAACCGTATGCATGGAATTGATGTTCCATAAAGTGGTTAACGTATGAAACTAGTTTTTCATGAAACTTCTAACGTTATGGGATTGATGTCCCATAAAGTTGTTAACGCATATACTTTATGTACCATGAACGTTTCACACATAACTTCCCGTATTTACTAACCGCCTCACCCTTATGACACTTCCTCATGATGGGCGTAGTGTACGCCGCACGCTGTAGACCGCCAAACCAATACCCAAAGAGGATTCCCCAGTTTGTGTTGATGTCTCGAATGTTTTGGAAAATATGTAGCACGTTGTTGTGGCTTGGAAAGTCAAGCTCGGGAAACTTGCCAGCCTGGTGACCTTTGACGGTCGAGATTTTGCATCTTGATAGGAGGGGCAACTGTTGATCGTTGTACGCCTTTGCTTTGGTAGCCGCGTAGTGAGGGCCAACGTGGTGGCGCGGCTAGGTTGGAATGCCATTGGTATGGCAAGGTTTGGCGTGGAAAAACTTAGGTTTTCGGTCCAAAGGTTACCATGTGTCGTCTGGTAACCTCTGATGGCTAGGATTTTCTCCTGGGATTGAAGGGCAACCGTTGATCGTTGCACACCTTCGTTTTGGTAGTCGCGTAGTGTGGGCAAACAGGATGGCTCGGCTAGGGTGTGGTTAGGCTTGGCATGTGGGGCCAAGGGTTTGCCATGGGAGTATGGCGTGGCAAGGGCCAAGGCAAGGGCGTTTGTCTTGGCATGATGTGACTAACATGGCTAGGGCCAAGGCAAAGTGCGTTTGCCATGGTGCGGCTAGCCTGGCTAGGTTTGGTTTGGCTTGGCATGTAGGTCCAAGGGTTTTCCATGGGCGTATGGCGTGGCTGGGGCCAAGGCAAGGGCGTTTGGCTTGGAATGATGTGACTAGAATGGCTAGGGCCAAGGTAAAGTGCGTTTGGCATGAAGGGACAAGGGTTTGCCATTGGCGTAATGCGGGGCTAGGGCCAAGGCAAGGGAGTTTGGCTTGGCATGATGTGACTAGCATGGCTAGGGCCAAGACAAAGTGCGTTATGCATGGCACGGATAGTTTGGCTAGGTTTGGTTTGGCTTGGCACGTGGGGCCAAGGCTTCGCCTGGGCGTGGCAAGCTTTGGCTAGGTGCGGTTTTGTCTTGGCATGTGGGGCCAAGGGTTTTCCATAGGCGCATGGCGTGACTAGCTTGGGCTAGGTGCAGTTTTGGATTGGCATGTGGGGCCAAGGGTTTGCATGGCGTGACTAGCTTGGGCTAGGCACGGTTTTTGCTTGGCATGTGGGGCCAAGGGTTTGCCATAGGTGCATGGCGTGACTATCTTGGGCTAGGTGCGGTTTTGGCTTGGCATGTGGGGCCAAGGGTTTTCCATGGGCGCACGGTGTGACTAGCTTGGGCTAGGTGCGTGACCAAGCTAGGGTTTTGGGGAAAAGGTCGTTTGGTAACCTTAGACGGCCAGGATTTGCTCCTGTGATTGAAGGGAAACCGTTGATTGTTGCACGCCTTCGTTTTGATAGCCGCGTAGTGAAGGCCAGTATGGTGGCGCGGTAAGGGGCCATAGAGAGGTGCGTTTGGCATGGCGCAGTGGGTTTTGGCTGGCATGATTTTGCCATTGGCACGGAGGTGCGGCTAGCATGGTTGGCATGCTTTGGCGCGGTCGGCATGGCTGGCATGATTTTCCATTGGCACAGAGGTGCGGCTAGCATGGTTGGCATGCTTTGGCGCGGTCAGTGTGGGCGCGGCATGATTTGCCATTGGCATAGAGGTGCGGTTAGCATTGTTGGCATGCTTTGGCGCGGTCGGTGTGGCTGGCATGATTTGCCATTGGCACAGAGGTGCGGCGAGCATGGTTGGTATGTTTTGGCACGGTCGGTGTGGCTGGCATGATTTGCCATTGGCACGGAGGTGCGGCGAGCATGGTTGGCATGCTTTGGCGCGGTCGGTGTGGCTGGCATGGTTTTCCATTGGCACACGTGGGAATTAGGGTTTGGCTTGTCGTAACCCTAATTTAAAAAAATACCCCGGTAATTATTTAGGGACACATTAAAGGTTTCAGTAAATGTGCCTAGTAAATGCTTGTTACTTTAAATGTTGTGACATCACTAACTGTTAGGGTTTAGTATTTTACGATTTTAACCTTAAGCTAAAAACCACCATCAACAGCTGCATTAGGGATCAATTCTGCTCCAGTCTTTATGCTCTGAACATGTTTCATAGTATCACTCTATAGCTTCAGAAATTCACCTACCTCCATGTTATTATCTTCACTAATATGAGCCAATTTCACAGAGTTTGATTATCTCTTTTCTCTGAAATATGCTCCACTGCAACATTTCCTTTAATCACTCTCTTTGGTGTCCATCTTGGTTTCAGGCTTCTAGAGCAATTCTTATCGGAGTAACCAAAAACCAAACATCTAGTGCATTTAGTTGGTTTCCATTGATATTCAACCGGTAAATCCATTGCAAGCTTACCATCAATTACTAGTGGAATGCTAGAGGGGTAAGTAAAATCAACACCAATCTCTACACAAATCCTAGCATAGGCTAATCTTGTTCGCTTGATTGTGCAGTCATCTGCTAGTAGGGGTTTACCTAAATAACTATATCTTTGTTTTGGGTTTCCATTATCATCTTCTGAAGCTGTATTGATGGTATCTTTGTTTAGATAAATCTTTAGTTTGAGGTGTTCTTTGTCGAGAAGCCACTATAACAAAAACATACATGGATCATTCTTTAAAACTGTGATCTAAGTAGTGGTTGTTTGTGACCTTTCCCAGTATAATCTAAAGGGTGATGTATAGATAACAACTCTCCCGCAATAAAATGTGTGATCTTACCCTATGCAAAGAACATAAAGCTTTGAAAAGTTGAGATCTAAAGACAAGGTTTTTAAAAGACAAGGTTTTAAAAGTTTTGACCTTTCCTCTAAGTTTTCAACCCAAATTTACCCTATAAAACCAGTATTCCATTCCATTTTTGCACCTGTAATCCAAATTAAAAACGACATAAAAAAAATCGAAAAGTCTAATAGAAAACTATATTCCATTTCCTTCTGAATCAAATTTATTTCTGAACAAGAAAATAGAAAAATTACACATTTCTGCAGAGTCTGCTTGTTTAATTTCAGAACAAAAACACAGATCCTTAATATCAGAACAAGCTCATTTAGACTATTCCCTAAAGCACTAAAAGTAAGATCAAGCAAATATTGTCAACCACTAACACTAGAGAATGATGTTAAATCTAAAAAGCCAGACTTGCACAATCCATGACAACCTCGAGACTAATGGAGAGTATTTTTACGCCTTCTTACTGCAAAACAAGCCTTCACGCCCACATAGTTTGAATAATAATCCTGGTTTACGAAAACAAGTTTGTACAAGTGACCACATTCACAATAAAATTCATAAAGATAATAGGGACATACACGAAACTCTAACGTTGGACGTATTGATGAGCTGAGACAGAAAAAGACAGGCAAGTACCCTAAGCAGAATTACTCAAACCAGGAGTACCAAGACTTAGTTCCTTAACATCAGAAGGAGAAACTAGGAGTAACAAGTTTCATTGCATCCAACTTTTCAGAATCCTGGCGTTGCTTCTTGGTGAAGATTAAGATAAAAAGTAAGATACTTTGAGCAATTAATGCTCGAACACCACAAATGATCGGTTCAAAGTTTGTATTTACATATACATCACGAAGACGTACACACAATTTGATTGCCATCTGACTTTGAGTATTGACAGTTGATAGTAATACAAGTATGAGCCATACAAAATGTCCAATCTGCATGCTTTAATGTGTGATATAAACAACAAAACGAAACCACATGAGCCTACAGCAGGATCCAACTCAGACAAGTTGGATAAAAAGAATGCAACAAAACCAAACCACGTGAGCCTACTGCTGGATATAACAACAAAAATTTATTATAACGGAATTACCAATACTCAGATACCCTACGAGGTAAATTTATTGAAAAAAGTTAGCTCCGCCTTGTGACTGCAGGGGGAGGCTATCTTAAGAGACAGTTTCCGTAAACAATACCCAACTATCTCCAATCTTTGGACAGCAAGACTAAAGGTGTGACTTCGGTAACCTAGTGTTTATGGGTAAAAATCGTTTACGCCGATTTCGGTAAATTAGGTAGGTGAGTGAGAAACTGGTTCAAACCCTAAACAAATGTGCTTGCACGTGAGCACTTTATATATTCGGGAGATCAATCATGTCCCGGCCTAAACCAAGAAATGGCTGTTCCCGGACTTGCTTCGGTCACAAAGTGGAGGAGAAGGGTTGATTTGGGGAGGAAGGCAAGAAAGGTGTTGAGACCAGAATAATTCTGGGAGAGTAGTGTCTCGACTTGTATCAGAAAGTGAAAGCTTAGGAAGCTTGCAAGAGATGAAAGCTTTTTGGATAGCTTGCAAAGTTGCCTTTTCTGAGAGTGTTGTATTTTTTCTCTTGACCGAGACTTGTTGTCTGGTAGAAATAGGTAAGACCTATTTATACAAGTCGAGATTGAAACGTACCCTGGTCTCATGAAGGAAGAGATTAAAGGGTGAAATAATGGGAGGAGGTGGTAACCGCATGGTATTAACGGGTGAAAACGTTTTCACCATTATTTCCTCATTTATTTGACCGCTTTATTCCTTTTCACGCTTTCTTAATGTGAGCGTAGTGTAAGCTGCAAGCTGTGACCGCCAAACCAAAACCCTGGAAAGCATCCCCCAGTTTGTGTTGATGTCTCGAGTGTTGGTTGCATCTTGAGTGCAAGTGGTGCTGCTAGGGGCGCATGTGGCATGTGCCAATGACATGTGTGGAATGCCTTGGTGGTAGGTTGCAAGGTTTGCAAGTTAGGCTACCAGCGTGTGTGTTTGGCATGTGCCAATGGCATGTGCGGAATGCCTTGGTGGTAGGTTGCACGGTTTGCAAGTTAGGCTACCAGCGTGTGTGTTTGGCATGTGCTAATGGCATGTGTGGAATGCCTTGGTGGTAGGTTGCACGGTTTGCAAGTTAGGCTACCAGCGTGTGTGTTTGGCATGTGCCAATGGCATGCGTGGCCGTTAGGGACGTGGCTTTGGTAGGAAAAACTACCAGCGAGCATGTTGGCATGTGCCAATGGCATGCGTGGCCGTTATGGCCGTGGCCTTGGTAGGAAAAGCTACCAGCGAGCATGTTGGCATGTGCCAATGGCATGCGTGGCCGTTAGGGCCATGGCCTTGGTAGGAAAAGATACCAACGAGCATGTTGGCATGTGCCAATGGCATGCGTGGCCGACTTGGCCTAGGTTGCATGGTTTGTAAGCCTAGGGCGCTATATTTGGCATGTGCCAATGGCATAGCGGCTTGGAAATATGGCTTGTGGTACGTGTTGGCATGTGCCAATGGCACGTACGGCCATGTTGACCTAGTTGCACGTTTTGCAAGCCTAGGGCGCTATATTTGTCATGTGCCAATGGCATAACGGCTTGGAAATATGGCTTGTGGTACGTGTTGGCATGTGCCAATGGCACGTACGGCCATGTTGACCTAGTTGCACGTCTTGCAAGCCTAGGGCGCTATATTTGGCATGTGCCAATGGCATAGCGGATTAGTTTGGCATGGTTGCCAATGAGTGCGATATGTAGATTGGTTTTGGCGTCGCTGCCATGGTGCGCAGTGTGCGGCTTGGTTTTGGCGTCGTTGCCATGGTGCGCGGTGTGCGGCTTGATTTGGCATTGTTGCGTGGTGCGCGATTTGCGGCTTGGTTTGGCATTGTTGACATGGTGCGCGGTGTGCGGCTTGGTTTGGCATTGTTGCCATGGTGCGCAGTGTGCGGCTTGGTTTGGCATTGTTGCCATGGTGCGCGCAGTGTGCGGCTTAGTTTGGCATTGTTGCCATGGTGCGCGATGTGCGGCTTGGTTTGGCATCGTTGCCATGGTGCGCGGTGTGCGGCTTGGTTTGGCATTGTTGCCATGGTGCGCAGTGTGCGGCTTGGTTTGGCATTGTCGCCATGGTGCGCAGTATGCGGCTTGGTTTTGGAATTAGGGTTACGTGGTCGAAAACCCTAATCTGGTATTTTGAACAAAAAAATACCCCTATTAATTATTTACACCTGTTTAAATGCTCTTAGTTAATGTGTTGCGGGTAACACTAGGTCATGGGGTTTTTACGATTTTACCCCTTGTTTAAAACCCACCATCAACATTAAGTCCCCTGCTTAGCTCGGAACAGGGGATTTGTTGCGAGGTAAGCATAAGATGGTGACAAACTATCAACAACAAACCGTAAAGAGAAATGAGGAAGCTTGTCGACCTTTTATAAATAGGATTTGGAATCCTTGCCTCACAGTAGTTTTGCACAAATTGGGAGGCTGGCACAATTGGTGGGGTCGGTGCGGCTTGGGCGACGTTGGGAAGTTGGCGTAAGTTGGGAAACGAGTGTGCTAGGCGGTGGGACCGGCGCAGGTGTGGAGGCTGTGCGTGCTTGCGGGCGTGACTTGGGCGGCCATTGGGAAGTCGGTGAAATTGGTGGGGCGGTGCAACTTGGGCGACGTTGGGAAGCTGGGCGCCCTTGTGGGCCGTTTTTCACACGCACGATTTTTGGTAAAGGGGAATCCTTCCCTATTTCAGAATCTTCACGCCTATATAAAGTCCCTTTCTCTCATCTTGCACTTTCATCTTTTCATCCTCTCATACTAGCGGCAAAGTCACAAAGAAAAACCAGCTTCCAGATATGCCTTCTCGTACTTCTCTTGTTTCCCTTTTTATGTAGGTGTAAACCCTAAGAATAGGCGTTTCTCTTTATATATTGCGCATATATTTTCTTGGCGTGTCTCTTGTAGAAAATACTGTATGTATGCAACCAAGGGAAGGACTGCATACATCATTCGAACCCGTAGGAAAGTGCTCCATATATTATTTGAACCCGAAGAAGGTTACTACAGACGCACTTGAGCCCGTATAAAATACCGCGTATATAATTTTGAACCCCGAAGAAAATACTGCGTGTGCGGTCTTGAACCCGTAGAGAAATATTGTATATGAATCCCGAAGAAGAATACTGTATATATGCTCCATATGACTTCGAACCCGCAGGAAATATTGTATATATGATTTTTCGGTCCCGAAAGAAATACTGCGCGTGCAGTTTTGAACCCGTAGAAAAAATGCTCCATATAATTTTGAACCCGAGGAAGGATACTGTAGACACACTTGAATCCATATAAAATACCGCGTATATAGTTTTGAACCCGAAGAAAATTATGCGTATATAGTCTTGAACCCGAAGAAAATTCTGCGTATATAGTCTTGAACTCGAAGAAAATACCGCGTGTATAGTTTTGAACCCGTAGAGAATACTGCGTATATAGTTTTGAACCCGTAGAGGATACGCCCTCCTCCTTTTTTTTATTTCGGGTTTTCCTTTTGTTGGGCGCGGTTATGTGTCAGGGAGATAATTTTTTTTTTTTTTTTTTTGTGTGCAGGTATCTTGTTACTAAGTTGTTATTAAGAGATCCGACAAGATGTTACACGAACAAAATTTCGCTTCATCAAAGGATGTCCATAATTCCAAACCAAACACGGATGATGAGTTCTTCGCCAAAAATTTGCCTCCGCTCGGAAAAATCACCCGGGTTTCGTGCCAATTTTGTTAACCGGTGGTGAAGATGAAAGGAAGACACGTTCGGTTCGCCCGAGAGAACACCATACGGTTCGTGTCTTCAAAAGGGGTATACTCCTCTTCCAACATTGATTTCGGGATGTGTCAAAGCCCATTGCGTTCTTTTGATAGATGGGTTGAGTTCATGGTGAGTAAGGAGCACATAAACACCAACCCGACTCGAGCGCAGATTATTGATCTTGTCGAGCTTGATGAAACCTCCAGTTAGGAAGGATATCCGGGCTTGGTTGCTTTCATCTCCAGATGGTGTTCGGACACCCATACAATCATATGTAGGTGGGGTGAGATAACTTTCTCCTTGGAGAGTGTGGCTCTCTTCTTGAATCTTCCGAATCGGGAATCTTAAAATCCAATTATTTGAAAGTGAGGTGAAGATGCGGGATGACCTTGCCGCTAAGTTGGGAGATTACGCTCGAAAAGACTCCACTGCGAAGTCGAAGGATTCTGTCCGGAAAGAGGATGAAAGTTGCTTTTATAGATGGTGGATGTCTCAATGGTTTCGGACGAGCTGGAACTCCGAATGAGGGCGGCGATATTCATGTTGCGGCATTTTTGGCTCTCTGGTTGTCTAGAGACATTTTTGATGACGGTTACGGCAAGAAGGAAATAAGACCCCGAGTTGCTAGCGGTTCTTTGTGAAGTTAGCAAAAGGTGAAGTTCTTCCCATTGGCAAGCTATTCCTCGGTTCCTTGTATGTGCATCTCGGATCACCTGGTTGCGAACATGCGAGTTTCGAATGGTTTCATGAAAGTGAATTCATATGTGCACGTTGCTTTTACGCAAGTCGGCTATGGGAGCACTTTGAGAAGTATGCTCAAAACTGATGCCTTCGATTCCCGCGAGTTGGGGGGTTCCCGAATTCTTCGATAGGTGAACTGGCGTCCAAAGGTTGGCATGAGCTTGGTTAGTCTTCTTGACAAGTCATATGAAATCAGTTTTATCCCGTGGGAGCCGGTCCATAGGTCGGTGACTCAAATTGACACATTTGCTTCTGCTCCGAACATGTCTTTGTCTTCTAATGGCGATTTGAGTGTTGGTGAAAACTTATTTATTCAAAGCTGCATGTCCGGTTATATGCCGTCTTTCTTTATGGGGTCTTTCTAGATAGCTGCTTACAATATTGACCGTGCTGCTCGTCACATGGGTTTCGATCAAGGGGTTCCTCTTGTTTACCAGTCGGTGATCCCTAAAGATTCATTGCGTGCCGCCCTTAATGCCGGTGCCCATGAGCCGGGTATCCGCCTTCCCTTCTTTCGAGACGGGAAGAGTAACTTCGACGACCTTCGGCTATAACGAGTTACGGTGCGGCGAGTTTATTATGATCCAAGATTTTGTGAATAGCGTGGTGGAGAACGTTCGTTGCAAACCTTCCCAGCCAGTTTTGAAGAAGTATCCAATGTTGAGAGATCTCAAGCGAAAGTTGCCTAGCAACTCGGAAAGTCCCAATTGCCAAGGAACGGAGAACGAAGAATCGTCTTTGGCGGGTTCGGACGGTTTCAAAGATCCTCCCGCAGCTCTCGTGTCTTTCGTTCTTCCAATAACCGGGTATGTGTCGCTTCTTCATTGGTTTGTCTCAAAACACGTGAAATTCTGCTGAAAACACGTGTCTTGTTTCCTACGGGGGCTTCGGTAGTGTTAATGCTTTCGCTGCCCTTGCACGTTGCCGAGGAGACGGCAATTTCTTCAAAGAATTCAGCAGCACTGAGCCTTCTCATAGCGGTGACGAGTCAGAGAAAGAAGAAAGTTCGACAAGTGAGAGTGATTCCTCTGGCAACACTGGTTCTTTTTCGGGAAGTGGTTCGGTGAGTTCCGCGCTTCTTTTCTTTCTTTTTCAGTTTCTTCTTTTGAAAAATGTCTGACTCAAGTTCGCAGGAGGAATCGGTTCGGAGGACGATTCTGGGGGTGAGCCACCTGAAAACTTGCCTTTGGCGACCACCGCAGATGACTTGGAGATGGGAGTTAGCCAATTGCCGGGCACAGATGTGGTTCAAACGGTGGATGATTCTCTGATGGTTGTTGCCGTAGACATGGAAGAAGACCCTTTGCGAGTCGTGAGGCCACTTGCAGGCGCTATTTTTGATCCTCCGTACTTGGTTCCTTATCCAGGTCACGTGCTGGTTGGCGGCTTGACGTGGCGGCTAAGTATGAGGCGTTGTACACCGAATCAGGGAGAAGTACGGACATATGGCCACAACCAAGAAGGTCACTAGTCGATTTTCGCTGGTTAAGAGTGTGGAAGACGTTTTATCTTCCATCGAGGATATGCGTGAGGTGGATCGGGTCACACCGTTTCGAAGACGTTATTGTAGGCCGGGAGCACCATCGCGACGTGTGCGTAGAAAATGAGTTCAACACTTCGTGGTTTGTCGAAGGCCTTGGCTGAGATCCAAAAGTTGAAAGATGCGACAATCGAAAGCCTTTCGCCGAGGAGATTGCACGACGGGAGGTGGAACTCGAAAAGCTTTCCAAGATGTTGACTATGAAGAGAGCGGCTCTTGAAGATGCAAAGTTGACTTTCTCCAAGAAGAGCGGACTTCATTGGATGATTTTCCTTGAATGTTTCTCTGTTAAACTTTCAATTAGGTTCTTCTTCTCTTTTTTTTTTTTTTGAAAGACATATTGGATGTCCGGTTCAAAGTTTGACCGGTTTTGGTAGACAGTGGTAGCTTTTGAGGATATTGGATTATTTAGGATGAATGGTTTTGATAATATGACTCGATTATGTTTTTGGGAAAGGAATATTGCTTTTATGAAAGTGTGTGCTAGTAATAGGCACAATACTCAGTAGTATGACGGTTTTACTAAGAGCCTAAAAACCATTCGTATATCTTGCGCAGTCTAAATTTACTCACTTCGTAGGTTTTGTGAACACGCCCCTCTCCATGTAAAAGGCGGCTTTCTTTGGTAGCATTGTCGAGCAAGTCCCCAATCGCTGGTAGCATCTTCGGCGAGTCCCCGGTTCCTCATGTAGTTTTTACAACTGGTAACCGGGTCGTCTGGTGGTTGAGTCGGATCGAGTGGTAGCATCTTCGGCAAGTCCCCAGTTTTCTCGTGTAGTTTTTACAACTAGTAACCGGGTTGCCTGGTAGTTGCGTCGGATTGAGTCGCCTTCCCCTACCATCTTGACATCTGGGTCGAAGAACGAGATCGACGATCGACATTGTAGCCGATAGATCAATCCTCCCGCTGTGGTCGCCAATTGTTTATGGGTGAAAATCGTTTACTAGCGATCTCGGTAAATTCGGTAGGTGAGTGAGAAACTGGTTGAAATCCTAAACAAATGTCTTGCACGTGAGCACTTTATAGATTCGAGAGATCAATACATAAGTCCGGCCTAAACCAAGAAATGGCTAGTTCCGGACTTGCTTCGGTCACAAAGTGGAGGAGAAGGGTTGATTTGGGGAGGGAAGCCAAGAAAGGTGTTGAGACCGGAATAGTGCGGGAGAGTAGTGTCTCGACTTGTATCGAAAAGTGAAATCTTAGGAAGCTTGCAAGAGATGAAAGCTTTTGGATAGCTTACAAAGTTGCCTTTTACGATAGTGTTGTATTTTTCTCCCGACCAGAGACTTGTTGTCCGGTGGAAATAGGTAAGACCTATTTATACAAGTCGAGATTGAAACGTACCCTGGTCTCATGAAGGAAGAGAGTAAAGGGTGAAATAATGGGAGGAGGTGGTAACCGCATGCTATTAATGGGTGAAAACGTTTTCACCATTATTTCCTCAATTATTTGACCGCTTTATTCCTTTTCACGCTTTCTTAATGTGAGCGTAGTGTACACTTTAAAGTCATGACCGCCAAACCAAAACCCTGGAAAGCATCCCCGGTTTGTGTTGATGTCTCGAGTGTTGGTTGCATCTTGAGTGCAAGTGGTGCTGCTACTACGGGCGCATGTGGCATGTGCCAATAACGTGTGTGGAATGCCTTGGTGGTAGGTTGCACGGTTTGCAAGTTAGGCTACCGCCGTGTGTGTTTGGCATGTGCCAATGGCATGCGTGGCCGTTAGGGCCGTGGCCTTGGTAAGAAAAGCTACCAGCGAGCATGTTGGCATGTGCCAATGGCATGCGTGGCCGTTAGGGCCGTGGCCTTGGTAGGAAAAGCTACCAGCGACCATGTTGGCATGTGCCAATGGCATAAGTGGCCGTTAGGGCCGTGGCCTTGGTAGGAAAAGCTACCAGCGAGCATGTTGGCATGTGCCAATGTCATGCGTGGACGTTAGGGCCGTGGCCTTGGTAGGAAAAGCTACCAGCGAGCATGTTGGCATGTGCCAATGGCATGCGTGTCCGACTTGGCCTAGGTTGCATGGTTTGTAAACCTAAGGCGCTATATTTGGCATGTGCCAATGGCATAGCGGTTTGGAAATATGGCTTGTGGTACGTGTTGGCATGTGCCAATGGCACGTACGGCCATGTTGACCTAGTTGCACGTCTTGCAAGCCTAGGGCGCTATATTTGGCATGTGCCAATGGCATAGCGGCTTAGTTTGGCATGGTTGCTAATGAGTGCGATATGTAGTTTGGTTTTGGCGTCGCTGCCATGGTGCGCGGTGTGCGGCTTGGTTTTGGCGTCGTTGCCATGGTGCGCGAGTGTGCGGCTTGATTTGGCATTGTTGCCATGGTGCGCGGTGTGCGGCTTGGTTTGGCATTGTTGCCATGGTGCGCAGTGTGCGGCTTGGTTTGGCATTGTTGTCGTGGTGCGCGGTGTGCGGCTTGGTTTGGCATTGTTGTCGTGGTGCGCGAGTGTGCGGCTTGGTTTGGCATTGTTGCCATGGTGCGCGATGTGCGGCTTGGTTTGGCATCGTTGCCATGGTGCCCGGTGTGCGGCTTGGTTTGGCATTGTGGCCATGGTGCGCAGTGTGTGGCTTGGTTTGGCATTGTCGCCATGGTGCGCAGTGTGCGGCTTGGTTTTGGAATTAGGGTTCTGTGTCGAAAACCCTAATCCGGTATTTTGAAAAAAAATACCCCTATTAATTATTTACACACGAGTTAAATGCTCTTAGTTAATGTGTTGCGGGTAACACTAGGTCATGGGGTTTTACGATTTTACCCCTTGTTTAAAACCAACCATCAACACCTAGTATCTTCAAATTTTGACAAAGAAGACAATATTTCAACACTACAAAAGGAATTTTCCATAATCCTACTCCATAAATTGTGTCCGTTCTAAAGATGACATACTCAAATAACATATGAAATTATAAAAATGTTAACAAGACTTTTGACTGCGTAGGAAGGCAATCTTAAGAGACAATTTCCACTAAGAAAATCTAACAATCTCTAATGCTGAACAACAATTGTGCGACTTCAGTAACCTAGTATCTTCAAATTCCAACAAACAAGACAGTAGTCCAACCTTACAAAAACGAAACACGATCGAAACTCTACATCTGTAAGTTCCTCATGTTTAGTAAGCCCCACACCTCCAATTCTTTGAACACTTGCACTTAACTCATCCAGTTCATCATCTTGTTGCCTAAAACAGTCAGTTGGCAAAAAAGCAATCAGTAAGAATCATATATGTATCTTGGCATTTTTTGGATCACTGGGGAATAAAAGAGGGGGATTACTATATAAGGAGCATATGTCTATCTGACTCAGATGATATGAAATCATTAATATCTCATGCTGCATATGAGCTGGATTTGCCTGCCTGGCAAGGATCATTAGGGACCCTCATTAGCTCCTGGTGCATACCGTTCACACACGGACCTCTAACGTTGGACGTATTAAGGAATTGAGACGGAGACAGACAGACAAACAAGTACCTTGACCAGCATTAAGGTAAAAACAAAAGATAAAACTATTAACCACATAACAACCCTGATAACAGCAGCATAAAATAAACACTAGAATTTTCATATATTCACCTTAAGAAGAGAATGAAGGACAAGTTTCACTCAGTGACCACTAATTTGTGACATCAATGGACGAGCAGCATATTTAGAAGCTTCACGGATATCTAAGACTTGAACCAAAAGGCAATATTTGAATGTCGTACCTAATCCGCGACAAACAAACATAAAATTGAATTCAATAACAAGAACAAACTTGTTGTACAAACCGACTGAACCATAAAATACATGAGGTAAAAAAAAAAAAAACATGAGGTATATGTAAGAGTTCAAATCCCTATCGATACCTGCCACAAACTCATAGGAAAATACAGAACAGCTCTAGAAGCATAAACAGTAGTCTAGCACGCACACTAAGTCTAGGAGGCAACACATGGCAGTTGAGTGAGGAGGCTAACAATAAATTTGAAAAGTGGAATGCTTTAAAGTAAACCACCAGTATTCAGTGTACATGAACGAAATACTTAAAATCAAGTTTAACAAATAAAAACTACTTGAGATTTATAGGCCCAAATATGTATATTCACTATACTAATGTGCAAGAAATACTTACAGCAGGGAGAGGAATGAGGTTATGGAAAGCCTAATTTCCAGTATTTTCAGCTCTACAATGCTCTGCTAAAAACGTTCATGCTGCAAGACAAGAGGACACATTAGCTCTCTCATTCCTAAAACTATCTTCATTAAGAGAGTAAAAGTCATCAAACTACTTAGATATTTACACAAAAAAAAGCAAGTGCAAGACATGTAACAACCCCTAGGTTGCTGCAAGAGATTGAATTACAAGGGCAGCACAAGAAGCAACTAGAATCATCCTGCCAAAATCAAAATAGGAATGTTATTATTCACAAAAACATGGTTTAATTATCATATACTAATTAACATACTGTTATACTGAAATAAATCAAGACAATAGATTAGAATTATTTATGATGACTAGTACAAATTTACCGAGGATTTATCCAAATTCAATGAAATCAAAGAGACAAAAATGCGACATTCAACGTTCTATTTCTCACTGAAGTAGATATCATTGTAGTTTTGAATCATTAAAATTAAGCCAACAACATGCGAATTCTAACAACAAATCAGAATACAACCTAAGAGAAAATGAAAAACCTAGATTCTAATCAAATATACTTGGGCAATCGCAATGATTTTAGAGGATTAAGAGATATATTTGAAAATTTACCTAAGAAACTTTATCTTCGATGATAATCCAATTACGAAACCCTAACCTTCGACATTCCAAACAGAGTCGAAATTCAATTTTCTCCATGAAATCTGAGCATATAAACACATTGATTATGCTTAAAACAATTGAAATCACAAAGTTAAATCATAAAATCGCAGGTTTAGGGTTCAATTTCTCATGATTTGGATCGTGAGATAACATATCTAGGAAAACACGAGAGCCGGAGGGAGAGAGAAAGAGAGTTTTTCAGAGTGAACATGAGATGAGGGTGAGACTGAGAATTCGAGGAGTAGGGATTTGGTTTTACTATTGGACACCCAAAAAATATGTGGGATATCTTTTTTTTTCCCTCTAATTGACCTGAAGGTCGCAGGTTCGAGCCACGCTCACAGTAATTGTTTTTTAAAATTTATCAAAAATGCCTAATAGACAAATTTTTTATCACAAAATAATGTTTGGAAGTGGTCAAATGGTCAATTGTAAGATCACACTTTTTAAAATGTATGAGATAGGTCTCTATGTCTAAGATCACTAACACTATAATATCAATGGTCTTTAAGTTTTAGCCCTAAAAAGACCACAAACGTTCATAAATTGTGAACTTTAGTGTGTGATTTATAACACTTTTTGTCGTAGTGAGGGTAGCACAGAAACAATGGAGAAAGAAAGAAAGCCTCTTTGGCATATGGGTTGTAACTTAGCCCACACGTGGGTTGTATTTAGTTACCGCCATAAAAAAAACACACACAAATTTCAACCCGCTCTAAACGAAATTTAGCGCAGTCTAATTACCGTTTGATGATGCATACGAAGAAAGTTTTCCTTAAAAGTCGTACTTGGTTGAGATTCTTACTGTATAAACCTAAACAGCAAAGGCTACGTACAAGAAAAAAGGACTTTGTTTATATATGTAAGGAAGATTCCATATATAGTGTCGCTTTTTCCTAAAACTCTCTCAAAATCCAAATACACACAGATGTATATATATATATATATATAAGATACAAAGGAACAAGATACAAACTTACGTGCTGTAACTCGCCAGGAATTTTCCTCAGAATTTTCTCTCAGAAATTTCCTCATGGGTGGAAAGACGGCGGCCGCAGTAGAGGAGGGAGAAGTGAAAATTGTAATTCACCAGGAACGAGAGCAGTAGCACCATGTCTTCTGAAACGTTATTTCGCAGAAGGTAATATGAATCACGCTTTCTATAGTATTTGTGAACCAAATTACGAAACTAGTGAAAAATTCATACCTGAGTTGAATTGGACAACCTTTTATCAAAAACCTTCACACCAAGGTTGGTTAATTATTCTGTGCAACAACAATGGTGAAAACGAATTCTGCACTCCAAGTGGGAATTATGGTGATTGTTTTCTTTGGAACCCTATGACGAATGAGAGAATTCAGTTGCCTACGATTCTAGAGTTTTGTAAAGGTAGATATGGATTTATTGATTGTGTTTTGACCTCACCTCCTCGTACGACAGGTAATAATGTTAAACCTGATAACGACAATAATGATTCAATGGTTTTAATTTTTTGTGTATACCATGATGAAGAGGATGCCAACTCTGATTACTCTTTTCTGTTTTGCCGGCCTGGAGAAACACTATGGAGAATACACAAGTTATCTGATCCATATATTATTGATTTAACAATATCACAGCGCCAGCCTGAGGCTGTCCTTTGTTTTAAAGGTAAATTATATGTTATGTGTAAGGATCATCATCACGTGGATGATAATGTAGATTATCTTCTAGAGATCGAATACTCTACCGAGGATACGGATTTGAGCATCTCTATTAAGTTACTCCAATTAAAAAAGGTCGTGCTTCCATTAGTAGGACAAGGAAAATCAGCATGGGCCAGCTCGCATTATGTGGAATCTCATGATGAAATTTTCATGGTTGACCTAATTATGAGTAGTCGTATTAGTGAAGTCATCTCGATAGAAGTGGTGAGGTTGAATTTCTCGTTAATGGAATGGGAGAAGGTGAACAGTTTCGGAGATCATGTTCTATTTGTTGGCGATTATAATCACACCAGAGGTTGTTGCTCAGCGGCTGAGTTGGGTTTCACAAGTGGTTGTTTGTATTATCTAGTCGGTTCTGATCATTCTCTGATACACAAATTCGAAATTGAAAGTACCTGTCATACAGTTTCTTTTCCGTGTATAGGGCCAACGCGATTCTTCACTTGCTCGGACTGGGTTATAATGCCTGTTAATGTGCAAGGAAAAGTGGACAATATATTAGGCAGAGATGAAGAAAATGGTTCATTGAAAACATCAAAATGCATAACAAATACTATGGTTGTTAATGACGAGAATCAAGGCGGAAAGTGCACCGAAAGAGAAGTGGAAGTTGCAAGCTACTGGAATAATCTCAATGGAGACACTGTGGGATTGATAGTAAATCATCTTCACGGATCAGATTATAAGCATTTTCGTTTGGTGTGTAAAGCAAATAGAGTGATAATTCCTAAAGTACAGAAGACCTCGTATTTATCTCCATGGCTGATGTTCTCTAGAGACCAGAATGATACTATATTCAGTGTCGTAAACCCGATGTATAATGATGAAAACTACGTCATGAACCTCTCTGATCTGGCAGGCTCTACAATCCGTTTTCAAAAGGGCGGTTGGCTACTAATGACGAGAAACCATAACATATTTTTCTACAATCCCTTCACACGAGAGATGCTGAAACTTCCGGACATGGATAAGGATTATTGTTATTCGGTCATTTATTTTTCTTCTTTGCCTATACGTTCGGACTGCATAGTTTTTGCCATGGATGAAAAGACCGACCAAGTTTACATTGATTTCATTAGAAGGGGAGAACCACATTGGACTTCTCGTATCTTTGACAACACTAATATCAAAAGGTACACGCGATTCGTTGACACCGCATTTTTTCACGAGGGAGCATTCTTTTGCGTAGATTATTATAGAAATGTGGGAGTTTTTTCAGCAAAGGATTACAGTTGGAAAGTCCTCGAGAAACCCTATGATATATTACACGATCGTTGTCCAAGTTTCTTAGTAGAGTGTGCTGGAGATCTTTTATTAGTGAAAGTTACATTAAGATATCCCAGCAAGACGTCAGTTAGGATTTTTAAACTTAATTTCTCTGATATGGAATGGGTTAAAGTTGAGAGTTTAGAAGAGCATATGTTATTTATTAGCCACACCTCATGTGTATCAGCAGTTGCTCCGTATAATTACATGAAAAACAAAACTTATTTCCCTAGATTATATCTAAACGATGGAGGGATCGTATCCTTTTCACTTGAAACAAGAAGCTATCACTCTCTTGGGAATAACCATTCTGCGAAGGATTTAAATGACACTGAAGGCTGGTTCAATAACTGCACTTGGATCGTACCTAATATGTCAAAGTCCACTATTCAGGAGCTCGAATGGATCGAGAAACCTTTTTCAAGTAAGTTATAGTTTTCTCTTCATTATTTTCTAAACCTTGATCTATATTATTCTTTTCAAGGAATTTGCACTTGGTTTTCTTTTGCCTTTCAATTCAGTTCGTTTTTTTTTTTTTTTTTTTTTAAAATTATTCAACTCATACTTTTTATGAATTAATTATTGTTTTTAATTTGGTACTTGAACTTTAGTTTCTTATGACTTACCAACTGAATTTACAATTTTTTTTTTTTAGTTTCATACATAATATCCTAGTTCCTTTGAGTCGATTACTTGAAAAGTTCTGAATTTCACATATTTTTGAATCCACAAACTTCATACTCTAGCTAGTCATTTTGCTGCCGGTTCAATCTAGGAAAAGTTTATTAGCTTAGCATGGGGTCGTTAGATGCAGTAGTAGGGTCGTTAATTAGAGCGCTTCTAACTGTACTCTTAACCAAGTCCAGTAGTAGGGTCGTTAGATCCAGAAAATCTGCATTTGTTCAGTGCCATCGTCTAATCAATTGAGGATAAAGAACCATACTTAATAAATTTTCAATGGATTATGGTAACTAGAGAAAAATGCCAAAGTGGATGATTATGTCCATCCTTTAACATACAAATAAGTGTGCAATTTAATTCTAAAGAACCACTAGTTAGGCGTTTGCTATAGTGATGGTTTGATACTTTGATCACTAAATCAAAGATTAGGAAGTACAATTTTTAAAATTTTCGCGGAACATCGATCAAAATAAAAATAAAAATTGCGAACATAAATTTTCCCAAGGTTTTTCCAATAGGTAGATAAATAATTAATATTGATGTTTAAGGTTTTTCCAATAGGTAAATAAATAACTGATTATGATGTTTAAATATGAATGTGAGTTATTGTACTCCGATAATCTTAAATCTGAACTTTTCAGACTCTAAATCCGAGTAGTATATCTTTTCTTTGCCAAATCCTATGTTCATTTTCAGACTTCTTATATCACATAACAATTGAGTGCATTTTCCTTCGAAGAATGACTCATTTTCCTTTGTTATCTGTGGCTAAACCATATTGAGTGCAAGATCATTCTTGTCAATATTCAGTTGTACTTGCGATTCCCTCTCTTAGGAGTGACTCTTTCTCAGACGAAGAAGAAGTCTCTTTTTTCAGATAATCTAGTTTCTTCAAACGCAAAACCTAACCCTAATTGCAATATTCCAATCTGACCTGCTACTATGTCACGAGTATTTCCTCTTGAAGATTTCCCTCATGGTCCTCCAATATTCTTTCCTCACCGGGTGCAAGATGAATCTTGTCATGATTCTGACGAAGAAGAAATCTCATTTTCACGTGACCAAACTTTGTCTCCTCCCTGACCCAATCACCCAACCGAGGCGAGATCATTAATTTTTGACAAGAATCAGTTGCATTTGCGATTCCCTCTCTTAGTATAGACTCTTTCTTTGACGAAGAAGAAATCTCTTTTCAATCTTGTCAAGATTCAGTTGCAGAGACAACTCCCTCTTTTTGCTCCTCCACGGAAAGTAGTACTAAAACAACGATTTATAATTTTCCTTCGAAATCTGGATTGAGATTAAGAGAACATTGGTTGTATTCATGTTTTTCTGAGCTGAATAACCCAGTTTCTTATTACCGTAACTTAAATGATGCTGAGAAAGTGATACTCATCATCGAGAGGTTTTTGTTATCTGATATGAAATTGTCTTGTGGTGGCGACGGTGTTGGTGTGCTTCCCGAGAATGTTAATACTTTGCATCTTGTTAATCTTCCTGGTCCATATGTTCTTCAGGTTAATGAGATGATTAATGTAAGTTCTCGTGCACGAGATAGGTTTCAGGAGGCACCTTCGGGGGAGTAAGAGGACTTTTGTGTATTTTTGATGGATGTTGTTCAATGTCATTCGTAATGTAAACTTTCGGAATGGGCGTCTTTACTGGTGCCTGAAAGCTTGAAATGAAAGTATAGTACTTGGTGGAATGGTGGAAGATTTGGAAAAAGTTAATACACCTCCTATGGGTCAAAGAAAGCGACCAAGGGTTGATCAGATAAATGCTAGAGCTACTCTTGCTGCTTGGAAACTCAACGATGTTGACAGTAGTACCAATCGTTGTGATGGTGCCATTGCCGACAATTCAACTTTGCAGGACGCAATTTCCTCTAGATCATCTATTCTAGGAAACCCTATCTTTACTCCCTCCGTCTCTAAAAAGATAGGCAGGTTCGTGTGTAATATATAATAAGGGACTCCAAAGTGCCACATGTCATGCCTACAATAAATCTAATTTGTAGTTAAGCCATGTTAGCAGATCAATCATGTCACCATCATATTTTGCCAACTCATCCGAACCAAAGAGTTGCAACCATTATACCAAAGGTCACCATTTCATATACTAATTGTCATTTATGATAAAGAGGCCACCATCTACCATTTTGAATATCAACCGTTGAAGATTAACGGTTGAAATTAAAACTTGTGGATGGTGAAGTTTCGTATTTCGGAATACTCTCATTTTTGGTGGGAGTGTAGAGACTTATAAGAAGAACATGTCGTCAAAAGATTAGCCTCAAATTCATTGCCCATTGGATTTGGTAGAAAATATGATAACCATGTCAACGGATTATGTCATTATAACCATGTCAACGGATCCTTCCCCTATGATAAAACATCTTATATTTTATAAACGAGCCATTCCAAACTTTTGAATAGCTCTTGATTTCGGGAAAGCCACATGAACATGTTTTCCATTGTCGTCCAATCTAACTGGCCACGTCATCAGTTCTCCACAGGTCATCAATGTGTCACCAACATCTGCATCACAATTGTAAAGTGACAATATATGCTGGCTACTATACATGTCGTTCAGAACGAGTGCAAATCTGTTCACACTCCTCTAACGAGTGTATATTTCACTCTTCTGATTAGTTGATTATTTAACGGATGGCCCCATTACCCTCCATGTTTAGAATCACGACCCTCTTTACATAACTCCCTAAATTAAATCAAGGGTAGAGATTAAAATGTGAAATATACACTCGTTAAAGAGTGTGCACGAATTCACACTCGTTCAGAACTCAAACACAATAGTTAGACGTGTCTCTTCAAGTACATGATTTTGATATGTCAGGATAAATCCCAAAAGACGCAACCTTTCACCTATAGCTAGCCCTATCAAAGAGACACTTATGAATAGGATATAACAGTCCAAATCTTCATGACTGTCTCAGACTCTAGTCTCTTCAACAATCATTTTTCCTATAAAATGTTTGTGTCGTGAAGCTTAAAACTCCAAATCCTAAATTCAAGATTCTTACGCACCTCTTTGAGCCCATATTATTTATATAGGAGTTCCCAGAAGACATGTGAAAGGTAAGATGAATTCATACATCACACGAATATAATTTATTCAACCTCTAGATCAGTGTATATTCTTAATACATCATTGACCGCAGTGTGAACAAAGATACCTGAGTAGCGCGGGGCACCAACCAAATGAACAAGAAAAGTGACGACTTAAAATGGACAAGGCAGTCCATATTTGCAATCTTCAAGACTTATAATGGAAGAGCATTACAAGTTACACAAAAGCCATAACCGAAATTTTGGTATCTCACTTAAGTACTCTCCTCAGTTCATTGGTAACAATACTTAATTTTTAAAACGTTATGCAGAAAACATCACTAATGGTGGCTGGACCAGTATTCGACGCTTCCACAATTCACTGAAAAGACATGTAAATAAAGCAACAATTGAAAGAAATACATGAAACTGGAACAAGATAAAGAATCAAACGGGAACTATTTCTTACTCAAAATTTCTTATTTGAAAGGAATCTGCTGGGAATTCCAAACTTACCAAACATGCAGAGGCTCCCACAGCTAACGAGGATGACTTGTTGTCTAATAAGGTTCTCAACTTTGTAAGCACTGTGCGTGACCTCTTCTCTGTACTGGAGATGGACTTGTTCACTGTCCTTAAGGAAATCCACCCAAGCTTAATTGGGGTACAATCCGAGAGCAGCAGTAATGAAACTTTATCGAAGTTGGCAAAGACAGTAATAGATCTAAAAAAGATAAGATGGAGAAGCTTGAAAAGCTTCAAGATATAGCAAGAGAGCTATTAGTTCTATGGAACGTGACGGATACTTCTCAGGAGGAGCGAAGTTTGTTCGATCATGTTACCCGTTACATCTCAGCTACAGTTGATGAAGTCACCATCCCTGGAGCCCTTGCCCTTTCCCTGATCCAAAAAGCTGAGTGGGAGGTTGAAACGCTTGAACTGAAAGCCAGCAACATAGAGGATTATCCTTCGAAGATGGAGCTTGATCCGATATTTTCCTCACTCCTAAAACTAGACCTAATCCTTTTAAAAAGGCTCTCAAGTAGCCAAATCAAATGATGAAGGAAAAAAAAAAAAGATTAAAGAATGGATCAGGTTGAAAGACTATATTCGGGTAATTTAAACAAAAAATCTGTTTCAAACAAATGGGACCACAGTTGTCAGGCATATCTCTGTTTTCTTTGATTTGGTTTGGTTATTTGCAGGTAGGGTACCCTTCTTATATGAAGACTGCAACTTGGATGATGTAAATGAAACCACAGCCATTCTGCAAATCAAGTTTTGTTAACGTCTGCTTGACTCCATTAATTTTGTTCCGTGAGATGACTGATATTTCTATAGGGTCTTTTATTCTCGAATGCTAGATTCAACATGCATGGTAATAGCTGTTGCAAATGGGAACATCGTTTGGTAAGTAGAAAAATTCATTCCTATAATCATTGTCTCCCCCAAATGCTTTTTGGATACTATGATCTATGTTGTGATAGGCGCCAGGCAAGGCGCCCAAGGAAAAATTAGAAGAAGAAAAAACTGTACACATCTTG
This sequence comes from Papaver armeniacum, assembly GCA_023531295.1. Lineage (NCBI taxonomy): Eukaryota > Viridiplantae > Streptophyta > Magnoliopsida > Ranunculales > Papaveraceae > Papaver > Papaver armeniacum. Next base: position 315,986 of record JAJJWW010014968.1, on the reverse strand, counting down.
GCGCCTGGGCGCTTTTATTGCCTGGACACCCCTTGGGCGACTCGTGCGCCTAGAGTGCTTAGGCGAGCGTCTAGGGCGCCTTTCATTCAACATGCATGTTAACAGCTGTTGTAAATGGGAACATTGTTTGGTAGAAGAAAAATTCATTCCTATAATCGTTGTCTCCCACAGATGATTTTTGGATACTATGATATCTCATTTATATATGTCACCCCTAGACATATAACTTCAGGAGTTCAACCCCAAAATTTACAAGTCATTCTAATTTTCCCAAACCTGAAAATTGGTTATATTTATTTTTAGACGACCGATCATATTGCTTAATCGAGAAGAAAAGTTTAAGTAAATACTTACGATATGAAGTCGCGTTTGGACAAATAGGCTTGTTGTCCAAATCTTAAGGCTAGTTTGGTATTGCTATGAATTTTAGAAAAGCGCTTTTTTGTTGTGATGTGTTGTGCGTTGTTGTGCTGTGTTGTGGAAATAAATAGACATGACGTTTGGTAAACTATATTTAAAATGCATTGTGCAATTAACAAACTGTAAATTTTGTTTGGTAAACTGGTATTTAAAAGTGCTGGTGATGTAGTTAATGACGAAAATAGACATATTTCAAAAATTAGTTTTAAATACAATTTTATTATAATAAATTATATCTCTAATTTTAATATATTTAATAAAATAACGGGCACCTAACTCAGCTGGTCATCCCCGTTTCCCAAAGTTTCATGCGCTCCGGGAGGTCCCAGGTTCGAGCCCCCTAGGACGTAATATTGCAGAAATTGACATGGAAGGTAGTGTTAGTTTGCCCCTCTTGTGACACAATCTCAGCCCCCCCCATCTGCTTCGGCTCCCTTGGCTAGGTTACCCATGAGGCTTGCTGGTAGGATAGTACCGCAACCTGTTCAATTAGTGTAGTAGTATTATAAGAGTTATAGTTAGAGTAAGAAGCTCTTCACGCAGACAAGGGTGCCCCTATCAGTTTTTAGACTATACTTAGTTTTAGTCATGTAACTAACTTTACATCTATGACAACCTGTTATGTCAGAAGCTATATAAATATCTTACAAACAACTCATGTTTCTTTATCTGAAATAATTCAATACAATAACTCTACTTTCTCTTGCTCTGATTATCTTAGATGGTATCAGATTAGGTTAGTTTCTTCATAACATTGCAAAACAAACCTTAAATTCAGATCATGTTACATTTCAAATTTGATCTTTGATCAAATCATTGCATAATATTTCATAGATCTTTGTAGAATCTCATCTACTTTGATCAATTTCATTGTTTCTTTCAAGATCTACAATTTCTTGAATTTTTTGATTTCATAATGCCTCCAAAAGCTGCAAATCGTACTTCGACTTCCGCTGGCAACAACAATGATGACTCTGATGATGGATCTGCACCAGATCGATACAGTTTTCGTCTTCCATTTACCAACATTGCAAACTTCATCTCTTTGAAGTTAGATCATATAAATTTTCTGCTCTGGAAGGATCAATTTGAGTCGGTGCTAATCTCAGTTGATCTGTTTGAATATGTTGATGGTATAGTCCTAGAACCACCTCGAAAAATCATGGTGGATGGTGCTCAAGTTCAAAATCCGGCTTGGCTCTATTGGAGAAAGGTATATCGGTTTGTCTCAAGCTGTTTGAAAGCTACATTCACACAATCAGTTTCAGGTGATGTTCTAGGCTTTACCATTGCTCATGAAATATGGGAATATCTTGAAACAACTTTTACTACTCAATTTGCTGCTCGCAAAACTATGTTGCGAAATCAACTTCAGTCGATTCGTAGAGGAAATCGTTCTGTTGAGGAGTATTTACAACAAATTAAGATAATTACTGATAATCTTGCAGCTATTAATGAGTAAGTGAGTAATTCTGATATAATCATGCATATTCTCAATGGTATTGGTCGTGATTATAATAATTTTGTTATATCTGCTGAAAATCGTGAGGTTCCTTCTACTTTTGCCGAAATTAAGGCTAGATTAATCAATCATCAACAGTGGTTAAAAGATCAAGATTCATAAATGAATGTGCTATGTTTGATTCTCAGAATGCCTCTGCAATGTATAGTAAGAACACCAATTCTGGTGGTGGAAATGGGAAGAAGAATAATACTAATAACAAGAATAGGAGCAATTTCAAGAATAATGTTTATTCTTCTGGTTGGATCTGGTAGTGGTGGTAGCAATTCTGGTGGTTATTCTGGTGGTTATTCTGGTGGTAGTTCTTCTGCAAATGTTAGTAGTACTTCTTCAGGCAATGCAAGGAATAATTCAGGTTCTTTTGATTGGTCTACTGTTGAGTGTAATATATACATGATGACTGAACATTATACAAGCAGATGTTATTACAGATATCAACCTGACAGAAATTCAATCAGTTATGTGCAAAGAGCTTTTGCGGGTATTGAGTTAAATCCTGTAACTGAAGATGTTAATGCATTACCATACTACTACTCGATGATTCCAGATTACGTGCTACAAATCACATGACCAGTGATGATACTCTCTTATCCAACCACACTTCATACACTGGTTCTTCAAATTTTATGATTTCCAATGGTGAGTTGTTACCTATTTCTAAAGTTGGTGATGTTACTTTGTCGGTTCCAAGTAAGACTTTTAAGTTACAGCAGGTGTTACATCCTTACTTTAAAAGCTAATTAATTTGCTTTCCATTGCTAAATTTACAAAGGATAACAATTGCTTTTTTGAACTACATGCTTGGGGTTATCTGATTAAGGATGTTGTTACAAAAAATGTACTATCTAGAGGCTCTATTTCAATAATTTGTATCCCATTAGCTCTTTTCATCCTTCATCAGCCTCATGTTTTCATTCTTCCATCACTGATCCTACACCTCTATGGCACAACAGACTAGGCCACCCTACTACTGTCATTCTACACAAGCTCCATTCATTTGAGTCAATAAAGATTTCTAGTATTAAGTCTTTAGAGTCTATCTGTAATTCCTGTCAGTTAGGCAAGAGCAAAAAATTGCCAATTGCCTTTTACTTTGTCTTCTAGAATTACTAATGCTCCTTTAGAGCTTGTTCATTGTGATGTATGGGGTCCATCCCCTGAAATGACTTTGTTAGGATTCAAGTATTATATTGTCTTCATAGATGACTATAGCAGATATCATTGGATTTATCCATTGAAAGATAAGTCTGATGCTCTTGTATCTTTTCAACACTTCAAACAAATAAATAAAAATCTTTTGGCTACCGAAATTGTGTCTTTTCAATATGACAATGCTTATGAACTGACTAAAGGTCCTTTTAAACAATTTTTGGACTCTTCTGGCATTACCCTCAGATTTTCTTGTCCACATACCTCTCAGCAAAATGGTTTAGCTGAGAGGAAACATAGGCATATTACAGAAGTAGGTATTACTTTGCTTTTTTAAGCTCATTTACCTAAAAAGTTTTGGTATCATGCCTTTCACACAACCACTTTTCTTATCAACAGATTACCTACTAAACTTTTGAATTTTCAATCTCCATTTGAAATTCTGTTTCATAAGCCTCCTGATTTTTCTTTAGTTAAAGTTTTTGGTTCAAATTGTTATCCATATTTAGGGGCTTATAGAAAAGAAAAGTTATCTCCTAAGTCTTCATTATGTACTTTTATTGGTTATAGGTCCCTTCATAGAGGCTACAGATGTTATGAAATATCTTCAGGCAAGATTTATACCTCTAGAAATGTTATTTTTGATGAGTGTTTGTTTCCTTTCTCCACATCTTCTCATTCTTTTATTTCTTCTCCATCTGATAATTCACATTATTGTGTGCCTTCCTCCTCATATAATCTCTCATCTGCATTATTGCCTTCTACTTCAGGTGAACAGTTAAGTTCTCCTGCACAAAATATGATCTCTACTTCAGATGCTTCTCCTCCTGTTACCAGATCTCAATATCGTATTAGAAATCCAAAGCTACTAACCGATTTTGTAAATAACCATGTTGTTAAGAATCGTGTTCCTGCAGCTTTCAGCTCTTTGCTTCAAATTACAAAACCCAAGACTTTTAAACAGGATATGAAGATTCCTCAGTGGGTATGTTCAATGAAAGAAAAAAATCAAGCTTTACAATATGCTGACACTTGGGATTTAGTGAAATATCATAAAGGCATGAATGTTCTGGGCTGTAAGTGGGTATATAAGCTCAAGTTAAAAGCTGATGGAACTATTGAGAGATGTAAAAGTAGGTTGGTGGCAAAAGGCTTCAATCAGTTGGATGAAATTGATTAGACAAATACTTATAGTCCTGTTGTTAAAGCACCTACTATTAGAGCCATTTTGACAATTGCGGATCTAAGGGTTGGCAAATTCAAAGAATTGGATGTATCCAATGCTTTTTTACATGGCAAGTTAAATGAATGTGTGTTTATGGAACAACCACTAGGGTTTAAAGTTGCGAGCAAATAAGATCATGTATGTCACTTAAAAATCCTTTTATGGACTGAAACAAGCACCCGAGCTTGGTTTCAAAGATTCAATGGCTTTCTTATTCAAAAGATGGTTTTCTTCGTCAAAGTGTGATCATTCTCTATATCTCTGCAAGACTCAACAGGGGGTAATGTATTTACTTTTATATGTTGATGATATAATCTTGACTGGAAGCTCATGTACTTTGCTTACCTCTTTTATATGTTGACTAGGTCTTAACCCGTCTTGCCGTAACTGACATGACGGATGTTTTGTCTCTAATACAAATTGTTCACATTCCTCTTGTTTCATTTTTTTCGTGAGTAATTATTTTGATATTCAAATAGGTTTTGGACAGAAAAATAATGGATCTTTTTATTTTTTACTTAAGCATGTTATTTCAATTTATTATCTGGACGTAGTAATAATGTTGTGCCAACATGAAAAAAAAATAAAAAATACAGTTGTTGATGGTGGTTTTTAAACAAGGGGTAAAATCGTAAAACCCCGTGACCTAATGTTACCCGCAACACATTAACTAAGAGCATTTAACTCAGGTGTAAATAATTAATAGGGGTATTTTTTCGTAATACCGGATAAGGGTTTTTCGACACGTAACCCTAATTCCAAACCAAGCCGCACACTGCGCACCATGGCAACAATGCCAAACCAAGCGCACACCGCGCACCATGGCAACAATACCAAACCAAGCCGCACACCGCGCACCATGGCAACAATGCCAAACCAAGCCGCACATCTGCGCACCATGGCAACAATGCCAAACCAAGCCGCACACTGCGCACCATGGCAACAATGCCAAACCAAGCCGCATATCTGCGCACCATGGCAACAATGCCAAACCAAGCCGCACACCGCGCACCATGGCAACAATACCAAGCCAATCCGCACACCGCGCACACGGCAACAACGCCAAAAGCAAACCGCACACTGCGTACCATGGCAATACGCCAAAACCAAACTACATATCGCACTCATTGGCAACCATGGCAAACTAAGCCGCTATGCCATTGGCGCATGCCAAATATAGCGCCCTAGGCTTGCAAAACGTGCAACTAGGTCAACATGGCCGTACGTGCCATTGGCACATGCCAACGCGTACCACAAGCCATATTTCCAAGCCGCTATGCTATTGGCGCATGCCAAATATAGCGCCCTAGGCTTGCAAAACGTGCAACTAGGTCAACATGGCCGTGCGTGCCATTGGCACATGCCAGCGCGTACCACAAGGCATATTTCCAAGCCGCTATGCCATTGGCGCATGCCAAATATAGCGCCCTAGGCTTGCAAAACGTGCAACTAGGTCAACATGGCCGTACGTGCCATTGGCACATGCCAACGCGTACCACAAGCCATATTTCCAAGCGGCTATGCCATTGGCGCATGCCAAATATAGCGCCCTAGGCTTGCAAAACGTGCAACTAGGTCAACATGGCCGTATGTGCCAGTGGCACATGCCAACACGTACCACAATCCATATTTCCAAGCCGCTATGCCATTGGCGCATGCCAAATATAGCGCCCTAGGCTTACAAACCATGCAACCTAGGCCAAGTCGGCCACGCATGCCATTGGCACATGCCAACATGCTCGCTGGTAGCTTTTCTTACCAAAGCCACGGCCCTAAAGGCCACACATGCCATTGGCACATGCCAACATGCTCGCTGGTAGCTTTTCCTGCCAAGGCCACGGCCCTAACGGCCACGCATGCCATTGGCACATGCCAACATGCTCGCTGGTAGCTTTTCCTGCCAAGGCCACGGCCCTAACGGCCACGCATGCCATTGGGACATGCCAACATGCTCGCTGGTAGCTTTTCTTACCAAAGCCACGGCCCTAACGGCCACGCATGCCATTGGCACATGCCAACATGCTCGCTGATAGCTTTTCTTACCAAAGCCACGGCCCTAACAGCCACGCATGCCATTGGCACATGCCAAACACACACGCTGGTAGCCTAACTTGCAAACCTTGCAACCTACCACCAAGGCATTCCGCACATGCCATTGGCACATGCCAAACACACACGCTGGTAGCCTAACTTGCAAACCTTGCAACCTACCACCAAGGCATTCCGCACATGCCAAACACACACGTTGGTAGCCTAACTTGCAAACCTTGCAACCTACCACCAAGGCATTCCACACATGCCATTGGCACATGCCAAACACACCACTAGCAGCTCTGGCATTGCCACGTACACTCAACGTGCAACCTACCACCAAGGCATTCCGCACATGCCATTGGCACATGCCACATGCGCCCCTAGCAGCACCACTTGCACTCAAGATGCAACCAACACTCGAGACATCAACACAAACTGGGGGATGTTTTCCAGGGTTTTGGTTTGGCGGTCACAGCTTGCAGCGTACACTACGCTCACATTAAGAAAGCGTGAAAAGGAATAAAGCGGTCAAATAAATGAGGAAATAATGGTGAAAACGTTTTCACCCATTAACACCATGCGGTTACCACCTCCTATCATTATTTCACCCTTTACTCTCTTCCTTCATGAGACCAGTACGTTTCAAACTCGACTTGTATAAATAGGTCTTACCTATTTCCACCGGACAACAAGTCTCGGTCGGAGAAAATACTACACTCTCAGAAAAGGCAACTTTGCAAGCTCTCCAAAAAGCATTCATCTCTTGCAAGCTTCCACTTTCTGATACAAGTCGAGACACTACTCTCCCAGAACTATTCTGGTCTCAACACCTTTCTTGGCTTCCCTCCCCAAATCAACCCTTTTCCTCCACTTTGTGACCGAAGCAAGTCTGGAACGGCCATTTCTTGGTTTAGGCCGGACTTGTACAGATTGATCTCTCGAATCTATAAAGTGCTCACGTGCAGCACATTTGTTTAGGGTTTGAACCAGTTTCTCACTCACCTACCGAATTTACCGAAATCGGCAGAAACGATTTTTACCCATAAACAACAGTAAATAGATATTTTTCCCATTTATTGTTCTATCACACCATAATTTTAAATTTCAAAAAGAATATTTCATCTAACAATACATATACCTAAACTGGCAATCCAACTCCATGATGTTTATGAATGCATTGGTTCCGAAATTATTGATAACTAAGGCTCTAAGGAGTGAAGCAAAAACCCATAATATTTTCTCTACTATAAATAAAAATTATTTATTTATTTTCTTGCAAATGTGAGAGTTATAAAAATGAAGAACCCTTGGCTATTGGAAGGCTTAGATATACAAATGTGAGCTGAAAAATAAACTTATAATAAATCAAAACATATGTAAGATTCTTTCTCAATCATATTGATAACATAATATTGAAAAAATCGTGGATAAAAAGATTTCACACCAACTATGCTAAGTAGTGCATGAACGACCTTCTAACATCTAGTGTTACTCGTGTAATTTGGAGCAATAAAGAGCATAGTCATATTGATATTTGTATCTACATAAATTCAACTAACCTTCTGAAAAAAAATTATTAGTTTCAAGGTAGAGCCGATACAAACTTCTGTCACCTTCAATGTGTAGAACACACACTGGGTTTAATCGTCCTTGAGATTAAACAAATGCCCCAACATTAGTCAAATAATGTCTACAAATACGGGATCGAAACAAAGTGGTAACGGGAAAAATGAGTGACTAACATCATTGTTACAAAGAAAATACCCTATATGTATCAAATTGTGTTAACCAAACATGTATTCAAATAAAAAAGTCATCAACTCAACACAAAAATATAAAAGAACCCAAGTTAAATCAATACTTGCATAAACAAAACTTATAAGAGAATTTTGTAATTATTAAATACCTTTAAAATCACTATTAGAGATTTAATTGCATGCCTCGTTAAAAATTACGGTATGACGAAATCACCAAATTAATCTGTATAAATTTCACTGGATATGTAGCAATTCAGAGAGTTTACACTGGTGGTAATGCGCTCCATCAAAGTGTTGTTCGAGTGATTATTTTTTTAGAAGATTTCGGTTTTCATTGGAGAAACCGAGAGGGAGTGTTTCATTATATTCATTATCATTCAAAAATATGTAGTTTTTAGTATTTATTATATAACGTGACATCCAAATGCTTTTTTGCTTCTTAATTTTCATGTATTATAACCGAGTTTATATTAGCATTAAGACGATCAACCACATTTCTACTTTATAGTGTTACCCTTTTGTAGCGGCACATAATTAGGGTTATTTGGTTTTTGGTACTTACATTTTGACCAATATTAGCGTTTGGTCTAACATTTGTCCAGCTTTGTGTTTGGTACTTGAAATTAACGTTGACCGTAGTTGACTGTTATTGACCCGAATTAATTTAATTATATTGAATATATAATTTGAGTTTACAATTTTACCCCTAAACTGGACCTCATATCCAACGGCTGTGCTAAAATCTTTTATCTTACGGTCGGATGAAATATCACCTCGACCTAACTACACTTTTCTTCTTCCGCCGACTGCACAGTCCATCGATGAATATGCAGAAACCCCATTCATCCATTGCAAAAATCAAACAACTAACAACAATATAGACTTGTCAAAATCGATAATCCTCATTCAAAGTAAAAACCCTATCTTTATTCATCACAAATTTCACCAAAAAATTCACGAAACCCTGTCTTCTAGTTTCAATTAGAGACATGTTGAAAGGATCTTGATAATAATTGCTGACCTCCATAAGCATCATTCGTCGTCTAGAGATAGATGAATTGCAACAGCTCCGCTATCCTTACAATAATCTAACAAACCAAATCCAAAACTTCTGCAATATCACTATCTAATGACAATAAAAGTTCTTCTTCCTATTAATCTACTACTTCACTGTTCTTTATTAAAGATGATTCATCTTCTAGGTTTGTATTGGTAATTGTTCATCTTCAATTAGTTAACCCATGTTAGGGGCTGTCCAGTAGCTTTAAAAAAAAAAAAACATATCAAGCTTGAGGTGCTCTCTTTTTTTTTCTTGCTCTTGCTCCGGCAATTAGATCTATGCCCTGGAATATTGAATCGCAGATGGGGGAATTTTTGGATGATAATGAGATACGATGGATGATAATGATCTGTTGGGGAGAAACGGCAATGAAATATGATGGAGAGGGTCGACAACCAAAGATAAAGGGGTGCAAATATCTAACGTAATTCTCTAACATGTGAAGGGTATAATAGTAAATTCATATATAATTCAGATAATATATTAATCAAAATTTGACTTGACGGGGTCAACCAAAGTCAACGTGATTTTCAAGTACCAAACACCAAGCTGGACAAATGATAGACCAAACACTAATGTTGGACAAAATGTAAGTACCAAAAACCAAATAACCCACATAATTAACATAGTCAATTACTACTCATCAATACCCGCAAGCACCACAAAACCACCAAATATCACTTCTTTCTCCACCACCACCACCATTGTTCATCCCTCGTAGAATATTTGGCACACTTATAACTTTTAATCCCATACGTCATGTATAAAGTGTAGGTTTAACAAACTTAGGTCGTCAATTAATGTATTCAACTATATGTTTTTTGTTAATACTGAAAATCATGCGTACGAACGGTTACCAAAGATAGTAGTGGTACCAAAAACAACCATTTTGTCTTATATGGTTTGGTATCATCCCAAAAATATTTGTTACCCGCCTTTATTGATCGTGTCAAAAACAACCAACTATATTTTTCACAATACAATGTTACCCGTCAAGTAAAAAAAAAATTACTATTATTTTTGATTCAAAAAGAAAAATCCAATACCACCACCATCAAAACCATCCAAAGACCACTATTTCTTCCACCAAAACTAATGTTACCGCCTCCACCACTTAGTAACACCTTCCACCGCTTCCACCACCTACTTCTTCTTCTACTACCACTGCCACCACTAATATCTATTGAAATAATTTTTGTCAAAATTATTTATTGGTGGAGATATGTATTAATATTAATTAAGAGACATTTATGATGTAATATTAATAAATCATTTATCATGAGGAATTAATGAGACACTAATTAATAAAACACTTATACTAATTAATAATTAAGTTGAACAAACCATGACCATAGATTTATCTTCTCTCTAGACAAATCTGGACCACCACTTACATAGGCAAACTTATCCAAGCTTTGTTTTGTATCTTAGATGATATAATTTAAGATGAAAGATTTAGGTCCTCTGCATTATTTTTTAGGCATTGAGGTTGACAGAAACTATAATACTAAGTCTATGTTTCTTACTCAAAAGAAGTACTGTATGGAACAGTTGGTAAAAGGCGATATACTTTGGATCGCAAACCTTGTAGCACTCCAGTTGCTAAGGGTCCAAGATGTTATGTGTTTGATGGTGAGCTTTTACAAGATCCTCTTCACTATAGAAGTCTAGTAAGGGGTTTGTAGTACCTTACTATGACTAGACCTGACATAGCTTATGTTGTTAGCTATGTTTCTCAATTCATGCACCAACCAACCACAACTCATCTGTAATTAGTCAAAAGAATATTGAGATTTCTCAAAGGAAGCTTAGGTTCTGGTATTGTTCTGGGTTCTTCAGATACTTCTATCATCACTGTATATTCTGATTCAGATTGGGATGGTGTTGATGGTGGTTTTTAGCTTAGGGTTAAAATCGTAAAACACTAAACCCTAGCAGACAGGGATGTCACAACATTTAAAGTAACAAGCATTTACTAGGCACATTTCTATCAAACATTTAATGTGTCCCTAAATAATTACCGGTATCTTTTTCAAATTAGGGTTACGACAAGCCAAACCCTAATTCTCACGTGCTGAATGGAAAATCATGCCAGCCACACCGATCACGCCAAAGCATGCTAGCCGCACCTCTCGTGCCAATGGCAAATCATGCCGACCAGACCGACCAGCGCCAAAGCATGCCAACCATGCTAGTCGCACCTCGTGCCAATGGCAAATCATGCCGCCACACCGACCGCGCCAAAGCATGCCAACCATGCTTGTCGCACCTCATGCCAATGGAAAATCATGCCAGCCACACCGACCGCGCCAAAGCATGCCAACCATGCTAGACGCACCTCTGCGTACCAATGGCAAATCATGCCCACCACACCAACCGCGTCAAAGCATGCCAACCATGCTAGCTAGTCGCACTCTACGTGCCAATGGAAAATCATGCCACCACACCGACTTCTCAAAGCATGCCAATCATGCTAGCCGCACCTGCTGCCAATGGCAAATCATGCCAGCCACACTGACCGCGCCAAAGGCATGCCAACCATGCTAGCTATGACCGGTCCGAAAGGTGACGCAAAATCATTGTGCGTTACGGAATATGTAACCTGGCAGATGGAGCCGCACAATCCGACGATGTGGGGCCAATATGGGCGAGACAAGAAAGGTTACTTGGCATTAGCAATATTATGCGATAGTGTTGCATATCTTTATTCAGAGTTAGCCAAGCTCAAGGAAGGAATAAAGGATGAGATGCAAAGTCATGGAATGACTTTGGCATGGTCCTAAGTTTTGGCCAAGGCTTGGACTGTGCAAGTGCATCAATGGTGATGCCAAACACGCCATTGGTGATAGTTGCTCGTCAAAGGAGATGCAAGTGATGCATATGAGGCATGAAGATGGTACTAAGCAAGTCAAGACTCAGTTGGCATAATATTTGGATGTTGGCATCCAAATGAGCTAAGTGCACGATGCAAGCCATAATAGCACAACGCCAGCCATAATAGCGCAACACAAGCTATAATAGCGCAACGCAAGCCATAATAGCAGTATGTGGCAGAAAGACAAGCTGAGTTGCATGTTGCGATGTTGCGGAACTTGAGTGCAAGTGCCAGATACGAAGAGTGTGTGTATCACACGCATGCCAAAGTCGAAGATCAAGTTAGAGACGGTTATAAAGTGCTTTATAACCGAGTTTGGCATATCCTAACCGTTGAAGACAGGTGTGGCGCCCTTATGCAAGCCAGCACCAAAGATAACAGTTAAAAAGGTGGAACTGGCGGTTAGGGAACTGCCCATGGACAGATGGCTGTTCATGGGGCGTGCAACGAGTTGTATACGGATTGGCCTTGGCTTCTTGGCATTATAAATAGCCGCAGGCTACACAAATCGATGTTGTTCAATAGTTCGACTGTTGAGGAACCATTTTGCAAGTATAGAGTGAGTTTGTTTGTAGGCTTTGAGAATAAGCTTGTAAAGTCCATTGGTTGGACGTTTTTGTATCTTCCCTTAAGCTAATAAAAGTGAGTTTGTTGGCTTATGCGTTTGGCATTGGTTGTCTGTTGATTTGATTATACTCCCCCAATTCTGTGAAGCATAAACATGGCAAGAACCTCCTTGTAGTATGGGCTACATTGTTTGGTAGAGAAAATCTGAGTAAGACTTCCGTTGCATACTCTTGGTATAGTTGGTCGATTGCATTGGTGCAATCTTATAAGGCTGAAATACAAGTGGGTGATAAGAGATCACTGAACCATTGTATTGTCGGGTTATACCTTCGCGAAAAATTGCTTGGAGCCTTTGAAGGCGTGACAATACGGGTATCAGAGCAAATGTTGCTCTGTATTAGCTTTTGTTGGAAGATTTTCTGTTTGCTCGAGTTCAGTTATTGAATTGCTAGAGATAATGGCTGGTAAGAAGAGTTCGGCAGATACCTTGAGTGATAGGATTGCTAACTTGGAAGATAGGATTGGTGGAGAGGTGCGCCATCCTAACGATGCCAATTATAAAGCAACGGTTATGGCTCGCATTCAGGCTCTTGACGAGTATGTTGCTGGAATGCTGGAGCCAAACCAAGGAGCAACTGATAAGCATAGTGATTTGGAAGGCCAAATCGATGCTGGTAAGACCATGTTCACAGTGCCTTGAAAGAACTAACTGATGAGATTAGTGTCTTGAGGCGAATGGTGGGTGTAATTGGTGCAGATCAAGCTACTGCAGGTGGTAGTGGCAGTGACTTTACGAAGATTAAAGTCCCAGAACCTAAGGTATTTTCTGGCACAAGAGATGCGAAGGCATTGGAGAATTTCATGTGGGACATGGACCAATACTTCAAGGCCGCGAACCCCTAAGAACAAAAGGTTACTCTCGTTAGCATGTACCGGAGGGTGATGCGAAGTTATGGTGGAGAACTAGAACAGATGATGACCTTACTGCTGGTCGTCCAACTATCGTGACATGGGATGTCATGAAAGATGAATTGAAGAGTCAATTCTTACCAAGCAATGCGGCTTGGTTAGACAGAGAACTTACGTAAGCCGAGGCATACCCTAAGACACCACGGGATTACGTGAAAGAGTTTTCATCTCCGATGCTAGATATTCGCAACATGTCCGAGGAAGACAAGTTATTCAATTTTACATCCGGTTTGCAAGCATGGTCTCAGCCGAAGTGAGAAGGTAAGGTGCCAAAGACCTACCTTCGGCCATTGCAATCGTGGAAAGCCTTGCTTATTTTAGGTCATCAATACCTCAACCGATGCTAATAAGAAGGGCAAGGACAAGAAAACCCGAAAAGTAAGGACAAGGATAAGAAAGGTTCCGAGGCCAAGGAGAAGAGCTATCAAAGGGATGATAGTTTGGCCGTGAAGAACAAAGTCGGTGGTTGTTTCTTATGCAAGGGTCCTCACCTTGCGCGTGATTGTCCAAAGAAAGAAAAAAATTGTCCGCAATCGTCACCGAGTGTAGTGGTGACAAAGAAGAAGCTGATCAAGTAGAGCATGTGAATCCTATTCAACTATGCAACATAGTAGCACAAACGGCAGCAATCTGACAAAGATGGGCTGGGTGGCGCCGCCTAGTTTATGTGAAAGTTGGCATACACAACCATCGTCTCCGGGGCATGGCGGATACAAAAAGGCCGCAAACCGTTATGAGCTTGTCGATGGCGAGTACTTGGGTTTGGAAGTATATCAGGCTGGTCACTGCATGAAGACAGTGAATGATATATCTAAGCCAATCAAGGGGATAACAGTGGAAAATGTTGAAGTTGGAGATTGGTGTGGCCAGGTCAGTGTAATGGTGATGCATCTCAATGACTTTGAGATGATCCTTGGTAACAACTTTTTCAAAGAAGCAGAGGCAACAGTGATGCCTCACCTTGGCGGAATTTTCATACAAAGTACGAGTACACCTTGTTTCGTGAAGGGTGTAATGAAAGTTAGTCCGGTTGATATGAAGTGTGACATGGGAAAGGCAAGTGAGTTTGCTCCTGTCCGATCGTTCGAAGAAAGTTTAGCTGAGATTCACATGGAATTTGGATGTCATATGGATCTTAGTGTCTCTTATTCGCCGTGATAAGCGCATGTATGGAGCGGGGGCATTGCGGTGCTGTTTGCAAGTGCCCGAACCTCGCAAGGTTGCTTTGAAGTATGGAGACTTTGGCATATTATCCGGTTATTTCTTGTTTTTTGTTAAGTTGGGTGTTGCTAATCTTACGGTCTTTGAAGATAGAAAATTTTAGTTGGTGTATTTGCTTTGGTAATGTATTTGCTTTCGGTAAGGCCGAGTGTTGGTCAGTGGTGTAATGGGAATGGTCCCTATGTTTCTTATGTAAGGCTAGTGTAATGAATGAAGGAGGTGTTTAAGCAAAAAACCTTGTCTCTTTTTGCTTAATATAAAGCTAAGTTCATTGGGGAAGCACTACAAGTATACTTAGCCAAAGTATGCAATAAGAAACGCTGAAAGCAAAACCAAGCAAGAAGTGAAATTGGTGGCATAGGCAAGTTTGCTGTTGGGAGAGTTACATAGAAGTGCGACGAAGATTTGGCAGCGATAGCATGGAGTAACGCAGCAAGAATGAAGATGTAAGTCCATCAAGCATATGAGTTAAGAGTAACTCATAGTTAGGAAGAACATGATGCTGTTTTTCCGCTACATTAAAGCGTAGCAGTTTGAAAGAACAAGTGAGGCCTTGTTAGTTTCAAGGGCGCGTGAAGGGGGGGCCTGGTCTCTAGAGAGAGACGTTGTGATGTCACGGGTTTCCTAAGTCATGGCTAATGTCATGCATTTCAGTCGAGTTTGCACAAGAGTGTTGCAAGAGATTGAGAACACTTGGTCTACAGTAAGACCTATTGAATTGCAAAGGTGCAATGTCAGTCGGAATTGAAGGCAAGTAAGCTAAGTTGTGCATATTAGAGTGATATGTTAGCTGTTTGAAGTGTACACTTAGGCACAAAAATGGCTCAAAGGAAATTTTTTTGCTGATGCAAGAGGCATAGCGACAGATTGCAAATAGCATTTGGGTGTTGAGATGTGAATGAAGTAGAGATTGAAGCATACTCGACGATGTGACAATGATGCTGGAGTTCATAGGCTCAATGGCAAGGCATAGAAACTAAGTGGCGGCGTAAAGCACTAGGCAAAGAAGTTTTGGCAAGGTTAAAGGCCAAACAAAGTTGCCGATTTCTGAAATGGTTCAGATACGTGCAAGGCCAAGGAAAGTTCAGCAGAGACTGAACTGATGTTGTGTTCAACGAGGACGTTGAACAGATTGGGTGGGGGAGGTCTATGACCGGTCCGCAAGGTGACGCAAAATTATTGCGCGTTACGGAATATGTAACCTCGCAGATGGAGCCGCACAATCCGACGATGTAGCGCCAAGATGGCTCAGACAAGAAAGGTTACTTGGCATTAGCAACATTATGCGATAGTGTTGCATATCTTTATTCGAGTTAGCCAAGCTCAAGGAAGGAATAAAGGATGAGATGCAAAGTCATGGAATGACTTTGGCATGGTCCTAAGCTTTAGCCAAGGCTTGGATCAGGCAAGTGCATCAATGGTGATGCCAAACACGCCATTGGTGATAGTTGCTCTTCAAAGGAGATGCAAATGATGCATATGAGGCATAAAGATGGTACTAAGCAAGTCAAGACTCGCTTGGCATAATATTTGGATGTTGGCATCCAAATGAGCTAAGTGCATGATGCAAGCCATAATAGCGCAACGCCACCCATAATAGCGCAACGCAAGCTATAATAGCGCAACACGAGCTATAATAGCACAACGCGAGCCATAATAGCGTGATGTGGCGTAAGGACAAGCCGAGTTGCATGTTGCGATGTTGCGGAACTTGAGTGCAAGTGCCAGATGCGAAGAGTGTGTGTATCACACGCATGCCAAAGTCGAAGAGCAAGTTAGAGACGGTTATAAAGTGCTTTATAACCGAGTTTGGCATATCCTAACCGTTGAAGACAGGTGTGGCGCCCTTATGCAAGCCAGCACCAAAGATAACAGTTAAAAAGGTGGAATTGGCGGTTAGGGAACTGCCCATGGACATATGGTTGTTCATGGGGCGTGCAACAGAGTTGTATACGGATTGGCCTTGGCTTCTTGGCATTATAAATAGCCATAGAAGCTACACAAATCGTTGTTGTTCAATAGTTCGAGTGTTGAGGAACCATTTTGCAAGAGAGAGTGAGTTTGTTGTAGGCTTATATAATAAGCTTGTAAAGTCCATTGGTTGGACGTTTTTGTATCTTCCCTTAAGCTAATAAAAGTGAGTTTGTTGGCTTATGCGTTTGGCATTGGTTATCTGTTGATTTGATTATACTCCCCAATTAAATGAAGCATAAACATGGCAAGAACCTCCTTGTAGTATGGGCTACATTGTTTGGTAGAGAAAATCGAGTAAGACTTCCGTTGCATACTCTTGGTAGAGTTGGCTGATTGCATTGGTGCAATCTTATAAGGCTGAAATACAAGTGGGTGATAAGAGATCACTGAACCATTGTATTGCCAGGTTATACCTTCGCAAAAAAAATCTTGGAGCATTTGAAGGCGTGACACTAGCCACACCTTCGTGCCAATAGCAAATCATGGCAGCCACACCTACTGCGCCATGCCAAACGCACCTCGCCATGGCCCCATGCCGCGCCACCATACTTTGGCCTTCACTACGCGGCTATCAAAACAAAGGCGTGCAACAATCAACGGTTTCCCTTCAATCCCATGAGAAAATCTTGGCCGTCTAAGGTTACCAAACGACCTTTGCCCCAAAACTCTAGCTTGGTCACGCACCTAGCCCAAGCTAGTCACGCCATGCGCCTATGGCAAACGCTTTTCCCCACATGCCAAGCCAAAATCGCACCTAGCCAAATCTAGCCACGCCCAAGGCGAACCCTGGGCCCCACATGCCAAGCCAAACCAAACCTAGCCAAGATAGCCGCGCCATGCCAAACGCACTTTGCCTTGGCCCTAGCCATGTTAGTCACATCATGCCAAGCCAAACGCCCTTGCCTTGGCCCTAGCCACGCCATACGCCCATGGAAAACCCTTGGCCCCACATGCAAAGCAAAAATCGCACCTAGCCAAAGCTAGCCACGCCCAAGGCGAACCCTTGGCCCCACATGCCAAGCCAAACCAAACCTAGCCAAGCTAGCCGCGCCATTCCAAACGCACTTTGCCTTGGCCCTAGCCATGCTAGTCACATCATGCCAAGCCAAAGGCCCTTGTCGTGGCCCTATCCACGCCATACGCCCATGGCAAACCCTTGGCCCCACATGCCAAGCCAAAATCGCACCTAGCCAAAGCTAGCCACGCCCAAGGCGAACCCTTGCCCCACATGCCAAGCCAAACCAAACCTAGCCAAGCTAGCCGCGCCATTCCAAACTCACTTTGCCTTGGCCCTAGCCATGTTAGTCACATCATGCCAAGCCAAAAGCCCTTTCCTTGGCCCTAGCCACGCCATACGCCCATGGAAAACCCTTGGTCCCACATGCCAAGCCAAAATCGTACCTAGCCAAAGCTAGCCAAACCCAAGGAAAACCCTTTGGCCCACATGCCAAGCCAAACCAAACCTAGCCAAGCTAGCCGCGCCATGCCAAACACACTTTGCCTTGTCCCTAGCCATGCTAGTCACATCATGCCAAGCCAAACGTCATTGCCTTGGCCCTAGACACGCCATACGCCCATGGCAAACCCTTGGCCCCACATGCCAAGCCAAAATCGCACCTAGCTGTGCTAGCCACGCCAAGGCGAACCCTTGGACCCACATGCCAAGCCAAACCAAACCTAGCTATGCTAGCCGCGCCATGCCAAACGTACTTTTCCTTGGCCCTATCCATGCTAGTCAAGATCATGCCAATCCAAACGCCCTTGTCTTGGCCCTAGTCACGCCATACGCCCATGGAAAACCCTTGGCCCCACACGCCAAGCCACAATCGCACCTAGCCAAAGCTAGCCACGCCCAAGGCGAACCCTTGGCCCCACATGCCAAGCCTAACCAAACCCTAGCCGCGCCACCCAGTTGGCCTTCCCTACGCGGCCACCAAAACGAAGGCGTGAAATAATCAACGGTTGACCTTCAATCCCAGGAGAAAAACTTAGCCATCCAAGGTTACCAGACGACACATCGTAACCTTTGGCCTGAAAACCTAAGTTTGGCCACGCCAAACCTTGCCATGCCAACGACATGCCAACCTAGCCGCTACCATGTTGTCCCTCACTACGCGGCTACCAAAACGAAGGCGTGCAATAATCAACGGTTGCCATTCAATCCCAGGAGAAAATCCTAGCCATCCAAGGTCACCAGACGACACATGGTAACCTTTGGCCCGAAAACCTAAGTTTGGCCACGCCAAACCTTGCCATACCAACGGTATGCCAACCTAGCCGCGCCACCACGTTGGCCCTCACTACGCGGCTACCAAAACGAAGGAGTGCAACAATTAACGGTTTCCCTTCAATCCCAGGAGTAAATCCTAGCCATCCAAGGTTACCAGACGACACATGGTAACCTTTGGCCCGAAAACCTTAGTTTGGCCACGCCAAAACCTTGCCATGCCAACGGCATGCCAACCTAGTCGCGCCACCACGTTGGCCCTCACTACGCTTCTACCAAAACGAAGGCGTGCAATGATCAACAGCTGCCTTCCTGTCAAGATGCAACATCTCGACCGTCGAAGGTCACCAGGCTGGAAAGTTTCCCGAGCTTGACTTGCCAAGCCACAACAACATGCTACATGTTTTCCAAAACATTCGTGACATCAACACAAACTGGGGGATCCTCTTTGGGTATTGGTTTGGCGGTTTACAGTGTGCGGCGTACACTACGACCGTCATAAGAAAGTGTCATAAGGGTGAGGCGGTTAGTAAATACGGGAAGTTATGTGTAAAACGTTCATGGGACATAAAGCACATGCGTTAACAACTTTATGGGACATCAATTCCATAACGTTAGCAGTTTCATGAAAACCAGTTTCATGCGTCAACCACTTTATGGAACATCAATTCCATGCATACGGTTACCACCTCCTCCCATTTACTTCCCCACTCCTTAATGAGACCTAGGCACGTTTTACTCCGACTTGTATAAATAGGTATTACCTATTTCCATTGAACAACAAGTTCATACGGAGATACAACACTCGAAATACTTGCTTGCTATCTCACCTTGGGAGCTCTCTCACTTTTCTGATAACAAGTCGTAGTAACCCAACTACTGTTCCTAATCAACTATTCTCGGTCTCACCACTTTCCTTGCTTCCCTCCCCAAAACCAACCCATTCTCCTCCACTTTGTGACCGAAGCAAATCCGGAACGGCCATTTCTTGGTTTAGGCCGGACTTGTACAGATTGATCTCTCTAATCTAAAGTACTCCCTTGCAGTACATTGTTTAGGGTTTAAATTATTTCTCACCTGCACACCCGCAATTACCGAAATCATCATAAACCATTTTCACCTACAAACAGCTGGATGTCCAGATTCAAGAAGGAGTACCTCTGGATATGCTATCTTCTTAGGTTCTTCTCTTATCTCTTGGACTTCTAAGAAGAAACCTACAATATCCAGATCTTCAGCTGAGGCTGAATACAAATCTCTTGCTAATACTGCTTCTGAGATGCTTTGGTTGTCTTATTTACTCAAGGAGTTAGGTATTGCTGCTTCTCTTCCTTTTACTCTTTATTATGATAATCTTAGTGCCAGTAGTCTAGCATGTAATACTGTTTTCATGCTAGAACTAAGCACATTGAAATAGATTATCATTTCATTAGAGACTTAATTCAGTGTAGATTTCTTATTATCATTTTTGTTCCTTCTCTTCTTCAACTTGCTGATGTCTTTACAAAGGGGCTGGCACCTGATTTATTTGACACTCTTGTGTCCAAGCTTATGTATTTTACTCATACTAAGCTTGAGGGGGAGTATAAGAGTTATAGTTAGAGTAAGAAGCTGTTACAGACAAGGGTGCCCCTATCAGTTTATACACTGTACTTAGTTTGAGTCCTGTAAAGTATAAGAGTTATAGTTAGAGTAAGAGTTTATAGACTGTACTTAGTTTGATTCATGTAACTAATTTTACAGCTATGACAACCCGTTATGTCAGAAGCTGTATAAATATCTTACAGACAACTCTTGTTTCTTTATCTGAAATAATTCAATACAATAGCTCTACTTTCTATAGCTCTGATTATCTTAGAAGTATGTTGTTGGAGCTTAGCTTGTTAAGCTTCCAACTAGTTAGTGTAATACTCTTTATGCATAAATTAAATTAAATTATAAAATATAAGTAATATTTATTTTATTATTTATTTTAAATTATTGCTATTATTTAATAAAAAAATTATGATTATGGTTTGCTTAGAAAATATTATTATTTTAATATTTATTCAAATTTTATTATTTTAAATAATAATTAATTTTAATTATTATTTTATTTATTTTATTTTTATTTTAGAAAAGAAAATGAAAGTTATTACAAGAAACTAGATGGGAGCCTAGCAACTAGTTGGGCTCCGACACCTTTTTGAATGGCTAAACCAATTCTAATAAAAAGAAAATTACCAACATTTATATTTATATCATGCCTAGCTATGTAATGCTTCAGTCATTTCAAAAATTCAATCGTTTCGATACCAAGTTCACCTAAAGTAGTAAAAGCTTAGGTGCCAAAATTATAACCATTGGAATTACATATATCAAGGTACTTAATCTTCTTGCGCTCAACGAATTTAGCCAAGGCGAAGCCCGTTGCAAAACACGTATCACGCCCTTCCTCCCAATTGTAGACTAAGATATCAGCCGGCCTAGCATCACCGCCATCATGAAAAAGAAATCCCAAAGCAGCTTCAACTCTAGAAGCTACACTCGCACGATAAAAAATACTCGCTAAGGTATCTCTAACAAGATCATGTCTAAACTTTTAACCAACTTCAATAGCACAATGAAGTGCATGATCACCATAAACATCCATACCCCTATTGCATCAAACACAAGAACTATTAATAGCAAACAAAGGAATACCAAGACGATAACCAAGTACTACACGAAACTGACGTGGCCCAATTTTCTGTCCAAGTCCATCAGCTGGAATAACAAGAACATAATCCTGAGCATGTGGAGTTTTATTACATTGCCATAATTCTAAATCTCGCCTTGACATACTGAAAAGAGATGGCATATTCTTGTATTTATTATTTTAAATAAAAAATGAAAAAAATAGAGAAATGAAATAAAACTTAGAAATATAATGTTAAATGTACAATATTTGAGGGTAAAACTTGTCTTTATAATAAATTAACAAGGTTAAAATAGAGAATCAATTAAATTGAATTATGTGGGTCCACAACTTCTGCTTTTCCAAATTTTAAAAGCTAGCGCCGAGTAGCTTTTAAAAGCAGGCCTAAAATAAAAGTGCTTCTCTCCAAAAACACTTTGAAAAAAAATTAATAAACACAATTTTTGGTAAAAGTTTGTTACAAGTTTGTTACAAAGTGCTTTTGGTTGAAAAAAAAAAGCAATCCCAGACGGGGCTTTAGCTACTTTCTTTTGCCAAGAATATTGAAGAATAGGAAAGCATGTTTGAATACCACTTCCGAAATTGTTTTTGACTTCAGAGTGGGTATACAATAACTTCTAGAAGAAAATAAGTTAGATTTTTGTGAAAACATTTTGCATTTGAATACTACTTCTGGCGAAGTAGAAAAGACTCGCTCTTCATCATGAGTGTTGATATTTCTCAAGATAACGGAAATTTCAAACATTATTACATAACTTGATCAGCTGGTGTAACCGTGTAAGATTTAGATTTCTCTTGCCATAGACGCTATCAATTAAGCCATGCATGCATAAGCATAAAAGTCAGGCTCATGGATGAAGCATCTCGACCTCGTGAAACATAAGAATTTCATGTGTTGCTTATTCTCTTCCTTTCGCTAGGTAGAATAATATATTCTTGAGATAATTGACATTTCTAAAGTTTTTTTTCTTCTTTTCTCAAATGCTAATTCTTTAGCATGGTAATAGTTGTTTGTGAAGGAAAACATTGTATGTTGGCAGCATAACTCATTCCTAACAACTGTTGCTTCCCTGTTTGGACTTCAACTTGACTTCGTCATCCAAAAATGATATTAGGAGACGCAACCCCAAACAAGTCAATTTCAATTTTTACAACCTCATTGTGTGCAGGCAAACAATGAACGCCAATGTAAAGATATTTGTCTGCATAATATCTTCCTTTTACCACGGCGATACCATGCGTTTTTAAGTACAAAATATATCAGAGCTTCAACCTAATGGGAGCATTTTTGTGGAATCATAACATCCAATAAAAAAGAAAAAAAAGAAAGAAAAAAAATCCAATATTGAATATGGACAGCATGCCTAGTTAAATGATGTGACCAACTACCAAGGACTGAACAGAGCAGTATTACTACAGTAGAAGAATGTAAAACACAGTAAAAAGATATATATATGCTTCAAAAAAAAAAGAAAAAAAAGTTAAAAGATATATATATAGGACCATGATATATAATGCTGCATGAGTTATTAATTTTTGTGGTCAAACCTAGGTGGGTAAATGGTACCGATAATGAGTACTTTTGCAGGAGCTACAGGACGTATAATTATTAGTCACTATCAAATTTAGGTTATTTAGCTAATCCTGTCAACATTAGTAAAGTATTTACGATTTAGAATCTTAAGACAGAATTAACGAATTCGATTTTAACTCTGTAGTATATACAAATTATTTTTCCTTAATTTAAAGGCTTATAAAAGAAGTAATACAATAACTGAAATTGGGTTTGGGTGTAACAAGAAAAAAACTTTTTCATTTGAAGGGGTCTTGAAAATTTATGAAGCGAATCGCAAAGTACGGCCAATTTGTAAAAGCAAATTACAGAGCATGTCCATTTAGTCCCATGCCATGCAAGTATTTATTTTTTTTAAAAGCTGTACTGGGGATCTGCATGCTGTACTGAGGAGAGAGCGCTAGCAAAACTTAGGTTGGGTTCCATGACTTCGTTGAAAACACTGGACCTACCTCATCAACTCCCATCTTTTATCCCATTAAGTCCAACTTAATTTTAATTGGTTTCTTAATAATGGCAATCCTCTACTTTATTGTACTTACTAGTATTTGTTATGGATACACGTTTCGTGTATTAAAAGTAGATTAACTTTTAGAATATACAGTACAAAACATATGAATTGGATCTTCACCAGAGAATATCATCAAGTCTAATTAATCATGTTGGCAACCGTTGCGGTCTATTCTTCTGATCATAACAAGTAATACAAAGCCAATACAAGTTTGGTTTTTTGAGCCCATAAAAATTGATGACCATAGAAAGGGGTTCACCAGAGTGAGAATGAAAGGACTGACATGTGTTCTAAAAATGGGTCTGGGATAGATAGGTGATGGGTTGTTGGTGCAGTGTTCCGAGCACCATGCGTTCCTTAGCATCATGCTAGCATCTCATGCACATATTTTTGGTCAAAGGAGTGCAAGGAAAATCCAGACCGGACCACCTCTACAGTATCTCCGGACCTACTTTTATAAACAATTAGGTGGAATCCTCATTAGACTATTGATAGTTCTGCACTCATCTCTGATAAAAAAAAAAAAAACAAAATGTTTAACCTCACAGCAAGGACCTATCACTGAGTAAAGCAAATAATAGTGGTTTTTGAATTGATGTCTTGAAAGTGAAAGACTGAGAGCTCATTCTAAAAATGGGTCTTGGAAAGATAGGGATTACCGTGTAACCAGATCCACGCAGTGTCTTACCAGACGCATGCAAAGGGTCATTAAAGGCTTAAACCCAACTACTTTAACATCCTTGCTAGCACAACAAAGAATAGCAAAATCCTCTACTTCTCATTTCTCTTACAAAAACAGGAACAAGAATTTCTTTTTTTCCCATTTCCAAAACACAAGACTCAAAGTGATCACATTTCCCATGGCTCTTTTCGTTTTTGTGTGCTTACTAACAGTAGTCTACACACCAGAACCTCCTCCAATCTTTACTCCACCTGATCTTCCTGTGATTTCACCTCCACCACCTCCTCCGGTATCACAATATCCTACATTTGTATCACCACCTCCCCAAACCTCAGACTATCCACCTTTATATCTACCACCTCCTCCTCCATCCACTTCTCAAATGACATATACAAACTCAACTGGTTTAGATAACGATACCCCAATTGGTGCTGATGATAATCAAAGCAAAACATCGAATATTAAAGCTTCTTCAAGTTCATTAAAGAAGTGTTTAACCATTGGGGGTATAATAGGTCTTGTTGTTGTTCTATTGCTTTTGGTTGTTTGTTGTTTAAGGAAGAGAAACTCCAATACTCCTCCTGTTGCATGTAGTGGTGTAACCGTCGTTAATAGATTTGAAAGGTTCTGAAAGATGAAGAAGCAGAAGAAGAAGTAATTTGGGTGTTCTTTGTTTGGTGTTAATTTACTAGCTAGTTTGGTGTTTAGTTTGTTGTCTGCTTCATGTTTTTAGTCTTTATCTTTTGATTGCACTTAGATTGTACTCTTATTCTGTTAATCAATGAAATTTTAAGGTTTTTAAGATTCTCAAGTATCTAATTAACAAGATAACTACTTAAAGATTTGTCGATCAAAAAAATGGAACTACTTAAAGATTTGTTGCTTTGTTGTATTTCTTGCACATCAAATTTGATGTACTGCGTCTTTTGATCAAAATTCTTGTTGTTGGTCCCAGTGGCTAGGAACTAAAATCAATCAGTCACACAAGAAATATGCGGTGCCTCATTTTATCTTGTCCCGAATACACCATATCATTTATTTTTGGAAGACGACAATTTTAGTTGATACATTTGCCTAATTTTGTTTGGCTTCTCTTAAACATAGCCCATGCTTTTATTAACTATAACCCAAAAAATTTAAGTTAAAACGAAAAATCAAAGTCACCAAACAAGTCTTAATTTTTTAATAAATAATCCTACTTTTTCCCCAAAATCAAAATACAAACTGTAACTTTTTTAAGATTCAAATCAAATTATACTTCAATCTAATACTAATTGGGGTCTCATTATTCTTCTAGATTTCCCTATTATAAACCCTAATATTTATTTTTCCAAAACAACTAAACCCAAATTTTCACCTTTTCTCTACAATGAAGTTATTTTCCTACATCATGATTATAGTAATACCGATTGAGGTTATATATTTTGGAAATTTCTGAGGAACCCAAGTTTGGATCCTCTCTCTTCTATAAACCCATCATTAAGTTGATGTATATATGTAGCCCAAATTACAAGATCTATGGTTGAAAATAGCTGTTTTAGATTGTATTGATATCCTCGTATTTTTAGCAAGACTAAATTAACCGTTATCCACTTTTTTTTAATACGAAAAGAGAAATTTTATTTCATTTAAAAAGCATTAGACAAAAGAGTTTCATCTGAATCTAAAACCTCAGTGAGCCAAGGTGGCATATTATGATGCCATTCCTGATTAGAAGTAAAAGAAAGTGCTTTTTTCGCAATTGAATCAGCGACATTATTTCCTTCACGATGGACAAAAGTGCATTTCCATGTGTTAAAATTATTAAGCAAATAGATTATATCTTGTATGATTGTAGCATTGGTCCATTTGATCGCTCCCCTGCTTCCATTTATTGCATTCACCACTCTCTCGACTATCACCTTCTAGATGCGGTTCGTAAATCCCTTTTCCTTTGCCCACGCCATCGCTTCAAATGCCGCCAATGCTTCACTTGCTGCTGGGTTCATTGCTGAAGTACATTTTCCCAAGCTCCATTGCTTGTACCTCGACACATCACGGCTAATTAGTCCAATGCCTCACAATCCATTAAACTTACAAAGAACTAG
Source organism: Papaver armeniacum (assembly GCA_023531295.1). Taxonomy (NCBI): domain Eukaryota; kingdom Viridiplantae; phylum Streptophyta; class Magnoliopsida; order Ranunculales; family Papaveraceae; genus Papaver; species Papaver armeniacum. Next base: position 289,456 of record JAJJWW010014968.1, on the reverse strand, counting down.
CATCAAAGTTAACTTTGATGTCATTATTTCCTGTTTTTTCCAAATCATTTGATGAATTAGAGACACATTATCTCTCCTCCCAGTAGGTTGGGCTATCTCGTATTCTTTGCCGATCGACCATATGATTCTTAACACCTGTAACAATTGAATCGGTATTGATCTGTTCATTTTCAAATATAACACTACATCGTAGTTTCCATACATGCCACATTGTAAAGCAGATGTTATGAAATTGGTTAATATTCTTAGGCCTATTTTTTTGATCTTTGTCAAACCAAGTTTTCATCCATTCATGCATATTTTTACCTTGAAGCAAATGCACACAATTGATATCAATGTTAGACAAGACAGTATGAAAACATTGCACTCAAGAAAAATATGTTTGGTTAGTTTCTAATTGGCCATTACAGAGAGGACAATCTACTTGGTTGTGAGAAGTGTACCTAGAGGTTTTGTCTCTAGTTGGGAGGCACTGGTACAGAAATTTCCACATGAAGTGTTGTACTTTTAAAGGTAGCTTGGTTTTCCAAACAGATTTCCAATTTATAACATCATTATTTACCGGCCTAGCTTGGGTAGAGTCTTAAATGACTCTATAGGCGCTTTAACGGAGAAGTTACCATTCTCACCGGTTTCCACCTAAGTTTATCTTTGCCTTGAATGGGAATTCTAATGTTTCTTATAAAAGACAACAAGATGTCCCTATCAAATAAGGCTTTTAAGGTATTAATATTCCAACTATTTGTTGCAGGGTCTATTAACCGAGACTTGTACTAACATTGGAAGAGATAAAATTAGATTTTGGTGAGCCATTTATGGAGGGTATCCGGTATCCTTCCATATACTAATGTCGCACCGTCTCCTATCCGCCAACAAGAGGAACTTTTTGATGATGTCTAATCCATCACGGATGCCTTTCCACACCCAAGATCCATTCCTAGACAAAGCACAATTCAAAGGGTTAAAACCATATAAATATTTATGACAAAGGAGAATAGCCCAAGGGGCATCAGGATCTTCAAGCATCCTCCAAGCTAATTTAGCTAGGAGTGCCCGATTTAGAACAAAGAGATTGCCTTATGTTCAAACCTCCCAAATCTTTTGGGAGAGCAACATGATTCCATTTTTACTAAAAATACCTTTCTCACCTTGCTTTTTATTCCACCGGAAGTTTCTCTGGATAGCATCCATTTTCTCAGTGATTTTCTGTGGCATAGGGAAAACAGCCATATTATGGCTAGCAATAGTCCCTAAAACAGATTGTGTGAGGGTAGTCTTACCTGGTTGAGCAATGTATTTAGACTTCCAAGGAGTAAGTCTTTCATCAAACCTTTCTAACAAAGGAGCAAAGGACTCAGCTTTTTTTTTTCTGGAGCAAGAGGGGCACCCCTAGATATTTGTCCTGCAAAGCCATTCTTTTGATATTCAAAATATTTGAGATTTCAGTCTTAATATTGTTTGGAACTTTAGGACTAAAAGCTAATCCGCATTTCTCAAAATTCACGGACCGGCTTTGAGTATTTACTAAAACTATCTATGATACTAGCTATATGTTTAGCTTCACAAGGATTAGCTCTAGCAAATAATAAGCAATCATCAAAGAAATAATAAGTGACTTACAGCAAGGCTATTCTTAGTGACAGTACAACCATGAATTTCATTATTTTTCTCAGCAACAAAAAGATTTCTAGACAAAGATTCCATACACAGTATAAAAAGATAGGGTGATAAAGGATCACCCTATCTTAAACCTCTTTGAGATTTATACATGTCACCAGGTGACCCATTCAACAGGATTGAGGTAGAGATAGTGGTAATGCATTGACTTACTAAATCACACCAATCATTGGAGAAACCTAAACTTTTTAGGCTATCAATCACAAAATTCCACTCTATCCTATCAAAAGCTTTACTCATATCAAGTTTTATGGCCATCCAAATTCTTTCATGCTTTTTTTTGTCTTTTTCATGGTATCAATTAATTCATGTGCCATGACAATATTATCGATTATTACCCTACCAGGAACAAAAGCAGATTAGAATGGGGAAATAAACTTGTTTAACAGAGGTTTTAATCTGGTGACTAGTAATTTGGATATTATCTTGTAACTCACATTACAAAGACTAATGGGTCTGAAGTCCACAGCAGAAACATGACAATTCTTTTTAGGTATAAGAGCAGTGAAATTGTGATTAAGTTGTTTAAGCATATGTTTTGAATGAAAGAAAGTTTGAACCATGTTCACTATATCCTCACCTACTGTTGGCCACATGTTCTGGTAAAATCCCGGAGGAAATCCATCATGTACAGGGGTGCTCCATGGGTGCATGCTAAAGACAACATTTCTTATTTCATCATGAGTAGGGGTAGCAATTAGCATAGAATTTTCATCATCAGTAATGCAAGGCAAGACAGTATTGAAATAATCATTAGCAACAGGAGGAATAGTGGATCTACTCATGTTAAAGAAATGATCCTTGAGATTATTAGCTATTTCCTTTCTATCAGTGAGCCAAATCCCCATAGAATTCTGCAGAGAATCAATATTAGTTCTTTTTTTCCTAAAATTAACCTTTTGATGGAAATAGGTTGTGTTCCTTTCTCCATCCCTTAGGTCTTGATCTTTATTTCTTTGTCTCCAAAAGTCTGCTTCTATGTCATACCATTGATTTAATTTGCATTTAAGTTCCTCAATCATTGCATTATCATCACTGCTATTCCTCAAGGACAAACACTCTATTTGGTCTTTTATTTTGTTTATCTGAGTTGTTATGTTTCCAAAACTAACATAATTCCATTTCCTGAGTTCTTGCTTGGTGTTATACAAGGATTTTGTGACCCTAAAACCATGAGGGCCTCTATCACTAGTTTTCCAGCTTTTCTCAATTATATTCTTACAATTACTATCTCTAAACCAAGCTTTATTCAAATTTAAAATGGTTTATGAGTGTCATTTTGAATTTTAGAAGTTACAAGCAAGATAGGGCAGTTAATCTGAAGCTAAAGGAATAAGGTGATAAGCAACACAAGTAGGATAAAGATTCAACCAGATATCATTTGCTAGAAATCTATCAAGCCTTTCCAAAATTAGAGCCTGTCCTTTCCTTCTATTTGTCCAAGTGTAGGGATTTCCTATAAAATTTATGTTGTGGATATCATTATTCCTTAAGAGCTCAGTATTTTCATCTAGGACAGATTGACTAACAGAGTTTCCACCATCTTTTCATCTTGAGAAAGCACAAAATTTAAATCACCTGCAACAATCCAAGGTAAGTTCATTTGAGTAGCCATATTATTCATATATTCCCACTGTTCTATTTTTACTTCATGGTCTAGGGCACCATAGATGAAAGATACTAAGGATTGTTTAGATCTAGCATCTAGCTCAACAAGACACTGGATGATGTTAAGTCTGATTTCAGTAATTTGAAGATTTATACCATCTTTCCAAAAAAGACAGAGGCCACCTGAGACACCTATAGGTTTATGAAAACATATGTTGGGGTACATAAGACTATATGTGGATTGTTTCATTTTCTTATTAGTATTTTTAGTTTCTATTAAGAAAATAATGTCGTGGATTATTAGATCTTATTAATTCCTTAAGGTGTCTCCTAGTGTCTCTATTTCCAAAACCACACACATTCCAAGACAGGATTTTCATATTGCTGATATGATTATGTAAGGCTGAAAAACAGTTTAAGCTACTGGGATATGAAACAAAAGAAAGGAAGTTTTTAGAAAAAGTAACCTGAGTGTTTTTGTTTACCTCATTCGCCCCAGAAGTGCCACCAGATTGCTTATCCTTGCATGGGATTATGGCTGTTGTTTGTCTCTCTGGTATGTCCTCTTTGATTGTTGCAGGGTTTTCATTGATAGCCTGTTCAGTGCTTCCATTATCCCCTTCAATAAATCTTTGCCTTTTACCTAATCTAGCTTGAGAATCATCAACCCCTATATCAGCTTGGATCTTCAGCTGGACACCATCTTGAGGAGGAACAAAGGGAGCAGTCTTGGTAATTCTTCTAGTCATGGGCTTAGGAGTAATAATAGTATTACCTCTAGTTGGATGATTTTTCTTTATTTTCCCTATTCCACCAAAAGGTAATGGCTTGTCATGTACAGCTTTGACATATTCTCGCCGCATCTGGACAGACCATCTTGCAATGGTTTATGATGAAACAATCTTTGCATAACTTATGTGGTTGTTTTTCATAGAAGAACTTTACCCACTTTGTTGTTCCAAAGAAGCGGTGATAGCTAGAACTCCTATTCTTAATGGGGTATTGAGTTCAATTTTACACAAACTTTAACAGAATTCCCTCAACTTGGTATTGCATTAGTCGGCTCAATAGCAAAAACTTCTCCTAGCAGCTTTCCCATTTCTTCCACTGAACTACCATTCATATGCTCGAGTCATAGGGATTTCAGTTGGATCCAGTACATTTGCTTTGTCCAATCCAAATTTTGATGAATCAACCCTTGAAAGTAATCAAAAAGGATACACAGAAACCCATCAATATTACATGGTCCTTCTTCAATTATCTTATCCACTGTCTTTTTGTTTTGCAGCTTGAAAATCATCACATTTGTATCAACTTCAATTATCTTAATCTCTTCTGGTGGAATAAGATTCCAAGTGAACTGAATGCTCCTCTCCACAGCACCATAACCCATTCTATCTTCATGGATGATCTTTCCTATTAAACAATAGTCCCATTCTCCACCTTCACCTTCCTCGGTCGTCGTTCATCTTCTTTAAAAATTATAGAGTCCTCAAAGCCTTTTGAGAGCTAAAGTTACTTGTCGAAACTTCATAGCAAGATCGTACACTTCACATTAGAGCTTGATTCAATAACTCCCTTGAACCACTTTATGACCATTTTTTTGATTGAAGTGAATTGGAAAAAGTGTTGGGTGAAGTTATAAGATTTAGGGTTTATATAATAGTGAGAAAAATTAGGGTTACTGAAAATAGCTAAGGTAGGATATCCCTGGGAATTAGGTAAAGAGATATTTTTGGATGTAGTTGAAACAGAAATGGAAAACATATGAGCTGTAGTTGACCAAAACATGAGGAGGGCTAATCGAAATTCAAATCTGTAACGGGTTTTCTTCTTACCATACCAAATGATTCACATAATCGACTCTTCCTTGATTGAATCGAAGATGAACATCACTTCTTCAATGAAAACTCTGCCAAAACTGAGGACTTCCGAGGAGACAATGGCTTCAACAAGCACTAGAACAACAGCAGCAAACGCACTAATCACCATATGATACCAGGCCAACGCCATTTTTGGATAAATAATCTGTAAACACAAGGGGCGAAATTAGAAATCAGTTAAACATTATTTTTTTTTAAAATGAAATTCGAAATTGTAAAAAGAAAAGAAGGAAACGTAAAACAAAAGATTGAATCAAACAATTAAGAACATGGGTTGAAGGTAGATGAGAAAATCCTGATTTGAATTCTGATTTATCCACTAAGTATTACTCCCTCGGTTCCATTTTACTTGCTTTTTTAGGGTTTCTTTTGTGTTCCAAATTAGATGATAGTTTTAGTTTTTTCCCCCAATTTTCACTAATCTACCCCTGCTTTGGAATCACACCAGAGAATTAATTCTCATGGTAATCAACACAAGAACAATTACTTTAACTTTTAAATATACCCCATGGAGGATATATACTCAATCTTGTACATCCCAAATACATTACTATGAGATTGATAACTTTCCCTATATTCTAGAAACACAAAACTAGGTTATTTAACTTTTAAGTAGGAATTAATATGGGTATTATTGGAAAGATTTTACTCTCTCTGATATTTCTTAATATCCGTGAAAAAATCTACAACGTCAAGTAAATCGGAACGGAGGGAGTATTAACAAAAATAACAAATTAAAAGAAAAATCATTGGTAACGGGTCAATTAGTCATAGACATATTTGTGGGCGTTAAATATGGGCGGTTGTTTATTATACCACTATTTTAGGTTATCATGCAGCCAATCCCTTCTTTTTCTGTTCTCCATATGTAGATGTAGAAAATCCTACCACTACATCCAAAGAATCTCAAGACATGCATAAAGAAGTCAAGCAAAGAAGAGAAGTAGAGGGGCACAAGATATACGTGGTTCGGCATGATTACCTACGTCCACGGGGTGAAGGGATGATCTTATTACTCGTTTCACGACTACAAGTTATGTGTTTTCTCTCTATCTCTTGGTATACTCTCTTCCCTCTCTTCTCACTTGCCTCTCTAGCTCTCTAGCTCTCTACATGATTCATATTTATAGCTATAGAATGCTGATACAACGATATTACAGTGTTGGGCCTAATACAGCTTCCTCGATGTTCTTCTCGGGTGTCTTCCCGATGCCTCACTCGGTCTTCCCCACTGCTCGAGTCGAAGCATATGGCCGAGCGGTAACGTCATCCGATATCGCTTGTTAGGTGGGGGTGATCGACGTCGCCTTTTAGATTCCTGGCCGAGTCCTACTTTGACCGAGTCTTCCTTATCTCTTCACCAACTCTGTCAGAGCATTAATTCCCCTCGAACTCGACGAGCATCACATCAGAACTTTTCCTCCATCATGTCGGCCTATCGAGCTGTCTCTGTTCCTCTTTCCTCGTGCCCAGACCTGGTGCGGTGATTCAGTGCTTCTAGTGTTCGTCTCGCCCTGTACGCCCTTGGTTAGGATGGTTCCACCTGGCTCCATGGATTATTTACACCTACATTTATGCCCCTTCTTCCACTCGTGTGATCGACACGTGGGGAAGAAACCGCCTCGTCTTCCCACGTCCTCGGTCATGCCGGGTTTTCCGCCATGTTTTGTCCCCCACTTCCTTCGTGCGTTGCAACCGGTTCACCTCCTCGTCGGTTACCATCGGAGAGGTTTATAAACCTCGACTCTAAAACCTCATTCCCTCTTTATTTTTTTCTTTGCCATCTTCCTCTTTCTCTCCGTCCTCTCGTCTACTTCTCCTTCATTGTCATCGCTTATTTTTCCACAGGTTTCTTTCCTTTCTTCTCCATCGTTCTGCATCTTCTTAGTTTCCGTCACCGCTGCAACTTCCGATCCCGGCCGTATTTTTGCCCCTCCTGTCGTTCTTTCTACTAATTCTCATGGCGTCTTCAACTCCCTCGATGTCGGAAAAAAGGTACGTGAGTTATGTGTTTTCTGATGAAGACGGCGTATCCCTTGATTCCCTGTTTGTTGTTGAGAGTCCCTCCAAGTATGATTATCGCGCTCTAGATTCTATCTTTCCTGATGATCCTTCTTCGTTTTGTTGTAGGGGATAAGAGAGCTGCTAAGGACTTATTGGATGAGCAATTTGTTCAACAGTTAAAAGATGAGTTCGACCTCCATGGGTATGACGTCAGGCTCTTGTCAGGCCAAAAAGGTGTTCCGAGAAAAGATGATGTTTTGAGATTTCCGCATTCGGCCGAGGCGACCATTTTTACTAGGGGCCAGCTAGAGCTCGGGCTGCGTTTCCCTTTGTATGATCCTAGCCGCCCATTCTGGTACGAGGCCCTTTATAAGATTCGCCCGTCCCGCGCCTTGGCTCAGTGGAATGGCAACACTTTCCGTATTCTGTCCGAGTGGGAGAGGCGTAGCCGAGGCGAGTGTGCTCCTACTGCTTGGTCTACTTACGATCCTTCCCAATCAAGCGACTATACTCCTACCAGTTTTGCTGATAATTATCGGAGCGGGACCACTAGCAACGGCGATCTTGCCGGTTTCGCTGCCAGACCCTCATCGCCATAAGACTCTTCCCGAAGGTGTCGGAGAGACTGGCTGGATGAGGATCCCGAGGGGAAGAGTTCCAATAAGCATGCCCGTCACACTAATGACGCGGCTTGGGATCGGGTTCCATTGGCTATTTCCGGCCCTCTTCTAAGTGGCAAATTTCCTCCTCCGGTCGAGTCTTATCCTTTCTGGGTGGTCAATATCGATCGGGTAAGTGTATTTCCCTGTCTTTCTAGCTTGATCGATTGGCTCAGGAGACTCGTGGGGTGATGTTTTAATTTTGGTGTTTTCCAGACTAAGTCCCAGGGTGTTCCTACTGAGCCTCTTGTTCATCGGAAGAGGGATAGAGTTGGAGGAGCCGAGGAGGAGACCGGGAAGGTAACAAATATACTTATTTTTTATTTGACATACATGTACGTGCCCCTATTTGTTGCCTTGCATGGTTCTGGACATCGGGTCCTGTGCGTGTCAAGGTTGACAAGGTCTGGTGGTGCTTCGGCGAGGACGGTGAGGATTCCGATGATCGGCTGACTTTATCACATTTCCTGAGGAAGTCGCCTCAGAAGTCTTCTGATGTTTCATCTACCCGTGTAGGTGGAAAGCCCAAAGGGAGGGGCAAGGAACTCAAGGACGATGTCCCTGCCCCAGAGGAGACTGTGCCCCAGGAGGTAACTAGTGAAGGGATTGTTCTCGCCGATGGCGTTGTGTATCTCATGTCTGATGGTGATGATGATGACGGTCTTTTTGATGTGGAGGATGACGTCGTCGGTAATGAAGACAAGTCGGGACAGGCGGATAAGTCGGGTGGTGTTGGAGGTCTTGTGAGCGATCGTGATGTAGAGAATGTTGCTGTCGGAGGCGAGTTGCCAAAGCCTCTTTCTTCCGTGGTTCCTAATTCAGGCAGCAGTACCTCCTTCACCGTTTCGGGCCCTATGTGCAACTCTCTTGGGGCCCTTATTTCTCCGGATTTTGCCTCTCTGGTCCGATGAGGATAAGATCAATCTTCGTTTCATTGTATGAAGGCGGTCCGAAAGCACCTTTGATCTGGCAAGTGAGTTTGTTTCTCGGAAGACGCCCTCGTGTTTTGTGTTATGTGCTGATCATGATGGTGTTTGTAGGATATCAACCGCTCGTTGTTGAATGCTTCCATCCAACGCAGGGAGGTCGCCGAGAGGGAGGATCTTCGTCTCTTGTTACGGCAGAACGTGAACGATCTCGGAAGTTGGAGAAGGAGTTGGCCGAGGCCCAAGGTACTTATTTTACTTTCAACTAGTTATGATTGATCTTGTAGTGCCAATATCCCGAGCTTAGTACTCCCGCCTAGCCGAATCTTCTAGTGCGGAGGCCGACGCGCCACGAGGTGTCGTTTGTTGAAAAGGGAAGTGAACATAGAACGGGATCACGTTTCGAACTTGCAACAGAGAATAGTTAACAAGGGTGCTAAGATCGTCGTTTAGAGACCGATATTGAAGATCTTCGGTCCAAACTACATCGCTACGAGACTTTTGAGTATGTCCCAGGAAATTGACAATCTTAGGGAGAACTTAGCTCGGTTCCAGGGGATTGCCGCCGATAAAACATTATTGGACGACAACTTAGAGGGTCAGTGTGTTCGGTTGAGACTTAAGGTTCGAGATTTGCATGCAGATCGTCTCCGGATCTTAGGGGAGAGGGATGCTGCCGAGAAGTGTAGCCGAGAATCCCTTGTCTCCGGATCAGTTGGAGTGGGTTCGGTCTCAACTATCAGGTTTGCAGATAGCCCACTCCCGGCAGAGGGCCGAATGGAGTGATCACAAAAAGTACTGCCCCACCAATGAGTTTAACGAACAAATATATTTAGAGCTTTCTTCGAAGTTGTCTTCTCTCGAGTGTAGCCTCGTCCCGAGTCAAGAGACCATTAGAGTAGTTGCCCCTTTGTTGGAAGGTGGTGTGCCTCATGTTGTGCTTTTCTTGTCGTTGTCTTAGTGTTTGTTATTGTGTGACTGACCGTCCTTGTTGTTTTGGCACCCGAAAGCGTAAGAAGGCGGCATCGTTGGAATAGGAGAATGCCCGATTGAAGGGGAGGGAGGCTCAGCTGCTTGTCCTGGTGGCCACTGCCGAAGCGGCGGCGTCGGTACGGGGCACGAGAATCTTACTACCGAGAAGGCGAAGTTTAATGATGAACTTGTCTCGAAGATTAAAGCCGGTGTGAAGGCGGTGCTTGATAAGAAGCGGGCCGATGCCGCTGCTAAGAAGGCAATTCCGGGGCCCGTCCCTTCGAAGGAGTGAACGTGTATTTTGCAGCGCTGCGTCGCTTTGTTACCCTTTCCCTAGGGTTGTAATCCGCTCGAACACCTTTAATTTCTTGCAAACTTTTTAATGGGGTGCTGCGTCGCCGGTTTGGTTGTTTTTCTTGCTACTGACGCTATTATGCATGTTACTGTCCTTATTTATGTTGAGTTGATGATGTGTGGTTTATTTTCGTGACCTTGTTATGTATGCCTGCATGAATAGATAGGTTAGTCATAAATGCCGTTTCTGTCGAACACACTCAACAAGGAGGGTCATCGGGCCCAATGACATGTCCCGATTGAGGTATCTCATCACCGTCTTTCGAGATCTAGTGGAAGGGTAGTTGGTCTTCCCTAATTTCTATGGGATCGACATCCCAAGAAGTTATCGATTAATTTTCTTGGGCAAGTGATTTCGGCCACTTGCGAGTGGAGCAATGTTGACTGCTCGACATGCCTCCACAATCGGCCACTGGTTTCCAACCGCCAGGGCCCTTGGACTACCTCGGCACTTGCACACTGCCATCGCCCCGAGTTCGAATAGTCTGTCTTAGTGTAAGTCGCCCCGGCACTTGCATAATGACATCACCCCGGGTTCGAAACGACCATTCAGAAGCACTTGTCATATTTCCAACCCCACGCGGCCTTTTACGGAAATAAATGACAAGATATCTTACCTGGTTTTATGGATGATATAGCTTTAGTCGCGCAGCATTCCACGGTCGTGGCTCAGGTGTTCCGTCCGGTTTTAGTATCTTGTATGCCCCTTCACCGACCTTCTCAACAATAGTGTAGGGTCATCCCCATCGTGGTGCAAGCTTACCTCCCTTTTTATCACGCTCATAGCTGGGTAGATGCTTTAGTACCAACTGTCCTAGTTGGAATTCTCTGGGTCGAACCCGTTTGTTGTATTCTCGCTGGATTCTTCGTTGATAATTTTCCATCTTCTGCAGGGCCATCTCTCTTGTTTCTTCTAGATCGTCGAGTTTAGCCAGGATAAGATCTGCTGAGATGTTTCGCCTCCATGCTTCGGTCCTTGTGGTGGGTATCATCGCCTCTGTGGGAAGGATGGCTTCGGTCCCGTATGTTAACATGAAAGGTGATAATCCGGTTGCCTCTCTACGGGTTGTTCTATATGCCCACAAAACGTTGTAGATTTCTTCGCACCATTCCCCATATTCCCCGTCAAGCTTCTTCTTCATGTTATCGGCGATAGTCTTGTTTGTGATCTCGGCCTGTCCATTTTTTTGGGGGTACAGGGGCATAGACTTGCTCTTTCGGATGTTGTAAGTGTTGAATAAAGGGTCGATGTTCTTGCCTTGTAATTGTTTCCCGTTGTCGAGACGATTGTGCCGCGAACTCCAAAGCGTCATATGATGTGTTCCCGTATGAATCTAAAAACATCTTTATCCCGTATGTGTTTCAATGGAGCGGCCTCAACCCACTTGGTGAAATAGTCGGTGGCTACAATTAAGTACTTCCTTTGTCCCGATCCGACGTGTAATGGTCCCACGATGTCGATTCCCCATTTAGCGAAGGGCCAGGGACTGATAACAGAGTTTAATGTTACTGCCGGTGCATGTATCTTCTTTCCAAATTTTTGGCATTCGTCGCAGACGAGGGCCATATGCTTCGCGTCCTCGTTCATGTATGGCCAGAAGTATCCCATGGTTTTATCTCGTGCCGCTAGGCTACGACCCGAGCTGTGGTTTCCCGCAGCCCCATAGTGTAATTCGTTGAGGATCATGTGCCCCTCCTCCTTACTCAGGCATTTTAGCAATGGCCCTAGATATGACTTTCTGTATAGGGTGCCATCTCGAAGTTCGTATGCGGCGGCTTTGCTCTTGATCTTGTTGATCTCGGGCCGTCCCTTGGGCAACTTTCCTATTTCGAGGTATTCGTGAATCGGTTTCCTCCAATCATCGGCCCGATATTGATCAGTAGTGGTTGCCGCGACATGTGCGCCGGTATCCACGGTCTCGGTTACTGAAGGCATTAGGACCCTCATGATGCTGATACCTTCAACGCTTGAATCTGTCAACATGGAAGTAATATATGCCAGGGCGATTGAGTGGCGATTGTCCTTTCTACAGATGTGTCGAAACTTGATGATCGGTATCTGGCCGATGTAGAATTAGACGAGCTCCCAGTATTTCTGTAGTAGAGGGTCATGTATGGCGTATTGCCCGTTGATTTGTCGGACAACCAGCTGGGAGTCGCTCGTAAGCCGTACCTCTTGGATTCCCATCTCCACTATCAAGCGCAAGGCATGTACTACCGCCTCGTATTCTGCGATATTGTTAGTTGCCTTAAACTCGAGCCTAAAGGAGTGGACCATCTTTTTCCCTTTTGGCGTCGTGAAGACCAATCCCAAGCCCGACCCATCTTTATTGGATGACCCATCCACGAAAACCTCCCACCGTGTCGGGATGCATGACTCGAGCAGGTCGGACGGGTCTTCTCGGTCTTCCTCCATTCCGGTTATGTCTTCTGCTTCGTCTTCGTCACTGAGGGGGAAGTCTGCCAGGAAATCGGCCACTGCCTGTGCTTTTACCGCTGTTATCATCTCGTAAACGATGTCGAACTGCTTTATTTGCGCACTCCACTTGGAGATCCGCCCCGACTGGCCGCACCGTCGAGTGCGACTCTATGGGGACTTTGTAAGCACCGAATCTTGTGGGTTTGAAAATATGTCTCAAGCTTGCGTTGCAAACACTAGTGCTAATATCGGTTGCTCGATCTCTGGTGTAGTTCCTCTCGGCTGGGCTCATGGTCTTGCTTATGAAATACACCGGCTTCCCCCCCCGTTCTTGACTAGAACGGCGCCGGCGGCGTGACTAGTTGCCCCAAGGTATAGCGTTAGTATGTCCTCTGGCTCGGGTCTTTGTAACACCGGTAGACTCGCGAGATGTTGCTTGATTTTTTAAAACGCTTCTTCACACTCCTCGGTCCATTTAAACTTCTCTCATTTTCATAGCGTCCCGAAGAAGTCCTTGCACTTGTCGGATGACCGAGAGATGAATCGTCCTAAGGCCGCCAAGTTCCCATTCAATCGTTGCACGTCTTTAACCGTTACAGGCGACGGCATTTCCACAACGGCTCTGACCTTATCTGGGTCGGCCTCAATTCCTTTGTCGGTGATTATGTATCCTAAAAACTTGCTCGAGGTGACCCAAAAGGTGCACTTGGCCGGATTGACCCTCATCTTGTATCTTCTCATGGTTTGAAATATGCCTCGAAGGTCGTCGATGTGGTTGTCGACCACCTTGCTTTTGACCAACATATCGTCCACATACACCTCAATGGTGTCGTGTATTTTATCTTCGAACATGTCTTCCACCAACCTTTGATAGGTGGCGCCGGCATTTCTCAATCCAAATGGCATTTTGGTGTAGCAATACAGTCCTCTCGGTGTGAAGAAGGATGTATTCTCTTGATCTTCGGGGGCCATGGGTATTTGATTGTACCCTGAGTATCCGTCCATGAGAGTTATCGCCTTATACCCGACAATGGATTCCACTAGCTGATCGATGCTGGGGAGAGGGAAGCTGTCCTTTGGGAACGCTTTGTTCAAGTCACTATAGTCTATGCGATTCGCACGCCCCATTTCTTTTAGGGACTATCACCATATTAGATATCCATTGTGGGTATTGGGCCTTTCGAATGATTCATGCTGCGTACAACTTCTTCAATTCGGCCTCCACCGCCGGTTGTAACTCGGGTGCGATTCTTCTCATCTTTTGTCTGATAGGTTTGAACTTGGGGTCTATCCAGCGGGTGGTGCGAAAGCAGACTTCCGGGTCAATTCCTTCCATATCGTGCATTTGCCAAGCGAATATGTCCATGTGCTCCTTCAGAAGGGTTATCAACTGCTGAGATTGTTCGTTTGTTAAGAGGGACCCTATTTTCACTAATCTTGGCTCCTCCTCGGTGCCCAGATTGACTTGTCGGGTTGGCTCTAGGGCCGAGAAATTTTGCTTTGGTTTGCCGGTTGTTGTCGGCTCATGTGATTGCTATAAGGTCTCTTTCTCGCCGGCTTCATAGGTAGAAATGGCTTGTGACATTACCCTTTCTAGCTCCTCTCCCGCCTTTATTTCCTTAGACTTGTTCTTTTCTTGTCGTTTTCTTGACCGCCTCTCCTCATTCTGCTGGACGTCTATTTGCACGCACTTCCTTGCTGCCTGGGGATCGCCTAGTACCTCTACCACTCCTCGATAAGATGGGAACCGCAGTCTCTGATGATAGGCCGAGGAGACCCCTTTAATTCCCGCAAGCCAGGGCCGACCCACTGTTGCCGTACGGTGACACGACATCGACCACGCAAAAGGTGGTGAGTGTGTCAAGGAATCCCTCTCCGTCCGAGACTCGGAGGGTGACTTCTCCCTTTGGTACTGTCACTGTACCGTTGAAGCTGGAAATTCGATAGGTTGACGGGACCAGGATATCATCGGACAACTCTATCCTCTTGAAAGTGTCATAGAACAGTACTTCGACTGAGCTTCCGCTGTGCATTAATATCCTGCGGACGCCCCATTCCTCGATCAATAGGGTTATTACTAAGGGATCCCCGTGTGCTTGGCCGTTCAATGGGACGTCTTTCGCCGAGAAAGTGATCGGCTGCATCATCCATGGTTCCATGGGTAGGGTCTTGGCCACACTGAGGATTTCTTTGCCTGATCGATCCCTTTTATGAATTCTCGAGGTGATACCAGTTCCCAAGTCGTACCCCTGAGTTGCCGAGTGTGATATGTTGTTACAGGCGAACTGGGTGTCGCGATTAATTCTTATTTGGTGCACTGGGACGTCTGGTTCAGCAGGTGTCGGCGATGTCTTGACGAAATGTCGTAAATATCCATATCGGATTAGGTGTTGGACGATGTCTTTCACTTCCCTACAATCGTTAGTTGAATGGCCGCGGAACTGATGATAGTGGCAGAACTCCAGGTGGTTCCTTTTTCCGTCGAACTGAATTCCCCGAGTCTTGGGATATCGGATGTCATTCCTCTTTTCGACTTCCTTTAATACCTCTTCTAATGGTGCATTTAGCGGAGTATAAGACCTTGGCTCGTGGCGAGGCTTCTTTCCTTTCTCGACCCAAACTTTTTGTTTTCGCCCGATCTGGGGTACCCGGCCTTTTCTCGGAATCGTTTCGTGGCTTCTCGCGGGGTGGCCTCTACTTGTGGTGCTTGCCTCTTGTATTCCTCTATCTTGCGCTCCTTCCCCGAATCTCCTCTAGGCGATATAGTGCTCTTGCATCTTCCTGGATCTCTCTTAGTGTCTTAGGCTTCTCCGTGTACATTGCTACCCGGATGGGATCCGACTTCCTTAGCGAATTCTCGAAACCGAATATCTCGTTGGTCGAACGGTGCTTTCCCAATATCCGTACATAACTTTCTCCATCTGTCCGTTAAAGAGCGCAACGGCTCCCTGAGTCTTCGTGCCAGGGTGAACAACTTATCGACTCTGGGCCGAGCTATACTGTTATGCATGTAAGTTTCGAGAAAGGTTTCCACCAAGACTGCATAGCTCCCAACGGATTTATCGGCGAGGTGTAGAACCAACTCTTTGCCTCAACCTCCAAACTTGCCGGTAAAAATTTGCACATGACCACATCATTATTCTTCCACCGTAACAAGGACATGCCGTACATTTTGATGTGCTCTCTGTGTCGCCCGTGCCGTCAAACCTAGATGGGAAGATTGGCAGCGTACACTTAGGTGGGAACGGAGTCCGATCCAATTCCCCAGTAAACGACGTCTTAAGGCTTCGTTGATGACTTCGCTAACTTATCGTCCTCGTTATCTCCGGTCGGTTTTTGACCATCCGCTCGAGCCGCTCGATTTTTTGTTTGGTTGTTGCGTCCGTGCTTTCATTGGTCGCTTCTTCCTCGGTCGAAGAATCCTCGGCTGGCCCATACCCTTCTCTTGGCCGATTAGGGTCGGGTATGCGTTCTCGGCTTGGGGAGGGGGGTGGGGTGTTCCTTGGCGGAGTGTGGTTGCTAGAGGCGCCTCGGCTCGATGATCCTCTCGACCCCGTTCTCCTGTTACGGAGTTGGTAATTTTCATATTCTAAAGCTAGGTTTCTCCTTTGCGCTTCTCTCATTAGGTCTTCTTGTCTTCTTTGGATTGCCAGTATAGCGAGTAACATTGGGTCGGTGCTCTCATGACTAGAGTGGCCATTCACTTGGTGTCCTGTTGTGTTAGGGGGTGCGGTTGGGGGTCTCGTAGTGAGAACGACAGGGGAGACGATCGGAGCTACTGGATGATCGGCCGCCGCTGGGGGAACAATCGGTGCTACGGGGTGGTTGGCCGATGCTGGGGGAACAATCGGAGCTACGGGGTGGTTGGCCGCTACCGGGGGGATGTCCCGATTGTGGTCTCCCCTTTACAAGTGTACTCGCCTAAGCCTCTCAGCTTCTCGTTCTAGATCTCGCTGGTACTTTGTCGGTTGTCTTTCTCTCTTTCGTTCCTCGTGTCCGTCTCACTTCCTCCTCCTCCTCGGTATCTCGATGCGGTTCTTCCATCTTCCATGTTGTCCTCATTCCTCGGCCCCATCTGGCTCGGGTTAATCCTCAACATCCCAGGTGGGAAATCGTCATCTCGGCCCAAATCGACCTCCTCGTCGATGCGTAGTCATGCCTTTGATTAATGCCTGAGTCCCTCCCTGGTTGTTTGACCGATGATCGTCGTGTCGGGAAT
Organism: Papaver armeniacum; assembly: GCA_023531295.1. Lineage (NCBI taxonomy): Eukaryota > Viridiplantae > Streptophyta > Magnoliopsida > Ranunculales > Papaveraceae > Papaver > Papaver armeniacum. The sequence goes on along the minus strand of JAJJWW010014968.1, from coordinate 272,735 downwards.
CCGTAAGTCCTTCTTGCACGCTAGATCCCGCCGTGACCCGGTTCCTTAGGATCCTACTCGTCCTGGAGGTGCTCGCCATTTCCTCCGATATCGTCTTCGTTCCTCGGCTTGCACGCCCGTTCGTACCTACGTCCACGGGGTGAAGGGATGATCTTATTACTCGTTTCACGACTACAAGTTATGTGTTTTCTCTCTATCTCTTTGTATACTCTCTTCCCTCTCCTCTCACTTGCCTCTCTAGCTCTCTACATGATCCATATTTATAGCTATAGAATGCTGATACAACGATATTACAGTGTTGGGCCTAATACAGCTTCCTCGATGTTCTTCTCGGGTGTCTTCCCGATGCCTCACCCGGTCTTCCCCACTGCTCGAGTCGAAGCATACGGCCGAGCGGTAACGTCATCCGATATCGCTTGTTAGGTGGGGGTGATCGACGTCGCCTTTTAGATTCCTGGTCGAGTCCTACTTTGACCGAGTCTTCCTTATCTCTTCACCAACTCTGTCAGAGCATTAATTCCCCTCGAACTCGACGAGCATCACATCAGAACTTTTCCTCCATCATGTCGGCCTATCGAGCTGTCTCTGTTCCTCTTTCCTCGTGCCCAGACCTGGTACGGTGATTCAGTGCTTCTAGTGTTCGTCTCGCCCTGTACGCCCTTGGTTAGGATGGTTCCACCTGGCTCCATGGATTATTTACACCTACACCATACAAACACGTTACTAGGTATCGGCATTATTAAGTTTTCTGCTCCCAATGCAATTTTACATTTTTATCAATAAGAAAAGGCTCAATCTGCAAAGAAAAAGGGATGTTTCTTTTTTGGCCTTTGTTAGATCAGCGATGTAGTAGGCAGCTTGATCGTGTCTTCGTCCAACTTAGTTGGGTTTGTGATCACGTTTAATCCAGAGCTTCACTTGTTAATCATGTCTCACGTTAACAGTTGCACCAATTGATGTTGGTTTTAGGAAACAAACAAGAGACTAGCTATCTGCTTAGTAATTTTGTTGGATTGGCATGAAGAACACAGAGATTACATTGATCTATGACATAACTGACCCATAACTACTCTTAGATACTTATCCTAAAAACCGTCTCCTAACCAACTCATATTTCAACATTTATTTGTCTCGAGTAAATTAGAAATTCACCAAGAATTTTTCTTCGAAATTATTAATGGATCTGTCTTGTGTACACTACTTAAGACATCAAAAAATATTAAATTAACCAAACAGTTTGCATACGTACGACATGACTTAAAATCATTCGAAGAAAAGGTCCGAACTCTTAGGACTATTGGGCTTGTTCAGCTTGATTGCTGAATATAAGAGCGCATCTTGATATTCTCTATGTCTTGCTAAAGTCATAACCATTTACACAATTAGGCTTAGGTTTAACCACAAATAACAACGTACAATGACTTCGGCCATGACCATGGTAAGTGGTAACGACCGGATTTCAAACTGTAACTGGTGATCCAAATCCGTCTATATTACACAGAACTAAATAACAAGAATCAAGAAATAAGATTCTCCAATTAGTATAAGTTGGCTAATAATTCGAGTTTAAGAAATTAAGGAGTGAGAGCGAGCTAAAGCACAAAACTTAATGCAAACTAGAAAAAAAAATCATGCTGTTCCAGGGAAAATGTATAAAATTCTTTCCTTGCATCATCTAGATAATCTCTTACAATGAGTCTTAGGTTTAGGCTATACGTCCACATTGCCTATGATGCGTAGACGTACGCGAGTATGCTTGAAATTCTTTTATCGAGAGAGAGTTTTTGTAGAATGAGTTTTCATAGACTTAGAAATAAGAAGAATATGCGTCACCAAATACTGATGAATGGAAAAATAAATAAAATAAAGAGCGTTTAATCATCCGTTAATCATTCTTCTTGATCATAAATTCTTTAATCTCTACCTAATTTGCTTGAAACTTGAATTCCAGGCATCCCCGTAATTTGTTATGGATGGATACACGTTTCGTGTATAAAAAGAAGATTAACTTAGATTATACAGTATAAGCACACATTAAGACACTGGACCACCACATCAACTCCCATCTTTACCAGAGAATATCATCAAGTCTAATTAATCATGCTGACAACTATTGCGGTCTATTCTTCTCTGATCATCTCTGATCAAAACAGGTAACACAGGTTTGGTTTTATGAGTCCATAAAATTAATGACCATAGAAAGGGGTTCACCAGAATAAGAGTGGAAGGACTGAGAGCCTGCATGTGTTCTAAAAATGGGTCTGGAAAAGATAGGTGACGGGTTGGTGCAGTGTTCCGAGCATCAAGCGTGCCCTAGCATGCAAGCATCTCATGCACATATTTTTTGGCCGAAGTACTGCAAGGAAAATCCAGATATTGAGATAAATCAAATTGCATAGTCAAGAAGTTATGGATATCATATTGACCGGACCACCTCATCTCTACAGTATTTCCAGACCCACTTTGACTCTTCTCTGATCAAAATATACCAAAATGGTCAACCTCATAGCAACAACCAATATTCTGAAATGGTCAACCTCATCAATAAAAACCACGCCAAACAGCTCATAGCTTACAAGTTTATAAGCTCTCCTTCCCCTCAAAGGATTAACTTGTTTTACCTGCTAGCTCAAAGTAGATTGGTGCTCTCACATCTCACTCTCTGGTTCCAAAACAAGAACAAGAAAAACCCTTCCATTTCCTCAAAAAAGAATCCTAACCAAGTTGTAAACACCCTTCCATATACTCAACAAAGAATCCTAAACATTCTTTCTTTTCTTTGATCGGTCCTTCAACAGTTTCTCCATGGGTCTTTTGCTGATTCTTTGTTTGTTAACAGTTTACACCCATCAACCTACTGCAATTGCTACCCTGTTCCCTCCTCCAACTTTACCTCCACCATTTCCTCAAATGCCACAATACCCAACTTTTGTTCCACCATCACCTCCTGATACAATGTTACCAACACCACATCCTCCAATGTCATATTATCCAACTCTTCTACCACCACCACCTCCTCCGTTGTCATATTATCCAACTTTTCTACCACCACCGCCTCCTCCTTTTACTTCTCCGGATGCTATGAGTTATTCTAACTCCACTACAGGTCTAGATACTCCAAACACCACTTCGGAAACTAAGAAAGATTCTACTCCGTCAAAGAATTTGTTAATCATATTAGGTATCATTGGAGTTGTGGTTGTTCTAGTCATTGTAGGTGTGTGTTGCTTAAGAAAGAGAAGACCATCAAACACTCCTCCAGTAGTTTGTAGTGGGATCACCGTTGTTCGAAGGTTTGAAAGGTTTTAAATGAAGGATAAGAAGAAGCAGAGGAAGTCCTAGCTAGTTTGGTGTTCTTATTAGTTTATAAACCAGCTTCTAATTTTCAGTGGTATCTTTTGATTCTAGTAGAATGCTTAAGATATTACTCTTTAATTTGTCTCTGTAAGCTTGGTTTATTTCTACGTGGACTAATGAAAATTGTAGTGTTTTTCGAGATTGGCAAGTCCCTGATTAACAAGTTATCATCTTTAATTAATGATCAGAGAAATTATGAAGGGTGTTGCTTTGTTATATATCTTCTGTTGCACATTAAATTTGAAGTACTGGGTCTTTAGATTAAAATTCTTGTTTTGTGCCCGTGTTTGATTTTATCTTGTGCCGAGTACGCCATATCATTATTGTGTGCAACACAACAAATTTACTTGATACATTTTGCTAAAGTTTGGTGCATATAAAGTGTCAAATATTTTGTTGGATTGATACATTTACTCTATCTGATAAGTTCAATCTTTTATTTATTTTTTTAAGTCGTGTAATTACACATTTTGTTGGTAACTCATTTTATCAACCGAATGCATCGTTATACGAAGCCATGTTACATCAAAGCCACGTTTATACGCATCATGTCTAGGCTATTCTGTCAAATCTATTACTTGTAGAGACCTCACACACTCATTACTCTCCTTCTTTTGAAAAGCCAACTTGTGTCAAACGGTGGTATTTTGACTTGAAAAGGATTGGGATGTAACCCATATTTAGTATTTCAATACTGTTGTTGTTGTTGACACGAACCTTGGCAAAAAAAAAAAAAAAAAAAAAAAAAACGTTATGAAGTTGAGAGACCCATCAGGCTATATCACCTAATTAATAGATGCAGAGGAAGAACGATGTGAATCTAATGCTTGTGTTGTTTATGATTTGTTGTCTTTTTGGATTATGCTGGTGGCCGTTTATTGGCTGTTGTGAAGGTTTGTAATGTGCTTTTCCTTTTTTCACATTGTCAGCCATACCCTATCCAGGATGCATTTTGTGATGCTTGATTCGTAGAGTATCTTAATCCATCAATCTCGAATGTTTCCATTTAGTCAAATTTTTTTAGCAATCTTTACTAGTGGGGCAAAAGGGTTTATCGGGCAGGCTAAATTGGGTAATAGTAATATCTTTATGGCACGTAAGTAGGGACTACTAAACTAATATTAAGCCCCCATTACACAGGCCAGGCCCAATAAAGACGATATAAGACTTACATCTGACTCGGATTATGCCCTCTTCGGGAGTGAATCTGATTCAGATAATTTGAGATCTGACTTAGATTAAACTTCCGTCTCCGAATTATATTTGACTAATATCATTGGATTCCAAAGTTTTGTGCAACTCTACTTTTATTTAGCAATTTTTGAGTCAGATATTCGGATGTGAAATAAATTAAATTCAGAGAATGTGGTTTACTCTGGAATTGTTATCTTCGTCACAGCGGTTCTACTTCGAAATGTTCAGGTGTAAGAGTCGAACTAAAAATTATAATCCACGCCTCCCTGGAGAGCATAAATGGTAACACAAGAAACATCAAGAGTAAATTGCGACGACACATGCTGGTACAAATGGATCCATAGATCGATTCATATCCAACAGAAATACAACCACCAAATATGAGAAAATACGGACGACCCACGAGCTGAACTAAAATACATGGTACAACTTAATAGTCCACGAAGAATATGATCTACACTCCTGGTTGGAACATTGTTTCCTTTGGAAACCCGTGACGAATGAGAAAGTTCAGTTGCCTATAGTGCCAGAATTTTGTAAAGGTAAATATAGATTTATCGACTGTGTTTCGACCTCACCTCCCCGTATGATCTCTATTATAATACATAATACAAATACTGATAACATCAGTAGTGATGAATTTTTGTATATACCGTGATGAAGAGCATGAACTCTTTATTAGAACTAGTATAACACGCACGCGCGATGCGCCTGCCGTTCCGTTCGATAATTTTGTTGTTTTTGTGTAGAATCACCGGTCAAAATCAACACTCAGTCAATGATCTGTAATTTTATTGTTTTCGTGTCCTAGTCTAGACGCGGTCACGCCGTTCTGGTTAAAATGAAATTGTACTCTTTACTCAATATTCTTTTTAGTCTAAAACATCCATTTACAAAAAATGTATCTCTGATGCACTTTATACGGTATACTTCCCAGGACGGGAAAACTTCCTTGAAATATTTTGTCAAACTCACATGTTTAGCAACAACAAAAACCCACCACATCAAAACTGTTTGGTTCCTATATAAAAAAATGCACAACAAATTTGACTGAAATTGAGATCATATACTTGCTATTGTGCAAAAATTCACCGCTCTAATCGAGAACCCCAGTTACTCAACATCACCGTCTTCAATTGATTTTCCGGAATAGATAAGCCTTCTGACTCCCAAGAAGCTGATTTTGTAGATCATGATTGACAATATCTTTTTGAGATACCCATATTTAAAGAACCAACCATAGCATATAACATTCATTGTTCTGTTTACTTTAAAGAAGCATTTGCAAGAAAAATTAAATCTTTTCCGGCATTAGACCTCGTCCATCAAACAACCTGCAACGCAGTTGAGCAAAAATAAGTACCATCTCATAATAAGGGAATTAAACATCTACAGGAAACAATATGACATTGTTACTAAAGAATAACTAATTCGGCTTGAGATAACTAAAGTGTAACGAAGAACCAAAAGCCTAGAAAGCCTGAAAATGGCTTGTGCTGACTCAAGATAACAGATGTCCTATACCGGCATGATGCACATAATACGATTACCACAAAGAAAATCAGATTGCATCAAGCTAAGTAGTAATTCTAGTTTCTACCTGACTTCATCTATAATGTTCATATAAGAAAGAAATGCAATCATTTTTGGTTTTTCGAAAAAATGAAGGTATGATCATGGAGTAACAGATTGGAAGAGCAGAATGCTCAAACGTAAGTATCATATATGTAATACATATATGCCACTTAAAAGTAAGTATAGCAGTGTGCCAAGTGTCCTCTAATAAGTGTATTCAGTCCTGCAGCAGCAAAAGTGTTAATCTTCATGATGAAATACTGACCAGCACACTATGACTACCCACAAATTACTATGGCATTTAAGTGTCCTCAAGTAATATTCGCTCTAGGTATGGAAGGTACACTTGAATTTATGCTTAAAAAAATTCATATGTTTGGTAATTTGCTCGCTTTAATTCCCCTCTGGGTTTTGAGTTCTTACAATGAAGTACTTTCTGTCTCTCTATATTTGGATTACCAAGTCCACAAAGCTTGTTTATTACACGAAAGCTTAAGCATATGTCATGAAATACTGATCCTAACACAAAAATAGCAACTAATGACACTTTGTAGATTTGTAGACCATTTTCACTTGCTTAATGACATAGTTCGTGGTCATCAAGCAAGTTAATAAAACGATGAGCCATCGCCGTAAATCATGATAGATAGCAAAAGGATTTTACCTAATTACATTACTTTTCTCGAGCCGACTTTATGATTGGCGATCAGACGGTCGAATCAAATAGTCAGTATTCGGTGAAAAGTTGGTATGGAATAGAAAAACTTGATAATCCTTTATTCAAATTTTAAAATCATATGCAAAAAACATAGAAATTCATTTTAAGTTAAGGCCATCAGTACCACTGCCGAAAGAGAGTTCGCAACAGGTGAAGTCAATAAGTTCATATAAACATGATACAAACTGATGCCATATTGCTTGTGTGATTCATATCAAATGTATGCCCATCAAAAAATGTTGAAACTACTAAGTGTCCTAAACTGCAACAATGTTGGTAAACAAAGAAATGAAAGAAAAACTATGATTGCCTTAAGTTAAAACTCGAATTACACTATTAACTTCAGCTAAAATCACTTATACATCTGTCTTTGTCTTTCTAATATAAGTAAAAAAATAAAGTACTGGTGAACAAAAAGAGGTTATGCTCAAGTTTTGCTTTGATGTAATTTAAAACGCAATTGAAAATGGAGGAGACAGAAAGCATTACTGGCATTGAACAAACATCAAACACCCCTTATGCATCATCAAAATTGGAAGAAGAAAAAAAAAAGATAACTATAATAACTACGTAATGAGACGTTCCCAATAACAAAAAGAGAAACCCAAATTGTAAACAAACAAAGATGAAAGGAAATGTTACCAGCCAGAGTCGGTAGTGGGAGTTCCTAGTACTCCCATAGGATCTCGTATTCCCAATTGCAGCAGTCGTCGGTACTCAAAATCCCAAAATTGAAGCTCTAATCCATATTCTGTGAATCTTAAATTCCTACTTCTTCTGTAGATCGATGGCGTATGTGGAATTGACAAATACCTAAATCGAAACTCTAATCAACATTCTCAGAAAATCGGTGGAGTCGATTAGGGAAGAAAGATTTGGGGGAAAAACTTTAAAAAAGCACGATTAAGATTGGGAAGATTTTGTTTTGGTTTGGGACGAATACGCTTATACCCCTCATTTGACTGTAAACTACGAAAAAGTAGGCAGGAAAACAAAAACACGGAAGGGTATGTTGGTAAATTCCTGTCGGACGTGTGAAAATCCCTCTTTTATTTATATTAGTAAGATAGTCTTTGACTTGACTTGTCTTAGTCAAGTATAGTTGTCTTTATTTTTATGATTTCTGCTCAAAATCGTGAGACATCATTCAGTTTTGCTAAACTTAAACCTAGGCTACTTAGTCATGAGCAGTGGTTAACTGATCAAGCACAAGATATTTCAATGACTTTTAATTCACAACATCCTTCTGCGTTTTATGGTCGAAATGTTAATAACTATGGTGGTGGTGGTAAACCTAAGTCTAAACCAAATAATCAACATACTTTAAATTTCAAGCACAATCAATATACTTATGTATCTACTTCTGGTACTTCTTCAAATTTCAAGAATAGTCAATTGCATCCTGGTTCTGGTTCTGGTTCTGGATATGCGCCTGGTAATTTTGGTAACTCTTTCGGTGGAACTGGTGCACCAAGATCTCCTATTGACTTCTCCAAAGTTGAATGTCAAATCTTTAGACATTCTGGACATTTTGCGAATCGATGTTATTATAGATATGCACCTGATAAGAAGGCCTCTTTTCCTTCTGCACATGTAGCATGTCTTGAGAATGTTTTTCTGGTCTTAGTGTTGTTGATGCTGCTGCTCATTGTGATGATTCTTCTTTAGCTAATCCTTGGCTTTATGACTCAGGTGCCACTACACACATGACAGGAGACCAAGCTTTATTATACCATACAATGGCAATGACAAGGTTGTTGTCGGAAATGGTAAGTCTTTATCAATATGCTTAACTGGTAATTCTATTTTAACAACACCTACTACTAGTTTTAAGATGAATGAAGTCCTATTAGTGCAGAAATCAAACAAAACCTATTGTTTGTTGCTAGATTCACCAAGAATAACAAATACTAATTTAGGTTTGATCCTTTTGGATATGAAATTAGAGATTTACATAATAATAGTCTTTTGGCTCATGGTGACATGATAAATAATCTTTATCTTATCTATAACTTGTTATTATCTGCTAGTTATCATTATTCTTTGGCTATTTATTTATCTGCATCTTGTGATACTTGGTATGATCGTTTAGGCCACCCATCTAAAAAGATTATTCAATTCTTGCATTCTTCCAAGCATATCAATATTGCTTCTGCAACATCTTCTTCCTTATATGATTCTTGTCAACTTGCTTAAACCAAGCGTCTTCCTTTTTCACAGTCTAACTCCCAGTCTTTAACACCTTTGTCTTTGATTCACTGTGATGTTTGGGGTCCATCCCCTGTTGATTCTTTGTTAGGCTATAGATATTATATCATTTTCATTGATGATTTTAGTAGATATAATTGGATTTATTTAATGTATCTCAAATCTGATGCTCAAAAGTGTTTTTTTCATTTTAAATCTCTTACTGAGAGTCTATTCTCCACTAAAATTCTTTCTTTCCATAGTGATGGTGCCTCTGAATTAATTCATGGTCCTCTTAAACTGTTTCTTGACTCAAATGATATTCGAATTCGTGTTTCTTGTCCAAACCCCCCTGAGCAGAATGGTCTTGCTAAACGTAAGCATCGACATATTACAAAAAATGGTAATACTCTCCTTTTTAGAGCTTCTTTTCCTGAGGAATTCTGGTATGATGCTTTTCTTACTACTACTTTTCTTGTTAATCGAACTTCAATAAAAATTTTGGATTTTAAATCTCCCTTTGAGGTTTTGTTTCAATATTCTCCAGATTTTTCTATTCTCAAAACTTTTGGTTTTGTTTGCTATCCTTTTTTTAGAACATTCTAAAGCTGATAAACTCTCTCCGAAATCTGTGTGATGTGTCTTTATTGACTATGGTCCCTTACACAATGGTTATCGATGTTATAATCCCATTTCTAAGAAAACACATGTGATGAGACATGTGGTTTTTGATGAATCCAGTTTTTATTTTTCCTCATCTTGTTTTTCTTCTTCCTTGCATGTTATTGAAGAACTTCTCGTTGTGCCTTTGTCTATCCCTTCTTCTACTATTATCACTCGATCTCGAAAAGGCATTTCCAAACGTAAGCTTTTTTCATATCATCGTTCTCACGTTTCTATAAAGCATCCTCTGCCTTCTGTTTTTGTATCTATTTTATCTAGTCACTCCGAGACAAAGACCTTTAGAGAAGTATCCAAAATTCCTAAGTGGGTGACAAGAATGGTACTTGCGATTTTGTTGAACCTATACCAGATATGAACATCTTAGGTTGTAAATGGGTCTATTGGGTGAAGCTCAAGTCTGATGGATTTGTTGATAGATTTAAGTCTCGCCTTGTTGCTAAAGGATACAATCATTTATGTGGTGTGGATTATTCAGAGACTTTTAGTCCTGTTGTCAAGAGCACAACTATAAGGATTGTGCTTAGTCTTGCTGTTAAAGCACTGCTCGGTCGAACTCGCATGCGTTGCTATCTCAAGCATGTTTGTCAATGTTAGTGATCAAAACTATAAGTCTTGATTTCTAGCCTATTTATAGATGTCTCGGACTAGGACATAGATAGTGTAGTTGAGCTTATATTTCACAGAGTTCATCAATTGAAGACGAAGAACTACTAAGGAGGGCTTGTGGAACTTCTTCGACACAAGGTATGTGGAGACTTGAACTCATCTATCACTTGGAAAGTCTATTTCTAGTATATCCTATATTGAGACATAATTCGTGTTAAGATATAGTTTTCTCTATACACATTTGAGATTTCGAGCTGAGTATATCTCGCTTACATATATCTCGAAATATGTGTTGGTAAGCTTTTGCTTCGACCAAGTTTATCTTATATCATGAGAAAATTTCCGAGTAACATCTTATATGGTTTGTGTGATAGAATCATTTGATGTAGGCTTGGAATGTTTCGATAATGATTATTTCAATATCTTGAAAATTTCTTTGATGCTAATAGTGTGTGAAAACGGCTATTGTCATTATAGAAGAATTTTTCAATGATTGAAATAAAGAGTTGAGAATTTAAACATGTTTGGATATAAGCATATATAGTGTGTTCACACATTAGTGTATAAATCCATAAACTAGGAGCCAAGTGTATGTATATGTGTGTATACGAAATTGGTGAAGGAGACAGGTTAAGTATGCGTACAGTACGCATACTGGCGGAAGTTTCCGAACTGAAAATTTCTGCTGAGTTTGGTTTTGACAAACTCTTAACTAGTCACCTTAAGTATGCGTACACGTATGCATACTAGCAGAATTTTTCGAACCAAAAATTTCTGCTGAGTTTGGAAACTAAACAAACTCAAAATCCGGTTGATTAAGTACGCATACTGGTACACATACTTAAGCTGGTTGCTTTGTCAAACGGTCAGTTCATGGACTTAAACATTTAAATCATAAGGAATGCAATCCTTGCAAACCGTGGCTATAATTTTCATGATTGATTCAAGTGAATCAAACCGATTGGGTTTCAATTGTGTTTTCTATTGCAATTGAATAACTCTTTAATTAGTTTCATTTGAGTCATTTAAACTAGTTATGGTTGAGATGAATAAGGTTGATATGAGAGTAATTATATGGCTAACCTCGGTTAACTATTTGTGAACCAACATGGCGTACACGTTTAGGTACGGTTACATAATCCTAAATGAGCGTACATTTCATTTGTGTGTAACAAGCTAAGTTCGATCTAACGGTTGAAAGATATTAGCTTGGTTGAATCAGGTTTTTCATCTAACGGTGAATATTGAATGCTTTGTTACCAAGGTAACTTAAATTGCTAACCCTGATTTGAAAACTATATAAAGGAGAACTCTAGTAATTGGGAAACCTAATCCCCACACCTCTTGTGTGTTACTAGTTGCATAACTAGAGTCGATTCTCCTTTAACCTTAGGTTTCTTCTCGAGACCCTGTAGGTTAACCACTTGAAGACTTCATTGAGATTGTGAATCCGGACTCAACTATTATCTTTGTAGTTGCGTGATATGATCTTGCTTTTTCTATCGTGTTGACTACAATTGAAATAATTGGCTCGAGATTTTATATCTCCGATAGGCAAGATAGAAAAGTAATTAGAAACACCTTCGTCTCATCGTTTCTGATTCCACAATAACTTATTTCACTAGTCGATTAAGTTTATTGTGAGGTGATTGATAATTCTAGGCTTTTCTTCGGGAATATAAGTCCGGGTTATCAATTGGTTCATGTTCACCTTGATTTATCAAAAGACGGAACAAAAACTCTTGGATATTTCTGTGGGAGACATATTTATTCAATCATATAAAATTTTCTGTGTGAGACAGATTTTTCTATCAAGTCTTCGACTTTGGGTCGTACAAGACATTCAAAGTTGCCAGATCAATACTAACAGAAATTGCAAAGCTTAAGGATTTGAAGTTCGTAAAGTCTTTTTCAAAGGTTTTAAATGACAACTCTAATTCTTCCTTGAAGAATTGTTGTTTTTCAAAGGTGATTAGCAAGGTCTAGGCTTTGTGAAATTCGACAATGCTCAGAACTCTTCGAACAAGGTTGATGATGTTGGTACATGTTTGTTTTGTGGTTCTCACAATCACTTTCAACATGTGTGTTTGTCCTTCAAGAGAAAACTAAGAGTTTCTAGTGATTTTCATAAAAAAAGTTATTCACTTGTGGCATCACTTAAAAGACATTCAATACTAACATGAAAGCCCAAAATGGTTAGTAGTGCTAGTATGGGAGCTTTTGCTCTGAATTCAACATCACCCTTTCAATGGTTCCTTGATACTGGATGTAGAAGGCACATGACTGGAGATCTCTCATGGTTTATCAACTCAAGCGATTTTGATGGTGGACCTATAACTTTTGGAGATGAAAGTTGATGTTACATAAGCAAGAAAGGGACGATCAAATACCTGACGTTCCTGAAATTCATGATGTCGTATACGTTAAAGGTATGACTGCTAATCTTCTTTCTATAAGTCAAATATGTGACAAGGGCCATAAGGTTGTCTTCAATGATAAAGGATGTGACATTGTCGACAAATCTGGAAAAGTGATTTTTCAAGGATCACGTGGAAAAAATAACTGTTATCTTCTAAATACTCAGTTCATTAATTGTTGCAATTTGACTAAGGTAGAATCTACACCCCTTTTGGCATGAACGTTTTGATCACATCAATTATCGTCTTATACCTAAGATCATTAACAAAGAACTTGTTAGAGGCGTTCCCAAAATCAATGCTAAGGTTGAAGGTGTATGTGGTGCCTGTCAAAAGGGTAAACAAACAAAAGTTCCACACAAATCATCCTGAAATATTCTCACCAAAGCTCCACTTGATTTAATTCATATGGATCTTTTTGGCCCAATTCAACAATCTACAATGGCTGGGAAGAAGTATGCTTTGGTTATGGTAGATGATTACAGTAGATTCACCTGGGTGGCATTTTTGTCTCACAAGAATTAAACTCTCAGTGAGTTCAAGATTATTGTTAATAGAATCCAGAATGAGAAAGGTCGCAAACTAAAGAAAATTAGAAGCGATCGCGGCGCAGAATTCAAAGACACCAAGGTATTTAAATACTATGACTCTCTGGGAATTATTCAACAATACTCACCACCTATCACTCCGCAAGCAAATGGAGTTGCAGAAAGGAAGAATAGAAATATTCAGGAAATGGCCAGGGTAATGCTCCATAACAAAAACTTTCCATTAAGGTTTTGGGGTGAGGCTTTTTTTATGGCTTACTATTTGATCAATCGTGTTTACTTACGGTCAAAGACCTTAAACACTCCCTATGTACGGTAGGAAACCCAACTTACACTATCTCAGAGTGTTCGGCAGTAAGTGCTACATTCTAAAGGATCGAGAACAGAAAGGGAAGTTTGATTCAAAAAGCGATGAGGGTATTTTTCTCGGCTATGCATCTGACAGTCGTGGTTTCCAAGTCTTTAATTTCAGAACCCAAGTCATGATTGAATCAGCTAAAGTTATCATTGATGATCTAAGTAACTTTCATCATGATGACTCTCGTACTGAATTTCCTCCAACTGAGACAATTGAGAATGTCAAAGAAACGTCAAAATCAGAAGAAGTTGTTCCAAAAGTTGCTGATCCCGATGTCTCTAGTGATGAGGAGAAAAGATCTAGTCAGGCTATTCCTCTTGAACAAGAGCGTGTCTCCACATGACACCTTTGGGTTCAAAGGAATCATGATACTAACAATATTATTGGTGGTAAGGACTCTACTACTAAGACGAGAGGTCAACTTCAAAATATTTGCAATTTTGGTTGTTATCTATCGCAAGTGGAACCTAGGAATATTGATGAAGCTCTTAGTGATCCCTTTTGGGTGAACGCAATGCATGAAGAGTTAAATCAATTTCAAAGACAAGATGTATGGAAACTGGTACCTTTTCCCCCCAATATAAATATTGTTGGTGTTTGATACTTACATTTTGTCTAACATTAGTATTTGGTCTAACATTTGTCCAACTTAGGATTTGGTACCTAGTAATGAAATTGATTTTAACCTCATTTATTAAACATTTACATTAGACCCATCCGCTCCTGCCAATTTTTAATTAATTTTAATCTAATATATTTATACATTTACCATCCTTCATTTATTAAACATTTACATTAGACCCATCCACACCATCAACATCGTATGGTCACATCAACATCGTTTCACAATCCAGAAAATTTCATGGTTAAAAGGTCTTATTCTCAACTCAAACGATGGAAAACATGGTTCTTTTCATAATTGTAAACAAGGAAAAAAACCACCATCATCAACCCAATTCCAAGCCCCATTTCACAATTAGAAATTTTGTATTCCCTCATGCTAAAATTTCAAACTTATCAACCATTAAAAGGTCTTAAAAATCTTCTTGTTATATTTTCAACTCAAACGATGGAAAACATGGTTCTTTTCAAATACTCTTCACGGCTAAAATTTGATTAAGAAGATGATATGGGATCTTAAGGGCTAAGTCTGAATTACCGGCTTGCATTTGGAGGCAGAATAAGAGAAAACAACGGAGGCGGAAGAAGATAGAAAGTTAATGTTCCTAAATAGTTAATCTCTCACCGTAGCCTAATAATTAATCAGAGCCGTGGATCTTAAACCCACTTCGAGGATATATTTTTAAATTCAAGTACAATTTCTGATATAAAATAATTGAAAATTTGTTCAAAACGGTCAACCACAGAGTCAACGTCATTTCTAGGTACCAAACCCTAAGTTGGACAAATGTTAGACCAAATACTAACTTTGGACAAAATGTGAGTATCAAACACCATTTATCCCTTTAATTAATTATCTCCATTCTCAAACTCAAGTAACAACATCATGCTTCCTTCCACTATATTTCTATTCTACCGGTTCTACTCCACCTCTAACTAAACTTTGATATGACTAATATTATCATTAACAACTAACATAATCACTATCTCTCTCTATCTAGTCTACACAATTTATCTCCAAAAAAAACCTCTAATTATCCTAATTTTACATATATATATTTCTTCTACTAAGTTTCTAACAACACCACCACCACCACCACCTTAGAGAACTCGTGATTCATTCTCAAAATGACACTAAAATGCTACAGCACCTGCTAGACAAAACCAAAAGAAGAAGAAGAAAAACTTCTTCCCACCCAAAAATTCATTTAAATTTAATTTAAAAAGATTTACTATTGGGTATCTAGGACATTACTATTGGATGACCAAATCTTAAAGAGAGGTCCAATCAAATTACAGGTCCGATCAAGTCAAAGGCCAACGGCAAAGTCAACGGTGACGGTCAATGACAGTTTGACCAATTTCCATTCCATTTTCGGGTCTCGTATCTTCTTCGTACGGTATCCGATTTACGCATTTGAGGAGTCCTTTTCGCATAACTTTTAGAGATCTATTTAATGGTACTATTGGTTTGTTCAAATTATTGTTTGACTAATTTCTATTAATTAAGGATCATCTTTAATTAATCGGATCATTAGAGACTAAATCGTCCCTTGACCGGTCAAATAGTGGTGACGAGCTTGCGAATCCTGACAGAAGTATGATTACTTGATAATATGTTCGGACTTAACCAAACACAATAGGATTGCTATCAATTAATTAGGAAATAACGTTTGTGTATTTTACTTCTAATTATAATAAAACAATTATAATTGCGAAAATAGAAAAGTAAAAGACACAACAAGATTTTGTAAACGAGGAAACGCAAATGCAGAAAAACCTCGGGACCTAGTCCAGAATTGAATAATCTCGAGAATTAAGTCGATATACAAAATCTAAACCAACTTCGTATAGTTGAGACCAAGAAACTAAACCTATAGTTCACCTAGTTCCCTCAGTATCCCTGCGCCTCCAACTTGTAATAAGTCACGCACTTGGAACAATTCCTTTGGTTCGTATTCCAAACAGTAAAGGAACAAAAATTTGTTCGGTAACAACTATTTTCAAACAAGTGATATGAGTTTGTCATAAGGCTCTTCCGTTTATCCCAATAAACTCCTTTGTCAGGTTCTTAGATCGATCAATTAACAATTACCAAAGTAATTGTCTAGACTATGCAATCAATACTCTTAATCACAAAGAATTTTATTGATGTCGATCTACTCAACTAATCAATCAAGGTTATCAAAAAGATAAACCGATTATAGTTAGATACCCCATCCGATCAAGCTTTGTGTACACCAAAGATTATGAACCCAAAATCAGAAATCTTCTTCCTCTTCAAATCTTCTTAGATCTTCAATAAACACATGCACACAATCAACTTGAATCTATTATGATCAATCACACACAGAACGGAGTCTGATAACAATGGATTATCACAAAAGACGTCTTTAGATCTACAAACAGTCTAAAGATCCCCATTGATGCTTCGATGTAGTTTGAGTGAATCTTATATCACAAGAGAAGATTCTCAAGCATAAACAAACTAGGTAAAATCAAAGTTCAACAACCGTTAGTCAATCAA
This sequence comes from Papaver armeniacum, assembly GCA_023531295.1. Taxonomy (NCBI): domain Eukaryota; kingdom Viridiplantae; phylum Streptophyta; class Magnoliopsida; order Ranunculales; family Papaveraceae; genus Papaver; species Papaver armeniacum. Next base: position 255,943 of record JAJJWW010014968.1, on the reverse strand, counting down.
ATCCATCGAAAACTAATAATAAACTGCAATTATCTAGTTTCCCACCAATTGTACTCGTAGAGCTTCCCAATCCCAAAGAAGTCTTTAAAACGAGCGGTCGTAAGAGATTTCGCCTAATTAGGGTAATTTCCTCTCCGAATAGACGGCTCCACCAGTAACAATACAAATAGGTAGTTTTCCTGGCTCTAACAATTAGTTTGCTTGAAATGCAAACTTCAATATTTATAGACCAAGGAAGTTTGGACACCAAGGAATTTCTAAAACCGAATATTCTCAAAGATATGCAATAAAGGCAAAAACGGTTTTGATAATTCCTAGAAATGCACTGTCCAAATATTGACCGAAATCTCAGTAGAAAATCTCCAATTAGTAAATGCACATTAATAATTTTTATTTTCTAAAGATATGCATTTAATTGCTGGAAATTAAAAGCATACAAAACTAAAAACCTTAATATTAAAAGATTCTCAATTTATTTCGATCCAGGATTTTCCTTTAGCTATTAAGGAATATCTTTGAACAATAAAAGATAAGAGTTACTGCACATGTTCAAAGTATGTCGACATCTTTATATTAACCAAATATATTTTTCGGTATCTCTAAGAACTCTAGGAAATCTGAAAAGTTAATTTTGGTTAAGTTTTTTGTGTTATAACCGAGTACACCTCTCATTAGGATCGGTTACAAAAATCACTAGGATTTGTTGCACCTCTCACTAGGATCGGTTACCATATGCTCATGGTATTGCTTGTGATCGGTTACACAAGTCACTAGGATCGGTTACCAATTACTAAGACTTGTTGCACCTCTTACAAGGATCGATTCCACATACTTGTGATCGGTTGCACCTCTTACTAGGACCGGTTCCCCAATGTCTAGAGTTGGTCATACCAATTACAATATATCGATCATACCATTCAGGTGATTACTTAAGATCGGTTTCACTAATAAAAGTCATACCAATACAAAAGTCAAGCATTGTGAATAGTTTTACCAAGATACATAAACAAGTTATGAGCGGTTATACTAAACACATATTGGTAATCAAAGATTTGCAATGTATAACAATACCAATAAGCCTAGCGATTTCCCTTTCGATTCATAAAACAAGTTTATGAATTGTACTTCCTTTAAACAAATGTAAAACATTGTTTCCTAGGACGAAATCTTCACCCATACCCATACATAATCACAATAGCATTCATACGATTATGTCGATGTCTTATATACGAAGTTCAAAAGATAGACGTTATATTTCGTATTGTAATTCCTTAATACTATGTCTAACTAGAGTATAATCATTCGCAGCTTCTCAGTTATGTTTTCAATATGCACGACTTGAAAGATACGTCAGGAATGAAACAGTTCAGGTCAAATATTACTAACCTCAAGTGGAAGGATGATGTCGTCGTTGTAGCTCTTTACTTCTTCACATTCTTCAAGTATTCACATAATACTTGTAAGTCTCATATCCTAGTAACTTTCTAGCTAACCTATACGAAGTTGACTCTAATATATAATCAAGCGACTCTTTAAATGAGTTTTGATTCACTAAAATATGACAACCAAACTTGACATACCAACGCTTGGTGGTTTCAACCGAGCTATGCTCTAACACTGGTTCTTCCACGATTAAAGAGACTTTGACATTTGACCTTGGGGTATCTAGGTGACCATGGCCATGACCTACAAAATCAACAATATAGCTAGCGTTCAGTAAGGCCATACCTGCAAAAAAAGGTCATATATTTCGTGCTATCGGGATCGTATTCTCAACCAATTTATTGATCTGATGTTCTTGGTTTCTATAGCATTGGGAAAATAAGCATCACATCTTTCCTCTATCTGGTTTCTCAAAGTCCATCATAAACTATAGCCATGAACCATTGAGACTTAAGTTAGTCGATGTTGGAACCTTGGCGTAGAAATGGTAGTTTAGGTCTTTAACAAACACCAAATTCGTTTTCACGGCAAAGTTGGATGAGTCAACTACTTGCAACTAAATTGAACTTGAATTATGTAAATCTTGTGGCTCAAGTATTTCCCCGAGCACCTGCTGTGCAGTTTCTGATGTTGAAGGAGATATGTTTTCTGCTGAATTCTAACCTCATTTATACATATCTTTCCCTGCAAAACACAATTGTGACACAAACTCATTCGCATACATCATTCACAGATACAAAAACATCTCTGAATCCTCTCTGCTTATCATAAAATATCAATGGCATACACTAAACTTCTTTACTGCATTTCTTGGCACAATACAAAATCATTCATCACCTTGTTGCCAACTTCCAGTTCAATTGAATCCCAACTTCAATTCCTGCTCAAACTCTAAGTAAAACTCTAAGAGCTTTTTTATCTTATCGATTCAGTATTGCGATCAACGGAAGTAAGAACTACTTATAATCCTGGCTTTTCTCGGCTTCAAGTTTTGTGTTTAGTGTATTACTTGTCACCTTAATTTTTCTAGCTGCTCTAATTTAAATCAAAGTTAACAAAACATAGGATGTAGAACCCCCACTATTCTTTAACTCAATCAAGAATTTCAAAACAATATCCAAAGATCCATTTTTTTATTTGAAAAAATTAATGAACAATTTGAATTCAAAACGTTTTACACAATATAAAGGATGAACAATCACAAATAAATAAATAAATAAATAAACAAACAAATCGTGAAGACAACATCTCCTAGTTCACTACTCAAAAAATTATATTTGATACCAAGCATCAAACTTGTTTTATAAAATTAAACATACAAAACATGTTTTATAAAATATATATATACTGTATCATCAATCAAGTGTTTCTTGTCAAGTAGTAAACTAAGCATGTTCACAATTTCATTTACATCATGTAAGTTAGAATAACAACTAAACAAATCACTTATATGCATATAAAATAAGAGTATTCTGCATTTCACTTTCATCAATTTTGAAACCATTTAAACTAACCAATTATATAAGTTTTTGTTTTCATTCGATTGCTCCAAATTTGTTTTCAAAATATAAATGATGACTTATCTAACTCATATGCTTTTTATTCTTGTAAAAACTACACAATTTTCCATGCTTGGTCTACATAGATTCTCATCTTTTACTTACACAATCAAGTATATGTTTCTACTTATGACTATAACATATCATGCATAGTAGAAACAATATCAACAAAACAAGAATGTAAGTTAATTTAGCAACATCAATTTGCAAGCGTCAACAAATTTCTATTTTCTTATCAAAAAAGAATAAGCTCATAAATTTTTTTGCCAAATGAAAAGTTTATCATCCAAATAATTATAATCAATGTAGTATTCATGACTAAATTTTGGTCTCACTATATTTGATTTTTCTAAGTTCATTCTTAGTGCATACTTGTTACCTTCATTTTTCTAGTTCCTCTAATTTAAATCAAAGTTGGCAAAACATAGGATGTGGAACCCCCATTATTCTTTAAATCCAATCAAGAATTTCAAACCAATATCCAAAGATCCATTTTTTTTTATTTGAAAAAATTAATGAAAAAAGGATCTAAATCCAAAATGTTTTACACAATATAAAGGATGAAAATTCAAAAAAAAAAAAAAATTCATAAAGACAACATCGCCTAGTTCACTACTCAAACAATCATATTTGATATCAAGACAAGCTATTCGAAGCATCAAACGCGTTTTATAAAATTCTCAAACATTTTATTTCATTTCATACTTATGCAAGTTGCGTAAGATTACATACATGTTATTCAAAAAATTTACCAAGTTTTGAGGAAAACATAACATGCTCATACTCATCACTAACTCATTCATGTGTAAACATTCAAAGTTCAAGTCACTTTATGATAAGATTGCTAGATTAGGTTTAACAATTTCATACACAACATATCATTTGTAGTACTGCAATGATCAAACAATTCTCTAATATCAATCTTGTTAAAAAAAAAAAGATAGGCTGAAACTAGATTCTTTAATTCTTATTCGTTAAAAGGATAGTTCTACGTACCTGCAATAATTAACCTTTGAAACCATACCAATACCGAGAATCCTAGAGATATGGGTATATCTCAACACCATTTTGTTTCAAATGATTTGGTTCAACTTTTGAACCATAACCTATCAAAACAAACATGGTAGAAAACACCAATATATACCAACCTCTCACCATATCCACAATTTACATTAATTTAGCTTGAAACGCATTGTTAATAACATTTAAAATCCTTGCAATGCCATGCAAGCATATCAAACAACTTAATAATGAATATTATGTTCATTTCTTGGTGAGAGTTGATATTCACATTTGTTTTGACTAGTTTCCAATTATTTCGGTTTTGGTTTCGTATCAAATTTCTATCTCATAAGTTCCAAACTTACATGAGTCACCCATTTATCGTCATACATCATAATTCTCAATATCTTGTCAATCAATTTATATTCAATTTAGAATGCAATTATTTGAAAGATACAATAACTACAAATAGTTCATCACGGATACCTAATTTCTTTAAAAGCTCAATTGGTCATAAACCATTGTCTACTCTTTGTACACCGATAGGTGTAGAATACACCGTTTTTACTATTTAGTAGTTACGCTTTCTTTGCTATTTTTCTTGTGAATTATGTACTTTACGCGTGCTTTTGAGTTTTATAGATGCAATGGAGTCGCACGGAGGAAAAGAAGAAGAAATTATCCAAATTGGGCCAAAGGGTGAAATTGTCATCTCACAAAGCGAGCTATATGTGGAGCAGTGAAACGCGGCGAGGGAGCGGAAGATAATTAGGGCCGTCGGTTACACTGACCGACAGGCCAAAGTAATTGGAGGTGGCCCTTATCCAATTACGGGCGCTTAGAGCTAATGGCCCTTCTTACATCGCCCAAAAATTGAGAAAGTTTATTTCTCAATTATTAGTTTTTCACCGAAACCCAGATCGATGAGTTTATTTGGTGGATTAAAGGAGCCGAGTTCGTGGTTTAGCGAGAAATTGATGCTGCTATGAGATCAGAAATTGGAAAGGGGTTCGAATCGAGAGAATGGAAGACGAAGGAGATAGGTTTGGCTTATGAGTGAATCACAGGAGGGGTTTTGCTGTTGAAGGTCGATGATGAATTTGTCGACGAAGACCAGGGATTGATGATGGCGGTTCACAGAAGCATCGGCTGAAGAATCTGGTGATTGTTCTTGCTGTGATGGGTTCTATTGATTCTGGTAGGTGAACTTGAGAATAAAGCTGTGAAATTGAGACTAGGGTTGGTGGTTGAGATGAAGAAGAGGAAAGAATTAAAGAATCAATGAGTTGCTGTTGGTTATGAAGAAACTCAAGGATCTGGTATGAGTTGGGGTTTCCACAGATTTTGTGGTCGCTCTCGATTATGAGGATGAGCTCGAGCTCGGATGCGAGCACGGAGGCAATGGAGAAATTCAGAGAGGAATGGCTAAAAGGGATCGATGGTTGATGTTGTTTTGAGTGCTGCTGTGAAGAAACAGACACAGATGATGTTGCCTTAAGCTGTGAATGTGTGCACTGTTGAAATGGGAATGGGGTTGAGCTTCAATTCAAGTTGTTGCAGATGATGTGATGCAGCTGCAATGGATTTTGTAAAAGGCTGTTAGAGGTGTTGCAGTGGAGGTGTTATATGATGTTGTAAAGCTGAAGGCAGGCCATGGCGAAGCAATGGCAGCTGGTGCAATGAGCTACAAAAGCTGTTGGTGTTGCAGAGAAACAATTGCAAATTTGAACTGAATGGGAGTTTGCTTGAGATGAAGCGAAGGCGATCTTGCATTGCATTTGGTGGAGTCAGTAAGGGAAGGAGATGGAATTGTTGATGTTGTGAATGTAAAGGCTGGGATGGTGTCGTGACTAGGCCATTGCGGTGGTGGTGGTAAGCTACATGATTTACAGATGGAGCTATAGAGGGGAGCTGGTGCCATTCTTGTTTATAATGAAGCCATGAAAGTGCAGGTACTGGAATTGTGAAGGCCTGAAGAGAATGGGTCTGTGAGCAGTGGCTAGCATGACTCTGGCAAAGAGCAAAGATGGCCAGTGGTAGTGAAACTGGAGGCTTGAGCTTGGTATTGCGGTCATGGAACTGTGGTTGCATTGTGCACTGGAGGTGGTCTCAGAATGGGTGTTTCAATGTAAGGGAAATTACGAAAGGATGGTAGTCTTGGGCATTTGAGCAAGGGATTGAATGCTTGAAGCCAGGGGTGATATGATGGCATTGGGAGATGCTGGCTGTGTTGCTCAGATAATAAGAAGGTTTGCTTAAATACAACAAACATACCTTGGGTTACTTTAGAAACTGAGATTTTATAACAACAAACGCCTCTCTGTGGATACGAACTCTTTCTTATCGTGTACTATATTTATATCTAGTTGATTGAGAAAGTGAAATTATATTTGACGGATTGACAACCGGCCAAATTTTGGCGCCGTTGCCGGGGAGGCACACGGCTTGTTATTGAGTTTTTAGTTTCTTTTTACAATTTCTGCTTTTATCTTTGCTTTTCGGTTCTTGTCTTGTTTCTCACTTGTTTTGGAGAATTGTTTTCAGGTGCATAATATCTGGCTTCTAAGGATTGGAATTATCCAAGGTGCGGGATAGATACTCGACGCGGCACAATACTCCAACCAAGGCGAAACACAACGGACGAGCACGAGGAGGAAGTAGGAGAAGAGATTTTCCGACAACGTGAAGAAGAAGAAATGGGTGATGCAAATCGTTCACTCAAGGACTTAGCTTCTCATAGGCTTGATACACAACAGGGGTGTATTCAAACGAACTCTACTTTTGAGATAAAGCCTGGGTTGCTTAGAGAATTACCAAAATTCCATGGCATGGTGAATGAAGATCCTAACAAACATCTTTTGGACTTCCACACCATTGTCACGGCTATGCTTCCAGCAAATGTTGAGGCGGATGGTGCAATGTTGAAGGTTTTCCGTTTCTCTTTAATGGATAGTGCTAAGGATTGGTTGTACTATTTACCTCCCTAAGTGTCACAACATGGAATGGGTTGAAGAAACTCTTTTTGGAGAGATATTTTCCTGCATCCAAGGCTACTCAAATTCGCAAAGAAATTTGTGGGATGAAGCAAAACGTGGGAGAATCCTTATATGAATGTTGGGAACGGTATAAGAGATTGGTTGCAAGCTGCCCTCACCACCAATTTAGTGACGCTATGATCATCCAATACTTTTATGAAGGACTCCAATCAAGTGATAGGAATCTTATTGACGCTGCGGGTGGTGGTGCACTAGTTAGCAAGACGGTGGCACAAGCTAGGGAGTTGATTGAAAACATGGCAGCGAACTCACAACAATTTCTGAGTCATGGTTCGGATGTGATTCTAAGAAGGGTGAGTGAAGTAAGCGAGGTGGAGGAGCTTCGTCAACAAATGGGTAACATGGCAGCAATGTTGCAACAAGTGGCATCCGCGGTTATACCAACTTCTCCTCAATCTTTTGAAGACGAGCAAGCTAATGCGATCTTTCCAAATCAACCAAGACGGTATGATCCCTACTCCAACACTTACAATCCGGGATGGAGAGATCACCCCAATTTTAGCTATGCTAACAAGCAAGGTGCAATTCAACAACCTACCTTCAACTCTTCAAGTGGATTTCAACCTCAACAACAACAATTCCAGCGAGACAACAATTTCAAGAACCTCAAGCACAACAATCAATGCAAACTCAAGGTGCTGATATTGATGCAAAGCTTCAAACTTTTATGCAAGGTATTTCCACCATGTTCAAGGAAAGTCAACAAGAGACTAAGAGTGCTATTAAGGAGTTGCAGACTCAAGTAGGCTCCATGGCGGTTGATATCAACAATTTGAAGGCACAAAATAGTGGGAGACTTCCTTCTCAACCTATTAACCCAAAAGAGGGTGTCAATGCTATTACGTTGAGAAGCGGTACACAACTTGCGCAACCCGAAGTTGCTGATTCGGGCGTGGTGGAAACACCAAAGGAACCTGTTTTGGAGGAGAAAACCGAGGATTCTCCCCAAACTTCTGAGGTACCTATTCCTAACGCTAAAACTCCGGTTTCTACTTATGTTCCTCCTCTACCTTTTCCTCGCAGATTTGCAAGTTCTAAGAAGGCGGAACTAGAGAAGGAGATTTTAGACGTTCTTAAAAAGATCCATGTGAACATACCACTCATTGATGCTATCAAGCAAGTTCCAAAGTATGCAAAGGTGTTGAAGGACTTGTGTACCAACAAACAAAGGCTCAAAGGTAATGAAGTGCTTAGTGTGGGGGAGAATGCTTCGGCAATCTTACAACACAAACTCCCACTTAAGTGCAAGGATCCGGGTAGTTTTGACATTCCCGTCAAAATTGGTAACACAACTTTTAACAAAGCTATGTTGGACTTAGGTGCTTCCGTTAATGTTATGCCTGCGTCAATGTATAATTCACTTGATCTTGGTCCTCTTAAAAAGGCTGAAATTGTATTGCAATTAGCCGATCGCTCTAATGTCTACCCAATGGGTATTGTTGAGGATGTTCTTGTGCGGGTTAATCAACTTGTATTTCCAGCGGACTTTTGTGTGTTAGAGATGGATGAAGGTGCACCGGACTCGTCTCTTCCATTGCTTCTTGGGCGTCCTTTCATGAAAACGGCGAAAACCATAATTGATGTGGATAAGGGAACGCTAACTATGGAGTTTGATGGAGAAATAATACGTTTCAACATTTTCGAGACGATGAGATATCCTAGCGATGTCCACTCTTGTTTCTCCATTGATGTGATGGATACATTGGCACAACAAATGTTTGAATTAAACGGTGATGATGCTTTGGAAACCGTGTTAACTACACCCATAGATAATGGTGTAGAGTGTGGTAATGAAGTCAAGGAAGCTCTTGGTGATCTTAATTCACTACAAGAATGCCCGAAAACTCATAATATCTTTTTTATTTCTTTACCATGCAGTGATGAAAAGCTTGTACCTTCAATTGTTAAATCTCCGATTTTAGAATTGAAACCTCTTCCCGACCACCTTAAGTACTTGTACTTGGGTGATAATGAAGAGTTACCGGTGATTGTTTCTAACAAGCTTAGTGATTTACAGGGCAAAAACTTCTAAGGGTGCTAAGGAAGTACAAGACGGCCATAGGATGGACAATTGCCGATATCAAGGGTATTAGCCCTGCCGCTTGTATGCACAAAAATTCGTTTGGAGGATGATGCAAAGCCTAAAAGGGACGCGCAACGTCGTTTGAATCCTCCCATGATGGAAGTTGTGAAAAAGGAGATACTCAAGCTTTTGGAAGTGGGTGTTATCTACCCCATATCCGATAGCAAGTGGGTAAGCCCGGTACAAGTAGTACCAAAGAAATCGGGTGTGACGGTGGTGGAGAATGATAAGAATGAACTTGTCCCAACTCGTGTGCAAACCGGTTGGAGGGTTTGTATTGATTATAGAAAATTGAATGCCACCACTAGAAAAGATCACTTTCCTTTACCTTTTATTGATCAAATGCTTGAACGTTTAGCCGGACACTCTTACTATTGCTTTCTTGATGGCTATTCGGGTTATAATCAAATTGTGATAGCGCCGAGGACCAAGAGAAAACCACTTTCACTTGTCCTTTCGGTACTTTTGCTTATAGAAGGATGCCTTTTGGCTTGTGCAATGCTCCGGCTACTTTTCAAAGGTGTATGGTGAGTATCTTTTCAGAATATGTTGAGAACATAATCGAAGTGTTCATGGATGACTTTAGTGTCTTTGGTGATTCTTTTGACCTTTGCTTGAACAATTTGTCTCTAATCCTTGAACGATGTGTTGAAACAAATCTTGTGCTAAATTGGGAGAAGTGCCATTTCATGGTAACTCATGGCATAGTTTTAGGCCATATAATATCTTCTAAAGGTTTGGAAGTTGATAAATCTAAGATAGACCTTATTCGTGCTCTAACCCCTCCCACTACGGTGAGGGAGATACGCTCTTTTCTTGGTCATGCAGGTTTCTATCGTAGGTTCATCAAGGACTTTTCCAAAATAGCATCACCACTTTGTAACTTATTGCAAAAATATGTGGTTTTTAACTTTGATGAGAAATGTATGGCGGCATTCAATCGTTTGAAAGAACTTTTGATTTCAGCCCCTATCATTAAACCACCGGATTGGAGTAAGCCGTTTGAACTCATGTGTGATGCTAGTGATTATGCGGTTGGTGCGGTGCTTGGGCAACGTGTGGGGAGGCTTCCTCATGCTATTTATTATGCTTCTAGAACGTTAAATGAGGCTCAACAAAACTACACCACCACTGAAAAGGAGTTATTAGCCATTGTTTTTGCTTTAGAAAAGTTTCGCTCTTATCTAATGGGTACAAAAGTTGTTGTCTTTTCTGATCATGCAGCACTTAGATACTTGCTTACAAAGAAAGAGGCGAAACCGAGGCTCATACGATGGATATTACTCTTGCAAGAGTTTGATATTGAAATCAAAGACAAGAAAGGAATTGAGAACACCGTTGCGGATCACTTGAGCCGACTTGCTGTGGACAAGGAGACTATCCCGTTGAGTGAAAGTTTCCCGGACGAGCAACTTTTCTCAATTGCCCTTGGAGAACCATGGCATGCCGATATTGTCAATTACTTAGTTTCTAAACAAATCCCAAAGAACTTGTCTCGTCTTTGAGAGGGACAAACTTAAGAGGTTAGGGAACCAATACATATGGGATGATCCGTACTTATGGAAACATGGTAGTGACCAAGTCATACGAAGGTGCGTGCCCAATCCGAATTTAACTCTATCTTGTCTTTTTGTCACTCTTATGCTTGCGGAGGACATTTTGGGAGTAAGAGAACCGCGCACAAGGTACTTGAAAGTGGTTTTTATTGGCCAACTTTGTTTAAGGATGCACATATATTTTGTACAACTTGTGATAGGTGCCAAAGAACCGGCAATCTAGGTGTCCGAAATTAAATGCCACAAACTTTTATTCAATTTATTGAAGTTTTTGATGTATGGGGTATTGATTTTATGGGGCCTTTTGTCAACTCCCATGGGAATTTTTATATCTTACTTGCGGTTGATTATGTCTCGAAATGGGTGGAAGCTAAAGCCACCCCAACTAATGATTCTAAAGTGGTTTCAGATTTTGTGCAAGCCAATATTTTTGCAAGGTTTGGAATTCCAAGGGCGATAATTAGCGATGGGGGTTCTCACTTCAAAAACAGGTTCTTGCAAAGCTTGTTAAGGAAGTACAATGTGTCGCATAAGATTGCAACACCTTATCATCCCCAAACCAATGGACAAGCCGAGGTGTCTAACCGTGAGGTGAAATCAATTCTAGAAAAGACGGTGAACCCAACAAGGAAGGATTGGAGCATGCGACTCAATGATGCTTTGTGGGCATATAGAACCGCATATAAAACACCTATTGGAATGTCTCCTTTTAGGATTGTGTATGGTAAACCTTGTCACTTACCCGTGGAAATTGAGCATAAGGCGTTTTGGGCTATTAAGCAATGCAACATGGAGATGGATGGGGCTGGAAAGCAAAGGAAGTTACAACTTCAAGAGCTAGAGGAGCTTCGCAATGATGCATTTGAAAGCTCACTGATTTACAAAGAAAAGACGAAAGCATTCCATGATAACATGATTTCTAGGAAACAATTTTGTATTGGGCAGAAAGTGCTTTTGTTTAATTCTCGCTTGCAATTATTTCCGGTAAACTAAGGTCACGATGGATCGGACCTTTTATTGTTACTAATGTGTTTTCTCATGGTGCGGTGGGAAATTCGTAGTATAGCTACGGGAAAGAACTTAAAGTTAATGGGCACCGGTTGAAACCATATTATGAGAACTTCACTTCCGAAATGGTGGAAGGAGTTAACTTTGTGGATGTGCTCCTCTGGAGGAGTCATAGAAAGCAAGGAGATAGTCTGGCCGACGACTTTAAACCAAGCGCTAATTGGGAGGCAACCCAAAGGATGAGTATTTCTTGTCTTGTATTTATTTCTTTTCTTGTTTTGAGTTTTTCTTGTTTTGTTTTTACTTTGTTTTTGCTGATTTCTTATTAGGATTTCCCACCTTGACTTACTTTGGACGATTCAATTTACATTGAGGACAATGTAAAGTTTAAGTGTGGGGGAGTGGTTTATGTTGTAAGTTTTTGAAATTTTTCAACTTTTTTGTGAACTAGTGAATAAGACAACTCCAACTTGTAGTTAGTTTAGAGTCACATAGTATACATGTTGCTAAGATTACATCGAGAATCTCACAATAGTGACTGAACTTAGAGATGACGAGAACATGATCGGGTTTCTTAATTGTATGAGAGTTAAAGTTGGATTTAGCCATGCCAGTGGCAAATAAGGTGCAGACTGAATTCGGTATTAGAACAAGTGATCCCCTATAGTGGAGACTACCCAAGTTATATAATGTGAGGCACCAACCTTCAATTCTTTGTACTGTCTAAATTGTGCTTTTTGAGTGTGTGTCACCGTACGTAAATTCCTGGGCAGAATGGTGAGTCTGTCAATTTCCCACCATAGAAGCACTATTTTGATCTCTTGAGTGCTATTTTTATCAACCATGTTGGTGACATCGAATTGCTAACTTACATACCACTTGTGATCTTGTTCGCAGCTTAGCACCATCCACCTTATCTCTCTCTACACCAACAGGTCCATAGAAACACCATCATCATCAACAAGAGGAGCATCACAAATTCGAAGGAAAGTTGAACACGTTCGAGGTTTACAAACAATGGTATAAAATGGGCAGATTTCAGATTTGAGTAAAGCAACAAAACAGGGAGCATAATTTTTATAAGTTGAAGACTAATATACAAGAGCGGAAATTATTAAGGATGAGAATTCGAGAAGTCTATGATATCAAGACATATAAGTTGTGAAGATTCAAGCGGTAAAGTACTTATACCATGGCATTGTACTTACATTTTTATTTTATTTGTATTTTGTTTTCTCTTGTCTCAAAAAAAAAAAAAAAAAAAAAAAAAAAAAAAAAAAAAAAAAAAAAAAAAAAAAAAAAAAAAAAAAAAAAAAAAAGAGACAAGAGAAAAATGTTTTTATTTTGTTTTATTTTTATTTGTTATTCAAAAAAAAAAAAAAAAAAAAAAATAATTTGAAAAAAAAAAAAAAAAAAAAAAAAAAAAAAAAAAAGAAATAAAAGAAGAAAAAAGAAAAAAAAATTTGGGTTTGTATAGTTTGTTTTTATTTTTGTATTCTTTCAATAAAGCCTATGGAAAGAAGGAATATTTATAATGAAGTATCAAGCGACAAGGAATTTGAGGGAAAGAGTCATATTGTCAAGATTCTACGAAGTTCGAGAGTTATCATCAAGAGTTGAAGACCAAAGACGAAGATGAAGACACCGATAGAAGACCGAAGACGTTTCTATGGATGCTGTGAGAGTGGTGCTAGCTGCACGCCGAACGGATAACGAGGTAAGTAAGCATATTCCCACCTTCGTTAAATGGTTTGATTTCCTTTCGAAGAGATCGTCAGAAAAATGGGTTTTCAAAAATATATAAAAGATGTGGGTTTTCAAAACATTCGGAGGGTTAAGCTTTCCTACCATTCAACGTGTCGCAGATTCTCTCTTCATTCCTACCGGACACATGTGTGACCCATAAAGAGTCGTTTATTATTGAGAGCAATATCATAAAACCCTTTCTTGTGAGGCGAGTCGAGACTTTTGATCACTCCGAACCCGAATTTTAGTCGAGAAGGGATGGTTACTTCTCTCTCAACTTTTAAGAATGAGATTGTGTTCATTTATTTGTCTAACTTCTTATGACTAGTGTGCGAAATCTCTATGTCTTCTTAGCGCGTTGGATACTATCATTACGGAGAACTAGTAAGTTGGAAATTTAGGTTTTGTGGGTATATCTCTAGTAAACCCTCACGAGACTATAACTCGTCCACTAGGGACACCTAGAGGTTTAAAGGCTTGTTATTTATGCTAAAAGTGACCGTAGCCTCGACGACACGGAGTTGTTATATTTTATTGTTTTGTTTGATTTGCTCGAGGACTAGCAAAGTCTAAGTGTGGGGGAATACGATAGGTGTAGAATACACCGTTTTTACTATTTAGTAGTTACGCTTTCTTTGCTATTTTTCTTGTGAATTATGCACTTTACGCGTGCTTTTGAGTTTTATAGATGCAATGGAGTCGCACGGAGGAAAAGAAGAAGAAGAAATTATCCAAATTGGGCCAAAGGGTGAAATTGTCATCTCACAGGCGAGCTATATGTGGAGCAGGCTGAAACGCGGCGAGGGAGCGGAAGAGAATTAGGCTGTCGGTTACCTGGAACCGACAGGCCAAAGTAATTGGAGGTGGCCCTTATCCACTTAAGCGCTTAGAGCTAATGGCCCTTCTTACATTGCCCAAAAATTGAGAAAGTTTATTTCTCAATTATTAGTTTTTCACCTGAAACCAGATCGATGAGTTTCGCTGGTGGATTAAAGGAGCTGAGTTCGTGGTTTAGCGAGAAATTGATGCTGCTATGAGATCAGAAATTGGAAAGGGGTTCGAATCAGAGAATGGAAGACGAAGGAGATAGGTTTGGCTTATGAGTGAATCACAGGAGGGGTTTTGCTGTTGAAGGTCGATGATGAATTTGTCGACGAAGACCAGGGATTGATGATGGCGGTTCACAGAAGCATCGGCTGAAGAATCTGGTGATTGTTCTTGCTGTGATGGGTTCTATTGATTCTGGAAGGTGAACTTGAGAATAAAGCTGTGAAATTGAGACTAGGGTTGGTGGTTGAGATGAAGAAGAGGAAAGAATTAAAGAATCAATGAGTTGCTGTTGGTTATGAAGAAACTCAAGGATCTGGTATGAGTTGGGGTTTCCACAGATTTTGTGGCTGCTCTCGATTATGAGGATGAGCTCGAGCTCAGATGCAACACGGAGGCAATGGAGAAATTCAGAGAGGAATGGCTAAAAGGGATCGATGGTTGATGTTGTTTTGAGTGCTGCTGTGAAGAAACAGACACAGATGATGTTGCCTTAAGCTGTGAATGTGTGCACTGTTGAAATGGGAATGGAGTTGAGCTTCAATTCAAGTTGTTGCAGATGATGTGATGCAGCTGCAATGGATTCTGTAAAAGGCTGTTTGAGGTGTTGCAGTGGAGGTGTTATATGATGTTGTAAAGCTGAAGGCAGGCCATGGCGAAGCAATGGCAGCTGGTGCAATGAGCTACAAAAGCTGTTGGTGTTGCAGAGAAACAATTGCAGCTGAACTGAATGGGAGTTTGCTGAGATGAAGCAGAAGCTGATGCTGCATTGTATTTGGTGGAGCTGTAAGGGAAGGAGATGGAATTGTTGATGTGAATGTAAAGGCTGGGATGGTGTTGTGACTAGGCCATTGCAGGTGGTGGTGGTAAGCTACATGATTTACAGATGGAGCTATAGAGGGGAGCTGGTGCCATTCTTGTTTATAATGAAGCCATGAAAGTGCAGGTACTGGAATTGTGAAGGCCTGAAGAGAATGGGTCTGTGAGAAGTGGCTAGCATGACTCTGGCAAAGAGCAAAGATGGCCAGTGGTAGTGAAACTGGAGGCTTGAGCTTGGTATTGCAGTCATGGAACTGTGGTTGCATTGTGCAGCTGGAGGTGGTCTGTAATGGGTGTTTCAATGTAAGGGAAATTACAGAAAGGATGGTAGCTGCTGGCATTTGAGCAGTGGGATTGAATGCTTGAAGCCAGGGGTGATATGATGGCATTGGGAGATGCTGGCTGTGTTGCTCAGATAATAAGAAGGTTTGAGATGCAGGTTGAGGAATTTAAATGGTTGTGGATGGCTGGTGCTGTTGCCTTGATGGAACTGTGTATTGCTGCATTCTTTGTGACAAAATTGCGAGATGTATGAGTTACAAGGACAAGAAGTCAAGATGGAATTTTGGAATGGAGAAGTGGTTGTTGGACGGGGAGGCTCGCAGTTGGAGCAAGAACCCCGATATGAGGTAAAGAAGTCGAGCCAGAAGTTACTCGGTTGAACCGGTGGTCAGAATTGGAACAGTAAAGCAAGGGAAGCTGATTGAAGTGCAATGGAGTGGAGTTGGATTCGCTGTAATAGTGTGTCTGGCATTGCAGCTGAGCTGAAGTATAATGGGTCTTGTGTTGTTGGTGCTGCCATTGAGGAAGAGCTGAAGTTGCAGGTGGTTCTGGAGGGTCTGGTAGTATACTTGGGCTGCTGGTAGAGTCGGCAGGCAGAGAATGATATTGCAGGTCTGGCAGTGGTGATTATCATGGTTATTGAGCAATGTGAATTGATGGCCAGAGTTGTGGAACTCAGGTTGTAACGATTTGAGCCAAAAGAGTGTAGTTACAGCTCAAGAGCTACAGAGAGTACCTAGACAAATGGAAGTTTGCAATGATGGTGCAGCTATGGCTGGGAGTAATGTGGCGATGCACAATCCTGGTGCAGCACAACTTAAGGCATGTGCAAGCTGCTGGGCCTGGCAACTAACCACTTAGCTGACTAGCATCGGCCGACTCACCCGAATGAACCCGACTCGTCCGAGTCGACTCGACTCTCTCCACGACTCGGTCGACCGAGTTAAATCGATCCGACTCGTTGACCGGTGACCGGGCGGACTTTGCCGGTCACCGGGGCTGTTTTCCGGCGACTTTCCGGCCGATTTCCGGCCACAATCCCAGACTTCCGGCGACCGTTTTTGGGGCGTATTTTCTACACGTGTTTCTCACTCTTATGGGCTTGGTGGACTCTCACCTAATGGACTTTGAAGACTAGACCTAATTTTAGAAGTTGGTGAAAACTATAAAAGGGAAGGTCTTCTACAACATATGAGATATCTTTTTTCTTGGGAATTTTGGAGAGCCACTTTTGTTTACGCTTCTAGGGTTTGGTTTTGTTCTTCTTCTTCCTTGTTTTATTATTGAATATTGATGATGATGAACTCCATAGCTATGAGTAGCTAAACTTATTATTGGTTATGGGATAAAAGTTGATTTCTCAACATGCTTTTGATTCAATGAATTAGTTTTGTCTCAGTAATTATTGTTTGTGATTCACAATTAATATTGTCATAAGATTTGAAAACTTGTTAGGTTGAGTCCGGAATCAATCCGATTTGTGTTCATCTCTAGAGCTATATTAGGGTTTTCAATACGAAAAAGTTGTTTATCCCTGATTCTAAGTAGCATAATTGTGGTTAGTGCTTGTAGTGATACATCCTACTAGTCACAAGTGAATCATAACTTTTGTTAAAACGTTTAGTGCTTTTACACACTCGTTTGCATTGATGAGTCTTATTCCATAAATCTTAATGCTTTTAGGGAGTTAAACTTAATTGTGCTTTTACACTTTAGGTTTCTTTCAACGAAGAATTCACATATGCATCTTTTAATGTGGTTGTGATGAAAACAGGGAATTAACGGGTTATACTTGCGATCAAGATATCCTAGGACTTTTAATAAATACGAGATTAAATACCAATTCTAATCATTGATGAAAATACATGTTTGTGAATGATACCATCCCTTGACCAATATTCTCTCCTTATTGATTTCTCGAATTACTTACTTTGCTTTTAATTACTTTTATTTGCTTAAATACAACAAACATACCTTGGGTTACTTTAGAAACTGAAATTTTATAACAACAAACGCCTCTCTGTGGATACGAACTCTTTCTTATCGAGTACTATATTTATATCTAGTTGATTGAGAAAGTGAAATTATATTTGACGGATTGACAACCGGCCAAATTTTGGCGCCGTTGCCGGGGAGGCACACGGCTTGTTATTGAGTTTTTAGTTTCTTTTTACAATTTCTGCTTTTATCTTTGCTTTTCGGTTCTTGTCTTGTTTCTCACTTGTTTTGGAGAATTGTTTTCAGGTGCATAATATCCTCGGCTTCTAAGGATTGGAATTATCCAAGGTGCGGGATAGCTACTCGACGCGGCACAATACTCCAACCAAGGCGAAACACAACGGACGAGCACGAGGAGGAAGTAGGAGAAGAGATTTTCCGACAACGTGAAGAAGAAGAAATGGGTAATGCAAATCGTTCACTCAAGGACTTAGCTTCTCATAGGCTTGATACACAACGGGGTGTATTCAAACGAACTCTACTTTTGAGATAAAGCCGGGGTTGCTTAGAGAATTACCAAAATTCCATGGCATGGTGAATGAAGATCCTAACAAACATCTTTTGGACTTCCACACCATTGTCACGTCTATGCTTCCGAAGAAATGTTGAGGCGGATGGTGCAATGTTGAAGGTTTTCCGTTTCTCTTTAATGGATAGTGCTAAGGATTGGTTGTACTATTTACCTCCCTAAGTGTCACAACATGGAATGGGTTGAAGAAACTCTTTTTTGAGAGATATTTTCCTGCATCCAAGGCTACTCAAATTCGCAAAGAAATTTGTGGGATGAAGCAAAACGTGGGAGAATCCTTATATGAATGTTGGGAACGGTATAAGAGATTGGTTGCAAGCTGCCCTCACCACCAATTTAGTGACGCTATGATCATCCAATACTTTTATGAAGGACTCCAATCAAGTGATAGGAATCTTATTGACGCTGCGGGTGGTGGTGCACTAGTTAGCAAGACGGTGGCACAAGCTAGGGAGTTGATTGAAAACATGGCAGCGAACTCACAACAATTTTCGAGTCGTGGTTCGGATGTGATTCTAAGAAGGGTGAGTGAAGTGAGCGAGGTGGAGGAGCTTCGTCAACAAATGGGTAACATGACAAAGAATGTTGCAACAAGTGGCATCCGCGGTTATACCAACTTCTCCTCAATCTTATGAAGACGAGCAAGCTAATGCGATCTTTCCAAATCAACCAAGACGGTATGATCCCTACTCCAACACTTACAATCCGGGATGGAGAGATCACCCCAATTTTAGCTATGCTAACAAGCAAGGTGCAATTCAACAACCTACCTTCAACTCTTCAAGTGGATTTCAACCTCAACAACAACAATTCCAGCCGAGACAACAATTTCAAAGAACCTCAAGCACAACAATCAATGCAAACTCAAGGTGCTGATATTGATGCAAAGCTTCAAACTTTTATGCAAGGTATTTCCACCATGTTCAAGGAAAGTCAACAAGAGACTAAGAGTGCTATTAAGGAGTTGCAAACACAAATGGGCTCCATGGCTATTGATATCAACAATTTGAAGGCACAAAATAGTGGGAGACTTCCTTCTCAACCTATTAACCCAAAAGAGGGTGTCAATGCTATTACGTTGAGAAGCGGTACACAACTTGTGCAACCCGAAGTTGCTGATTCGGGCAAGGTGGAAACACCAAAGGAACCTGTTTTGGAGGAGAAAACCGAGGATTCTCCCCAAACTTCTGAGGTACCTATTCCTAACGCTAAAACTCCGGTTTCTACTTATGTTCCTCCTCTACCTTTTCCTCGCAGATTTGCAAGTTCTAAGAAGGCGGAACTAGAAAAGGAGATTTTAGACGTTCTTAAAAAGATCCATGTGAACATACCACTCATTGATGCTATCGAGCAAGTTCCAAAGTATGCAAAGGTGTTGAAGGACTTGTGTACCAACAAACAAAGGCTCAAAGGTAATGAAGTGCTTAGTGTGGGGGAGAATGCTTCGGCAATCTTACAACACAAACTCCCACTTAAGTGCAAGGATCCGGGTAGTTTTAACATTCCCGTCAAAATTGGTAACACAACTTTTAACAAAGCTATGTTGGACTTAGGTGCTTCCGTTAATGTTATGCCTGCGTCAATGTATAATTCACTTGATCTTGGTCCTCTTAAAAAGGCTGAAATTGTATTGCAATTAGCCGATCGCTCTAATGTCTACCCAATGGGTATTGTTGAGGATGTTCTTGTGCAGGTTAATCAACTTGTATTTCCAGCGGACTTTTGTGTGTTAGAGATGGATGAAGGTGCACCGGACTCGTCTCTTCCATTGCTTCTTGGGCGTCCTTTCATGAAAACGGCGAAAACCATAATTGATGTGGATAAGGGAACGCTAACTATGGAGTTTGATGGAGAAATAATACGTTTCAACATTTTCGAGACGATGAGATATCCTAGCGATGTCCACTCTTGTTTCTCCATTGATGTGATGGATACATTGGCACAACAAATGTTTGAATTAAACGGTGATGATGCTTTGGAAACCGTGTTAACTACATCCATAGATAATGGTGTAGAGTGTGGTAATGAAGTCAAGGAAGCTCTTGGTGATCTTAATTCACTACAAGAATGCCCGAAAACTCATAATATCTTTTTTATTTCTTTACCATGCAGTGATGAAAAGCTTGTACCTTCAATTGTTAAATCTCCGATTTTAGAATTGAAACCTCTTCCCGACCACCTTAAGTACTTGTACTTGGGTGATAATGAAGAGTTACCTATGATTGTTTCTAACAAGCTTAGTGATTTACAGAGCAAAAACTTCTAAGGGTGCTAAGGAAGTACAAGACGGCCATAGGATGGACAATTGCCGATATCAAGGGTATTAGCCCCGCCGTTTGTATGCACAAAATTCGTTTGGAGGATGATGCAAAGCCTAAAAGGGACGCGCAACGTCGTTTGAATCCTCCCATGATGGAAGTTGTGAAAAAGGAGATACTCAAGCTTTTGGAAGTGGGTGTTATCTACCCCATATCCGATAGCAAGTGGGTAAGCCCGGTACAAGTAGTACCAAAGAAATCCGGTGTGACGGTGGTGGAGAATGATAAGAATGAACTTGTCCCAACTCGTGTGCAAACCGGTTGGAGGGTTTGTATTGATTATAGAAAATTGAATGCCACCACTAGAAAAGATCACTTTCCTTTACCTTTTATTGATCAAATGCTTGAACGTTTAGCTGGACACTCTTACTATTGCTTTCTTGATGGCTATTCAGGTTATAATCAGATTGTGATAGCGCCGGAGGACCAAGAGAAAACCACTTTCACTTGTCCTTTCGGTACTTTTGCTTATAGAAGGATGCCTTTTGGCTTGTGCAATGCTCCGGCTACTTTTCAAAGGTGTATGGTGAGTATCTTTTCAGAATATGTTGAGAACATAATCGAAGTGTTCATGGATGACTTTAGTGTCTTTGGTGATTCTTTTGACCTTTGCTTGAACAATTTGTCTCTAATCCTTGAACGATGTGTTGAAACAAATCTTGTGCTAAATTGGGAGAAGTGCCATTTCATGGTAACTCATGGCATAGTTTTAGGCCATATAATATCTTCTAAAGGTTTGGAAGTTGATAAATCTAAGATAGACCTTATTCGTGCTCTAACCCCTCCCACTACGGTGAGGGAGATACGCTATTTTCTTGGTCATGCAGGTTTTCTATCGTAGGTTCATCAAGGACTTTTCCAAAATAGCATCACCACTTTGTAACTTATTGCAAAAATATGTGGTTTTTAACTTTGATGAGAAATGTATGGCGGCATTCAATCGTTTGAAAGAACTTTTGATTTCAGCCCCTATCATTAAACCACCGGATTGGAGTAAGCCATTTGAACTCATGTGTGATGCTAGTGATTATGCGGTTGGTGCGGTGCTTGGGCAACGTGTGGGGAGGCTTCCTCATGCTATTTATTATGCTTCTAGAACGTTAAATGAGGCTCAACAAAACTACACCACCACTGAAAAGGAGTTATTAGCCATTGTTTTTGCTTTAGAAAAGTTTCGCTCTTATCTAATTGGTACAAAAGTTGTTGTCTTTTCTGATCATGCAGCACTTAGATACTTGCTTACAAAGAAAGAGGCGAAACCGAGGCTCATACGATGGATATTACTCTTACAAGAGTTTGATATTGAAATCAAAGACAAGAAAGGAATTGAGAACACCGTTGCGGATCACTTGAGCCGACTTGTCAGGACAAGGAGACTATCCCGTTGCGTGAAAGTTTCCCGGACGAGCAACTTTTCTCAATTGCCCTTGGAGAACCATGGCATGCCGATATTGTCAATTACTTAGTTTCTAAACAAATCCCAAAGAACTTGTCTCTTGCTGAGAGGGACAAACTTAAGAGGTTAGGGAACCAATACATATGGGATGATCCATACTTATGGAAACATGGTAGTGACCAAGTCATACGAAGGTGCGTGCCCGAATCCGAATTTAACTCTATCTTGTCTTTTTGTCACTCTTATGCTTGCGGAGGACATTTTGGGAGTAAGAGAACCGCGCACAAGGTACTTGAAAGTGGTTTTTATTGGCCAACTTTGTTTAAGGATGCACATATATTTTGTACAACTTGTGATAGGTGCCAAAGAACCGGCAATCTAGGTGTCCGAAATTAAATGCCACAAACTTTTATTCAATTTATTGAAGTTTTTGATGTATGGGGTATTGATTTTATGGGGCCTTTTGTCAACTCCCATGGGAATTTTTATATCTTACTTGCGGTTGATTATGTCTCGAAATGGGTGGAAGCTAAAGCCACCCCAACTAATGATTCTAAAGTGGTTTCAGATTTTGTGCAAGCTAATATTTTTGCAAGGTTTGGAATTCCAAGGGCGATAATTAGCGATGGGGGTTCTCACTTCAAAAACAGGTTCTTGCAAAGCTTGTTAAGGAAGTACAATGTGTCGCACAAGATTGCAACACCTTATCATCCCCAAACCAATGGACAAGCCGAGGTGTCTAACCGTGAGGTGAAATCAATTCTAGAAAAGACGGTGAACCCAACAAGGAAGGATTGGAGCATGCGACTCAATGATGCTTTGTGGGCATATAGAACCGCATATAAAACACCTATTGGAATGTCTCCTTTTAGGATTGTGTATGGTAAACCTTGTCACTTACCCGTGGAAATTGAGCATAAGGCGTTTTGGGCTATTAAGCAATGCAACATGGAGATGGATGGGGCTGGAAAGCAAAGGAAGTTACAACTTCAAGAGCTAGAGGAGCTTCGCAATGATGCATTTGAAAGCTCACGGATTTACAAAGAAAAGACGAAAGCATTCCATGATAACATGATTTCTAGGAAACAATTTTGTATTGGGCAGAAAGTGCTTTTGTTTAATTCTCGCTTGCAATTATTTCCTGGTAAACTAAGGTCACGATGGATCGGACCTTTTATTGTTACTAATGTGTTTTCTCATGGTGCAGTGGAAATTCGTAGTATAGCTACAGGGAAAGAACTTAAAGTTAATGGGCACCGGTTGAAACCATATTATGAGAACTTCACTTCCGAAATGGTGGAAGGAGTTAACTTTGTGGATGTGCTCCCTCTGGAGGAGTCATAGAAAGCAAGGAGATAGTCGGGCTGACGACTTTAAACCAAGCGCTAATTGGGAGGCAACCCAAAGGATGAGTATTTCTTGTCTTGTATTTATTTCTTTTCTTGTTTTGAGTTTTTCTTGTTTTGTTTTTACTTTGTTTTTGCTGATTTCTTATTAGGATTTCCCACCTTGACTTACTTTGGATGATTCAATTTACATTGAGGACAATGTAAAGTTTAAGTGTGGGGGAGTGGTTTATGTTGTAAGTTTTTGAAATTTTTCAACTTTTTTGTGAACTAGTGAATAAGAAAACTCCAACTTGTAGTTAGTTTAGAGTCACATAGTATACATGTCGCTAAGATTACATCGAGAATCTCACAATAGTGACTGAACTTAGAGATGACAGAGAACATGATCGGGTTTCTTAATTGTATGAGAGTTAAAGTTGGATTTAACCATGCCAGTGGCAAATAAGGTGCAGGCTGAATTCGGTATTAGAACAGTGATCCCCTATAGTGGAGACTACCCATGTTATATAATGTGAGGCACCAACCTTCAATTCTTTGTACCTGTCTAAATTGTGCTTTTTGAGTGTGTGTCACCGTACGTAAATTCCGGGCAGAATGGTGAGCTGTCCAATTTCCCACCATAGAAGCACTATTTTGATCTCTTGAGTGCTATTTTTATCAACCATGTTGGTGACATCGAATTGCTAACTTACATACCACTTGTGATCTTGTTCGCAGTTAGCACCATCCACCTTATCTCTCTCTACACCAACAGGTCCATAGAAACACCATCATCATCAACAAGAGGAGCATCACAAATTCGAAGGAAAGTTGAACACGTTCGAGGTTTACAAACAATGGTATAAAATGGGCATTTTTGATTTGAGTAAAGCAACAAAACAGGGAGCATAATTTTTATAAGTTGAAGACTAATATACAAGAGCGGAAATTATTAAGGATGAGAATTCGAGAAGTCTATGATATCAAGACATATAAGTTGTGAAGATTCAAGCGGTAAAGTACTTATACCATGGCATTGTACTTACATTTTTATTTTATTTGTATTTTACTTTCTCTTGTCTCAAAAGAAAAAAAAAAAAAAAAAAAAAAAAAATTTAAAAAAAAAAAAAAAAAAAAAAAAAAAAAATTAAAAAAAAAAAAAAAGAGACAAGAGAAAAATGTTTTTATTTTGTTTTATTTTTATTTGTTATTCAAAAAAAAAAAAAAAAAAAAAATTTGAAAAAAAAAAAAAAAAAAGAAAAAAAAAAAAAAAGAGAAATAAAAGAAGAAAAAAAGAAAAAAAAATTTGGGTTTGTATAGTTTGTTTTTATTTTTGTATTCTTTCAATAAAGCCTATGGAAAGAAGGAATATTTATAATGAAGTATCAAGCGACAAGGAATTTGTGGGAAAGAGTCATATTGTCAAGATTCTACGAAGTTCGAGAGTTATCATCAAGAGTTGAAGACCAAAGACGAAGATGAAGACACCGATAGAAGACCGAAGACGTTTCTATGGATGCTTGTGAGAGTGGTGCTAGCTGCACGTTGAACGGATAACGAGGTAAGTAAGCATATTCCCACCTTCGTTAAATGGTTTGATTTCCTTTCAAGAGATCGTCAGAAAAATGGGTTTTCAAAAATATATAAAAGATGTGGGTTTTCAAAACATTCGGAGGGTTAAGCTTTCCTACCATTCAACGTGTCGCAGGATTCTCTCTTCATTCCAACCTGGACACATGTGTGACCCATAAAGAGCTGTTTATTATTGAGAGCAATATCATAAAACCCTTTCTTGTGAGGCAGAGTCGAGACTTTTGATCACTCCGAACCCGAATTTTAGTCGAGAAGGGATGGTTACTTCTCTCTCAACTTTTAAGAATGAGATTGTGTTCATTTATTTGTCTAACTTCTTATGACTAGTGTGCAGAATCTCTATGTCTTCTTAGCGCGTTGGATACTATCATTACGGAGAACTAGTAAGTTGGAAATTTAGGTTTTGTGGGTATATCTCTAGTAAACCCTCACGAGACTATAACTCGTCCACTAGGGACACCTAGAGGTTTAAAGGCTTGTTATTTATGCTAAAAGTGACCGTAGCCTCGACGACACGGAGTTGTTGTATTTTATTGTTTTGTTTGATTTGCTCGAGGACTAGCAAAGTCTAAGTGTGGGGGAATCTGATAGGTGTAGAATACACCGTTTTTACTATTTAGTAGTTACGCTTTCTTTGCTATTTTTCTTGTGAATTATGTACTTTACGCGTGCTTTTGAGTTTTATAGATGCAATGGAGTCGCACGGAGGAAAAGAAGAAGAAATTATCCAAATTGGGCCAAAGGGTGAAATTGTCATCTCACAGGCGAGCTATATGTGGAGCAGGTGGCGGGCGAGGAGCGGAAGAGAATTAGGCTGTCGGTTACCTGGAACCGACAGGCCAAAGTAATTGGAGGTGGCCCTTATCCAATTCTGGGCGCTTAGAGCTAATGGCCCTTCTTACACTGCCCAAAAATTGAGAAAGTTTATTTCTCAATTATTAGTTTTTCACCTGAAACCAGATCGATGAGTTTCGCTGGTGGATTAAAGGAGCTGAGTTCGTGGTTTAGCGAGAAATTGATGCTGCTATGAGATCAGAAATTGGAAAGGGGTTCGAATCAGAGAATGGAAGACGAAGGAGATAGGTTTGGCTTATGAGTGAATCACAGGAGGGGGTTTCTTTGTTGAAGGTCGATGATGAATTTGTCGACGAAGACCGGGGATTGATGATGGCGGTTCACGAAGCATCGGTGAAGAATCTGGTGATTGTTCTTGTCATGATGGGTTCTATTGATTCGGAAGGTGAACTTGAGAATAAAGGCTCGTGAAATTGAGACTAGGGTTGGTGGTTGAGATGAAGAAGAGGAAAGAATTAAAGAATCAATGAGTTGATGTTGGTTATGAAGAAACTCAAGGATCTGGTATGAGTTGGGGTTTCCACAGATTTTGTGGCTGCTCTCGATTATGAGGATGAGCTCGAGCTCAGATGCAGCACGGAGGCAATGGAGAAATTCAGAGAGGAATGGCTAAAAGGGATCGATGGTTGATGTTGTTTTGAGTGCTCATTGTGAAGAAACAGACACGAGATGATGTTGCCTTAAAACCGTGAATGTGTGCACTCGTTGAAATGGGAATGGAGTTGAGCTTCAATTCAAGTTGTTGCAGATGATGTGATGCAGCTGCAATGGATTCTAAAAAGGCTGTTTGAGGTGTTGCAGTGGAGGTGTTATATGATGTTGTAAAGTCAAGGCGAGCCATGGCGAAGCAATGGCAGCTGTGCAATGAGCTACAAAAGTCATTGGTGTTGCGAGAGAAACAATTGCAGCTGAACCGAATGGGAGTTTGCTTGAGATGAAGCGAAGTTGATCTTGCATTGTATTTGGTGGAGCTGTAAGGAAGGAGATGGAATTGTTGATGTTTGTGAATGTAAAGGCTGGGATGGTGCTTGTGACTAGGCCATTGCAGGTGGTGGTGGTAAGCTACATGATTTACAGATGGAGCTATAGAGGGGAGCTGGTGCCATTTTTTGTTTATAATGAAGCCATGAAAGTGCAGGTACTGGAATTGTGAAGGCCTGAAGAGAATGGGTCTGTGAGAAGTGGCTAGCATGACTCTGGCAAAGAGCAAAGATGGCCAGTGGTAGTGAAACTGGAGGCTTGAGCTTGGTATTGCAGTCATGGCACTGTGGTTGCATTGTGCAGCTTGAGGTGGTCTCAGAATGGGTGTTTCAATGTAAGGGAAATTACAGAAAGGATGGTAGCTGCTGGCATTTGAGCAGTGGGATTGAATGCTTGAAGCCAGGGGTGATATGATGGCATTGGGAGATGCTGGCTGTGTTGCTCAGATAATAAGAAGGTTTGAGATGCAGGTTGAGGAATTTAAATGGTTGTGGATGGCTGGTGCTGTTGCCTTGATGGAACTGTGTACTGCAGTATTGCTGTGACAAAATTGCAGAGATGTATGAGTTACAAGGACAAGAAGCTGAAGATGGAATTTTGGAATGGAGAAGCTGGTTGTTGGACAGGGAGGCTCAGAGTTGGAGCAAGAACCCTGATATGAGGCAAAGAAGCTGAGCTGCAGAAGTTACTCAGTTGCAACTGGTGGCTGTAGCTGGAACAGTAAAGCAAGGGAAGCTGATTGAAGTGCAATGGAGTGGAGTTGGATTTGCTGTAATAGTGTGTCTGGCATTGCAGCTGAGCTGAAGTATAATGGGTCTTGTGTTGTTGGTGTTGCCATTGAGGAAGAGCTGAAGTTGCAGGTGGTTCTGGAGGGTCTGGTGGTATACTTGGGCTGCTGGTAGAGTCGGCAGGCAGAGAATGATATTGCAGGTCTGGCAGTGGTGATTATCATGGTTATTGAGCAATGTGAATTGATGGCCAGAGTTGTGGAACTCGGTTGTAACGGTTTTGAGCCAAAAGAGTGTAGTTACAGCTCAAGAGCTACAGAGAGTACCTAGACAGCGGAAGTTTGCAATGATGGTGCAGCTATGGTGCAGGGAGTAATGTGGCGATGCACAATCTCGGTGCAAAGACAACTTAAGGCATGTGCAAGTCACTGGGCACGGCAACTAACCACTTAGCTGACTAGCATCAGCCTGACTCACCCTGAATGAACCTGACTCGTCTGAGTCGACTCTGACTCTCTCCCTGACTCGGTCTGACCGAGTTAAATCGATCCGACTCGTTGACCGGTGACCGGGCGGACTTTGCCGGTCACCGGGGCTATTTTCCGGCGACTTTCCGGCCGATTTCCGGCCACAATCCCAGACTTCCGGCGACCGTTTTCGGGGCGTATTTTCTACACGGGTTTCTCACTCTTATGGGCTTGGTGGACTCTCACCTAATGGACTTTGAAGACTAGACCTAATTTTAGAAGTTGGTGAAAACTATAAAAGGGAAGGTCTTCTACAACATATGAGATATCTTTTTTCTTGGGAATTTTGGAGAGCCACTTTTGTTTACGCTTCTAGGGTTTGGTTTTGTTCTTCTTCTTCCTTCTTTTATTATTGAATATTGATGATGATGAACTCCATAGCTATGAGTAGCTAAACTTATTATTGGTTATGGGATAAAAGTTGATTTCTCAACATGCTTTTGATTCAATGAATTAGTTTTGTCTCGAGAATTATTGTTTGTGATTCACAATTAATATTGTCATAAGATTTGAAAACTTGTTAGGTTGAGTCCTAATCAATCCGATTTGTGTTCATCTCTAGAGCTATATTAGGGTTTTCAATACGAAAAAGTTGTTTATCCCGATTCTAAGTAGCATAATTGTGGTTAGTGCTTGTAGTGATACATCCTACTAGTCACAAGTGAATCATAACTTTTGTTAAAACGTTTAGTGCTTTTACACACTCGTTTGCATTGATGAGTCTTATTCCATAAATCTTAATGCTTTTAGGGAGTTAAACTTAATTGTGCTTTTACACTTTAGGTTGCTTTCGACGAAGAATTCACATATGCATCTTTTAATGTGGTTGTGATGAAAACGGGAATTAACGGGTTATACTTGCGATCAAGATATCCTAGGACTTTTAATAAATACGAGATTAAATACCAATTCTAATCATTGATGAAAATACATGTTTGTGAATGATACCATCCCTTGACCAATATTCTCTCCTTATTGATTTCTCGAATTACTTACTTTGCTTTTAATTACTTTTATTTGCTTAAATACAACAAACATACCTTGGGTTACTTTAGAAACTGAAATTTTATAACAACAAACGCCTCTCTGTGGATACGAACTCTTTCTTATCGTGTACTATATTTATATCTAGTTGATTGAGAAAGTGAAATTATATTTGACGGATTGACAACCGGCCATACACCAACAAAGAAATCAGTAAAACCATTGCTCTACACATCAATATTTTCATTTCATTAGAAAATAAAAACTTGCTCAAGTGAATGAATTTTCACCTATCATCATCATTTACATGTGAGCATTTGAAACAAAAAATAAGTAAGGTATGCACTTACATAATTACTTAAAATTCTATTAAAATATAGTAATCCAAGTTTCTCTAAGTGTAAAACAAAGATTCAAAGTTATCTAGTAATAAAATTGTACATATATTTACAACTTTCTACTAAGCATATTATCAAACACATGTGGTACATTAGTTTGATTTTTAACAATGATATTCTTTTTCATTACCAAAACAAGAGTATGAAGTAATAAAAATCAAAAAATGATTCTTAATGTAATTTATTACATCTCTAATCTCTAATCTCAAGTATCACCTCCCTATATTAGATAAACATACACAACGATTTTGAAATCACCACATCTCTCAAAGCAAAAATTTTAATAGGAAACTTCAAAAATGGGTATTGAAGATAAGTTGTTGATCTTGGAGTCTCATGTCAGACATGTATTCAAAATATCTACACACGGGGGTAAATTTATACTCATCAGAAATTTTCAGCAATGTTATGCAGTTTTGTAAAATATATTAAAACTACTTCTCGGTGTCCCAAAATTATGAAATTTAACAAGGACAATCTTCAGGATGTCTAACTATGTGTGACACATTAATATTCTTTTTGAATTTTAATTGAAAATTTACACTAAATTTTGATTGTAAATTTCTATTTGCACTTCAAAAATCAAGCTAAGCTTATCAACTAATCATCATTTCACTGATATCATTATTATATAAATTACTTATCTAAGAACTTAATTTCATAAAGTTCATTGAGTTTTTTCTTCGTAATATTGCATATATACCTGTAATTTTTCTGTAGTTAGTTATCACTTTTACTGACTATATCTGTTTTTGTTTCTCGTAGTATTATGTAACACGATATTGAGAAAGAAAAAGATGTCATATTAATGATGAAAGAGACTCAGATTAATTTGTTGGCTAAATAATGGCGTCATCATAAGAAAAGGTATTTTGTATGTGACAAACCAGTTACATCGATTTACGAAATAAAACCTCATCTTGAGGAACATGGAACCAAGTAATTGCAAAAACAATCCCAAATCCTGATTGTATATTGGAAGCAACAATTCACTTCGTGTAGTACTGTTGATGTCGATGATACTATTTAGAAACAATCCACACATCTTCTTCTTGAAACTTATATTAGATTTTAACATCAATATAGATATGTAGCATACTATTACTTGAGATTACCCTTTATATTTTAGTATATATTTTATTTCTTCTTGAGACTGTAGATCTTTGAGACATATCTTTTGTTCGTTGCTATTTAAAAAGTAATCAATGATGAACGTAGCCCAAACGACAATAAAAAACATACTAAAATTAAAACTTAAAAAAAATACTAGATCTCCTTCTTCTTCCCTTTTCATATCTTTCTACACCCAAAACCTCATAGGCATAGGATTAATTGGAGAACATGATACATCTAAAATTCGATCCCCCATCACTGCGACATGAAAAAACACTCACAATTGCACCAATTAGCGTCAGGACGCTAGCAATTACGTAGATCCACTTCATGAAGGTGGAATTCAGAAACTTGGTAAGTGTTGAATCTCCTCCATATGATGGTTTACGGGTATCAGTGCCAGTAGAATAGGATGATGGTTTAGGGGTGTCAGTGGTAGTAGAATTGGATGATGGTTTAGGGGTATCAGTGGTAGTAGAATTGGATAATGGGATAATAGTACTTGGATTAATGGAAATAGGTGAAGGTGGAGTAGGTGGAGGATCAGCATATGATGGCGGTTTGGTGATGATCTCCACCATGAGTAAAAATATAAAAAAAAATGATGTAATAATAATACTATGAGACTTCTTTATGGGTAAAGGTTTTAAGTCAAGTGTTAATATTTAGGTTATCAAAGGCTTGTTTACGACCTTGTCAATTAGGTCTCATGACTTCTCTTTTTAATCTAAGAAAGTCTCGCTGGTACCTTTTAAGTATGAAAAATTAATCAAGTAATATTTAGAGGCATTTTTACTTTAATCTTATTGGAAAAGACAACTTAGAATTGTCCATACTTCGTCTATTAACATTGATTATATCCCTACATTAGATTTTTCATTTACATTTTGTACATGCATCAAAATCACTTGCATACATATTTTGAAAATAAGACTATATTATGCCTTTATTTTAGTTCATGGTTTAAAAACATAAGTGTCTATGTGTAAAGATCTTGGAATTGTGAGGACCCTAAACTCAGTTTTACTCTGTGGGACAGATCCTTACCCTAACCTTGCCATAACCAGCATGATAAATCTTCTTTCCCCTTAATTTTCATTGAGTATGATTTGATTTTCCTTCGTGATTTTGGTTTTCTTCAACTATTAAACCAATATCTCGCAGAGATGACGACTAATATTATCTAGCATACATCCACGTACTTTACTAAAGTCACTACATACATGCAAACCTCTAGGATATGGTAAACATATATTTTTGATACCTAAGTAGATACTGAAAAGTTGGTTTCAGGATCTTGCCCAGAGTATCAAATGAATATACTTGAATATTGAGATACTAGAGTTTGAAACACATTTTCTATTAACTATGTCGACACTTATGAACATTCCTCGTCCAACCCGTGTACACCTTGATGTCTGCAAAATCCCAATAATAACTGACATATTAAAAATATAGATTTCGGCCAGACACTGTTAGGATCGGTACAGGATTAAATCCTAACTTGGAATCAGTTCTAGATTGGCTCCTGAAACACCTTTCCAACTACCAAAAAAGTTTCGCAAGTCTTAATCCTTAAATTATGTAATTTAAATTGCTTTCAAACATAATTTTAAGGTATGGGTTCATCTGGAAGTTCAACACACCAGATATAACGAATTACCAATTAGTGCAACATCGATAATACGAAGTCCATAGCTCAATTATAGTTCGACTAAATCAAAATACTCAAGTTGTAGAAACAACTAGTATCTCAATCCTTAATGATACTTTGATCATAGTATAATGACCAGGTCAACAATACTAAAGTCATTGTAAACAAAACTTACTTTGTATGTTATGTTCTCTATGAATATTGACTTGAAAGAAAAAAATATAGAATTGGAACAAGTCAAGTACGCAGTTATTAACCTCGAACTGAAGGAGATCATGTATTTGTGAGTAAGCACATAATATCTCAAAAATTATATGTTCTTAGTCTAACCTAACGAAGTTGACTCTAGTAATCAAATCAAGTGACTTTAAGTTTCACAACTGAACTCGATAACCAAACTTGATATATCAACAATTGGTGGGTTCAGTCGAGTATTGGTCCAATAAATCGAAATAGAGCAACAAAAATAAAGTGAAAAATAAATAGATATAAAAACTAGTAACTATGGATAAGAAGATTTAACTCAATAAGAATCATAAAGTTTCAAATCCACTGGAGGGTTCCTTAACGAAACAAATTAGAGTTATTTTGAAGCAAATTCTATAATCCTTTTGTTAATGGAAACAATGCACATATTAAATTAAAACTAATTGAAATGACGAAGATATCGATTACACCGCTATCTTTCGTATCAACATACTACAAACACACCTTGTGTGATCTTATAATAGTACCAAGTCATCATCATCATCATCTAATAGTACCAAGTCATCCTCATGTCTAACTAATAGGAGCACCAGTTAAATAAGCAGGGTACTAAATTTTGTACAAGGAAAAACAATTTTTTGTTTATCTTATTACATGGAATTTAGTGCCTATCCCAGTAAACGGGTGCACCCCCTTAGTAATGCTGATTTTTTAGACCATGAATTGAATCATTAGCCCCCTCCATAAGCCAATACACAAATTTAAATAGGATCAACACCTAAATTTTGATTAAAAGTGAAGAGTGGTTGGTTGACAAGACTTTTACAGATAAGTTGTGATACATGGGCTTGTGTCTGGAAGCATCTACTTAAAGGCCACCCCAACTGTAAAGTAAAGTAGTACTAGACAACTAGTAAACTAAAGAACTTTTTCTTCCACTTCGCACAATGGTATCTATCAATGTCAGTGTCGGTTCTTCCCAACATTTATGTACTTCTAAGAAGTTGCACCTATATTTAAAGGAGGGCGTATCGGCTTACATTTTTATTCTCACACTATCTCTAATTTTGAACATCATATCATTGAATAAAACTTAAACGTTGGGTGATTTGAAAAGACCTTAAATGACAAGCCAAAATTAAGTTTTGAATTTTCTTACTGATGTAAAAAACTTTAATTCCAAACGAAACTAAGAATTAAAACTTAACTAATTGTGGGTGTAACAAGAAAGGAACCTTTTAAATTGAGGGGCTCTTGATAGTTTATGAAGAAAATTAAAAATTATGGTCAATTTGGAAAAGAAAATTAAAGAGCATGTCCATTTAGTCTCCAATTCTATGCAAGAATTTATTTTTGGTAAAAGTTGTTCATGAAGAATCATGTATATGCATCCAACAGACCATGGATGGATTAAGGAATCTTTTTGCAGATCATGTTGGGAAAGTTTAACGGTCTCAAGTAGCAACATGTAACTGGATGGATCTCTATGTAGCTACCTTATTCTACATCAGGCCATTTATAATGCAGATCATGTTGGCAAACTCTATCTTGCCTGAAAGAGATTGAGGAAAACATCGATAACAGAAAGCAAGATCAGGATACACGAACTATCAAGGTAAATATTTTTGGACCTGGCTTCACGAATCCCCGAAGCGAAGTCTTTTAGTCGTAGACCTAAACGATCGATAGAGGACGACTCTAGAATAAACTATGACACAAGATGTCAAGGATTGAACTTACCAGTTGACAGAGAGGCTCTATTTATAGTTTTTCAAAGACCAGGGTTAGATTATAATTCAAGATAAGATAACTTGATAATCAAGTAACCTTCTTTCGGTCTTTGAAACATAATAGAAGAGTATACACGTTTGGTTCGATCGCCGTGCCGTTCATAATGACTGTCGGTTTGGCAAGTTAGCCAAAGAACTAAAATATATTTTATGTTCATTCAGACACTCAAGACTTTAATCATGAACCACACACATAAGTGTTTAAGTGATTAAGTAAGTCTTAGAATTGTTTAACAGAGTTTAAGGAATGCTAGAAATAAGTCTTTGTGCATCTGCTAAACATTACCGTGACAGTTGGTACAATGGTTGTTGAACCGCAAGGCTTTTTCATGAGTCGGGGTGCTACAGTTCGTGAACCGAGTTCGAAAACTCTACAAGACCCCGGAACTCAGTTGACCTCTGTCTGTGAACTCGTTGCGCCAACTGCTAGCCAATTTATCCAACATATAATTCAGTTCACCATGGTTTCCCAACCGGGTTTGTAAACTGTCCGCGACTAAACTTATGGTTAACAAACTGAGTTTGCCAACTTCACTGTATTTCTGTAACTCAAATACCTATGGTTTGCGAACTGGTTCGCCAACCTACGCTGAGATGAAATTCAGCAAGTTCATATTTCTCTCTTATGATGTATTGAAACATTCTCACGTAACGAGTCATTTGCATGGAAAATTTTCAATTGATCCACAAATTAATTCATAGAACTAATGTTTTTAAAGGACCGTTGAACATATAATTGTAAATCAAATTTTGAGATTCTTCGCAAGACAAGCTTGACTTGAAATATACTTCTTTGTAAATCTACTATAAGTCATAGGACATAGTCTCAACAAATAGATTGATGGTATAGTGAGTAAAACAGAATGGTTTAGTCTTCACATAGCTGGATATAGAAGTTCTCCAAATGTCTTCGTCGATCTTTAGTCTTCAAGGCTGATCTCTTATACTCAAATAAAATTCTAACCTAGTCCGAGACTTGACTTAGTAGACTATAAATCAAGAAATAATTTTGATCACCTAAATTTGACAACAAGCTTGATATAGAAAAACTTGTTGGTTCAACCATGCAAGGCTCTAACAATCTCCCACATTTTCAATTTTAGTGACAAAACTATTCAATACATATGGATAAATAAAAAACTTTACAGCTCAATCCAATATGCTTGATTTCTTTGGTTCTTCAACACATTAATTGAATTCTTCGTACTTCAAGTTATTCTAATGTTCTGCGTGTGTTCGTTCAACACTTTATTGTTGAAGATGCGTAGAAATAACAACTTATGAGAATGCTCAATAAGAGTCGTTTATAGAATGTGTTAATACACTCTACTTATTAGTCGTTATACAAAAACATACTATTCAATTACACCAAAATTTTGATGCAATAATATGGTGATATGTTCCCCCCCTTAGTCAATACTGCTCTTGCAAAATAGGTAAAACCTATATATAATAATTCACTCCTTGTTACATGATGCTTTCTAAAAGCCATATGTAATGTAGTAAGATACTACTTAATAATTCTCCCCCTTTTTGTCAACAATATTGGCAAAGGAGAAAAATCGGGATATAATTGAATGAATTAATCAAAAGAGTTTGAAGACAAGAGAACACATACCAACCTTTAGTTTATACGATTTTAACCAAGAAATCTCGGTTTGTGTCAAGGATACAAAAGGCGCAAGCATGTCCTATAATTCCACATCCACTCACCCCACAAAGATATTACCATTAAGCACAAGTTCGAAAAGAAATCTCCCCCATAAATGTCATTCCCAAAAACATGAGTGACCTTACTCTAATCACAAGAGAAGGATTTTCTTGGACTTTAAATTTGTATCCAATATTTTTTCTCTCTTTCGTAGTTACAAACAAAGAAGTTAAAAATATAATTTAACGATCTTAATATTAGAGTCACTAAGATACAATATTTTCGTGAGAAAACTTATCAACACAAATCATTGTCTACGCCAGTTACGAACAAGAGAACAACTAGTGCGATATGACTCAACATAGGATTTCGTGAGAAAAATCATCAACATAAATCATTTTCTACGCCAGTTATTAACAATAGAACAACTAGTGCGATATGACTTAACATAGGAATTATAAATTCTCTATCCATGTACGAACATAGATATGAAAGCTCACTGTTTATTCCCTTGTGGCGACACAATCAAGGAAGTAAGTCGATCCCTAAAGAACATCTTACGGAATCCTGCTAGCAGTTTAGGGAAATCAAAACTGCAATTCTCAAAATAGTTTTCTCCACTTTTTCAAGAGTAAAAGAGCATAACCTATGAGAAAATATAAGATACATGTTCTAATCACCAAATAATGATAGCAAATAAAAAATCTCACAAAATATGCAATGCTGATATATAATCCAAAAAGAATTAAGTATAACAAATCATCTTCCAAAATAAAATCTAATTTCATAAACTTTAAGCATGCAAGATAATAATATTTTGAATAGCTAATGTAGCACATAAAAATTACCCCAAAAACTAGTATTCCTTCTCAAATAATAAGATTATGAATTCCACAAGGAGTTAACTAGTGAAAAGAAAAGAAAAAAAAACTCTAAATTCTGGAAGAAGCATCATCGGTTCCGTAACTTCTGGTTTTGTCTTCAACAATAGCCGTAATCTCTTCATAGAAGATATCTTCATTGAGTAGACAAATGACACGCGATTTCATGAGAACAAGGTCAGAAGAAACCTTTTCCAACTCAGTCTTTAGCATGTCTTGACTTTTCAATGTTTCAACAAGCTTAATATTTGCCTCTTCAAATTGTTTAAGAAAATCATAAACAACATTAGCAGAAATCATGACTTCTTGTTCAACATCCTGATGATCATATGCAAAGTAGAAATTGATATTGGGATAATCCTCAGTGCCATCAACATCATCTACAACAAGAGTCCTTTTGTTCTTCCCTTGAATCTTAATACCACTGCTCTTGTTATCAAGAATATCATCCATGTTGTAAGAAACAAACATGAAAGCAGAAAAGGCCTTGAATGAGAAACTCAACTTAAGTCTGCGGTATTTAAATTCGTGAACCCAGATGACTTCCAAAAATAGGATTGGTACGTGATCAAAGAAATTTCAGAAGTTGGGTCAAATAAGAAAAAGTGTTCGTGAGCCTAACTTCCTTAACATTAGATTTATTAAAAACATGAAATTACTTTTAATTAAATATAGTCTTCTCGTCAAAATTAAAGAGTGTTTCAAAACATTCATAACATTGTGAAATAGTCCAATCCGCGCCTACCACATAACCATTGACTTATTGTAGATCCAACGCTCTGAGAGAAAGTATCGACCCAATTAGCGCTGAATGTCCGTCTAATTCACATTCAACATTATATACTAGGAGTGACAATCCAAATGACACTCAACTTTGTTTCCTTTCTCTCTTTGGAAGTTTCTATCTCAAGACCTTGATCTTCCATGATTTTCCTAGTATTGAGTTGGCATGGAGCTTGGAAGACCAAATTTTTCCGCCATAAAACTTGCTCTTACAGACTAAAGCAGTGGCTCATCAGAGTTTCTCTTGTCCATCCACTTGTCCAAACTATGATTCTTTTTGGGAAAATTAAACTCTGTAACATCTCTTGTAGTGTCTTTTTGTTCACATCTATTAAACGTTATTGAACGTGTATGTTTATGAATTCACATACAACATCTACACTGGCATATTAAGAATACAAGATACATCAGAAGATTTTGTAGGCATAAGATATATTGAATAAGACATGGTAGGTTAGACCAGCAACATGTTTATTTGTTGTTAGCTCAGAATCTGGATCTGACTCAGCTCTTGATTCACCCTGAATCAGATGTCAGATCATTTGTTTCTTACTCTTTGCCATACCTGAATTGTAATATGACTCGCGATGAACCCCCTGACTCGGACCCCTGGGTTAGGTATCGAAATACCCATGACTTCATGGGGCTTAACATCTGAGTCGACCAATCTAACACCTTTTTTTTTTACTCATCTAGATCTGACAAACCTAGATCTGACTGAAATCACCTGACTCATCTAGATTCAACTCAATGTGTTTGTCAGATCTGACTCACCTTACTTAAAAGTATGTGAATCACTGATTTAGTCCCATAGATTAGAAAAATTTTAACCAGACTCAAACAGGTCCAAATCAGATGGCAAATTAGATCCGATTCAAAGTAAAAAACAAACTGTATGTGACATGTAATTCGTGTCGAGTTAAGGGTTGGGGGTCCATTGAGATACAAATGGCGAGTTAGATGCAAATTAAAAATTTAAAACAAAGTTTTCACTTTCATTATTTTTCTTTCTTGGATGGAACACCAATAAAAACTCTAGATTTCTTAATCTCTCTCAGGGTGGTCTCCATCGTGATTTCCAAATCATCTTCTACATCTCTTTCAACAATTCAACTCATGTTCTCCATCTGTTTGAACTCATCTGAGTTTTTGAAAAAACAAGGATTCCGGTCACTAAAATTAGTCAATATAAAACATGGGTGAAGTTTTTGAAACAAAACCATTTGGTGTTGATTATGTGGTTCTTGATAATGGCTTACGCTCGTGCTAATCTAAACCTAGGATGAGAGCTGCTCTAATCCTTGCTGTTAAAGTTGGGTAAGTTGATTTTTAATGAATAAAGTTGAGTTTTTTAACTATTTATAGTTTCTATTGGATTGTTTAATGTTGGGTTTGATTGAAGTTTGGCTTTTCATGTTGTGGTGCCAACTCCTCGTTACCTTATTTCAGTTAGCTTGTCAGATTAGTCTTTTAATTATTTACGTACTTAAAACTTAGTTCCCTAATTTTACAGGTTTCCTTTAATTAGTTTGCTTGACTATCAAGTTTACACAGCTATATATAGCTCACAACTAAACTTGTAATGGGCAGTTATTAATTATAAAGAGTTTATTCAGTTCGTTCTACAAAGGCAGAGACTGCTAACCCCAGGACAAAGGGTTTTATCCTTGTTCTTTGTTAGTTCATCACATCTTATATTCACTGTAAAGGTTAGAACCATAACACCTGGATCAGAGCAGGTCGATTCACATTCAAATTATACCCAATTTTTTTTTTCTATCATACAATGGGACATGATTATACAAAGAACCTTAAATCCGTAAACAAGAGCGTGAATAGCCTGGCTAAAACAGTTGATGACTTCATCAAAGCCATGGCACGAAAAAAGCTTGAGGAACAAGAAAATAACAGGGGGTTAGTCAAATGGGATTTCTAGAGATTTATAGAGAATTTTTTTGGAAGAGATTTAGGGAGACTCTCTACGAGTTTATTGATTTTGGAGGACTCTCTGGGAGATTTTTAGGAAATCTTAGTGAGTCACAAAGACAAAAAGTTATATCAAAAGTATACTTCACATACATAAAATAATAAGAAAAAAATTCAAAAATTATTTTATAAAATAATAAATAATTCAATGATTTTAATACGAAAAATAATCAAGAATATAAATAATGTAAAATTACAACCCTATGCTTGCCTAATAGAAATTGTAAGTATGTCAACCGAAAAATTAAACCAAATTAACCACAAACACGATGCGTAGGTTGATATCACACAATGTGGAGTTTTGAAAGATAACATTAGTTGTTTTTTATTTGTTTGCATAAACTTCATTATAACTTATTATGTTATTATTTCTTTGTTATTACTTTTTTCTTTAAATGACCAAAAGTCTCTCCAAATATCACCTACTTTGGAGAGACTTTGTTTATGCCTTTTATGGTATATTTTCACATAAAAGTCTCTATAAATCTCCCATAACCTTAAATCATTGATTTGAAAATCCAAATCCAATAACAGAGAATTCTAAAGACTTTTAGAAAGTCATTATCCAATAACACAAACTCTTGAAGATTTACAAAGACTCTCTATCCAATAACGAAATTCTTGAAGATTTACAAAGACTCTCTATCGACTAACAAGAGATTTGGCATATCTCTGAAACTCCCCATAAAATTGACTAACCCCCTATAAGAATACCAAAGCAGTTGATCAGTGTCAGCAACGGGAGGAAGAACGTGTTGCTCGTAAGCAGGAACTCAAAGACAAAAACACAGTCCTAACAACCGCTCTCACCACAGCAATAACATCTGCTCTCACCACACAGCTGACTCAAACTACCACCACTATCAATACCCAACTTGTTACTTCACTTCGTTCAGTTTTTGTTGATTATATGCCTCGGCTGAATCAAAATAATGACCATGGTGCTACCCCACCTCCAACCCCAAATGGTGGACAAACAAACCCCGCCACAGCCAATAAAACCAATCTCAAGTTCCCTACTTTTGATGGGGAAGATCCTGATGGATTGATTTTTAATGCTGATAAGTATTTCAGCGTGCATCACGCTGATGATGCCCTTAGAATTACTAATTGATGCTTCTAGTCTAAAGGGTGATGCTAATGTGTGGTATACATGGTAGCAAACTAAAACTACAATTGTTACTTGGCTGGAATACTGTGCTCATCTTCGTGCTCGTTTTACGCCAAAGAAGTTTGTTGATGCTCGTTTGGCTATTAGTACAATTAATCAGGTTGGTAAAGTCCAAGAACACATACCAGCTTTTGAGAAGTTATTAAATTTTGTTGATTTTCCAGAGGACTACTTGATCAGCTGCTTCATTCGTTCTCTCAAACCACATATTGGTAGTGTTGTCAAATTGCTTGCACCACAAACTTTGAATGAGGCTTTTACTAAGGCTATTCATCAAAAATAGGCGTATACAACAGTTAATAGGACGATGGCTCGCCAACCTTACCGTCCCCCCACCCCCCACTTCGTGGTGACGCTTCAACTTCTACAACTCCAATTAAGAAGCTTACCCTTCCTCCCCGGTTATAAGAAGTTGTCGTGGGAAGAGAGGAAGGAAAAAAGAGAGAAAGGCCTTTGTTTTAATTGTGATGCACCGTTTAAATCTGGACATATTTTTCCTAATAAGCCTGGATTATTACTTTTGGAGATGGATCCTAGCTCTTCTGCAGACATCACTGAGCTTGAGCATAACACTGAAGATTCCCAAATAAGTGACGATATTCTTGTTGTGGAATCTCCTCCAACTATCTCTCTTAACTCACTTTTGGGTTCTACATTCCCTACTACTATGCGTATAACTGGGTATGCCAAGGCTCGACCTCTCACACTTCTCATAGATTCAGGGTCTACACATAATTTCTTGCATCCCAGTGTAGCCAAACAGTGTGGATTTCTAGTTTCTTTATCCGATGATGTTTTGCGTGTCACTGTGCGTGATGGTGGTCAATTAAACACTAAAGGTTCCTGCACTATCCCTATTTAGCTACAAGGTACAACTTTCTCTATTGAATTTTATTTGTTGGAGATTAGTGGTTGTGATGCATTTTTGGGCATTCAATGGCTACACACGTTGGGAGAAATTAATTGGGATTTTGAGAAATTAACTATGCAATTTAGCATTAATGACACAACCATTAAGTTAACTATTAATCAATCATCGTCTGTAATGATTATGGAGGTATCTCCCATGCAGCGTTTATTATCAATAGAAAATTATGGAATTCTAGTGGAACTGGTTGCATTAAATACTTATGGCGCCAAGCAATCATTGTCACCTGTTATTCAACAGCTGCTTTCAGACATCAATGATATTTTTTCTACTCCTACAACTTTACCTCCAGAAAGATTACAAGACCATAAAATTTCTTTCTTACTTGAAGCTGCACCTGTCAATGTGCGCCCTTATAGATACCCACATTTTAAAACAGATGAAATTGAGAAGATTGTGAGTGAACTTCAGCAAGCTGGATTTATTAGGCCTAGTTCTAGCCCTTTTTCTTCACCCATTCTTTTGGTTAGAAAAAAGGACGGCTCATGGCGTATGTGTGTTGATTACCGTGCTCTTAACAAGATAACAATAAAAGATCGTTATCCAATTCTAGTAGTGGATGAATTATTGGATGAATTACATGGTAAGAAATTCTTTACCAAGCTAGATTTACGATATGGTTATCA
The DNA here is from genome assembly GCA_023531295.1 of Papaver armeniacum. Lineage (NCBI taxonomy): Eukaryota > Viridiplantae > Streptophyta > Magnoliopsida > Ranunculales > Papaveraceae > Papaver > Papaver armeniacum. The sequence continues at coordinate 213,917 of JAJJWW010014968.1, read as the reverse complement.
CCAAATTCGTGTCCATGAAGCTGACATTCCAAAAACAGCTTTCCGTACACATGATGGTCATTACGAGTTTTTGGTCATGCCTTTTGGATTATCAAATGCTCCAGCAACATTCCAGAGTTTAATGAATCATATTTTCCATCCTTACTTACGCAAGTTTGTATTGGTTTTCTTCGATGATATTGTGATATACAACGATACTCTTGATGATCATCTCCAACATTTGGAGTTGGTTTTTGGATTACTGTGCCATCATAAATTGTTTGTTAAAGAATCCAAGTGTACCTTTGCACAACATGATCGTTGGTTACCTTGGCCATTTAATTTCATCTCGATGGAGTTTCAGTTGAACCGGATAAGATACAATGCGTTCTTTCATGGACAATTCCTTCTTCAGTTAAGGAACTTAGAGGTTTTTTGGGCTTAGCAGGTTATTATTGAAAATTGGTGAAGGATTTTGGAAAAATCAGTACTCCTCTAACTCAGCTTCTTAAGAAAGATGCATTTCACTGGACAGAAAATGCAACGATTTCTTTCAAATTGCTACAACAAGCTTTAACTACTACACCTGTTCTTATGCTACCTGATTTTTCAAAGGAGTTCTATTTGGAGTGTGATGCTTCTGGTTGAGGTATTGGAGCTGTTTTAATGCAATGCGCACGGCCTGTCGCTTTTTATAGTAAACCTTTATTTGGTAAGAATCTTAATCTCTCGGTTTACGATAAACAAATGCTTGCCATTGTTTCTGCTGTGCATAAATGGAGACAATATTTACTTGGTTGACATTTCAAGATATATACAGACCATAGAAGTTTGAAGTTTTTCTTAGACCAACGTCTATCCTCGATTGAACAACAGAAATGGGCCTCTAAGTTATTAGGTTATGATTATGAAATAATTTATCGCAGTGGCTCAACGAACAAAGCTGCAGATGCTTTGTCTCGACTTCTTAACCCCCAATTATTGGCAATAAGTGGATCCGTTTTCTCTGGTATTAATGACATCATTGCAGAATGTCATAATGATCCAAAGTTGAGTGCATTAATTGATCAATTAAAAATAAATCCAAATAGTAAGCGTCATTATTCTTATATCAATGGAGTGTTGCGTTATAAGGGATGCATTGTGGTTGTTTCTTCATCTGAGTGGTGTAACAAACTTCTTCATGACTTTCATTCTACTCCATTGGGAGGTCACTCGGGTTATTTAAGAACCTTCAAGAGCTTACAACAAAATTTTCACTGGTCTGGCATGAATCATTACATTAGACAATTTATTTTACTCTGTGAAGTTTGTCAACGCAATAAAACTGAAGTTGTATCTCCTCCTGGTATTTTAAGTCCGCTGCCAATTCCTTCAGATGTTTGGATTGACATTTCGATGGATTTTCACCTTCTCATGGTAAGAGTTCCATTTTAGTAATTATTGATCGTCTGACAAAATATGCGCACTTTGTTGCATTATCTCATCCTTATTATGCAAGTACAATAGCTGATCTCTTTGTGCGTGAAGTAGTCCGCCTTCATGGCATGCCAAAGACAATTACCAGTGATAGAGATACTGTTTTTATGAGCAATTTCTGGGAAGCTTATTTCACAATGCAAGGCACACAACTCTACAAGACTTCAGCTTATCATCCTCAAAGTGATGGTCAAACGGAGGTTACCAATCATACATTGGAATGTTATCTTCGTTGTTTTGTAGGAATGAAACCCAAAGATTGGTTCAAGTGCTTAGATTGGGATGAATGGTGGTATAACACAAGCTACCACTCTGCCATTAAAATGACACCATATGAAGCTCTTTACAGTCGTCCTCCACCAACAATTTTAGCTTATTTTCCTAGGTCAACTCCTGTGAATGATGTGGATTTGAATTTACGTGCCAGAGATCACACACTTAAGCTACTTAAGTCTCATTTATCTGATGCACAGGATAGAATGAAGAAATATGCTGATTCTCATAGAACTGAAAGACAGTTTGCAGTTAATGATTATGTTTATCTCCGTCTGCAACCTTACCGACAAATAATTGTGGCTAATCAGTCTTGTTCCAAGCTCTCACCTCGTTTTTATGGCCCTTTTAGAGTTCTTGAGAAAACTGGAAATGCGGCATATAAACTGGACCTGCCTAACACTAGTCGAATACATCATGTATTCCATGTTTCTCAGTTAAAATTGAAGTTAGGCTCTACTACTACTATTGAAACTACATTGCCTACCATTATTGATTATGACAAGTGGGAACCTGAAGAAATTTTAGACAAGCAGATGTATAAGAAGGGAAATCGAGCTGCTACAAAATGGTTGATCAAGTGGAAAGGTCATTCTGCTGATGATGCAACATGGGAGGATGCTTATGATCTAGTTGCGCGCTTTCCACAGCTAGAGGCTTGACATCAAGCCTTGTTTTAAGAGGGGTGGGATGTTTCGGTGCCAACTCCTCATTACCTTATTTCAGTTAGCTTGTCAGATTAGTTTTTTAATTATTTACGTACTTAGAACTTAGTTCCCTAATTTTACAGGTTTCCTTTAATTAGTTTGCTTGACTGTCAAGTTTACACAACTATATATAGCTCACAACTAAACTTGTAATGGGCAGTTATTAATTATAAAGAATTTATTTAGTTCGTTCTACAAAGGTAGAGACTGCTAACCCCAGGACAAAGGGTTTTATCCTTGTTATTTCTTAGTTCATCACATCTTATATTCAGTGTAAAGGTTAGAACCCTAACATTTCATGATTTGGGTGTTGTTAATTTGGTCTTGTTTGGGTTGTAGTGGTTTATTAGGTTAATTGTATCAAAGGGTTTTGTGGTTTTGATTTGGGGATTAGAGGGAATTGGGTTTAAATTTGATTAGGTTACTGTTCAATTCAGTGATAAAAGAACGAGGATGGTAGACGTCAGAGATATAAGCTAAGTGTGACCCTGCATTTGACTGGAGCTGTTCATCGGGAGATATAAGCTAGTGATAGTTGTGGTGGTGGGTGGGACATTAGTTTTGACATAATGCCAAGTAATAGTGTTGTAAAGTTGGAAGAAACTATAGTAAAATTGGAAGAAATCGAGAAATTCTAGTGAAAGTACAGACATACAGTTGCATTTTGCTCAAGGGATTTTTGTTTGTGGCTGAAAGCATTTACTTTAGTCAGAAAAAGATGGAATTCAATGCAATATTTGCTGGTTCTGCACTAGTTTTCTTTTCTAGATGTGTATAATAACTGTCTTGACTGAATAATCGATTTTATTTTTCCCATGGCAGATCAGTTGTGGAAGAGGATGATGAGCATGGAGCTACTCACCTAGTTGAGCATCTTGCTTTCAGTGCAACAAAGAAATACACGAATCATGATACTGATAAGTTTCTAGAAAGTGTTGGGCAGAGGTTGGTGTGTGTCAAAATGCCACAACATCAACAGTGAGAAATTAGGTAGAGGAAAAAGAGCTTCTGCCAAGAAGAAACTGTAGAATTTTCGTGATGCTCTTGAACTTTTCTTTTAGTTTGCTAGGCTTTCTAGCTTTGTGGCAGCTGTTTGTTTGGGTCGGCTTTTCAGCCTTCTCTTGCTGCGTTAGGCGTTTTCTTCTCTTGTATTCTCTTTTTTCTTTTTCAATAAAATTTTAACCTTCTTAGTCAAAAAAAAAAGCCACAACATCAACAGATGAAATGATTCCCTGTGCCTGTGGAAAAGCCTGAACTGTAATCACAAGCTATATAAGTCCTAGCAGAGTTTAGCTCTGAGGTATTGATAATTCGTATTAATTGATTTCTGATTTACCTGTCTAAAAGGCTTATTCATTATGAACTTCAATGCTTACTTGTTTATTCGTTTATGCAATATAGGTTCGAGTTTTAACAGAAGATTTGGAAAAAGAAAGAGGTGTTGTTTCGAAGAATATAGAGGAACTCGCAATGTCAATGGTCCGATGCAAGATGCACACTGGAATCTGATGATGGGAGAATCAAAGTAACTACTAATCTGATGTATTGTATGTCTTGTTGCTTCTCTAGAATTAGACTATACCTGCCAAGTAGACACACATGACATATCAATCGAAATGGAGTATGCATGACAAAAAAAGTATCATCTCTTCCAGGGATGATGAACAAATCCCGGAAGAGATTGTCAGTACAATGCCAGATTAGTGTTAGGTTCTAGATCATTCTGAACTTCTTTACTGTAAGATTATATGGGATATGAACCCTACATTTACCATTGTGATTGTTGGGAATCTGGATCATTTGTTTTGCTTGGTTCTTCTCCGTTTTTACGAGCAAATTCCTATCTGACTAAAATTGCTAATCTATTTTAGATATATTCTATGGTTTAAGATGCGTACAGGGGTATTTTCTGTCATAATAAAATCAGTCAGTTGAGTCAAACCTGACTCAAAAAGCAACCACACTTTTTGACTCGGACCTTACTAAGTCAGACGCAGATGAGTTAGGTGATCTGAGTCAGACCCAGATGAGTTAGGTGATCTGAGTCAGACCCAGACGACTTGGATCCAGACGAGTCCGATCCAGAAGAAAAACAGGATGTAAGTTAAAAAGCTAAAAGTTAATTTAGGAACACAACTTTAGAATGATTTTTTTACTTTAAGTCAAAAGTCAAAATAACTTTTCAACTTCTTAACCATTTTCTTTCTCTCAACTTCTTTTGTATCTATCTTTTCCCATACACCTATCCTTAAATGTCTCTTAGAAAAAAAGAAGTAAATATCACCTTAATATTTGGAGGTTAGTGGATAATGTAATGTTTATAAGACTCAAATTATACAGTTACGATAAAATAATTGGTTTTTTTCGCCCAACTGTGTTAAAAATTGGTTTCAAAGTTGTGTAGTTATATGATTCCTTTTAGTTGTATGATGATTCTCTCGTCGGCCAAACATTGGAACAATGGTCTAGTTCAAAAAATACATATGTAAAAATGTAGTATAATACAAGATTTATGGTGGTTGCACATGTGGGATATGGACTAATGAAAATTGAGTATATTCCAAAAAGACGAGCTTGTGACTGCAGAAGGAAAAATTATTTTCAATATCATGTTATGTTTATAGATTTTATTATTTTTCTCTTTGTTGCCTTAACTTTCTTTTTGATTCTTTCAATATTTCAACAATGGAACCATTAATCCTTTTGAGTTCTCTCAATATTTGTTTTTCTATTTGTTTCCGTGAAACATGTATTACAATAATTCAATGGACAGATCTAAGGCAGAGTGTACTCTACCTGAATACTTCACCATTGCGTTTATGAGATTTATTCTATTAAATAGTTAATTAGTACTTGGCTACCTCTGGTTATCTTTCACATGCTTTAACCCTCTTTGGAAATTCCAATTTAATTTTAACAACATCAGTTACTTTAAGGCTCTTATCTGCTGTATATGTTTCAGGAAACATTTGATTGTTCTGGAACTTTTATTGTAGGGGCAAAATATCGCACACCAAATAGCAACGTGCGAGAATTACTTAGCCATGATGTAGGATCACAACAAGGGCGAAACCATAACTCTACTACATCACTAGTGAGGTGTGCAATGACATCACGGAAGCAACTTAGCAATATAGGATCGCATACATAGTATCTTAACCAAGTTTCCTTCATTTGTAAGCAAAGGTTGTATTTGTAATTTCCACTTCACTACCCTAGCATATATAAAGAAAAGAGATCGGGAGAGAGAAAAGAGAGACACACTTTTGTAAAGGGAGACATATCATCTTCTTCCTCCATCACCTAAAACTATTCTAGGGCTCTACCCAAAAACCCATTAATGGAGATTCCAAATGTAATACTAATGTAACCTCAACAATCATAATAAAGAACCATGGATGTAGATCACATTGATCGAACCATGTAAAAAATCCTTGTGTCTATTTAAAATTTTAGCACTCTTATCATCATTTTTATGTTTAGATCTAGAAATTATCATCATAGTCTAGTTAGCAAGTTATCAAAGGGGTGTAGTTGTGGGATTTTCCACTACTACAGTTATTGTTGTGTGGTACCTAGAAGTTTCAAAGAAGTAAAAACATCTACTGGAACCCATTCTGGTTAGAAGTATCATTTAGTGAATTGGACTCCGTTCGTCAGAATCATACTTGGAAGTTTGCCAGCTTACCTCTAGAGAGTATGACCATGGAATTAAATGAGTCTTTAAGAGGAAACGTAAGGTATATGGAAATGTGGAGAATAAAAGACAAGGTTGATATCTATATGCTACTGTTTATGGGTAAAAATCGTTTCAGCCGATTTCGGTAAATTCGGTAGGTGAGTGAGAAACTGGTTCAAACCCTAAACAAATGTGCTACACGTGAGCACTTTATAGATTCGAGAGATCAATCTGTACAAGTCCGGCCTAAACCAAGAAATGGCCGTTCCAAACTTGCTTCGGTCACAAAGTGGAGGAGAAGGGTTGATTTGGGGAGGGAAGCAAAGAAAGGTGTTGAGACCCGAGTAGTTAGAGAGTAGCGTCTCGACTTATATCGAGGAAAGTGAAAGCTTCGGGAGCTTGCAAGAGGTGGAAGCTTTTGGGAGAGCTTGCAAAGTTGCCTTTACGAGAGTGTAGTATTTTTCTCCCCGACCGAGACTTGTTGTCCGGTGGAAATAGGTAAGACCTATTTATACATTTCGAGATTGAAACGTACCCTGGCCTCATGAAGGAAGAGAGTAAAGGGTGAAATAATGGGAGGAGGTGGTAACCGTATGGTGTTAATGAGTGAAAACGTTTTCACCATTATTTCCTCTTTTATTTGACCGCTTTATTCCTTTTCACGCTTTCTTAATGTGAGCGTAGTGTACGCCGCAAGCCAATGACCGCCAAACCAAAACCCCGGAAAGCATCCCCGGTTGTGTTGATATCTCGAGTGTTGGTTGCACCTTGAGTGCAAGTGGCGCTGCTAGTGGCGCGTGTGGCATGTGCCATTGGCATGCGCGGAATGCCTTGGTGGTAGGTTGCACGGTTTGCAAGTTAGGCTACCAGCGTGTATGTTTGGCATGTGCCAATGGCATGTGCGGGATGCCTTGGTGGTAGGTTGCACGGTTTGCAAGTTAGGCTACCAGCGTGTATGTTTGGCATGTGCCAATGACATGCGTGGGTCAGGGCCGTGGCTTTGGTAGGAAAAGTCACTAGCGAGCATGTTGGCATGTGCCAATGGCATGCGTGGCCGTTAGGGCCGTTGCTTTGGTAGGAAAAGCTGCTAGCGAGCATGTTGGCATGTGCCAATGGCATGCGTGGCCGTTAGGGCCGTGGGCTTTGGTAGGAAAAGGCGCTAGCGAGCATGTTAGCATGTGCCAATGGCATGCGTGGCCGTTAGGGCCATGGCTTTGGTAGGAAAAGCTGCTAGCGAGCATGTTGGCATGTGCCAATGGCATGCGTGGCCGTTAGGGCCGTTGCTTTGGTAGGAAAAGCTGCTAGCGAGCATGTTGGCATGTGCCAATGGCATGCGTGGCCGTTAGGGACGTGGCTTTGGTAGGAAAAGCTGCTAGCGAGCATGTTGGCATGTGCCAATGGCATGCGTGGCCGTTAGGGCCGTGGCTTTGGTAGGAAAAGCTGCTAGCGAGCATGTTGGCATGTGCCAATGGCATGCGTGGCCGTTAGGGCCGTTGCTTTGGTAGGAAAAGCTGCTAGCGAGTATGTTGGCGTGTGCCAATGGCATGCGTGGCCGTTAGGGCCATGGATTTGGTAGGAAAAGCTGCTAGCGATCATGTTGGCATGTGCCAATGGAATGTATGGCCGTTAGGGCCGTTGCTTTGGTAGGAAAAGCTGCTAGCCAGCATGTTGGCATGTGCCAATGGCATGCGTGGCCGTTAGGACCGTGGGTTTGGTAGGAAAAGATGCTAGCGAGCATGTTTGCATGTGCCAATGGCATGCGTGGCCGTTAGGGCCGTGGCTTTGGTAGGAAAAGCTGCTAGCGAGCATGTTGGCATGTGCCAATGGCATGCGTGGCCGACTTGACCTAGGTTGCGTGGTTTGTAAGCCTAGGGTGCCATATTTGGCATGCGCCAATGGCGTAGCGGCTTGGAAATATGGCTTGTGGTACGTGTTCGTATGTGCCAATGGCACGTACGGCCATGTTGACCTAGTTGCACTTTTTGCAAGCCTAGGGCGCTATATTTGGCATGCGCCAATGGCATAACGGCTTAGTTTGGCATGGTTGCCAATGAATGTGATACGTAGTTTGGTTTTGGCGTTGTTGCCCTGGTGCGCAGTATGCGGCTTGGTTTGGCGTTGTTGCCATGGTGCGCAGTGTGCGGCTTGGTTTGGCATTGTTGCCATGGTGCGCAGAGTGCGGCTTGGTTTGGCATGGTTGCCATGGTGCGTGGAGTGCGGCTTGGTTTGGCATGGTTGCCATGGTGCGCCGAGTGCGGCTTGGTTTGGCATGGTTTCCATGGTGCGCAGAGTGCGGCTTTGTTTTGGCATGGTTGCCATGGTGCGCAAAGTGCGGCTTGGTTTGGCATGGTTGCCATGGTGCGCAGAGTGCGGCTTGTTTTGGCATGGTTGCCATGGTGCGCTGAGTGCGGCTTGGTTTGGCATGGTTGCCATGGTGCGCAGAGTGCGGCTTGGTTTGGCATGGTTGCCATGGTGCACGAGTGCGGCTTTTTTTGCATGGTTGCCATGGTGCGCAGAGCGCGGCTTGGTTTGGCATGGTTGCCATGGTGCGCGAGTGCGGCTTGGTTTGGCATGGTTGCCATGGTGCGCAGAGTGCGGCTTGGTTTGGCATGGTTGCCGTGGTGCGCAGAGTGCGGCTTGGTTTTTGGAATTAGGGTTCTGTGTCGAAAACCCTAATCTGGTATTTTGAAAAAATACCCCTATTAATTATTTACACCTGGGTTAAATGCTCTTAGTTAATGTGTTGCGGGTAACACTTGGTCATGGGGTTTTTCGATTTTACCCCTTGTTTAAAACCCACCATCAACATTAAGTCCCCTGCTTAGCTCGGAACAGGGGCTTTGTTGCGAGGTAAGCATAAGATGGTGACAAACTATCAACAGCAAATCGTAAAGAGAATTGAGGAAGCTTGTCTGACCTTTCATAGATAGGATTTGGAATCCTTGCCTCTGGTAGTTTTGTACAAATTTGGAGGCGGGCACAATTGGTGGGGCTGGTGCAGCTTGGGCGACGTTGGGAAGTTGGCGTGAGTTGGGAAACTGAAGCGTGCTAGCTGGTGGAACCGGCGCGACGTGGAAGCTGTGCGTGCTTGCAGGCGTGACTTGGGCGGTCGTAGGGAAGTTGGCGTGAGTTGGGGAAACTGAAGCGTGCTAGGTGAGGTGGGACCCACGCGACGTGAAGTCGGTGTGCGTGCTTGCAGGCGTGACTTGGGCGGTCGTAGGGAAGTCGGTCACCCTTGGGGGACCGTTCCTTACACGCACGATCTTTGACAAAGGGAAGTCCTTCCCTATTTCAGAAACTTCACACCCATATATATAAAATCCCTTGCACTTTGTTCTTTCATCTTTTTATACTAGCGGCAAAGAGAAACCGGCTTCCAGGTATGTCTTCCAGTACTTTTCTTTTCCCCTTTTCACGTAGGTGTAAACCCTAAGAGTAGACGCTTTCACAATCCTTGCACATGATTTCTTGGCGTGCCTCTTGTAGAAAATATTGTATGTATGCAACCAAGGGAAATATTGCATATATTATTCGAACCCGTAGGAAATATTGCATATATGAATTTTCGGTCCTGAAAGAAGTATTTGAATCTGAAGAAAATATCACGTGTGTATTTTGAACCCGTAGAGAATGCTCCGTATATAATTCTCGAACCCGAAGAACGATACTTAAGCGTATTTGAGCCCGTATGAAATACTGCATGTGTATTTTGAACCCGTAAAGAATGCCTCGTATATAATTCTGAACCCGAAGAACGATATTGTAAGCGTATTTGAGCCCGTATGAAATACTGCATGTATATTTTGAACCCGTAGAGAGCACCGTATGAATTCCGAAGAAGAATACTGTGTATAGGCTTCATATGACTTCGAACCCGCAGAAAATATTGTATATATGATTTTTTCGGTTCTGAAAGAAATACTGCGCGTGCGATTTGAACCCGATAGAAAAATGCTCCATATATAATTTTGAACCCGAAGAAGGATATTGTAGACACACTTGAACCTGTATAAAATACTGCGTATATAGTCTCGAACCCGAAGAAAATACTGCGTATATAGTCTTGAACCCGAATAAAATACTGCGTATATAGTCTCGAACCCGAAGAAAATACTGCGTATATGGTCTTGAACCCGAATAAAATACTGCGTATATGGTCTTGAACCCGAATAAAATACTGCGTATATAGTCTTGAGCCCGGAAAGAATACGCCCTCCTCTTTTTTTTTTTGTTGGGTGCGACTATATGTCAGGGAGATAACTTCGTCTTTCTCTGTTTGTTTTGCGCAGATATCTTATTACCAAATTATTATAAAGGAATCTGATAAGATGTTACCTGAATCAAATTTCACTTCGTCAAAAGATGCTCATAATTCCAAACCGAACACAGATGATGAATTCTTCGTTAGATCCCTCGCCCCTGCTCGGAAGAATCACCCAGGTTTCGTGCCAATTTTGTTAACCGGTGGTGAAGATGAAAAGAAGACACGTTCCGTTCGCCCAGAGAGCACCATACGGTTCTGTCTTCATAAAGGGGTATATTCTTCTTCCAACATTGATTTCAGGATGTGTCAAAGCCCACTGCGTTCTTTTGATAGATGGGTTGAGTTCATGGTGAGCAAGGAGCACATAAATACCAACTTGACTCGAGCGTAGGTCGTTGATGCTGTCAGGGCTTCAGTAAATCTCCAGATTAGGAAGGATATCCCAGGCTTGGTTGCTTTCATCTCCAGATGGTGTTCGGACACCCATACAATCATATGTAGATGGGGTGAGATAACTTTCTCTTTGGAGAGTGTGGCTCTCTTGCTGAATCTTCCGGTAACTGGGAATCTTAAAATCCAACTATCTGAAAGTGAGGTGAAGATGCGGGATGACCTTGCCGCTAAGTTGGTGGAATTTGCTCGGAAAGACTCCATTGCGAAGTCGAAGGACTCTGTCCGGAAAGAGGATGAAAGGTGCCCTTACAGTTGGTGGATATCTCAATGGTTTCCGGACGAGTTGGAGCTCGAACGAGAAACGCGTATCTTCATGTCGCAGCATTTTTGGCTCTCTGGTTGTCTAGAGACATTTTTGATGACGGTTCTGGCAAGAAAGGAATAAGACCAGAGTTGCTAGCGATTGCTGTGAAGTTGGCAAAGGGTGAAGTCCTTCCCATTGGCAAGCTATTCCTTGGTTCCCTGTATGTGCATCTGGATCACCTAGTTGCGAACATGCAAGTTTCGAATGGTTTCATGAAAGTGGATTCATATGTGCACGTTGCTTTTCTGCAAGTCTGGCGATGGGAGCACTTTGAGAAGTATGCTCCGAAACCGTTGCCTTCGCTTCCCGTGAGTTGGGGAGGCTCCCGAATTCTTCGATGGGTGAACAGGCGTCCAAGAGTTGGCATGAGCTTGGTTAGTCTTCTCGATAAGCCGCATGAAATTAATTTTCGCCCGTGGAAACCGGTCCATAGGTCAGTGACTCAAATTGACACCTTTGCTTCGCTCTCCAATCATGTCTTTGTCTTCTCGATGGCGATTTGAGCGTTGGTGAAAACTTGTTTATTCAAAGCTGCATGTCCGGTTATATGCCGTCTTTCTTCATGGGGTCTTTCCAGATAGCTGCTTACAATATTGACCGTGCTGCTCGTCGCATGGGTTTTGATCAAGGGGTGCCTCTTGTTTACCGGCCGGTGATCCCCAAGGATTCATTACGTGTCGCCCTTAACGCCAGTTCCCTTGAGCCGGGTATCCGCCTTCCCTTCTTTCAAACGGGCGAGTAACCCGACGACCTTCGGCTATAATGAGTTCTGGTGCGACGAGTTTATTATGATCCGAGATTTTGTGAATAACGTGGTGGAGAACGTTCGTTGTAAACCTTCCCCAGCAGTTTTGAAGAAGTACCCAATGTTGAGAGATCCCAAGCGAAAATTGCTTAGCAACTCGGAAAGTCCCCAGGCCAAGGAACGGAGAACGAAGAATCGTGCTGGCGGGTTCCGGACGGTTTCAAAAGATCCTCCCGCGGCTCTTGTGTCTTTCAGTTCTTCCAATAACCAGGTATGTGTCGCCTCTTCATCGGTTTATCTCAAAACACGTGAATTTTGGCTGAAAACATGTGTCTTGTTTCCTTTAGGGCTTCGGCAGTGTTAATGCTTTCGCTGCCCTTGCACGTTACCAGGAGACGACAATTTCTTCAAAGAATTCCAGCAGCACTGAGCCTTCTCATAGCGATGATGATTCAGAGAAAGAAGAAGGTTCGACAAGTGAGAGTGATTCCTCCGGCAGCACTGGTTCTGTTTCGGGAAGTGGTTCGGTGAGTTTCGCGCTTCTCTTCTTTCCTCTTCTGTTTCCTCTTTTGGAAAAATATCTAACTCAAGTTCGCAGGAGGAATCCGGTTCGGAGGATGATCCTGGGGTAGATCCGCACGAAAACTTGCCTTTGGTGACCGCCGTTGGTGACTTGGAGATGGGAGCTATCCGATTGCCGGGCACAGATGTGGCTCAAATGGTGGATGATTCTCGGATGATTGTTGCCGTAGATATGGAAGAAGACCCTTTGCGAGTCGTGCGGCCAGTTGCAGGCGCCACTTTTGATCCCCCATACTTGGTTCCTTATCCAGGTCATGTGTTGGTTGGCGGCTTCAGCGTGCTGGCTAAGTATGAGGCGTTGTATACCAAAATCTGGGAGAAGTACGGACATATGGCCACAACCAAGAAGGTCACTAGCCGATTTGCGCTAGTTAAGCGTGTGGAGGAGGCTTTATCTTCCATCGAGGATATGCGCGAGGTGACTGGTCACACTGTTTACAAGACGTTATTGCCAATCGGGAGCACCATCGCGACGTGTGTGTGGCAAAGGAGTTCAACACTTCGTGGTTTGTCGAAAGCCTTGCTGAGATCCAAAAATTGAAAGATGCAGCAATCGAAAGCCTTTCCACCGAGGAAATTGCACGACAGGAGGTAGAACTCGAAAAGCTTTCCAAGATGTTGGCTATGAAGAGAGCAGCTCTTGAAGATGCAAAGTTGACTTTTTCCAAGAAGAACAGACCTCTGTTGGATGATTTTCCTTGAATGTTTCTCTGTTGAACTTTCATTTAGGTTCTTTTTCTCTCTTTTTTTTTTTTTTGAAAGACATACCGGATGTTTGTTTTAAAGTTTGGCCAGTTTTGGTAGACAGCTGGTAGCTTTTGAGGGTATTGGGTTATTTCTGGGATGAATGGTTTTGATAACATGACGTTGATTATGTTTTTGGAAAGAAATACTGCTTTTATGAAAGTGTGTGCTAGCGATAGGCACAAGAGTATGACGGTTTTATTAAGAACCTAAAACGGATCGTTTATCTTGCCCAATCTAAATTTACTCACTTGCAAACACGCCTCTCCAAGTAAAGGCGGCTTTGCTGGTAGCGTCGCGATTAGTCCCCAATTGCCGATAGCGTCTTCGGCGAGTCCCCATCGGGCCGGTAGCATCTTCAACGAGTCCCCAGTTTTCAGGCGTAGTTTTACAACTGGTAACCGGGTCGTCTGGCAGTTGAGTCGGATTGAGTCGCCTTCCTCTACCATTTTGACATCTGGGTCGAAGAACGAGATCGACAGTCTGACATTGTAGCCGATAGATTAATCCTCCCGCTGTGGTCGCCAATTGTTTATGGGTAAAAATCGTTTCAGCCGATTTTCGGTAAATTCGGTAGGTGAGTGAGAAACTGGTTCAAACCCTAAACAAATGTGCTGCACGTGAGCACTTTATAGATTCGAGAGATCAATCTGTACAAGTCCGGCCTAAACCAAGAAATGGTCGTTCCAGACTTGCTTCGGTCACAAAGTGGCGGAGAAGGGTTGATTTGGGGAGGGAAGCAAAGAATGGTGTTGAGACCGAGTAGTTACGAGAGAGTAGCGTCTCGACTTGTATCGGAAAGTGAAAGCTTCGGGAGCTTGCAAGAGGTGGAAGCTTTTGGGAGAGCTTGCAAAGTTGCCTTTACGAGAGTGTAGTATTTTTCTCCCGACCGAGACTTGTTGTCCGGTGGAAATAGGTAAGACCTATTTATACAAGTCGAGATTGAAACGCACCTGCAGCCTCATGAAGGAAGAGAGTAAAGGGTGAAATAATGGGAGGAGGTGGTAACCGTATGGTGTTAATGAGTGAAAACGTTTTCACCATTATTTCCTCTTTTATTTGACCGCTTTATTCCTTTTCACGCTTTCTTAATGTGAGCGTAGTGTACGCTGCAGCTGTGTCCGCCAAACCAAAACCCCGGAAAGCATCCCCGGTTTGTGTTGATATCTCGAGTGTTGGTTGCACCTTGAGTGCAAGTGGCGCTGCTAGTGGCGCGTGTGGCATGTGCCATTGGCATGCGGAATGCCTTGGTGGTAGGTTGCACGGTTTGCAAGTTAGGCTACCGAGCGTGTATGTTTGGCATGTGCCAATGGCATGTGCGGGATGCCTTGGTGGTAGGTTGCACGGTTTGCAAGTTAGGCTACCAGCGTGTATGTTTGGCATGTGCCAATGACATGCGTGGCCGTTAAGGCCGTGGCTTTGGTAGGAAAAGCTGCTAGCGAGCATGTTGGCATGTGCCAATGACATGCGTGGCCGTTAGGGCCGTGGCTTTGGTAGGAAAAGCTGCTAGCGAGCATGTTGGCATGTGCCAATGGCATGCGTGGCGTTAGGGCCGTGGCTTTGGTAGGAAAGGCGCTAGCGAGCATGTTGGCATGTGCCAATGGCATGCGTGGCCGTTAGGGCCGTTGCTTTGGTAGGAAAAGCTGCTAGCGAGCATGTTGGCATGTGCCAACGGCATGCGTGGCCGTTAGGGCCGTTGCTTTGGTAGGAAAAGCTGCTAGCGAGCATGTTGGCATGTGCCAATGACATGCGTGGCCGTTAGGGCCGTGGCTTTGGTAGGAAAAGCTGCTAGCGAGCATGTTGGCATGTGCCAATGGCATGCGTGGCCGTTAGGGCCGTTGCTTTGGTAGGAAAAGCTGCTAGCGAGCATGTTCGCATGTGCCAATGGCATGCGTGGCCGTTAGGGCCGTGGATTTGGTAGGAAAAGCTGCTAGCGAGCATGTTGGCATCACTACACCAAAATGGCCAATTTACCACGTTTATTTTCGTTGCTATGAATTTAAGCAACGCTTATGTATGTTGCTTACACGGCGTGACAAATTATATGCAACGTCTACAAACGTTGCTTAAATAAAAAAAAGCAACGTATTATACGTTGCCTTATACGTTGCTCTTAATAATTAAAGCAACGTATGTAGACGTTGCTTTAATTAATTTAAGCAACGTTTTCCTATTTTAAGCAACGTAATATCAATCGTTGCCCAAGTTCTTTGCCACGTGTCGCAGGTCCCACCGAAAATGGTGACACCTGTCAAAGATTGTGCAACATTTATATACGTTGCTTATCACTCGATTGTCAGCAACGCTTTAATTACCAACATTTATATACGTTGCAAACTTTTAATCGAGTTTAAAAAACTAGATTTATGCTGATCCGGTTTTCAGATTTCTACAACTACATAATTAGCGGACCAGATACACATAACAAGGATTGATTTGTCATCACCACCCATAACACTTTGGTTTCCAACTAATTATGCAAATCGTAAGAGAGACGCCTAAATTTTAGTTACACAAATTCTTGTCAAGAACCCTAGTTTCTAACCAACTAATTATGCAAATCGTAAGCGAGACCCCTAAATTTCAGTTGCACAAATTCTTGTCAAGAACCCTAGTTTCTAAATTTGAGAAGGATCAAACATCAATACATATTAAACTAACCTTCAGTCAGTAACAAGCTCTATAATGACCAGTCCTTCCAACTCCAGCACTACCAACGGTACTTGATCCACTACAAAAATCAACAAACACAAAATGTAAGCATTAAATCGTAACATACATATACCACATACGATAGCCGAGAGATAGAAGTAAAATTGCAAATGTTACCAAGAATGTCTCCATATTCTACCTTCCAAAGTGGTCAAGGCTAAATGTATTTTACCTTACAAGCACTCTAAGAACAAAAGCAAAGCCTCAAAGTGTGTTTTAACTTGGAAATGGTTTGTGACGAATTCAAGATGTCCCGATCAAATTAAGGTCGAAGCAAATTGCGGACATATATATGACTTACCCAAGTCACCGATAAATGACATCTACAAGATCTGCCCCATTTGATCTTTATCTTGGATTGAAAAAAGAGGACTGTCCGAAGTACTTAACCTAAAAAGTAACACAACCAAGACAATGATCAAACCATGCATCAAGATGGCAGCCAATCAAAACAAAACACCTAACATTAATCTTAACCAAACAAACCAATTCTTAGTTGTTTCCATTTGAACAAATAAATTACCCCGCTGACGAGAATGTATTTCAGACCTCAAAGCATCTTCGCAACTGATCCAAACTTCCCACACACTATGCCCTACAAGAAGACAAAGGTAAGAGTTTGATTACTTAAAACGATTTTTTTAAAGAATGTTGCCTCTATTAGTGACAATGGTAGTGGTTCCTGTTATGTTGGTGGAGTTGAAGTTCGTGATCTTTGCGGGGAGCCGGTGGTGGTAGTAACGAGAGATGGGTATGGTAACAGTTCGAGTTTGATCTCGGATTTATTAACTATTCCTGACAAATGACAAGCACCAACAGTTTTTCCAAAGAACAAATAATAGATATTGCAGGAGATGGATGTCATTTACCTGAACGAAAGGATGGTCCTAAGAGCAAGATGGAATGTGTTACAAAGGGGAGACACGACAATTTACTTCCCCTACGCAAGAAGAGATTGGAACATAAGAAAGAGATCTTCAAAGTGGTGACTTCGTAATAACGTTGATCAACAACGGTAGAGGAGCGAGATAGGACCTGTAATCATCCTACATAGAAATGTTGTGCATCATCCAACATCCGTCAGATCGCTCTGTGAAAAGAACAAATGAGCCTTGTATGTTAATGTATTCAATTAAAGCTAGAAAGAAATACATGGTACCGCACCTTCCCCATCCTCCTTTACCCGGGCTTGGGGCCGTGAATGCATTGCATTGGCGGAGTTAAGAAGGGGTTGACTATTGAAGTCAGGAAACAAAAATATATATATATATATATATATATATATATATATATATATCAATAAGATAGATACAAAATCTATTAGGTACAGTTAGCATGATGCATAGTCTGTCTAATCATCCTACAGTAACAAAAACATCAAAACGTAGTCTGTAGGATTCACCAAGTGTTTATAATACCCAAAAAAAGCAGTCAGTTTGATCTAATCGCCGTGTTTAGTTACCAAAAAAAGCAGTTTGTAGGATTTGCTATGTCTTTGAACATCTGCTGATAATCAAAAAAACAAATTAGTTCATCACCCGATATTAAACATGTCTACGCACAAAGTGCCAGACCTATCCTCAGCCCATCTCACCCAATTAGGCGGTGATATCGACTTAACGTACACCAACCATCTCCTCGAGGGCATCCCGAGATAATAGCAGTTTGTTCATACACTTGCTCGATGTAGACCTTCCTCTCATTCTACTTCAACTTTTTATGATGAACGATATCACCACTGACTACATAACCCAATGCAACAACCCTACCTCCATTGTCTAGTAGCTCAACCGGCCCAATGGCGTGCCCATTACTTGCACTGACCTCATTCTCCGAACACACCCATTTACACCACTAGGATAACAAGTGGACCCTTTCTCCGGGCTAGGAGTGCCTACTCTAGTCATTGTAGATCCATTAACCTTCAACATCTCGTAGTATCGCCCGTGAAAAGAACAAATGAGCATTATATATCAATGTATTTGATTAAAGTGAATTCAAATTTTTCCACGATGCTTTGAACAAGTCGAATTGAATACTTACATCAAATTTAATACCCACGTCACCATGAAGTGCCTCCACCTTACTAGCCAAAACACCCACTTCACTTTGAATTGTGTCCAATCTTGCCTCATTTTGGGTGTCTCTTTTTTAAGAGCGAGAATATGCTATCGCCGCCATCTCAGCCGCTTCTTCGATACATTGGATGAGTATCCACGAATCCCATCTTTTTCGGTTAGGTCCAAACACCTCTACTAGTTCCTGTGAAACCATATGATCGTTGCTACTACCGGCTCCTCTTTTGTTCCTCTCTTTAGCATCTTTAACTTTCTTACCGCATTTTCGTATTTGAAAGTTAGTGGTTAGCATCAATCACAAATACTACAACAACCAAGTAGGTGAGGTGTTATGCAAGTTACTCGTAGTAAGAAAGCATGATTGAGCTTACATGTGTCTCAACCGCACCGGGATGCACTGACCCATCTGCTCGTTGGTGTCCCCACAACCACTTGTCCGTAGTGTTTTCGGGTATAGCTTTGACATTCGAATCATTGTCCTACGCATTCACCACATTATATTAAAAACATAGCATACTAACCATTAAAAAGAGCATAATAACCATTAACGAGAGATGCTTACTAGTATATATTGCTTGTTCTTTGTAAGAGCATCGCCCCAGTGTATGACTGATCTTTTGCTTTTTCGGCATTACGCATTCTTAGCATTCCTTGCAATCTTTTCAGCCTTCCTCTCATTCTCAACAAATTCTTCCCAGATATACCGATCCATCCCAGCTGGAACTTTCTTTTTTGCAGCTTCCCATTGTTCTGGAGTCAGTTCAACTGGTACAGGTTCTTCCTCCTCCTCCTCATCCTCCTCCTCCCCCTCCTCCACAGGTACTGCGGGTCTCTTCTTGGCTTTTTTTCCGGCGTGGTCCAAAGATGATGGCCCTTAAGTCATACTTATATCTCCTCCACAAACCTGGAAATCCTGTTTCTATAACCGAACGGACATGGTCCACATCAAATTCAAATTCCCCTATGCAAGATATAGATTTAGGTCAATAAACATAAGTACGATCTCCTCAATGGTAGTAAAATCACATAAATGCAAAAATTAGTAACAATACCATCAAATAATTCCAAACATCATCTTTAAAGTTATCGGGCACGATCCTCCGAGTCTTCGTAGTTTATTGGAATATGTCGGCGTATGATTTCTCCTGCTCTAGTAGCAAATCTCGGCAAAGATTAGGTTTTGGGGCCTGCCAAAGGGGTCCAGGTTGACTATCATCTTTGGCTTCACTGAGAAGAGCTAGATCCATTTTGTCAAAGTCGTACCTAGAGAATATGAGCTTTGTTTCAACTTCCATTATACTTTTGCAAAAAAGGAGAAGTATTAGTAAAATAATACAACTGGTCAATACATAATAACACTAGGCAATCAAACATCAAATTACTCGACGAAGGCAAAATCGGAACATTAAGAACACTTCATTACACCAACACATTATCAAAAATAACAAAAACAGGATCCGGGTTAGAAGCACAAGTACAAACAGATTAAACTCCCAATAGAAAGATTAACTGATAACCAAATACAAATTTACAACATAATAGTCGTTAATCATGGCGTAGTCTTAGCAAATCTCTCAAATGGGGCTCATCACAAAAATCGACCTGAATTCTTGAACTGCGGTTTTATCAAGTCATCTCGCATGCCGGTGAGAAGCTTCTTTGAGTGCATTACAACAGACCAATCGGGGTCCATCAAATGTGGAATAGAACACTTGAGAAGCCTCAAAGTCAAGTATCGCAGTTCATCAAAGTAACTCTCGAACTCCGAAATTTTTCAAGTTAACCAATACAAGATTGCCATCAACACTTAGTTTACACCCACGACTTTTACTCTCCACCTTCACCCAATCCACAATAAAACACCACCTCCGTAAAGTCCGTGTAGTCAAGCTCCAATATTTGATTCACCACACCATACCATTTGGTCACATCATCGATGGGGTTTTTATCTTTACGACTTGCTCTATATGTTGTAGTTGCTTCCATGCAAACACCGCTATCTTGCGTTACGTGACCTAGCTCATCGACTTGGGTACAAAGGTAAAACCGTTAACCCCGTACTTGTTATATTCTTTCGGCTCCAACAGTCCTTTTACGTAACGCCACAATTTGGAGTTCATTTTGCCCTCTTTCACCAATGGAAGCATTAAAGTACTTGTCGGTCCTCAAGGCAAATAACAAACAATGTTTACCGAGTACCACAATTATTTACTATATCTCAAAGATTATTACCTTTTTATATAACCACCTTACGAAACTGGTCGCCGCTCTACTTCACTTTGCTAGTGCTTGATATCCCATTTGTATTTAGAGAAATTTCATCGCAGTATTCACTGCAAAACAGTAAGACATTACATCATAATTAGTACAAACTAAAGAACAAAATACATTAATTGACAAAATAACGAGCACTCACACATAGTAGTCTGCGAGACCTTCTACTTCCTATCAAAACACCCATCTAACTATTTGTGTGAACTGTACACTAGACAAGGTCACGGTCTTATCTCCATATCCCATAGGGCCTTCGTCGCTGTACTCGGAATCACCATCTAAGAACGCTTCTCGTGTAGCTTTGTGATTTCCATCCTTAGAGTTCGCCACATGTTCCATTGCATAAACCACTCCTTCAGCTACAAGTTGTGATTCTTTGATGTTACCTTCTACATAACGATTGTTACTCGGAATGTTCTTAAAAGATTTCATTGCCACCGAATCACAACATAGTTGTTAGATATTATAGCACAAATTAATGTAACCACGGGTGAAAAAGAAGGTTTGAAGTATTACCGTTCAAAAGGATACATCCATCGGTATCTAACCCGGTCCGCAAGTTAGAGCTTCATCGGCAAGATGCACCACCAGATGGATACTAATGACAAAGAAAGAAGGTGGAAAATACTTTTCAAGGACGCACATTGCCTCCGCGACCATGAATTTTGCTTCTTGAAGTTCACTTTTGATCAAAACCTTCGAGCATAAGATTCTAAAGAATAAACGATCACAAGAGCCCTCCGGAGGTCCTGGGTAGCGGGGAAGGCATGTTGAAGCGAAGACCGTGAAGAAATACTCCATAATGACATGATAGTCATGTGACTTCAAACAATGCGGACCCGGAGGTTCAATACGACATTGTTTCCAAGATTTGAGCAAAATCCAGTTGGAAACTTGATGTTTTTCAATATTTGTAGAAAGTTTTTCCTCTCCTCCTTGTTCAAAGCATAAGGAGCATCGGGCATCACATCTTTTCCCCGTTCTCGAATCTGGGTAGTGATCCACCGCTCTTTTTGAATATTCGGATCCTTCATATCTTCTCTTGCATTCACACTATCTTTCGATTTCTTCTTTAAGTCGAGAACGCATTTACTAAATGTTCAATAAAATTCTTCTCACAAAGGCATTACGTCGAGACAATGGCGATAAGTGTTAGAGACCCACGTCGGAACATCAAACAACTTTGGCCTCTTGTAAAATGCTTTAGTTGTTGCATTGGGTTCATCAGGTACAACTTCATAAAAATCTTTCTTTCTCTTCTTGCCGTCTTTGGTAAGCTTACCGGAAGATAATGAACATTGCTAGTCTTCATCAAGTCTTTCTTCTCCACTTAACCGAGTTGGCGCCAATCCAGGTCTCCACTTGTTTTGAGTCCCAAGTACTTGCCTTTCCCGAAAGGATGAGTCGACTTTAAATCTTCGAAAATTTCGGTACACAATCTTTCTCGAGTGATATAATCAATTGCTTTCAGTCTCATCTCCACATCCAGGACACGCTTTGTACCCATGAACTACACAACCAGAAACATTACCATACGCAGGTAAATCATGTATACCCCACATTAAGATAGCTCTCAACTTGAATGACTGCTTTAGATGCATATCTACCGCATCCACTCCTTCCCAAAGTTTATTCGTGTCATCTATTAATGGTCAAGCATAACGCAGATGTCTTGACCCGGTGCCTTAGGTCCTGGTATTAGTAGTGACATAATCAAACTCGGCTTCATACACGGTGATGCGGCAGATTGTAAGGAACCAAGATGACCCGGCCAACAACCGAATCGGTACACTAGATGCCGCGAGGATTAAATCCATCCGTTGAAATGCCAAGCCACACATTTCGCGCTTCCCTTGCAAACTCGTGCCACTTTTTCTTCATGTTCGCCATTGTGTAGAGTCGATTGGGTGTCGCATATACTCAGAAGAAGCTTCTGCACGATCATGCCATGTCATATCTTCAGAAATCCATGGTATAGTATAATATTTCTTAAGTCTTGGAGGAAGTGGAAAATGTCGCAATACTAAAACAGGCTCTTTAGTTACTCTTTGAACTCCATCTTTCCCTTGTCTGAATTTATACCTAGATGCTCCACAACTTGGACATTCTATCTCATCCTTCAAATCTTTTCTGAACAACACACAAAGTGGTTAATGCAAGCATGAATGTTATCTCGCCTTCATTCCCATATCTTTCAACATCTCTTTCATTACGGGTACTTTGCGGGAAAGTGTTTCCCTCCTGAAACCATTTTCTTAGTAATCCCAAGAGGTAAGTGACGCTATTTGCAGACCAACCAAATCTCTTCTTGACATGATGCAGTTCCACAATCACAGAAAGAGTTGTCGCACCATTCTCACATGTTGGATAAATCTTCTCTTCCGCTAACTTTTGGTACTTGTTGTATTTTTCACCTACGTTAGGCTCCCCGGAAGGGATGTTCGAAATCACCGCATTGACATCCTCATTTAATCCTTCGAATATCCCAAATGCATTATCAACAAAGTCATTTAACCTATCATCTCGACGACTCTCTTTAACGACTTCCTCCACTATTGTTTCTTCTTCAACTGTATCTGTTGCATTGTCCTGACTCACATATGACGCTGACGCTGATGCTGATCTCGGTGTCGACTTCTCTCCGTGTAGAGACCAAACTACATATGAATTAAGCATGCCATATGATAGTATATCATGCCTGACCAGTGCAAAAGTCATGGATTTCCTATTACGACAACGACGACAAGGACAGAACGAATCACAGTTTCTAATTCTGTTCTTGTATGCAAAATCAATAAACTTAGCCACCCCTTCTCTATAAGATGGACTACACCTATCTTCAATAGTCATCCATCCTTTCTCACAAGGTTCCGCCCATTCTACAACCGTCAACACAAACTAGATTATAAATAATGACAAGAAAACAAAAGAAAAGTGTGACTACACAAACTAGATGGCACCAAAAATAGAAAACTCTAGCTTATGGCATATTATGACATACATTCTCTCACAATAGAAGTTTAACTTCATGGCATGGGATCAATAACTTGAGAGAATATTTTAACTAACATGGAGCAATAATATCTTCACTACTTTCCATTTGATTCCAGAAACATATCATCTTTACCAAAAAAAACCAGCATATATAGCAAATTATCAAACACCATGGCATATAATCATTGACAGGGATACATGTCCATTTCACTAAACCGATTACCTGGCCTTTTCAATTCTACCCCAATCGTATTCTACACGCTCTGCATAAAAAAACAACAAAATAATGAGTGCTCAAGACCAACTACAAGTTAGAAACAAGTAAAAGTTTCTTAAATAATAATCGACATACAACAAATCACTCACCAACGATCTTGCAAACAGAATAACTTTCGCGCACAATTAGCACCTCTGAGAAAGAACCCCAACAAGAAGAAACATAAGAACCTAACCATTCAGAAAAGTCAGAAACAATAAGTAAACACGAAACCTAAACTAACTGTTGTTAAACACAAAGCCACACAACAAAAAGCATATAATTAACCCCTACAAATACATCCAACAATAAGAAAAGTAAGAACCTAAGCATCAAGATAGAGCAACAAAACATATACAATGACTGAAGTACGATTAACTGACTTTTTCGATCAAGTCAAATAGAACCACGGCCGTAATCTACGAACTCTGCATCAAAACACAAAAAGTATATTTTAGAAAAATTGGTTAACATAAATTACCAACAAAGCACTCTGCTCAACTAGTCACAGACAACAATTGGTTAACATAAATTACCAACAAAGCATCATGCTCAACTAGTCACAGACAACAACTGAGTACCAAATCAACAACAATAACTCGTAACTAAGCATATTTCAAGTGAAACCATACTATTTGAACACGAAGAACACGAGGTGAAGAAAATAACCAAACTTTAATGAAATCTCAATGAAGAAAATAACAAACCGAAATATTGAGAAACAGATGGAAATTTCTCAAAGATGAAAACAAGAGCATAAAATAGATGAATAACATCCGATGTTATCAAACAACATTTCAATCAAGAGTGAAACCATCATCTTACCGACCAAAAACAAGGGTTTAATCACCAAAAAAACAAAAAGAGAGCAAAAATTAGGGTTTATACCTTCTTACAAATTATGGTCAATAGTTGATAGATCGAACTTTTTAGATTTAGGGGTTTTGATTAGGATACATATCTTAAGAATAAACGGGTATCGATTTGAGGTTTTAATGTTGAATTCTAGGGTTTCTTTCCCGGTTGAAAATAGGGTTTTCGGCTACTCAAAATCTTCAATTAAACTTGGGATTTCGATCTGTTCATCCGAATCTCGAGTTTTCGAGAGAGAGAGAGCTGATAAGAGAATCGATTTCGAGTTCGAGTTCTTCATGAAAGTTGAGAAGAAAAAAAGAGAGAGTCTGATGAAAAAAAAAAAGGTTCGAGAGAGAGGTACATCTTCTGCCGAGTAGAGAGAGAGAGAGAGTTTCTTTTTTAATAATAGGGTGAAAAAACTTGGGGGGAAATAAGTGCAAATAGGGGGGAAGTAAATTAATTGGGTCAAATTAACAAAATCTTAACCAAATGATTAGGACTAATGAAATTGATAATGATTAGAACTTAGTGAAGAAATGATTGGACTTAGTAAAAATTAATGAAGCAAATAAAATCATTATAAGTTTATGTAAATGAGAAAATGAAGTAGAAATAAATGAAGTAAAAGTAGTATTATTAAGACTAAAATGATTAGAATTAGATTAAAGTTGAAATAAATATGTAATGATTATATTTTGGGGGGGAAAGAAAATTTGGTAGGACAAATTTGGGGGAAAGTAAAAATTGAGAGTGAAAATATAGATAAAATTTGAGAGGGAAAATAAATTTTGGAAGGGAAATTAATTTTAAATTAAAATAAAATGTTAAAAAAGAAATAAAAAATATAACCAACCAAAACACCCTTAAAATAAAACCAAATCACAAAATCGCCCGCTTGTAAGCAACGTATGTTCACGTTGCATTTACGTTGCTTAATTATTATCTAAATTACATAATTATAGCAACGTATTTTTGGGTTTGCAACGGATATAGACGTTGCCACGTAAGAAACGTTTATATACGTTGCAAACCCGAAAATATCGACAAATATGTTGAAATGGTGTAGTGCATGTGCCAATGGCATGCGTGGCCGTTAGGGCCGTGGCTTTGGTATGAAAAGCTGCTAGCGAGCATGTTGGCATGTGCCAATGGCATGCGTGGTCGTTAGGGCCGTTGCCTTGGTAGGAAAAGCTGCTAGCGAGCATGTTGGCGTGTGCCAATGGCATGCGTGGCCGTTAAGGCCGTGGCTTTGGTAGGAAAAGGCGCTAGCGAGCATGTTGGCATGTGCCAATGGCATGCGTGGCGTTAGGGCCGTTGCTTTGGTAGGAAAAGTTTGCTAGCGAGCATGTTGGCATGTGCCAATGGCATGCGTGGCCCGTTAGGGCCGTGGCTGGTAGTAAAGCTGCTAGCGAGCATGTTGGCATGTGCCAATGGCATGCGTGGCCGTTAGGGCCGTGGCTTTGCAGGAAAAAGTCGCTGGCGAGCATGTTGGCATGTGCCAATGGCATGCGTGGCCGACTTGACCTAGGTTGCGTGGTTTGTAAGCCTAGGGTGCCATATTTGGCATGCGCCAATGGCGTAGCGGTTTGGAAATATGGCTTGTGGTACGTGTTGGTATGTGCCAATGGCACGTACGGCCATGTTGACCTAGTTGCACGTTTTGCAAGCCTAGGGCGCTATATTTGGCATGCGCCAATGGCATAGCGGGCTTAGTTTGGCATGGTTGCCAATGAATGTGATACGTAGTTTGGTTTTGGCGTTGTTGCCCAGTGCGCGAGATGCGGCTTGGTTTGGCGTTGTTTCCATGGTGCGCGGTGTGCGGCTTGGTTTGGCATTGTTGCCATGGTGCGCAGTGCGGCTTGGTTTGGCATGGTTGCCATGGTGCGCGGAGTGCGGCTTGGTTTGGCATAGTTGCCATGGTGCGCAGAGTGCGGCTTGGTTTGGCATGGTTGCCATGGTGCGTAGAGTGCGGCTTGTTTTGGCATGGTTGCCATGGTGCGCAGAGTGCGGCTTGGTTTGGCATGGTTGCCATGGTGCGCGAGTGCGGCTTGGTTTGGCATGGTTGCCATGGTGCGCGCAGTGCGGCTTGGTTTGGCATGGTTGCCATGGTGCGCAGTGCGGCTTGTTTTGGCATGGTTGCCATGGTGCGCGCAGAGTGCGGCTTGGTTTGGCATGGTTGCCATGGTGCGCGAGTGCGGCTTGGTTTGGCATGGTTGCCATGGTGCGCAGAGTGCGGCTTGGTTTGGCATGGTTGCCGTGGTGCGCAGAGTGCGGCTTGGTTTTTGGAATTAGGGTTACGTAATCGAAAACCCTAATGCGGTATTTTGAAAAAATACCCCTATTAATTATTTACACTGGGTTAAATGCTCTTAGTTAATGTGTTGCGGGTAACACTAGGTCATGGGGTTTTTCGATTTTACCCCTTGTTTAAAACCCACCATCAACAGCTACAAACTAAAAGAAAATGTAGATTTTCCTTTAGTCAGATACATCAGGTGGATGTTAAGACTGATTTTCCAAAACCGTGAATTAGATAAAGAAATTTACATAAACCAACCTGAGGACTTTGTAGTGAAAAGTTATGAAGATAAAGTTTGTAAGATTAACAAATCTTTGTATGGTTTTCAAATAAGCACGTAACCATGACATGGAAATTTAATCATGTGATAATGATTAGTGGATTTAAATTAATGAATCTGACGAGTGTATTTACAAGTAGCTTGTTAACGATGCCTGTGTGATTGTATGTATGTATTTTGATGATATGATTATACTTGATACAAATATAGATGCGATTAATTCAACTAAAAACATGCACCGAATGAGAATGTTGACTTGAAAGACTTAAGCCCTGTTGATGTAATCATAGGGATGATGATTAAAAGATAATCTAAATTTATAGTCTTAGTCATTCTCATTATGTTGAATTTGTGCTTAAGAGATACAATCGGTCTGATTGTAAGCCCGCTTTACTCCGTAAGATTCTTCTTGTAGACTCAAGAAAAATAAGGGTAATGGAGTATCTTAACTTGAATACTCAAGAGTTATAGGATGTCCGATGAATTTAATGAACTGTAAGAGTCCAGACATTGCCTATATTGTGAGTAAGTTAAGTAGATATACTTGTAGTCCATAGCAAGAGCATTGGGATGCACTTAGTAGAGTATTATGGTACCTAAAATACTCTATTACCTTTTGTTTGATTTATGAAAGGTATCTTGTTGTCCTTGAGGGACTTTATGATGCAGACTGGATAGTTGACTCAGAGGAGTCTAAGTCTACAAGTGGATATGTTTTCACTCTAGCATGAGGGTTTGTTTTGGAAGATTTCTAAACAGACATATCTTTTTTAATTCGTTATGGAATCTGAGATCGAGAGTATTATGTTAGATAAAGCATGAGAGGGGGCCGAGCGCCTAAGATACTTTTTAGAAGATATTACTCTCTGGCATAGGCATGTGCCAGCTATATCTATACACTATGTTAGCCTAGATGTAATAGCTAAAGCTAAAAACTAACTAATCTCAATCGGCGTTATTTCCATTGATTGGATAGAGTCCAAGGAGAATATCGCGTACACTACACCAAATTCCCGGATTCGTAACAGGAATTCGCAACGGCTTTGTAGCCGTTACAAAATTCCCGTTACAAATGGCTTTACAAAAAAAATCGTAACAGCATGACCGTTTCTGAAATTAAATAGAGATCACCGTTTAAATTTTTTTATAAGCGTGCCAGCCACACGCTTCGTCACACCTGGGTCGTAACACCTGGAGTCTGTGAGTGTGCCATTCACACGCGTACCTTTGTGTTTCCACCCAAGAGGAGTAACATTATAGGATATTTCCCCCCTGCGTGTGCGATTCACATGCGTGATATTGCTTTACTCCCATGCCTCGGTGAATCGAGCAGATCAAAATTTTGTTTCTTATTCTCTCGTCTCTCTTCTGCTCCTGCCTCTCCTCTTTGAAACCCTAGTATAACTTCATCTACAATAATCGACAGCCGAGAAACCATCACAGAAACCTCTATATCATCTTCAATCATCGATCAGTGTAAGTTCATCATCATAAGTTTTTCGATTTTTAGGGTTTCATTTGTTTTTCAATCTTCGTTTTCTAAGGTTTCATTTTATCTGGTTTTTTTTCTAATACGATTTGTTGTTAATCTGTGAATATGTTAATCTAAACAGATTTGTTTCATCTCTGAATCGATTTTAGTCTTTCTTCTTCAATTAAATCTAATTCGATTTGTTTTTTCTGATTTCTTTTTAGGGTTTGAATAACTTTGAAGAATTTCTGCCAACGTAGAAGGTATAAGTTTCAAAATATAAAATGATTTTAGGGTTTTATGTTAATTTCTATTTTAGGGTTTCAAATCCGAACTGATTTTAGGGTTTGTTTTATGATTTTGGGGTTTGTTGTAGTGATGGTGTTTGAGATGAATATGGTGTTTGTAATCGATATGGGTTATGATTGATAGAAGATTATGTGGAATGGGTATGAAGTAGGAACGGTGATGTAATAACCACCGTTTTGGTGTATGTAAATTAAACACTTTTAAGGTGCAAGGAGGCCCTTAGAAATGTTGGTATTTTATTTATCCTTGTCCTAGGAGATTAAAATGTTATAGATTTAGGTTTTGACCATTTCCTTTTGATCCCCGATCATTGGGGAATGCGAAATATTTGAGAGGAGATAAATTGAGGAAGGGAAACACATAAGAAGTAGCCGCAGTTCTTAGCACACCAGGTCCATGGGTTTTGGGTGAAAAGATTTAAGATTGGTGGTGGTAAGTGTTAAATTGATCGATTGTTTCTCGTGGTTTAACCAAATCGAAATTTAATTATAAGCGGTTTCTCTTGTTTTGTTTTTCTTAGGGCTTGATCTGAAAAGCGATTTTTCATAAATGGAGGATAAGTTCTCACTGGGTTGAGGCAAGTTTGCTTTTGTCTTTGTGTTAAGGCATATTTGGGATTTAAATTGGGTTATTTAGCTTATGAATGCTTTAGGGTTTATGATAGGAGATGTGCTTATTTTCCTGCCTAGTTAGTATATACGTACTTATGAATTTCATGATTTTATCATAGATGACAACTTGATCGGTAAGCTCGGTTAACCACATCTTCTAATTTATTTGATTATTGAGATTTCCATGTTCTTTGTGATACATATTTTACGAGATGTTGTCTAATCTAATCATGTGTTTTCTATTTTAATTAGTTCACTACATTATTGAATTGGCTGTTGGTTTGATGGTTGTTGGTTGATGAGATTGGTTGTAGGTGTTCTTGTATTTTCTCGATTTTTTTATCTATGTGATGTGACGAGGTGGATTGGTACTGCCATATTGGATTTTTACTTGTTTGATGGAATCTTAAGTTATTACGTAAAGTGTTTGAATAGACTAGGAAGTAAGTGTGACGAACGTTAAGGCCTACCAGTTTTCATTTCGATTTAAGCGTGAGGGCTTATCTTAGTATGACCATTAGTTTTCGGTATGGTCATGGTAGAGCTAACGTAGGGCGTAGCATCTTTTGGTTTAAGAATGTCATTATGACCTAAGCATAAGTTTAGGGTCTAAGTGTATCTCAAACAAGTCGTGATAAGTGTTAGATTTATATAACTTACTTTGAATCCTAAATGGTATATGAGGTTGGTCATGTTATATCATTTAAGTAGTGTTCCAAAAAATGGGCAATTGGATTCAATGTTCAATGGTTGATGTAAATCCTAAATGGTATATGAGGTGAGTCCTATTATATCATTTAAGTTGTGTTCCAAAAATGGGCAACTGGATTCGATGTTAAATGGTTGATGTATGGGGTATTTCTTGTGACATCATTCCAAAGCGTACGTCGGCCAAATGACGGTTTGAGTTTGTCTCTTTGTTACTAATGTATGTGATCAGTTCCATTGCATTTTTATTAATGTAACTAGGAATTAATGCACAAGGTAGTTGATCGGTATTTTAGTGGAGAGTGAGTTTCGCTTGGTTGAGAAACCTCAATCGATTGGTAAATAGATAAAATGTTATTGTGCTATGTCTTGTTAAATTCTGCACGCGATAGTTTTGATGTGAATTAATTATGATAACTTGGTTTAAATCTTGGGTTTGTCGTGGCTGAGACTTTAGTGAACTTGCTTGGAGTTTAACTCCCGTTGATAATTTTTTTAGATAAAATGTTATTGTGCTATGTCTTGTTAAATTCTCACGCCATAGTTTTTGATGTGAATTAATTATGATAACTTGGTTTAAATCTTGGGTTTGTCGTGGCCGGAGACTTTAGTGAACTTGCTTGGAGTTTAACTCCCGTTGATAAATTTTTCGGGTGTTATAAAAATTGACCAGAACTTGTCGACTCAATTTCGGGTGGATATTTGGAGATATCTAGTTGAGGATGGATGCCTACTCTTATTCTTCATTATATATGCTATTTCTTCCGAACGTTAGCGAGGCAAAGGGGATGTTTTACCTTGGGTAGTTCTCAACTTTTGAAATATGGAGTTAGATGTCACTGTTCATTATTTTCTTTTAGAACTTTGTATTAACGAAAATCGAGATAGTTATAAAATTTACTTTTGTATTCCATATTCCTTGAGTTGTTTCCAAGATTTCGGTAGGATATAACGACATATTCTCTACGTAATCATCGGTCGAGGTTATGTGGAAAATAGGGTTGTTACAGGTGATGGTGTTGTTATGCTATGAAATTGGTGGAAGAATAGGAAGGGAATCTTGTGTCGGTTTAATGGGTTCTGAGGATATGTGCCGTATGGAATTATGGAGTTGGGAAGATTCAGAAGTTGTGGAGTTGAGAAGATTCAGAAGTTGTGGATGATTGGGTTGCGAAATGAACCAAGTGCGGGAAAGTATGGAATTGTGGAGTTGCTGCTGTGAGATGGATGAATGATATGAAGGATAACGAAATGGTGGTTCTGCTGAGAATGGTCTAGAAGCAGGCAATGCCTTCCCTTCCACTTTGGTACAGCCTTTTCCTTCCACTTTTTGTTTTAAGCTGCAACCATTAAATGCATGTTTCTTGTTTCTTGTTTTAAGCTGCATCCGCTGTGGTGGTGCTTGAAGTGAAAATACTAATGATGTTGAAAATACTAATGATGTTGAGAAGAAATCAGGATGCATTCAGTCAGAGCCTCCACGTCCTGAACCTCGAGTTGTGGAGCAGGTTCAGCTAGTAAATAACTCGGCTTTTCGGGGATCATTTGCACAAACCTATACGCTGCTAGATGACGGCATTCAGTTTGAATTATCTTCAAATGATGTTGTTGAGCACCTGGAAGCGATTCTTCAACTGCCCATGTCAGTTGACACATCACTAGTTGGAAGGGGTACATGTGTATCGATTCGAATCATGGGTAGTGTCCCCAGTTGCGATGGTGTCCTAGACAAAGTGATCCAATGAATTCTTATTGGACTTCTCAGTTTCCGCTCCATCATGAACCTGTGTTGAATGAATCCGCACGAATCCGTAACGAGCATGACCAAGTTGGGGTATTAATCAATTCAGCACCACAGCCTAACATCCTCCAGTTGGGACGTAACACATCCCACCAGTTGGATTTCCAACACGAATGGCTACAATCAAGACCAATGATGCTCTGCAAGATACAATGTCAGCAGTCTACAGCTATAGACAGATGCGTAGGTGGAAGTGGTACACGTGTAACAGATTTCCGAAGCTTGGGACTTGTTCCAAACCGCGTTAGTCATCATCCTTTACATGTTACTCCTTTGACTTATGCTCGGACTTCTCAGACTCTTCCCCAAGGTGACCCTCTTTTAAATGAACTGGCAAGAATTCGCCAAGAGCGGGAGAAAGCTGTGAAATTCCATGAAGAAGCGGTTAGTGTTTACAGTACCTTTTCAGTAGTCATTATTCTCTTATGTGAACTCCTATAAATCAGTTCTTTCAAAAGGATTTTATTTATTTTTGTTTTGTTTTATGTGCAGAAAAAGCGGATCCAATTTGATTGTCACAATGAGGTGCAAGAGATTTATAAAAAGAGCTTACAAGGTCTGAAAATTTTCCACTTCATTTTTTTTAATGGCCATGCTACTATCATTAACTTATTGAGAGTTAGAAATTATAACTATATGTTTGTACCCATATTAACTTTGGGTACAATATCTTCTGAAACCTATATGTTTTTGGTTTCAGTTCATTGCAATACGTTGGTGACAGTCTATATGCTCATTTGCTATTATCATCCAGTGTTAAATGCAGTTTCCCTGAGCTTGCGTTTGCTGTGACAGAGAATGAATGTAAAAGAGTGTTTAGGTACTTATTAGAATTTGATACTTAACCTGATTTTTTTGGTACTTATAAGAATTTGTGTTCTTTCATTGATTTAATGTTGATGTGAAGTGAATGAATGTTGATATGAATTGATTGAAGTATTGTTGAATGTGGATGAGATGAAAGATTTATGCAGGTAATTTTTTTTTTTAATTCCGGCTTATTTCCGGCTGAATATGAACTGCAGGTCAATATTGACCAGGTCAAAATTGGTCAGTATTTCCGTCCCAATTTTGACCAGGTCAAGGTTGACCGGCAGTAATTTTTTTGCTGTTACAAAAAAGTTCGTAACGGCTCTGAGCTGTTACAACATCCCTGTTGCAAAAAAATTCAGAATGACCTGAATCCGTTACCACGTAGCAAATTCGTAACGGCTCAAGTTCGGTACAAGGGCCGTTATAAAAATTTCAGAACGGCCACAAAGCCGTTACAAAAAATGTAACACCCACTTTTGCAACAGGCGAGGGCCGTTACAACCTGTTTTTGTAACGGCCTGGTTCTGTTTCTAATCCCAGAATTTGGTGTAGTGGTAACCTTTGACGAAAGGTTTGTTCAAGGAGATAGTTAGAACTCCATTGAAGGGGATGGGGCTTAAGCTCAATAATTAAACTTTCCATGAAGGATACTCAACCTTGCTGACTGGAGATCCCAAGATTAAGGTTTCGAATGAGACAACTAATTTATGGTGGGTAAAGGTAAACACTATCAGAGAATTTCATTCTTTGTCCCTTCCCTATGGTGTAGACATGATAGTGTGACTGCATGTGAAGGATGACTTTTAAGAAGTCTTAATGAGTTCTATAGATTCAATTTAAGAATAAAGTGGGGTGTAGCAGTAACACTCTTTATGGAAACTCACCTATCTGAATGACGAAGTAGGGCTGCTTCCTATGAGAATATGAGCTTTGATTCTCTGGAGCATTTTGAGAAACAAGATATGTCCATGGCCAAATTGGGAAAAACGGCACGAACTTAGCAGCACCTAGAGAGATATAATGTGTGGTTGTTATCGCAAGTTACACCAAACGATGTCAGTTCAAGACATTGCGTTCACTGTCCATCAAGTAGTTTTGGTAATTTCTCACTAAGCAAAGGTTCAAGATCTCATGGACACATTCTGCCTAAAAGTGGTATTTCTCGCTTTACGATTTCTGATTTTTATCGGTATTTCATTCATGTAGGGGATTGTTGGAGAAAATAATAAAAGTATTTTTGGTCTTGGTGTGGTTTGATCGAAGGACCTAAGGGTCTAAGGATACTTACTCATTTATGGGTGAATGAAATGTTCCTTTAGTCCCATATTGTGGAAAACTATAGAGATTTCCACTATATAACTATTGTATTATGGATATATTGACAAACGAGGGTGGAACGGGTGGGGCAAACAATACATGTTCCAACCCATGAGCACTACACCATTTTGGACGATTAGAAACATATTTTACATGTTACAAAACAAGGTTGTAACAGCCAGGTTCTGTTTCAAAACATGGCGTGACAAATTTTTGTAACGACCCTGTAGTTGTTACGAATTTTGGGTTGTAACAGCGGTTGTAACAGGCAGCATCTATTAGTACGTGTCATTTTGAAACAGCTAAGAGCTGTTACTATAGGATGGGTTGAAACAGCTAAGAGCCGTTACGAAATTTTTAGTAACATCAAATAAAAATTACTGCCAGCCAAATATTCCCTCTTTGACCTGGTCAATATGGACCATGATCAGTACACATTCAGCCGGAAATTCGTCGGAAATTCAAAATAACCTACAAATCTTTCATTCCATCCATCCCATAGATTCAATCACATATTCAACAATAACTTCATTTATTAACAATAAATTTTGTTCTTTGTACATTCGAATTTGTTCGGAACTTAATAGACAATCCCTAAATTTTATTCTATTGCATAATTCCTAAGTTTTATTCCTAGGTATACAAGATAAGAATAAACCAACAGAAAAAGGACTCACATAATCAGTATTTGCCTTCACTACTGAAGCAGAATTGGTGAAGATGATGGAATCCAATGCCGCAGCAGCTATGCAATAACACAATCTCATTTTGCAATTATCTGGAAATGACAACTCACTGATAATGAAAATGCTATGAGCAGCCTGTCTTCTGAACGTCTTTAGCGCCAACTTGTACTTCTCCTGGCTTTTCCACTTCATTATCTAAGAAGAATATCCAAACAAGTCAGGTTTGCCAGTTAAAAGACCAAAATGTACCAATCTTGATCATCGGGTTACTCTTTTAAGTTGTGAAGGACTTCAAAAGAATCATGGTTCAATGAAAAAACATGGTACATTCAAATCACAAATAAAATCATATTAGATACTGTGAAGAAGACAAAGTTAGTAGCACCTCATATGTAGATAACAATACTATCTTCTCTTCACGGTACATTCACAGCTTTTTGTGGGAAATCTTTCGGTAGTTATCAAGCTTTGGGTGGTCATAAATCAAGCTGCAGGAGCAATCCCTTGAAAAAAGCACTGCAAGGTTCATCGAGAGATACAATGAAAGAACTGATCGGTGTAAATTGTAAACCGTGCATGACTTTTTTGACCGGTCGGGCTCTTGAGGGACACCAAAAGATGCATCAGATTGGACAGGTTAAACCTCGAATCAGTAGGCAATTGGTTTCATGAAAGGAAATCAGGAAGAATTCTTTATCTCGAATTTACTACTTCAACCATATAACTAACAAATATTGTGGATGAAATAAAGGGTCAAGATCCAATTACCATCATCGTCATTTGCTGTCAACCATATCACCCATGCCGGACATATCCATGCCACCCATTCCTTGCATCAAAATGGCCATATCCATGCCGCCCATTCCACCAATGCCTCTCATTCCTCCGACGCCGCCATTCCACCCATGCCGTCGAGTTGCTGTAAACAAAATCAATACAAGTTTAGGCTATCATCAAGGAAAACTTCAAGAGAAATGCATATGAAGGATTTAATACCATACCGAGAAATTCATATCTTGCGTATTAACATCGGATGTTTCTGAAAAAAACATCCAAAATTTCAGTGAAACCACATAGAAAATAAACATCAATTAGAAGACTATGAAAACCAAAAAAAAAAAAATTTGAATAGTTTATCAGACCGTTTGCTTCATCTTCATCGACTCATTAGTCCAATCAATTTTTAGGTAGTGTGGTGGCTTCTCACTACCACGTAACAGATGCTTCCACCACCTTTTCTCTACTTTCTTGATAACACAAAAAATACCCCTCACACCAACATTAAGTTTGCTTCCTGTAAACATTAACAGTGATACAATCAGGACAACAAACACATAGAAAAGGTAACGATCAGAACGAAGTTAACCCAACAAGAAAATTAACCAACAACAATAACCAACATCAGAAACTTCTATGTCATGGCCAGGATGTTGGAAGGCAATGCCATAAAAAAGTATTAAAGGTCAGACAATAATAACTAAAACCACAAAATAAATAATAAGATGGACACTACAGTAAAACTAGTACCTTACTCAATAGCATCAGTAGACACCCAATAGCTATACTCTCGTGGTGGAACTCATAAAAGTTTCTGCAATATCTTTCACTTTCTGTCACGTTACCTAAAACTGGTTGTTGTCTTTTGACAAACTATCTACTACTACATTTGAACAATTAAGAGAAAACCCATAGTGTTTTGCATCTTATAGCCCTATTGAGAATCAAATTAGCTATCAATTCACCACCGAATTACAAAGCACTGGACCAAAGCCTATCATTCTGTCATGTAGACTTGCAAACTCTGGCAAGTCTTAACATAATACATTTCCACTGAGAAAATGGCAGGTCTGGTGGTGGAGGTATGCAAGTATCCTCTCAAAAAAGGCATGACGAACTGATTAACCCCCCTAAACCCTAAGCTATATCCCAAACTTTTAAAAGACATATTTGGGCAGAGTCTTGAACCAAAAACTAATCAATCTATCAAACCCCTAAAGGCATATTTGAGCACAGATTTATAAGTAATTTAACTTAGCCACTTACTAATTTCTCTAACAACGACGAACCAATTACTAAATCGAGTAACTACTATTCCATTATACAGTTTATTATGTGTGATAACACCAGTACTGAGAAACATTTATTCAATAGAGCAAGCAAGGTTTTATATTAACTTACCCCACTTATTAAATCTAGCAACTACTCTTCCATTATACTGTTTATTATATGCTGGAGAACAATCTCATGACCTTTACATGAATGAAGGTTTGTAAAGGCCACCTCTCCACCCTGGATTTCATATAGGTCTTCACCATTGAGCTTTGATTTGCTATAAACACCCACAAAAAGAAATAAAGTAGACATTATTAGATGCCTATCAAAGTGCAACAAAAGTTAACAAAATGTTCTGCCTAAAATAAAAAACCTGGAATCAAAAATCTCCAAAAACCAAAGCTTAAACTGAAAAATAAACATAACCCAATCTTCATCTAATATCTAAATGATCATGTCTAATAGAAAATATCAAAACAAAAAATAAATAAAATTAAACCTTCGAAAATTGAAACCCTTAAACAAACACCTAAATCTAACAGATAAAGTAGAACAAATACCTTGTCAAAATTAGTTGAAGATCGATTAACAAGTATCTTCCAAGTTCCAACTATATCAAAATAAGTGAATCATTAGATGAAATCGATTAACAAATTTTGAAGCCCTAAAATCATCATATGAAATCGATTAACAGATCTAAAAGAATAGAGATTTCAAACTGAAAAACAAACCCTCAGATAAATCGATAGACTCACACAAGATATTTCAGTGACTTTATGAAAAAATCCCTAATCGAAACCCTCGTATCTTCAGTTTCTTCTTAATTAGTTTCCGGAAAGAAAAAAATGGGAGGAGAAAAAAGATAAGGTCGAGAAGATAGAGAAGTAGTCGAGTGAATGGATGTGAAGGTGTGACTATGGGAAGAAATATCCTCCAGTTCTGCCTGGCTTGGGTGGGAAAAAAATGAAGGTGTGACAACCCACGCACGCGAACGACACAAGTGGAATCATATCCAGTTACAATTCGTAACAACTATAGAGCAGTTACGAATTCTGACAAGTTTTGTAACAACAGTTTCCTGTTACGAATTCGTAACTGCTAGTAAGCTATTACAAATCCCAGTTACTATTCCTTGAAAATGTTGTAGTGGCGACATACGCGTATACCATGCACCAAGTCTTGTGTCTACTTGAATTTATTTTTTGGCAAGTTTTTCTTTAGGAAATTAATTCCAAAAATATTTTGTACAAGTGTTTTATTTACGGGAGAATTCCTTTTTGGTTTTGATATGTTTTACAAGAAATAAAACGTGTTTTATAAGGAAACCAAAACCTAGCTTAATTTTGAAGCAACTTTGTCTTATAAATATAAAATCGAATTTCTCTTTTTAGTGTGCGCTAAACGCGGCCAGTGTGGTTATTTAAATTTCAAGGCAAAACTTTATTATATGCTTCTCTGTTTTTAGGTTGATTATTTTTGTCTTGAAATTTTGATGTTTGTGATGTCGCAGTAACTAGTTTTTAACATAATCTGAGAAGTTAAAAGACTAAAAGATCACAGCATGTGCTCTTGGTTTTTCAATTGTGATTAAGATTTTAGTCTTAAGAATGATATCTTAAGATTGTTGAAGATTACTTGATCAATTGTGAGAGCACATGAGATAGTTGTTGTATCAAATAATTTTGGATTTAGCATTTTGTTTCACTTTTGCATGCTTTTTTTTTTTTTGTGTGATCAACTATCTTCTTTGCATCAATAATCAAATAATTTTGGATTTAGCATTTTGTTTCACTTTTGCATGCTTCTTTTGTGTGATGATGGGTCCCATTGATATTGGTGTCGATATGCTTGAATTGCATTTTGAATATACAGACACACCATTGAAAGTAATCTCTATTATAGTTTTCTTGCACAATTGATGAATGTTCTATTAGCACAACCATGGCTTACTTTCACCTTCTTATATAAATTAGAGCACAATTTAATATTTTAACAATTTTTTTATAAATATGATATTAATTTATCTAGTATAAAGTTCAACATTTTATATTGTTTTCTACAAAATTTATATATTTTGTGATATATCTCAATCATATGTATCACATTTATCGTATATAATATGTAGTCTAGCTCAAACCATCTAGGAATTAGTGTTTTCTTTAATATTAGATTTGCTTAGACTAAGTCTTATGGGCTAGATTGGAGGTGCTAGATTAGCACTTAAGTGTTGCAATTCAAAAAAAAAGTGTGGCAAAAAAGTTAACACTAGTTCTCTCTCCTAGCAGTTGCTAGTATGTGAACTAGCATGCTAGATAGTTACGCTGAATCATTCAGCGCCAGGAAAAGAAACTTTCGCGGAACCATTCAGCGCCAGGAAGAATATACCAAGCATCTACGCTGAATGGTTCAGCGCCAAGTTAAAGCGCTGAATGAAAACGCACTACATGGGAGCGCTACATAATTCAGCGCTTGACCTTTTTTTTTTTTTTTTCACTCCTTCAAGTAATTAAATTTATACTGTTTCCATTATTTGTTTTCTCACACTCATGTTACACCACCAGATAGTTATGTTTTCATTTTTTGAATTTTGAAAAGTTTGACAATTTGTTCCAACGGTTTCAAAATCTTAAAATTTGACAAACTAAGAAATTTTTGATTACACCTGCAAAACAATGTCACAATGTTTTTTGAAATTAAAATTCTACTTCTAAAAATTTAAAAAGTACATTAAAATTAAAAATCCTACTTCTAAAAATTTAAAAAGTACATTGAAATTGAAATCCTACTCTAAATTAACTTCTAATTCAAACTTGAAAATGAACTTCTAATAACTAAAATATCACTCATAATTTAGGGGATTGGTTCTAAGCCATTACGAACCAAAATCTCGTTCCTCCATTTCTTGTAAAGGGGTATCTCCCATTCTTGTACTTCATTCAAATTTTGGCGTAGGATCTTCAAGTCGGATTCCCGTTGTTGGGTTTGTGCCAAGATTGTATTGTTTTCCAAATCTCTCTTAAGGAACTCTTCTTCGGTTTCATACTTTGCCACCCTTTGTGCTTGTGCATTTTCAAGAAGCTGTATGAGCTTGTCCATTTTATCATCCGCTCTCTCAGATGCTTTAGCGTCACGAGCCTTTTTCTTTGCCTTTTCTCTTCCGCAACCCATCATCCGTTTGTTCGAAATAACGCCTTCTACATGATATGTCCGAGGTATCGTAACCTTGGGTAGATGGTGAGCTTCCAAACCTTGCCATATCCTCCAAATCTTCATCCATAGTTATTGGAGTCAAGTACTAGGTTGAGTTGCTTGACTAGGTTGAGTTGCTTGACTAGGTTGAGTTGCTTGACTTGGTTGATTTGCTTGACTAGGTCCAACATCATTATTCACCTCTGGATTGTAATCTGGTTGATAGGTCTTCAGGAGCTGGAAAACCGATTCATGTATCCAACGTTTGCCATTTGCTGCTTCATAATTTTGTCTTCCAAGGCAGTACTGTGGAAAAAAAGAAAAAAATGTATTAGTGTCTTATGAATGAATGAAATATATTTGGAGGAAAAAACATCATTGTTTTTAACGGTACTTACATAATCTTGTTCATTCAATCCCGAAGGTTTATTGCGGAAGTAAGGTCTTATGAATGAAATATATTTCCTCACTTCGCCTCTCAACGTGTTACACCTTGATTGCAATGACTTTTTATCCCTATTCGTACCTTCCGCCATCTTTTTGACGAACTCAAGCATAATTCTCTTCCAAAGTTGTGAATTTTTTTGATCTTTTCCTCTAATCGGATCGTTACTTGCTATAATCCAAGAGATAATTAGTGCATCATCCTCTTTTGTTTGAAAGTGTGCCATATTTTGTATGAACAAAATAAAAGAAGAAGAAGAAAGAAGAAAATCAATGAAGAAGAGAATCAATTGATTTTGGTGTGAGGGATGAAGGAGAAGTGGTTCTCAATTTATAGGGAAGCTCGAAAATCTAGTCATTGAGGTTTCAAACGGGCATTAAATCCGAGTCGTTGAAAACGCAACGGTCATCTTGATCTGATGGCCGAGAAGAGACGCGGCGAATGGTATAGCGTGTAGCGCAGAATAAAACAATAGTTGAATATTGAACCATACGCGCTCATCTCTATGAGCCGTTAGATAAAAAACTAGCCGCTTCTCTCAACGGCTAATTTTTGATCTAACGGCTCATAGAGATGAGCGTATGGTTCAAAGACTGGCGCGAATGATTCTCGCTTATCAACGGCTTACATTTTGCAGCCCAAACTCATATCATTTCTTCTCTATATAACTCAATACATGAACTCAAAATCCCCACACCAAACTTGTGAAGTTTCATTCTCATCTTCTACTCCTAAATTTTTAATTCTCTTCTTCTACTCCTAAATTTTTAATTCAAGCATGGTTGCATTCTCAATTGACGAAGACAATGACTTGGTGAGAAGTTTTCACAAGATTATCAACACAAATCCTCTCAACAAGTCTCAATTTTCATTCACAAAAATTCAAATTAAATCATACAATACTAGAAATATCATCTAAATAACAAATACTAATCATCTAAACATATCAATTTCATCAACAAATCATGATAATCGGAAAACAAACAAACAAATAAAAAAAAGTTTCAAAATCTTACCCAAATCGATTTCGTGGACGGATTCGGTCCAAACCGATCTCAAATGATTCCAATGATGTTGTTGATCAAACCCACGGAGCGATTTGTGACTAAAATCCATGGAAATCTTGATCTAGGACATGCATTTTCTGATGGTTTTGGGGTGAGGAAGAAATGAAATGAGGAAGAAGAAGAAGATCGACCTTCGTTGGTTAGATCGATTTTTGTAACGCTCGAATGGTTCAGCGCAAAGCGCTGAATTATTCTCAAGCGCCTGACCGTGTTGACCGGTCAAGCGCGGATGGTTCAACAAAGTTTGTAACGTGAATGGTTCGGCTTTGGCGATGTTTTGTTTCACGACTAGCATGCTAGACTAGCAACCCCATAAGACTTAGGTGATTTAACTAGCTGACGTGGACTGCTAATCTAGGTGCTAGACTAGCACACCATAAGACTTAGTCTTAACCAAGAATTAGTGTGATTCCCAAAGACGTTTACAAATACAAGGTAAAAATAGTACTCCCCCGTCCTAGTTTATATGGAGGTTTTAGGTTTTTTTTTACAAGTCCTATATTACATGAATGTTTTCCTATTTTCTCAGCAATTTTCTGATTTACCCATGCTTTGGAATCATATACAAAACTTAAAATTTAATATAAGCTTTATTTCCCAAATGGAATTGTTAAATAATCTATTAGATTCCAAATTCACACTAGAATCTAGGAATTAAAAAATAAGGATTTAAATAAGTTAAGAATTAATAATGAGGGTAGATTTGGAAAATTATAGTCTCTTTCGTTCTTAATCTGTGGAAACTCCTAAACCTTTATACAAACTGGGACATAAGGAGTACTATTTAAATTCCATATATCTGTGGTAGCTTTACTTATTTGAT
The DNA here is from genome assembly GCA_023531295.1 of Papaver armeniacum. Taxonomy (NCBI): domain Eukaryota; kingdom Viridiplantae; phylum Streptophyta; class Magnoliopsida; order Ranunculales; family Papaveraceae; genus Papaver; species Papaver armeniacum. The sequence goes on along the minus strand of JAJJWW010014968.1, from coordinate 171,668 downwards.
CCAAATGCCAGGCTTGAACAACAACGGAGATGTTATATCTTTAAAGAACAAATAAATACTGACATGATATATCTTTAAATAAATACTGACATGTAAAACTGTCAAATAAAACAATTTCAGATGGCAATGTTACCAAAAAGCTAATTAGCTAGGTTTCATACAAATTTCTAAACAGCTGTATAAAAAATTTTCTACTACTTACAACCATATGAACCTAGATCGAGACACAACTGATCTAGTCTTGTCCAGGCCGTTAAGAATCAATTCGTTTCAAACTTTTTGTAGTAATTCAAGTGGGTAGTAGAAAGGTGGTGAAAATGAATCAGTAACATGAATTAAAATGGACGTAAGCACGCTCGACAGTATGATTTTGTGACTAATAGGTATCAGTAGACTGAGTTTTGGTATGTATTACAGTATTATAGGTCCTAAGACATACCGAAACTTACGACTTAAATGCAAAATAACTCTGAATGAGAATTGAGAAACATCTACTAATTTGTTAGAGTAGGGAGATTTAAAAATTAAAATGATTCGTAATGTCATGTACTACATATCAATTTTTACTTGCCTAGATCAACTATTTCGATCTGATGAAAAGACAAAAGAAGAAAAAAGCCCAGGGAAGTCAAGAGAAAGAGGCAAATTGCCCAGGCCCGTCCCACTTTGGTATTTTCTCATACATCAGATCAAGATGGTTTTCGTGAGGCACACCTTTGAAATTGGATTGGTCTTTTAAGATGAAGGCACCATGTTTCTACCATTAAACCGTTGCTGGATTTCTTGGTTTGAGACAATGGAAACAACACTCACCCGCTGATGAACTCTCTCATCTCCCTCCCATATAAATTTCCAAAGACAAACCTGTAATAAAAAAAAAGACCATTAGCATTATTAAAGAATAATTAATTAGGGGATATAAAAAGTAATTGGGGGATATTTTATTGTTCATGTCGGCATGGTTTTTTCAATACTGGAACAGTAAAATATCACCCAATTACTTTTTATATCCCCCAATTAATCCTTCTTATTAAAACGTAATTAGTTTGACAACATTATAGGTAGAGTTATTGTGGTTAAATGATAAATCACTCCAACAAAAAAAAAAAATGGTTGTTATCCAAAATGAAAAGAATAATGATAGTTTAGCTCCTTCAAAAGAATAAGAACCCACAATTGGGAGATATGAAAACTTATTAGGGATATGAATTACTTCCCCCAACCAATAGTGTCTGCTAAGGGGTGTTTTGGAGGCAAAAATACTAAAGTACCCTTCCCTCAAAATAAAAATCAAAAAAATTAAAATCAAAAAACAAAATCATATCCCACATTTCCATCTTCACTTCTTATTAATCTCTTGTAGGGTTAAAGCTTTGAAACCCATATGTTCCCAATTCCCTTTCAAATTCTAAATTTTCCCCACTCCCTTTCAAATTCTCTTCTCCTTCTCTACCGGCTCCTCACTTTGAAAACGATTTACTTTTTTCACATTCGGAAGTGATGAAGACCACGCCAGAAGTGATGAAGACCATGTCGGAAGTGATGAAGACCATGCCGGAAATAATTTTTTTTTACATCGCCGGACGTGATGAAGACCATGCTGGAAGTGATGAATATAATACCGGAACTAAATGCCGGCATGCTCGATATAAATTTATTAATAATGCCGGTAGTCAAGTGAAAAAAAATCAATTTTCTGGATACTTTTCATTATGTGCCGGCATAGACATTTTAGCAACATACTATGCCGACATAGGTACCGACATGCTCGAGAATTAACTGACTGTGTCGGCAGTTGACTGATTAAAACAACAAAAAAAAGGTTTTGAAGATCAAAACCAGAAAATTTTGTGCTACGCCCTCCCAGATAGTGGCAAACATTCATGAAATTTCCAACAAATGCCGACATGGTTTTTTCGGTTAAATACATTGCCGGCACCGAGCTATTTCAGCTACAACAATGGTGGATTCAAAGAAAAAAAATCAAATTTTCAACCTCTTAGCATCAATTCTCTCTTCACAATCATCCTCACCAAAAAAAATTCCCTCTCAATTTTTTTTCCATCTTTCTACTCTCATCTCACTCACCCAAATACAAATACATACTAATCATTTAATAAATACTTAAGATTTTTACTAATTATTATTAAACACTAAACCTGATCAGTGAGGGGTAAATTAGGATTTAAAAAAATACATAGATAAGTGGTGACCCTGATTTGATATTTGGATCCAATTTTTATCTTTCACCTCAATCCCTCAATTAGTTTTGATATCCCCAATTGGGCGTTCAAGAATAATGGTAGTTCATGTACGCTAATGATCTCCAAAATCTTGATATCTGTCATCATTTGTCGATCGACCCGGTCGTTATAAGTTGGTTAAAAGCCTAATTTTTCTCATTGACTTTTCATATAATCCACAAGAAATTCTAGTGACTAGTTGTCTTTTAATCTTTGTTTAATTCAACAATGAAACTAAGGTCTCCTTGCAAGGAGACTAATTAAGTTCTATGACGATATACAATTCTACGTAGCAATTTTATATGGGTTAAATAATGTGGCAGATTTCTAAAAGTGATTGTATTTCAACCATGGATTAGTTATACAAGATAACTTGTTCAAGTTTCCAATGGAGGTAAGGAAGAAAACAATAGTACCCTTCATATGCTTCTAATTTTCTCTGTTGAAGATGAGTGATGTCATAGTGTGTGTTAGAATTTCAACTCGGTAGAATAAACATGCTTCGTAAGCATATATAATTTGACAATCACGTACCACTTTTACCTTACTCAGAGACGGAGTACGTAGCAATACATTTGCTTCTCTTGACCTTGACTTATGAGGATATTAGTCAAAGCATATGGAAAATCAAGCTGCTATTGAAGTTGTTTTTTCCCTTTCTTTTTTAAATTAACGAAAAAAAAAACAAAGAAAAAGCTGCTACTGGAAGAACTATCTTTTATAATTCTTTACCTAGCATTTTTAGAGGCGACCCCAAAAAAATTAAGGGCGACACAAAAGACAAAATAGGTTGAACATACTTATATGCCCCTTCATAATCGGTAGTTTAGGTTTTTTTTTTCTACCGATGCAAAATCTCATTTTTGGGTAAACTCTATATTCGGTAGTTATATGAACTATTTTAACTACCAAATATGGTTGGATATTTGCAAAGAGAGTAACTTTATAATCGAAAGTAATGATAACTCTTCCTTTCTAACCGATTATAGGCTCAAACAAAATTCAAAAAAAAAAAAGGATTTTTGCAAAATCTGATTTTGGGGCTACTCTATATTCGGTAGTTATATGAACTATTTTGACTACCGATTATGGTAGGATATTTGCAAAGAGAGTCATTGTAGAATCGGAAGTCATGATAACTCTTCCTTTCTAACCGATTATAGGCTCAACCAAAATTCCAAAAAAAAAGGATTTTTGCAAAATCTCATTTTGGGGCTACTCTATATTCGGTAGTTATATGAACTATCTTGACTACCGATTATGGTAGGATATTTGCAAAGAGATCACTGTATAATCGGAAGTCATGATAACTCTTCCTTTCTTACCGATTATAGGCTCAACCAAAATTCCAAAAAAAAGGATTTTTGCAAAATATCATTTTGGGGCTAGTCTATATTCTATATTCGGTAGTTATATGAACTATCTTGACTACCGATTATGGGAGGATATTTGTAAAGAGAGTCACTGTATATTCGAAGTCATGATAACTCTTCCTTTCTTACCGATTATAGGCTCAACCAAAATTCCAAAAACAAGGATTTTTGCAAAATCTCATTTTGGGGCTACTCTATATTCGGTAGTTATATGAACTATCTTGACGACCAAATATGGTTGGATATTTGCAAAGAGAGTAATTGTATAATCGGAAGTAATGATAACTCTTCCTTTCTTACCGATTATAGGCTCAACCAAAATTCCAAAAAAAAAGGATTTTGCAAAATCTGATTTTGGGGCTACTCTATATTCGGTAGTTATATGAACTATCTTGACTACCGATTATGGTAGGATATTTGCAAAGAGAGTCACTATATAATCGGAAGTCATGATAACTCTTCCTTTCTTACCGATTATAGGCTCAACCAAAATTCCAAAAAAAAAAAAAAAAAAAAGGATTTTTGCAAAATCGATTTTGGGCTACTCTATATTCGGTAATTATATGAACTATCTTGACTACCGATTATGGTAGGATATTTGCAAAGAGAGTCACTATATAATCGGAAGTCATGATAACTCTTCCTTTCTTACCGATTATAGGCTCAACCAAAATTCCAAAAAAAAAGGATTTTTGCAAAATCTGATTTTGGGTCTACTCTATATTCGGTAGTTATATGAACTATCTTGAATACCGATTATGGTAGGATATTTGCAAAGAGAGTAACTGTATAATTGGAAGTCATGATAAATCTTCCTTTCTTACCGATTATAGGCTCAACCAAAATTCCAAAAAAAAAGGATTTTTGCAAAATCTCATTTTGGGGCTACTCTATATTCGGTAGTTATATGAACTATCTTGACTACCGATTATGGTAGGATATTTTCAAAGAGAGCCACTGTATAATCGGAAGTCATGATAACTATTCCTTTCTTACCAATTATAGGCTCTACCAAAATTCCAAAAAAAATGATTTTTGCAAAATCTCATTTTGGGGCTACTCTATATTCGGGAGTTAAATAACCTAAATTCCCTACCGGTTATGGTAGCATTTTTTCCAAAGGTCTACTTTAATCGGGAGTCAAGATAACTTTATTTACTACCGATTATAGGATAGTCAAAATTCAAAAGATAAAGGATCTTATTTTGGGGATATTTTATATTCGGAAGTTATACAAACTAAATTTACTCCCGATTGTTGATTAACTACCGATTGTTTAGTTATCTATCGATTGTAAAGGGTAGTTTGGCCATTAAAAAAAACGCCCCAGAAATAACCTACCGATTATGACATTTTTTGTCGTTTTGTGTCGCCCCTAATTCTTTTGGGGTCGCCCCTAAAGACCCCAGGATTTTTTAGCTTAATCATAAATAAATTATTTAAGTACGTATAGGGACATAACATAATAGTCTGTAGGTGCTTATAAAAGGGAAAGGGGGCCGAATTCTACAAATGCAGAGCAGTTGAAGACTATCTTACAAGCTATAGTTTGTTCAAATATTTGAAAAAAAAAACAGACGCATTGTTTAGCTAAATTCTGAAAAAAATATCGATATGGTGCATGAATGAACTTGAAGATCTTGAATATAAACTCAAAATTTTCCTTTTGGAAGTAATGGTCGATCATAGAGGCGGCCTGAATAACCTAATCAACGTGCATGCATGCATGATTCTTCTATCAAAATCTAATACTTTTTTAATGAACTCCTTGGACACATCCATACTATTTATATCTCAGTTTGTCTCTTGTTTTAGTCGTATTTGTCGGATACTTATACTAATCGTATATAATTAGACTAAAATAATCACACCGACGTCCATAATGATGATTACGATGATGCAAAATCCGGATTAAGGGGAAGGGGATCCAATCAGTGATACCATCAATGATGTCTACTAACTTCTGAGATTAATATTAATAATTTTTAAACCTTAAACTTCAATTAAGGAAATAGTTAGTGTTTATTAGGAGTAAAAATCATAAGTACCTACTACTGTTGACGTTCCTAAGCTTGATTGGTAAATACGAGAGTGAATCTTTGAGATTCTCTATCTCAATTCATTTGGAATAAATATACGTATGTGTTTTGCAAAAGTCATAACCATTTACACAATTAGGTTTAACCACAAATAACTACAATGACTTCGGCAATGACGATGATGACGACCATCTACAAACTATGAATAGTAATGTTCAAACTCGATGCCAACATAGACTAAGAAATATCCACGACAAGATTGAAATTCGTCCATGTTACAAACAACCAAAAAAGAACAAAACAAACTTGGATCGAATAAATTGATTTTAGTTAGAACTTGACACTATGATGCAATACATACGTTAATTAACATTGATATAAGAAAATTGTTAGAAATTATTGAGATCTACATGCCACCAAAAAATAAAATCAATGAAGAATTCGTTTTAAAGGAGTGATTGTAAGCAAAGGGAGGCAAAGTGAAGAAAATATTAACAAATAAACCGTACTTGTATCGGACTAGATGGCGGTTTGCATGGCCGAAGGCTGCCTGAAGAAGCCTGAAGTTCAAACACAGAGTTAGTTTGCACCGATTCCTCCATACATTAATGTCATCAATATTTTCCCAACCATGAGTTTGGACATAGTTTTTAAACCTGACCCATAACTCTTTCTTTCTTGGTTGATCAGTCTTTAACTTCTAAATTTCTATAGGCTAGCTCAAAGTTCTTTTCAATTTCTCCAAAAATATGACCGTGAACTAAAAGCTCTCAAATTGAAAATTTACAAATATCCCAACAGAACTCAGCAACATATCCAAAATATAACTGTGTGATCGACAACCAACACTTTACCCAACGTGTAGAAGGGCTCCATTTAAGTTTTAACTAGGCCAATTATTTTTATCAATGGGATGAAGAATCATATGTTTCCTAATTAATTTGGGAACTAATACATCAAACAAAACCCATAATGATACCGTTGAACCAAATTTGTTTTATATTTATAGTGCTCAAGTAGTGTATGCTTAACCTCAATGAACTGGTTTTGAACTATCAGTTTTCAAATAATTAAAATAAAATTAGTCGATGAAAAGCTAACATAATGTAGCAGTTCTTTCTTCCAATTCTTCTTGAGTGTTATGTAGTATTGTTTTGAAAGAAATAATATTCAACCTGTTGACTATGTTGTTGTCACTTGCTACGTGTAGAACCTAACCCTATAATATTGGTTTCTTTCTGGTTCAACAAATATGTTACAAAATTGTCATACCAAATTCTAACCCAAGAAGCAAAAGATTTTACATGAAAAGATATTGTATGTCATGCGAAAGACAAATTACCCTTCAATTCCTAGCCTTATTGTAGGATTCGAAGAAATTCATCAAAACTAGTACCTTTATGACAGAAACATTGATTGCAAATTTAATTTTTTTAAAATGGGAGACTTTGATTCATAAAACAAATGTTGCTTGGTTTGGTTAAGTGGAGACATAAAATAGCCGACTAAAATGCGGAATTACATTTTGTAGACTAATGTTCATCTGTCCCATCATACGTATACATGCGTATATGCATGGGTGAAAATTGGAAGGTTATCCATCAACAGTTGAGATTAGTTATAATGATCTGTATTTAGAATGGATGAAAAATACATTGTGATGGGTCTCCTTGTCTCATGCATGTTACAAGTTAAGTACTTGAGTTTATTAAATTTTCATCAAGGAGAGATAGGCGTAGCTAGGCATATTCAATGAAGTATGACACAATGTTATTGGAGGAGACCTAATATTTAACCCCTTGAATCAAAGAAGAACGTACACTCATTGCTTCTGAACTAAAGACACACATTAGCATGACTTAAACCTTTGTCATGAATTTAGAAACAAACCCACTTAAGGCTGGGGACGAAAAGCACTTAATCCCAGCTAAAATAGGCCTCAAATCCTATTCACCTGCCCCAACTTACAACATCCAAAAGTCCTAGACAATAACTTAAAACAGACTTACTAGTTGTACTGTTTCTTTTAAGAGGAGGTATCAAGGGAAAAATATCGTTTGGTCCTTTTTTAGGTGGGCCCATGTTTGTTTGGTCCTTTGGTCAAACATCTTTACTGTTTGGTCCATAATTATTTAAAAATATTAAAACTGACAAAAATACCCTTCCGTGTTAATTTTTACTTATTTTCTTGTAGCACTTCATTCCAGAAATGAAGTTCATATAAAAACCTAAAAAAAGACTTCATTCCGGAAATGAAGTCCATATAAAAACCTAAAAAATGTACTTCATTCCAAAATGAAGTCCATATAAAAACCTAAAAAACAGTTTATTCCGTAAAATGAAGTCCATATAAAAACCTAAAAAAACAGACTTCATTCCAGAAATGAAGTCCATATAAAAACTTAAAAAAAACAGACTTCATTCTAGAAAATGAAGTCCATATAAAAACCTAAAAAAACACACTTCATTCCAGAAAATGAAGTCCATATATCAAGAATGAACTTCATCAAATTCATCATCTTCAACAGTAGCAGCAGTAGTGACGAAGAAAAACATAAATCTATCGTCGTCTTCATCATCTTCATCGTGTTCATCATCATCTTCAACCATAACAGCATCAAACAGGGAGAAAAAGCAAAAAATCTTCGTCACAAATCACCGTCTTGTTCATCATCTTGATATTTTCATCATCGTGTTCATCATCATCTTCTCTGTAAAATGAGATATTCTTTATCATCTTGATATTCTTTATCATCTTTATCATCATCATTGTGTTCATCATCGTGTTACAACGCAGCCGCCACACCCTAAAACATCATCGTCTTGCGTTCAACAGCAGAGAAAAAAATTTGAGAGGAAAGAAAAACCGGATCTAGAAAAGAAGAGAGAGAATCTGAATATGAAAAATGAGATATTTTGCTATTGATTTTTGTATATATGGGTCCCTTAGAGCATCCATTACTCCCTCCGACCTAAACTAAAAATTTGCTTAAAAACACAGACGCAGTGGAGAAGGAGTAAAGATCAAAGACTGGGAGTTTTTTCAAAAACCAAACCAAATTTGGTCTTTAGTTTGGTTTCTAGTTTTAGTTGGAGAAGAAAAATTGCGCCCGATGGAGCGGGGTGTTGGGATTGCGCATGATGGGGCGTAACTAAAGGATAACAAAAAAGAAAAAAATTTTGGGCGTAGTTTGAAACTACGCTTGATGGAGCGGGACGAGTTGATTGCGCTCATGATGGGGCGTAACTTTGAGTTACGCCCATAACAAAAAATAAAATGGGGCGTAGTTTGAAAAATATGAGTTTTAGCAACTAAAGTGTGCAGGAGTAAACCAAAAAATTTGTTTTTTTAGTCTTTATTCTTTGGTTTTGCTCTCATGACCCAAGTAAACTAGGACCAAACCATTATTTTATAGGACCAACCAATAATATAAAGGTATTTCTGCCACCACACAATGAAAATTACATCATTCATGACATCACCGTAAGACCAAACCATAATTTATAGGACCAAACAATAATATATTTTCTCAAATAGGACCAAACAGACACATGATTGAGTCAACTGGTCTATACTCTCTCTAATATATTATTCCTAGGACTATATGATATTTCCAACATGTATTAATTGCAAGCTGTAATTAACCGGAGATGTAACTGCGCTGTAGTGTAGTTGTAATATCTTTGGGTCACAATACCGATGACAAGAATTCATTTGAAACTCATCAATATGAGGGGCGGGAAAACAAAAGTTGTAGTTAACCATGCAGCCAGATTCCAAAGATTTTTGGCCATCTCACAAAAGTTATATACCATCATCCCTCATACGTACTCGTACTTTCCCTAATAAGTTTGTAAAAAAAAACTTGGTCAGTATTAGAGACCCAAAATGGTGGTCCTGTATTAGTAATTTCTACTATGTTATACTGTTATGTACGGTCCATACTATTACTAGTGACAAGAACTAATATACTCTACTCAAATTATTTTTCCTTGGCTGAAAAACGAACTAATGTCGTCGGTACTTTGATTTTATCGGATATTAATGGAAAAAACCATAAAGAAAGAACAGTGTTATCAATATAAATAATTGTAGCAAAACATAGGTCCTTTTGACAAAATGGAAAACATGACTTATTTGAGTGACATAATTGCTTCTCCCATACACAAAGTTTTGTTATTTCCAAACAACAACACTGCAACACATACTATATAATATGGTCTCATTCTGTTTAGATTTTCATCAATTCATTATCTAAGATCTCTCTCAATAGACGCAAACCCTTAACCTAACTTATCCTTCTAATCTCAGTACTTCATTAGTCTGTTATTATCTTAACTAGCAACATCATTATATATAGAAGAAAAATCTAAACAACACAGTCATATACTATACAATACCATTTAGAAGAATTGGTTTTCGATTATCTTGATTATTCAAAAGGGAGTGTGCTATGGGAAGATCTCCGAGTCGCGATGAAATTGGATTGAAAAAGGGTCCATGGACACCTGAGGAAGATCAAAAACTCACTGATTATATACATAGGAATGGTCATGGAAGTTGGAGAGCTTTACCAAAACTTGCTGGATTGAATAGGTGTGGCAAAAGCTGTCGACTAAGATGGAGTAATTATCTTCGACCTGATATTAAGAGAGGGAAATTCTCTGACGATGAAGAACAGCTTATTATCAGTCTTCATTCTGTTCTTGGAAATAAGTATGTCAAAAACTAGTCTCGAACTCTTAGTCATTCTATAATGTACGTTGATCGATTTCTGATTTTATGGTTTGTTTTTGTGTATACAGGTGGTCTCAAATTGCAACACACCTGCCGGGAAGAACTGATAACGAGATCAAGAATTACTGGAATACTCATCTAAAGAAGAAGCTGTTACAAATGGGTATTGATCCGGTAACTCATAGGCCAAGGACAGATCTTAATCTTCTTTCCAACTTACCAAATTTACTCGCGGCAGCAAATATATTCAATCTTATGAACCCATGGGACAATGTTTCAAGGTTACAAGCTGATGCTCAAGCACAAGTAGCCAAAGTTCAACTGTTGAATAATCTCCTGCAAGTGATAAGCAATGGTGGAAGTTCATCAATACAACCACCTAACATGGAGTTACTCAATCATTTAAGATCAGTTCCGAACCGGGATAACAATTACCTCATCAACCAATACCTTGAACCAAATTCCCAACTTCTTAATACTCTTGGTTATTCGTCGAATCCATCATCTCAAACTCCACCACCACACAATTTCTCTAACTCAAAATACCCAAACGTCCCCAATGAGAATGAGAATGTAGCAGTCGAAGAGGCTGATTGTTATCGTTTTGAACAAGGATCAAGTTCGAGAATGGTTAGTAACAATTATCTTAACGATAATAACATGAATGTTCAAGATTACTTGAGTAGTCCCGAATATATTCCTGCATTGGTTTCGGCTTCACCCGAAAGAAACATGAACAATATTATCAAACCTGAAATAAATACTACAACAAATTCATCAACTTCAACCACCTTTGAGACAACAGCTTGGGGAGAATTAAACATGGATTATGAAGAAAATATTCTCAGTGATTATTGGACAGCGTTATTAGAGTAAGTAACTATCATTTTCAATAATAATAATAATAGTCGATTAGATAATTATTTCTTTCTCCGATCAATTATTGATATTGATAGTTAATTTTGTTATTAAATCTTCTTCTTTTTTGTCTATTGTTTTTGTAGATGAACAACTTCTCCATCTTTGGCTAGTCGATCTCAGAATATAACCACTACTCATATATGCATGTTGGATTAAGTTAATTACAAGATTAATTAAGAATAAGTACATTAATTACTTGTAAAAGTTGTAGTTTTAGTAGCTGTTGTTTATCATCGGTATTTTTGGTTCTTTATTTTACATTTAATAATGTATTTTATATGTATTTTGAAGATTGTATTGATTAATTATAAACTAACAAATTTTGTACAAAATGTCTCAGTTTGTTGCAGTCACCGTCCAACAAGTGCCCATTCTAGTGATGCCACCCTTCATTGGTATAAAATTATTTACACGCATAGCAAGATTGCTAATAGGAATATAAATTGCTTGGGGGTGTACCAATATGTATATAGGATAAAATATATTTTGGTAAGGAATTGGTACACCCCCAAACAATTTGGTACCCCTATTAGCAGCCTTGCACGCCTAGTGCCAGGACAATTGGAATCACCTGTCTATTCTTCTATCTTCACAGGGCGACACCTGGTAGCGGCAAATAGGTTAATTTCGGACCAGATGCAAAGCTTACTGGAATTTCCATTTCATTTTTTAAGACTCTTTAAAATACTTTTATATATCTCGTTTGCTCTTCCCACAAAACATCTTTTTTGGGCAACTCCTATCTAAAATACAGTTCCGCCAGTGCCTATTTCCACATGTATTTCACAAACCAAAAACAAAGAACAACAACAAAATAGAAAGCACAAAAGTAATCATCGAGAGACTAATCAGATGATATATATATATATATAATAACCTTAACCTAGATAGTCGACCATAAATGGAAGTATACTAGTTGTTGTAAAGGTACATACAAAGAAGAAAAAGAACTCTGAAAAGCATTACCTAGACTGCCTAGAGCAGTAGCTAGGTAGTTAGACTTCTTGAAATAGTTGAAATTAAGAAAATGTTTGATTACGAATTTTACGTTAAAGATGAGACAATTAGAAAACAAAGATCCAAATGTCAAACAATCCCTACATAAGTAACAACGTGGACTCTCAAATAACCAATATAAGTACACTGTATCTAGAATGTAATCTAGTGTAGGGGGTCTTACTACATCCCTTGTCAGAGTAACTAAGCCAAAGCATCAAGCAATGATATTCATTCGACCAGGGGCGGCTGGGGCGCCACTTCAAGCAATGTATATTCATTAATGAGAAAGGGAGGTGTTATCAAGAGCTCGTGTTCTTTCTCAAGTCCACATGAATAGACACCAAAGGATGTGCCTGTGCAAAATGTCATTTAAATATTAATTGATTTTTAAATTACCTTCGTGATATTTGTTAGTTAAATTTGGCTAATATATGGACAAAGCCAGATTTTTTTTTGTTTCTTATTAGGTAAAATTAGTGTGACTATCTTTATTTCCTTAGTTTACAAGCTATTGACTGTTAATTATGCTAACTGCCCTGCATAGATCATAAGAGTTTGCACTCAAGGTTAACTAGCTAATGTGTTTGATTTCTGTGAGGTTCATAGGCTATAAGATGTTACATAAATTTACTTCAAGTAATCAACTTGTTAATTTGATCTTATTATCGGATAACCATTCCTAAAACAGTAAAAAACTATCCAGTATTTTCTTAACTTTTGAGGATTAGTGAATTGGATGAATTTCGAATCGTGGGTTTTCCAAAAGATGTTTATATGGTAAGTGGTGTTCATCATTACAATGGATTAGTAGTACTAATGCATGAACTTAAAGAGTTTTTAGTAAGATAGATTTTGCTTTTACTTTGTGTAATTTTCAGATTACATTGAAAAATTTGGCTGAATGACTCATACAAGTTGAAATTAGTACTACTAATCTAGCTAGAAAAGAGGCATGCATGAAAAAAGATGTGTTTTAGGTTAAAAAAATTGTGTACGGTATTTTAGTGAAAAACATGATAAAACCAAATATAGATAACCAAGTTTCACAAGCCAAGTAAGTACCTGCTGCGTTCTAAAAAGTGATGGACAGACAGGGACTTTCTCTCCATGGATGCTGATAACGATATGCTAGTAGGTATCAACTGTACCTATATATAAACAACTCAATATTACCTAACCTTGTAATGATTTGATAGATGGAAGTATATTCTTTTTATTATTTTTGATGTGTGTTAGATGTCAAATTATAGCTACATAGTGGTTGCAGGAAAGTTTAAAATTTGAAGTTTGTGGCGCTGTCCTTTTAAGTCATACTGACACAAGCAAACAGTCAGTGGCGAAGTATTCCTACGATGTATGTAGACGGGGAACAAAAGTATACTACTACCAAATTTTTTTGAGGTGACAAAAAGAATTTTATGGAGCAAAAAGATCTGTTAGTACTGGAAGCAATATAATCTGAAGTTCTGAACCAATGCCGCAGAGAAACATTATGGGCCGGAGCTCGGGTTGCTTTGTCTCATGCTCGGGTTGTTTTTGTAGCTCTGGAACTTGTTTTGCTTACCTCTAGTAGGCGCCTTAATATATTGTTATTATTTTCCGATCAAAAAAAAAAAAAAAAAATATTATGAGCCGGAGCAAACAATAGATAAAAAACCATTTCAGAGGATAAAAATCGGATTTCTAAGTTTTGATCCGTTTTGACAAGCAGGGAAACTGATCCCATTTCTCCCTTCCTGACTCCACACCATCTCAGCACAACATAACTTCCAAGCACCGTCTTAGCTGATCCTAAGAATTTTTCCTTCCAAGCACCATCTTTACACAATTTTTCTTTTTGTTTTTTAATGCTTTTTTCCTTCTACATGATACATCTTTTGTGACCACACACTGGAACTTTTAGGTAATTGTTTCTCAATGCTGGCTATGCTACAGCATGGATGTCTAGTTAGAGAAATTCTTATGGGATGAACAAACTTAGAGTTTGTTCGTTTTGCTCCCACTATGGAATGAACAAACTTGAAAAACGGATGTTCAAATGAACAAATCCGATGGGTTGAACATCGAGATGGAACAACCGGCGGGTCGTGGTAAGGACGCGCGCTCTTTCCAAAAAACGCCGGCGTTTGTACTTCCAACGCGCGTCCATGCCAAAGACGCCCGTGACTTTCTCAGTGACGCCCGCGACTTTCTCACTGACGCCCACAACTTTCCTGATTATTTTACTAATTTTTAATCTTATTTTATCTCACTTTATCCTATTTTATCTCACCTAAATATTATATTTTATTTTTTATCTTTACGGACTTTACCCTACAAAACATTTTATATTAAAAAGAAATACTAATGGGCCCTAAAAAACCAAATCTGTTCATTTTGCCTTGTTTTATCATAGTGGAGAAATGAATTTGTTCATCCACGTGGATGAACAAACTAAAAGATTTGTTCATTCCCATATGAAATGCTCTTAGCTCATGGCATACAACAACAAGCCTAAGAATCTTTTGTGATTCATGAAAGCCCATACCTTACTTACTATTTACATCCCTTCATAAGTTACAGCTTGACCAGAGTCAACTCATACGACCAACACATTGACTTTGTTGTGGCCCCGAGTAAAAAAACCAGCTATAATAACCAATTATCTTGAATCTCGCCACACAGATCTCAAGGACCCTCCATTTTAATCAAAAGCCACTGCTTTGTTTCCCCAAAACCCTGAAATCAAAATTTCAAGCTTTTTCCACTTCTGCTCTCCCCTTCAATGACCACCACCAGAAGCACCTTAAAGATATGCAGCCAAAGGGGGTTCAAAGAGACGGACCAATCTTGATTCTTGACAGATGATCGTATCTTGGTAGTGGAGAAACAGCAAAGCTATTGAAAAGCGTATCTCAAGGAGATACTAAGAAACTTGCTGTCGGTTCTGTCAAAAACGTATGTATTTACTCCCCCCTCTGTTGAATTTATTACTAGTAGCATCGATTTTGAGCATGGGTCACTGAGAATCACTCCAATTTCAGGAATTTTTCTGTTCATAATTTTCCAGAAATTTTGAATTTGGTGTAGTTAGGAATAAAATCACTGGGATTTGATTGCATATTGTGAGAGAATTGAGTGTTTAGGATCCGGGTTCTCTTTTTTTGGGTTTTGTTTTTATTGCCTGATGAAAGGTTGTTGGAAAATGAGTGCAGAGGCAATGTGTATTTTGGTTCTTCAAAGGAATTTTGTTCAAGTATTGTGGTAATTGGGATAATGGAGGTTACAGATTGGGAAGTTTCTTCTGATGGAACACAAGATTCAGAGATTGAGTTGCAAGACTCGGACGAAGATGAGCATCTCTTTATGTCTGATTGTGTACCTAAATTACAGCAAAGGAAAGCTAAGTCCAAGGCTTGTTGGGATTCGGGGATGAGAATGGCAAAGGTTATAGAAATGAAAGGTAGATGTTGGGGTACAACAGGAATAGTTCGAAACAGTAAGACCTATTTGTCGATTGAGGAGGCCTTGTTTATGGCTGAACGGGGATCATTACTTCTCGTTGACTGTGATGGTATGGTACTTTGTTTAAGTGATATGTATGGGATGCTTACGGAATGGAAGAATGGCTGTAGTTGGGATTCTTTTCAGGCTTATAAGCACTTGAAGTCACTTGGGTATATTGTTAGTCGGCATGGCGTGCAGTGGACTGTGAAGAATGACAAGCATTGTTCTGCTCCTACATGCGTTAAGGACTTAAAAGAAATCAGTGGAATGTCAGTAACCGAATTGGAAAAGGGATTCTCCATTACTGATGGTCTCAGAAATATGCATATAATTGGTGAAGCACAACCAGCTTTTGATGTGTTTTTGCCTAATAGCAAATTTAGAAAGTCGTCTCCTGGTGAACCTGATTTTGTAGTATACATAACTAGGGAAGATAATCCACCATCGAAAGCCGAGATTGAAGACTTAGAGGCATTGGGCAAAGGTGTTGACCTTATGTTCTGTCACGTAGAACATGGTCGGGTCAGTTTGTTTTCGTATAAAAATATAGAGCTTCGGCACATGCCATGATCCTCCTAATCCTCTCGGCTGACTGAATGTCGTTTCACTCATATCTTGCTGTGCCATCCAATTAGTTTGGAGCATGTTTTAATAACCGTGATGGAGTATCCCAGTATGTTAAACACATCACTCAGCTCTCTAAAACATCTATGTCTTTCTGTTGATTTTTTCGTATTGCACCACAATCCAGGCATCCCCTAGGCAAGGCAGTCGGCAGTAGTCAAAGATATAAGAAACAGCAAAAGGTGCATTGGAGTTCTTGTCCCTGGACATGCAATTAGTATGTATAGCGTAGCTTCTTCCTGATGCAGGACAAACGCCTAACCTTGACGCTGGATGATCTCTCAAAGTCACTACGTGAGGTGAGTAAACTGAACTCTATACAGACATATTTAATGCTGTAAAGGAAAATCTATACACATTGTATATTACCTGAAAACATACGTCCGCACAACTTTCCCTTAATAATATCATGACCTTTTGCGAGGGAAGTCAGATGATTTTTTTTTGCATTGACTGGTAAACTCTGTGTAGGAGTTGCACAAACCCTGGCACAGCTTTCATATATTGATTCCCAAAGCATGTCTGTGTTGTGGATAGTTAAATACTTTAAAAATTAGGCGACTAGCGCTTCAAGATAATATCTTGGAGTTCCTTTACTCCTCCAGAGAAACAAAATGGAATCCTTTAAGGGCCTGTTAGATAGGTTTGATAGTAGACTTGCTACATGGGAAGGAATATTTTTAAATTCTCTTGGAAAAATTGTCCTAGTTCAAACTGTTTTAGGCTCACTAGTTACTCATCAAATACAGGTGTTCCCTATGCCAAAGGAACTTACTGACAAACTTGATGCTATCCAAAGAATTTTGGTGGCATAATACTAGTAAACATAGAGGTGTTTATTTGAAAGCCTGGGATAAGGTCACTGTCCCTAAATCCCTTGGTGGTTTGAATATTAGAAAGTCGGCAATTTTTAATAAAGCTTTGTTGGCAAAACTTGCTTGGAGATTGATTGAAAACCCTGATGCGCTATGGGTTAAAATATTGAAGCGTAAGTACTTTCCTAACTCAGATCTTACAAGGGATGAACAATAAGGGCAGTTGGATTTGGGAAGGTGTTTGTGTTGGGCTGAAATAGTTAGGTCAAACTATTGTTGGCAGATTGGCAATGGAAGGAATATCCATATTTGGAAGGACAAGTGGGTTCCATCTATGCCTTCAGTAGTGTCTCCTTAATTTATCTCTAGTAATGTTTCCACTGTTGACCAATTGATTGATGATGATACCAAAAACTGGAACTTAATAGGCGTAACTGCTTATTTGATGCTGATACTTTCGAGCAAATCCCTAACATCAAGTTGTCTTTGCAAGGTGTTGGCGAGATTAGATGGTAAGGAAGTAGGAATAGCTTGTTCTCTGTCAAATCATCCTATAAAATGGTACTAGATAGAGCTTCAAACCAAGGTTTGAACAACACCCCTTTTTTCTGAAAAAAAAGGTTTAACGGTCATAGAGGTGTCAAACAGGCCGTCCTGGCCAGGCTCGGCCTGTTTTTTGTGGGCCTGGCCTGGCCTGTGGCCTAGCCTGGATCAGCCTGTTTATTTAGCAAGCCTGGCCGGAAGATCCTTCAGGCGAGCCCAGCCTAGGCCCGATAAATAGGAAAACACAATAGTTTTTTAGGACCGTTTTTCCGTTTTAGGAAATCCTGATTTCAATTGGGCTCATCCGTGGATACTCAAAATACCACCAAAAAGTTCCTCAGTTTATTTGGAAATGGAAGAATGGCTGTAGTTGGGATTCTTTTCAGGCTTATAAGCACTTGAAGTCACTTGGGTATATTGTTAGTCGGCATGGCGTGCAGTGGACTGTGAAGAATGACAAGCATTGTTCTGCTCCTACATGCGTTAAGGACTTAAAAGAAATCAGTGGAATGTCAGTAACCGAATTGGAAAAGGGATTCTCCATTACTGATGGTCTCAGAAATATGCATATAATTGGTGAAGCACAACCAGCTTTTGATGTGTTTTTGCCTAATAGCAAATTTAGAAAGTCGTCTCCTGGTGAACCTGATTTTGTAGTATACATAACTAGGGAAGATAATCCACCATCGAAAGCCGAGATTGAAGACTTAGAGGCATTGGGCAAAGGTGTTGACCTTATGTTCTGTCACGTAGAACATGGTCGGGTCAGTTTGTTTTCGTATAAAAATATAGAGCTTCGGCACATGCCATGATCCTCCTAATCCTCTCGGCTGACTGAATGTCGTTTCACTCATATCTTGCTGTGCCATCCAATTAGTTTGGAGCATGTTTTAATAACCGTGATGGAGTATCCCAGTATGTTAAACACATCACTCAGCTCTCTAAAACATCTATGTCTTTCTGTTGATTTTTTCGTATTGCACCACAATCCAGGCATCCCCTAGGCAAGGCAGTCGGCAGTAGTCAAAGATATAAGAAACAGCAAAAGGTGCATTGGAGTTCTTGTCCCTGGACATGCAATTAGTATGTATAGCGTAGCTTCTTCCTGATGCAGGACAAACGCCTAACCTTGACGCTGGATGATCTCTCAAAGTCACTACGTGAGGTGAGTAAACTGAACTCTATACAGACATATTTAATGCTGTAAAGGAAAATCTATACACATTGTATATTACCTGAAAACATACGTCCGCACAACTTTCCCTTAATAATATCATGACCTTTTGCGAGGGAAGTCAGATGATTTTTTTTTGCATTGACTGGTAAACTCTGTGTAGGAGTTGCACAAACCCTGGCACAGCTTTCATATATTGATTCCCAAAGCATGTCTGTGTTGTGGATAGTTAAATACTTTAAAAATTAGGCGACTAGCGCTTCAAGATAATATCTTGGAGTTCCTTTACTCCTCCAGAGAAACAAAATGGAATCCTTTAAGGGCCTGTTAGATAGGTTTGATAGTAGACTTGCTACATGGGAAGGAATATTTTTAAATTCTCTTGGAAAAATTGTCCTAGTTCAAACTGTTTTAGGCTCACTAGTTACTCATCAAATACAGGTGTTCCCTATGCCAAAGGAACTTACTGACAAACTTGATGCTATCCAAAGAATTTTTGGTGGCATAATACTAGTAAACATAGAGGTGTTTATTTGAAAGCCTGGGATAAGGTCACTGTCCCTAAATCCCTTGGTGGTTTGAATATTAGAAAGTCGGCAATTTTTAATAAAGCTTTGTTGGCAAAACTTGCTTGGAGATTGATTGAAAACCCTGATGCGCTATGGGTTAAAATATTGAAGCGTAAGTACTTTCCTAACTCAGATCTTACAAGGGATGAACAATAAGGGCAGTTGGATTTGGGAAGGTGTTTGTGTTGGGCTGGAAATAGTTAGGTCAAACTATTGTTGGCAGATTGGCAATGGAAGGAATATCCATATTTGGAAGGACAAGTGGGTTCCATCTATGCCTTCAGTAGTGTCTCCTTAATTTATCTCTAGTAATGTTTCCACTGTTGACCAATTGATTGATGATGATACCAAAACTGGAACTTAATAGGCGTAACTGCTTATTTGATGCTGATACTTTCGAGCAAATCCCTAACATCAAGTTGTCTTTGCAAGGTGTTGGCGAGATTAGATGGTAAGGAAGTAGGAATAGCTTGTTCTCTGTCAAATCATCCTATAAAATGGTACTAGATAGAGCTTCAAACCAAGGTTTGAACAACACCCCTTTTTCTGAAAAAAAGGTTTAACGGTCATAGAGGTGTCAAACAGGCCGTCCTGGCCAGGCTCGGCCTGTTTTTTGTGGGCCTGGCCTGGCCTGTGGCCTAGCCTGGATCAGCCTGTTTATTTAGCAAGCCTGGCCGGAAGATCCTTCAGGCGAGCCCAGCCTAGGCCCGATAAATAGGAAAACACAATAGTTTTTTAGGACCGTTTTTCCGTTTTAGGAAATCCTGATTTCAATTGGGCTCATCCGTGGATACTCAAAATACCACCAAAAAGTTCCTCAGTTTATTTGGAAATGTGTGCCAACTAGAAAAAGCTACAAGAAAAATGACCTTTGACAACGGGTATTGTGTTAAGTAGAGTTGAGTGGAATTGCAAGCTCGAGTGTCTTATTCCTCCTCCTGGTCCGGTGGATCACCCAGCAGCTTAACGTAGACTTGCAAAGTTTTGTCTAATTCCTCCTTGTTATGCTTAAGATTAGCTACTTCCTAAACACCCCAAGATCTTCACGCAAAACAGAAAACTATTGCGGAATTTAAATAAGAACACAAATAATTATAGTGGTTCGGCAATGTGCCTACTCGACTGCAGAAAATAAACTTCTTATTGAATACTTAGAGAATAGACAAACTCTTTCTTCACACACCTCTAACGATTCAGACTTGGATACAATAACCAAAGGGTTATCACCTCTATTTATAGGCTTAGGAATAATCTAGAATCCGCTTAGAAATAGAAGTCCTAAGTAGAGAACTAATTCCTAATAGAAATGAGATTCCTAAAACAACTTGCAAACTGATTTAGGAAATCAGTTTGGTCTTTCCTAAAGTAAGGTGTTTCCTAAATCGAGCCTATAACTAACACTCCTCATTTGGCTGTTTCCTCGACTAATTATTCCATCTTCCTTGCTGTATGAGGTCCCTAACTTTGCATTTTAATTATCTGCCAGCTTGAAATCCTTCTGATGAGTTAAGCACAACGGAGCCGAGTCTCTGCGATGGTCTATCCAGAGCTTCACAACCTTTGACATGAGAGTTAGCTTGAGGAAGACATTTGTCCTTTTGAATACCTTTGCGAAACCCTTTCCCATGTGATAATTTGAACACAGCCAAATATCCTCTTTGATATTTTTATTCTGTGTTGTAGCCAGTCAATCATTAGGCCTGATGACCAAAATATAATAAGTAATACCTATTGCCAAGATATCTGGAGTCATCCATTGGTTCATTACAAGGACTAGTACAAATAAATGTGACTAGTACCCAACTATGCATAGCCGTGTTCATTTTAAAGGTTTGGGACCAAATTTTAGAGTAGGGGCTTCGCTTGATACTTCTAGTTGCTCAGGGTGTTGTTTTCTATTTGCAAATGTCATAGATGACTTCAAACCCGGCAATACAGAGCCAAGGAATGAAAGTGCGTTATTCTTCTCCTCGCACAGATGTCAAGGACCACTCCTTGTCATCCTATGTGAACCAAAACCCTCTGTTTAGATAAGAATAATGAAATCAAAATTTTAAACCTTTTCCCACTTCTTCTCCCCCTTTCAATGGCCTAGATCACCACCAAAACCAAATGAGCAGGCGGCGAAAGGGGGTTCAATGTGACAGACCAATCTATTGCTTTTACACATGAGAAGTGAGAACTTCTACACTTTTGAACATTGTGTGGGAAATTAATTTTGCGCACCTGGGAATGGAATATCTGAAGTTTGATAACTTCTGTATATTCTAGTTTTTCCAATTTTTAGTTTTCCTGTTTGTCTGTGTTTTAAGAACACTATTCAATCCAAAACAAAACAAAATAAAACAAAAAATATAGGAACAAAGCAAAAATTAACCTTACTTGGGGATTACACAATACATGGATATTTGCTTCAAAAAAATAAAGATATGAATTACGGAAAACACAACATGCTAGCTACACTCATTGCCTTGCTAATTAGGCTCAATTTGTGTAACTGTAGAGAAAAGGAAGCGATAAAATGGCGATAACTATTAAATACAAAACTGGCATAAACATTGGGAATACTGCTTTTGGTATCTGAATTATGTGACCACTATTTAATTCACTGTCCTCTTTCTGGAACTGGTCGATTAATCCATCTTTATGCATGATCTTCCACCATTGAATTTTAATCCAATGTTTGGCTGTCATAAAGATTTTGTATACGTATGCAGAAATCACCACGATAACAACGCTCATGATGAATACTTGACTCAATAATGGACGATTGATGTAAAATGGGGGAGACATACTCATGAAAACAGAAACGAAACTTAAGAGCCAGGCCGTGATCGAAGAAAACAACATCCCTGTAAGAACTCTAACCTGATGGTTTCTAGTGTTATTATCTTTGCGGTCGATAAGCCCACTTATAACTATAATTATTATGCTTAGGGAGACTAGGAATGCAATTCCGTTATAAGTCATGTAGAGATTATACATTCTCGGATTTTTATAAGCCAATATTGGTGTCCCAGCATAATGAATGCTTATAAGTCATGTAGAGATTATATCTTTGCGGTCACGATGCTTATAATGAATGCTTGATTCAGCAGAGGATGATTAATGTAAAAAGGGGGTGACATACTAATGAAAACAGAAATGAAACTTAAGAGCCAAGCAGTGATTGAAACAATCATCATCCATATAAGAACTCTAACTTGGTGATTAGTAGTTTTTTGGTGTTGATAAACCCACTTATAACTAACACTATTATGCTTAGGGAGACTAGAAATGCAATTGCATTATAAGTCATGTAGAGATTGTATATTCTCGGATTTTTATAAGCCAATATTGGTGTCCCAGCATAGCGTATTAGATAAGGGGAAAACCTAAGCTTATACTTGGAAATGACTTTGTTCCAATCCTCGTGTGTCAGAACAATACCGGGTGATTTTCCCATCATATAAGGTGAATAAGCACTATAAGTATCATTATCTAATGTGTTTAGCAGTTCCTGAAGAAAATCGGTGCTATTCATCAAATTTTGCCTCTGGGTTAATTCTTGTTGATCTAGATATCGACCAAAGCGACCAGATTTAGTGGACTTAGCCACAGACCTTAGATAATAAGTAAAAATAACAGGATTTTCACTAGCCTTGATTTTGGAGTCTTCTTGAAAAACACCACCAGGTGGAGTCATAGCAGCTTGAAAAGTGATTCCTGCTATCAATGTTGCGACCACCACTAACGCCTCTATCATCCATCTTCCCTGAGATGGATTTCTTTTCCTCCTCATATCGTAGCAGCCAATTTCAGAATTATCTTTTTCTGTCTCTGGAATCAAATGTAGTGCTTTGACGCCATTGTTGTTTAGAGTACTTGCGACAATTCCGATGTTCTTACCGTCCACTAAATACTTTATAAACTGCAAAATAAGCGAAGTTAATTAAATAAAGTTTTAAGTCCAAAAACATTGGCTTTAAACGTGATTCATAAATCTCAATTTATATTATAGATAGCTAATTTTATTGTGACATATTTACCTTCATTCGCCCCATTTCTGCAGCAAGGTGCAAAATTGTGTTGCCGTCGGAGTTTGTGGAGTTGACTGATAAAGCATCCAT
The DNA here is from genome assembly GCA_023531295.1 of Papaver armeniacum. NCBI lineage: Eukaryota > Viridiplantae > Streptophyta > Magnoliopsida > Ranunculales > Papaveraceae > Papaver > Papaver armeniacum. The sequence continues at coordinate 148,035 of JAJJWW010014968.1, read as the reverse complement.
GTTCAAAGTCGGTGCACCCACTGATGGCAATTCCTCTAACAACAATTTTAGGGACTTTAAACTGTCATGTTTAACGCAAAGGTGTAGTACGGTCTCATTTTGATGATTTCGTATGTGAATTGCTTCGGGTTTCTGCTTAATCAACTCTTTTATGATGTTAACTCTGTCATTCATTGCTGCAAAATGTAGAGGCGTCCGCCCTTCTTCATCTTGCTCCATACAAACCTCCTTGTTCGAATCTAACAACTGCTTCACCATAGAAAGGCTTGTTCTTGCGGAAGCCAAGTGAAGAGGAGTAAATCCATGCAAATCTTTGTCCGTGGCGGGTTGTCTATTTATCCTCAAAAGTTCTCCCGCAAACTTGACATGGCCACACATGGCTGCTATGTGTAAAGCAGTTCTAGAGCGACCTGTAAGTTTTTCATCAAGAGGAAGATGTGGATTGTCCTTAAGCAACTTGTTGAGGAGATTAACATCACCTCTCACTGAAGCTTCATAAAGCCCTGGTGCCATTAATCTCAGGCGCTCTCTCAAACCACTGGCTTCCTATTGATATATATTGAGATGTTTTCACATTCATGGATTGTACCCTTATCAACTATTTCAAAGGGGTTAGTTCCAAAACCTACTTAAAACCACAATTGGATGCTAAGAAAACATTTAATTTTTCGACGATCATCTGTCTCCCCTCTTTCTTCCCGGTTTCGTTGCATCGCTTTCACATACATACCAAAAGACCTCGTCAATCCCACCAGGCTAGCACCATGACCATCCACGAAAGTGCAATAATCGAGTTAAAAAAAAAAAAACAACCACTTGTCTTCCAGCATTCTTTGTTAATAATCAACTGTGAGTTTATAAGTGATATTATTAACATGACAGGAAGATATCACATTCTTACTAAAAATATGTACTAGTATTCATCAAACTCGGTCAACGGGTTGAAGACGTAAGGCATTGTGCATTTTTGACTTGTTTTATCACAAAATTGGTCAAAAACCAAAATCAACAATTCCCAGGTGAAAAGACACTTAGGTTTTGATCTTTTTTAAATAGCCAAAAATTAAAAAGATATCTTTGTTTAAATGGACAAAAATTTAAAAATAAGCGAGGATGTAACTGGTTTCATCCTGTCCATTTTCAAATATTTTTTCTTATTTTTATTTTACACAGGATGCATCCAGTTTCATCCTTGCTTTTTTTTAAGTATAAGCCAGGATGAATCCAGTTTTATCCTTGCTATTTTTTTTTGGCTATTTCACCCGTACTTTTTTTTACTCGTCCATTTAAACCATGTTTTAAATTTTTTTGGACAAATGACCCATTTTCTCTTGTTTTATTCAGATTATCAGATGTAATATATCAGATAGAAATGCACCTTTTTAGAATTTAGACACACCAATGTTTCAGGTTGACACTTTCATATTATGGTGTATGCCATTATTTAGACAGTAAAATACCACTGGCCCTGATAGGAGAATTTTGTCAAATTAAAAAAAAAAATGATAGAAAACATGTTGCACCGCAATCAGCAAGCAAGTACCCATCATCTGCTGTAATTTTAGTTTTCTAATCATTTTTCACTTGTACTTGTATGAATAATCATCGCTCCCGCTGAAATGCTCTTGTACTATATTGAGTACGACTTTGTGGTTAAGCCGCGTTACCTAAAGTCAAGCTTTTTTATAAATTGTTTTTGTCCTTATCTCGTGTATCACAACCATTTTTTAATAAAGATGTAGCCAATCAAATTTGGCAAAGACTTTTTATTGCTACTACGTGTCCATGTTTTTTTTTTTTCATAAAAGAGGCAAGCCTCAACATTTCATTAATAACTCTGATATAATATCGGGACTGTTACAAGAGCCATTACAGATTGCCTCATTTAACAAAGCATCACAGATCGGTACACCAATGTCAAATTTACTCCACAAATACTGATTATAGGATTCTACTTTTATCATCAATTCTACCATTCCATAGCTCCAAAAACAAGGTAACAGGACTAGGTTAAATGGTCTTATCTGTTTTGTTTCAAACAAAAACAAACTACACATAGCTGCAGAATGCAGAGGTGTAGGGATCATCAAAAGATCCAACCATTTCTCTGGGATTTTTTAACAAATTGTGATTAACTAAACTAACTAAGCTAAAGTGACAAGGAATTACTGGATCGGTTGGACTCGGTGAGGAAAAGTATGAATCGGGCTGAATCTGCATCTGAGTTGGAGTCTTGGTGTCTGAGTTTGTTGTTGGTGTCTTGGTGTCTGCTGCTGCTGTTGTCTTGGTGTCTGCTACTGCTTCTATTGTTGCCATGGTCTGAGATGTTACCGGAAGTCTTGCTTTTGTTACCACTAAAGATGTAGATCGTTTGCTGTGAACCGATTCAACTCTTGAGATTCAAAATAAATTTTCAAAACTCATAGAAAAAACCCAATAGAATATCTAAACAATAGAGATGAACTCTTGAAAACAACCGGTATATGCCAATCAAATACCAAAGAAAGAAGGATCAAATCTAAAAACTAGTTATAATACACAGATTAGCAGATCTAGTATTTGGAGAAAAAAAACTAAAACAGATAAGAAAAAAAGATTAACAGAGAATAGATAAAGACTTGTCAGATTTGCAAAAATCCTCTTTTTTTGAATTTTGGTTGAGCCTATAATCGGTAAGAAAGGAAGAGTTATCATGACTTCCGATTATACAGTGGCTCTCTTTGCAAATATCCTACAATAATCGGTAGTCAAGATAATTCATATAACTACCGAGTATAGAGTAGCCCCAAAATGAGATTTTGCAAAAATCCTCTTTTTTTTGAATTTTGGTTGAGCCTATAATCGGTAAAAAGGAAGAGTTATCATGACTTCCGATTATACATTAGGTCTTTTTGTTGAATTCCTAACATAATCGGTAGTCAACATAGTTCATATAACTACCGAATTGTTGATGATGGTTTTTAGATAAAATGTAAAATCATAAAACCCCGAATAACCTAATGTCACCGGCGACACATTTATTAGAACATTCAATGCATGTAGTCGATAATTAATAGAGGGTATTTTTTCAAATTAGGGTTACAAACGAACAAAACCCTAATTCCCTCTATGCCAATGGCAAATCATGCCCGACCACACCTAGCCCAAGCTAGCCGCGCCATGCCAAACGCACTCGCCTTGGCCCTAGCAATGCTAGTCACACCAAACGCGCCAAAGCATGCCAACCATGCTAGCCGCACCTCTGTGCCAATGGCAAATCATGCAAGCCACACCTAGCCCAAGCTAGCCGCGCCATGCAAAACGCACTCTGCCTTGGCCCTAGCTATGCTAGTCACACCAAACGCGCCAAAGCATGCCAACCATGCTAGCCGCAACTCTGTGCCAATGGCAAATCATGCCAGCCACACCTATCCCAAGCTAGCCGCGCCATGCTTAACGACTGCCTTGGCCCTAGCTATGCTAGTCACACCAACGCGCCAAAGCATGCAAACCATGCTAGTCGCACCTGCTGCCAATGGCAAATCATGCCAAATCCACACCTAGCCCAAGCTAGCCGTGTCATGCCAAGCGTGCTCGCGCTTTGGCTCTAGCTATGCTAGTCACACAAACGAGCCAAAGCATGCCAACCATGCTAGACGCACCTCCGCGCTAATGGCAAACCATGCCGGCTCCACCTAGCCCAAGCCAGCCGCCATGCCAACGTACTCCGCCTTGGCCCAGCTAGTCACACCACGCCAAGCCAAACATCATTGCCTTGGCCCTAGCCGCACCTCGTGCCAATGGGAAATCATGCCGACCACACCAAACGCGCCCAAAGCATGCCAGCCATGCTAGCGCACCTCCGTGCGAATGGCAAACCATGCCAGCCCACACTTAGCCCGAGCTAGCCGCGCCATGCCAAACGTGCTACGCCTTGGCCCTAGCTACGCTAGTCACGCCACGCCAAGCCAAGCACCCTTACCTTGGCTCCTAGCACGCCATGCCAAATGGCACCGCGCCCTAAAGCTTGCAAACCATGCTACCTAGGCCAAATTGGCCACGCATGCCATTGGCACATGCCAACACGCTCACTGGTAGCTTTTTCCTACCGTGTCGTGACCCAAATTGGCCACGCATGCCATTGGCACATGCCAACACGCTCGGTAGCTTTCTGCACAAATCGTGACTAAATTGGCCACGCATGCCATTGGCACATGCCAACACGCTATTGGTAGCTTTTCCTACCGGTCGTGATCCAAATTGGCCACGCATGCCATTGGCACATGCCAACACGCTACGGTAGCTTTTCCTACAGTCGTGACCCAAATTGGCCACGCATGCCATTGGCACATGCCAACACGCTACCGGTAGCTTTTCCTACCGACCTGGGAAATTGGCCACGCATGTGGCACATGCCAACATGCTTGTAGGTTTTCCTACCCAGGTCGGCCCAAATTGGCACGCATGCCATTGGCACATGCCAACACGCTCATTTCGGTAGCTTTTCCTACCCGTGTCGTGACCCAAATTGGCCATGCATGCCATTGGCACATGCCAACACGCTCGCCGGTAGCTTTTCTTACTGTGCCATGGCCCTAATGTCCAGGAGCATGCCATTGGCACATGCCAACACGCTCGGGTAGATTTTCTTACTGGGCCATGGCCCTAATGGCCGAGCATGCCATTGGCACATGCCAACACGCATCGTTGTAGCTTTTCTTACCATTACGTGGCCCTAATGGCCGAGCATGCCATTGGCACATGCCAACATGCATCGCTGGTAGCTTTTCTTACCAGGACGTAGCCCTAATGGCCATGCGTGCCATTGACACATGCCAAACACGCCTTATTTGGTAGCCTAACTTGCAAAACCGTGCAACCTACCACCAAGGCATTCCGCACATGCCACACCGCCACTAGCACGCTCTGGCATTGCCACATGCACTTAAGGTGCAACCCATAATAAAGACATTCCGCACATGCCATTGGCACATGCCACACGCGCCACTTGCACTCAAGGTGCAACCAACACTTATGAGACATCAACACAAACTGGGGATGCTTTCTAGGGTTTTGGTTTGGCGGTCACAAATGCGCCGTACACTACACTCACATTAAGAAAGCGTGAATAGGAATAAAGCGGTCAAATAAATGAGGAAATAATGGTGAAAAACTTTTCACCCATAAACACCATGCGGTTACCACCTCCTCCCATTATTTCACCCTTTACTCTCTTCCTTCATGAGGCCAGGGTACGTTTCAATCTCAACTTGTATAAATAGGTCTTACCTATTTCCACCGACAACAAGTCTCGGTCGGAGAAAAACACAACACTCTCGAAATGGCAACTTTGCAAGCTCTTCAAAAAGCTTTCATCTCTTGCAAGCTCAAGCTTTCACTTTCTGATACAAGTCGAGACACTACTCTCCTAGAATTATTCCGGTCTCAACACCTTTCTTTTCTTCCTCCCCAAATCAACCCTTCTCCTCCACTTTGGACCGAAGCAAGTCCGGAATGACCATTTCTTGGTTTAGGCCGTGAGTTGTACAGTTGATCTCTCGAATCTATAAAGTGCTCACGTGCAACACATTTGTTTAGGGTTTTAAACCAGTTTCTCACTCACCTACCGAATTTACCAAAATCGGCGGAAACTATTTTTACCCATAAACAATTGGCGGCCATGAAGGGGGAGGATTGATCTATCGGCTACAATATCGATCGTCGATCTCGTTCTTCGACCCAGATGTCAATATGGTAGGGTAAGGCGACTCAATCCGACTCAACGCCCGACAACCCTGCTACCACTTGTAAAACTACACCGTAAAACCGGGACTCGCTAAGATGCTACTGGGCCGATTGGGGGACTTGGCCGGGCGATGCTACCAAAGCAAAGCCGCCTTTTACATGGAGAGGGTGTGTTCGCAAAACCTATGGAGTGAGTTAATTTAGACTGGGCAAGATATACGATCAGTTTTTAGGTTCTTAATAAAACCTGTCATACTACCGCGTCTTGTGCCTATTGCTAGCACACACTTTCATAAAAGCAATATTCCTTTCACAAAACATAATCAGAGTTATATTATCAAAACCATTCATCCCGAAATAATCCAATATCCTCAAAAGCTACCAGCTTGTCTATCAAAACCTACCGAACTTTGAACCAGACATCCAAAGATGTTTTCAAAAAAAAAAAAAGAGAAGAAGAAGAACCTAAATGAAAGTTTAACAGAGAAACATTCAAGGAAAATCATCCAACAGAGGTCTGCTCTTCTTGGAGAAAGTCAACTTTGCATCTTCAAGAGCCGCTCTCTTCATAGTTAACATCTTGGAAAGCTTTTCGAGTTCTACCTCATGTCGTGCAATCTCCTCTGCAGAAAGGCTTACGACTGTTGCATCTTTCGACTTTTGGATCTCAGCAAGGCCTTCGACAAACCACGAAGCGTTGAACTCCTTTTCTACACACACGTCGCGATGGTGCTCCCAGTCGGCAATAACGTCTTCAGAAACGGTGTGGCCAGTCACCTCACGCATGTCCTCGATGGAAGATAAAGCCTCTTCCACACGCTTAACCAAAGCAAATCGACTAGTGAACTTCTTGGTTGTGGCCATATGTCCGTACTTCTCCCAGATTCTCGGTGTACAACGCCTCATACTTAGCCGGACGCGAAACCTCCAACCAGCACATGACTGGATAAGGAACCAAGTACGGGGGATCAAAAATGGCGCCTGCAACTGGCCTCACGACTCGCAAAGGCTCTTTTTCCATGTCTACGACAGCAACCATCAGAGAATCATCCACCGTTTGAACCACATCTGTGCCTGGCAATTGGCTAACTCCCATCTCCAAGTCACCGGCGGTGGTCACCAAAGGCAAGTTTTCTTGTGGCTCCACCCCAGAATCGTCCTCCGAACCTGATTCCTCCTGCGAACTTGAGTTAGACATTTTTCAAAAGAAGAAACGGAAGAAGAAAGAAAAAGAAGCGCGAAACTCACCGAACCACTTCCCGAAAAAGAACCAGTGCTGCCAGAGGAATCACTCTCACTTGTCGAACTTTCTTCTTTCCCCGACTCATCACCGCTATGAGAAGGCTCAGTGCCGCCGGAATTTTTCGAAGAAATTGCCGCCTCCTGGCAACGTGCAAGGGCACAAAAAGCATTAACACTACCGAAGCCCTGGAAGAAACAAGACACATGTTTTCAAAGAGAAATTCACGTGTTTTGAGACAAACCAACAAGGAGGCGACACATACCAAGTTATTGGAAGAATTGGAAAGACACGAGAGCTGGGAGGATCTTTGAAACCGCCTCCTAACCCGCAAAGACGATTCTTCGTTCTGCTTCCTTTGCCTAGGGACTTTCCGAGTTGCCAGGCAACTTTCGCTTGGGATCTCTCAACATTGGATACTTCTTCAAAACTGCTGGGGAAGGTTTACAATGAACATTATCCACCACGTTATTTACAAAATCTTGGATCATAATGAACTCATCGTACCGCAACTCATTATAGCCAAAAGTCGTCGAGTTACTCTTCCCGTTTGAAAGAAGGGAAGGCGGATACCCCAGCTCAAGGGCACTGGCATTGAGGGCGGCATGCAATGAATCCTTAGGAACCACCAGCTGGTAAGCAAGAGGCACCTGATCGAAACCCATGTGACGAGCAAGACGGCCAATATTGTAAGCGGCTATTCGGAAAGACCCCATGAAGAAAGACGGCATATAGCCGGACATGCAGCTTTGAATAAACAAGTTTTCACCAACACTCAAGTTGCCGTCAGAAGATAAAGACATGATCGGAGCGGAAGCAAAGGTGTCAATTTGAGTCAGCGACTGTGGACCGGCTCCCATGGGCGAAAAACTCGATTTCATGCGACTTATCGAGAAGACTAACCAAGCTCATGCCAACTCTTGGACGCTTGTTCACCCATCGAAGAATTAGGGAGACGCCCCAACTCGCGGGAATTGAAGGCAACGTTTTCAGAGCATACTTCTCAAAGTGCTCCCATAGCCAGGCTTGAAGAAAAGCAACGTGCACATATGAATCCACTTTCATGAAACCATTTGAAACTCGCATGTTCGCAACTAGGTGATCCAGATGCACATACAGGGAACCAAGGAATAGCTTGCCAATGGGAAGAACTTCACCATTTTCTAACTTCACAAAGAATCACTAGCAACTCGGTCTTATTTCCTTCTTGACTGAGCAACTCCAAATCAAAAATGTCTCTAGACAACCAGAGAGCCAAAAATGTCGCAACATGAAGATCATGCTTTTGTTTAGGTTCCAGCTCATCCGGAAACCATTGAGATATCCACCAGCTGTAAAAACACCTTTCATCCTCTTTTCCTGGACAGAATCCTTCGACTTCGCAGTGGAGATCTTCGAGCGTAATCTAACTTAGCGGGTCGTCCCGCATCTTCCTCACCTTCGACAATCGGATATTAAGATTCCCTTTGTTCACTGAAGATTCAGCAAGAGAGCCACACTCTCCAAGGAGAAAAGTTATTTCACCCCATCTACATATGATCGTATGGGTGTCCGAACACCATCTGGAGATGAAAGCAACCAAGCCCGGGATATCCTTCATAACGAGATTTCATCAAGCTCGTAAAGATCAATAATCTCAGGCTCGAGTCAAGTTGGTATTTATGTGCTCCCTACTCACCATGACCTCAACCCATCTATCAAAAAGAACACAATGGGCTTTGACACATCCTCAAATCAATGTTGGAAGAAGAATATACCCCTTTATGAAGACAAAGCCGAAGTATGGTGTTCTCTCTGGCAAAACGAACGTGTCTTCTTTTCATCTTCACCACCGGTTAAAAAAATTGGCACGAAACCTGGGTGATTCTTCCGAGCAGGGGAGAGGGGTCTAGCAAAGAATTCATCATCCGTGTTTGGTTTGGAACTATGAACATCCTTCGATGAGGCGAAATTTTGTTCGTGGTAACATCTTGTCGGATTTCTCCATAACAACTTAGTAACAAGATATCTGCAAACGGAGAAAGACGAAATTATCTCCCGACACATAACCGCACCCAACAAAAGGAAAACCTAAAAAAAAAAAAAAAAGGAGTGTATTCTCTCTACGGTTCAAAATCGCATGCATGTATTTTCTTCAGGTCCGAAATTCATATATGCAATATTTCCTATGGGTTCGAAGTCATATGAAGCACATATACAATATTTTTCTTCGAGATTCATATACAGTATTTTACACGGGCTCAAGTGAGTCTGCAGAGATCCTTCGGGTTCAAAATTATATACGCAGTATTTTATACGGCTCAAGTGCATCTGCAGTATCCTTCTACGGTTCAAAATTATATACGCAAGATTTTATACGGGAGCTCAAGTGCGTCATAGTATCCTTCTTCGGGTTCAAAATTATATACGCAAGATTTTATACGGGCTCAAGTGCGTCTGCAGATCCTTCTTCGGGTTCAAAATTATATACGCAGATATTATACGGTCTCAAGTGCGTCTGCAAGATCCTTCTTCGGGTTCAAAATTATATACGCAGATTTTATACTGGAGCTCAAGTGCGTCGCGGTATCCTTCTTCGGGTTCAAAACTATATACGCAGTATTTTCTACGGCTCGAATGCGTCCATGGTATCCTTTTCTTTTGGATTCAAAATTATATATGGAGCATTAGTCTACGGGTTTGAATCATATATGCAAGATTTCCTTGGGTGCATATATACAATATTTTCTACAAGAAGCACGCCAAGAAATCATATGCGCAATATCATCGCAAGGATTATAAAAGAAAAACGCCTACTCTTAGGGTTTCGCACCTACATGAAAATGGAAACAAGAGAAGTATTGGAAGACATACCTGAAAGCCGGTTTTCTTTGGGACTCTGCCGCTAGTATGAAAAGATGAAAGAACAAAGTGCAAGATGTGAGAAAGGGATTTTATATATGGGCGTGAAGATTCTGAAATAAGGAAGGATTTCCCTTTACCAAAAATCGTGCGGGCCCACAAGGGCGCCCAACTTCCCAACGTCGCCCAAGTTGCACCGGTCCCACCAGTTGCGCCAACTCCCCAGTATCGCCCAAGCCACACCGGTCTCACCGATTGCGCCAACTTCCCAATGACCGCCCAAGTCGTGCCAGCTAGCACACTCAGCTTCCCCACCTTGCGCCGGTCCCACCAACTAGCACGCTCAGTTTCCCAACTCGCACTAACTTCTCAATGCCGTCCAGCTTCCTTTCTCAATGATGTCGACTCCCCAATCGTGCCAACCTCCCGATTAGTGCAAAATCGCCAGAGGCAAGGATTCCAAATCCTATTTATAAAGGTCGACAAAGCCTTCTCAATTTTTGTACGATTTCATCATTGATAGTTTGTCACCATCTTATGCTTACCTCGCAACAAAGCTCCTGTTCCGAGCTAGCGGGGGACTTAATGTTGATGGTGGTTTTTAGACAAAGGGTAAAATCATAAAACCCGAAATAACCTAATGTCACCGGCGACACATTTATTTGAACATTCAATGCATGTAGTCGGTAATTAATAGGGGGTATTTTTTTCAAATTAGGGTTACAACGAACAAAACCTAATTCCCCTCCAGTGCCAATGGCAAATCATGCCAGCCACAACTAGCCAAGCTAGCCGCGCCATGCCAAACGCACCTTGCCTTGGCCCTAGCTATGCTAGTCACACCAAACGCGCCAAAGCATGCAACCATGCTAGCCGCACCTCTGTGCCAATGGCAAATCATGCCAGCCACACCTAGCCCAAGCTAGCCGCGCCATGCCAAACGCACTCTGCCCTGGCCCTAGATATGCTAGTCACACCAAACGTGCCAAAGCATGCCAACCATGCTAGTCAGCACCTCTGTTAATGGCAAATCATGCCAGCCACACCTAGCCCAAGCTAGCCGCCATGCCAAACGTGATCAGCCTTGGCCCTAGCTATGCTAGTCACACCAAACACGCCAAAGCATGCCAACCATGCTAGCCGCACCTCTGTGCCAATGGAAAATCATGCCAGACCACACCTATCCCAAGCTAGCCGCGCCATGCTTAACGCACTCTGCCTTGGCCCTAGCTATGCTAGTCACACCAAACGCGCCAAAGCATGCCAACCATGCTAGACGCACCTCTGTGCCAATGGCAAATCATGCCAGCCACACCTAGCCCAAGCTAGACGCCATGCCAAATGTACTGTCTTGACTCTAGCTATGCTAGTCACACCAAACGCGCCAAAGCATGCCAACCATGCTAGCCGCACCTCCGCGCCAATGGCAAACCATGCCACCACACCTAGCCCAAGCTAGCCGCGCCATGCCAAACGTACTCTGCTTCTTGGCCCTAGCTACGCTAGTCACACCACGCCAAGACAAACATCCTTGCCTTGGCCCTATCCGCACTCTCTGTGCCAATGGCAAATCATGCCACCACACCAAATGCGCCAAAGCATGCCAACCATGCTAGCGCACCTCAAGTGCCAATGGCAAACCATGCCACCACACTTAGCCCGACCTAGCCGCTTCATGCCAAACGCACTGCCTTGGCCCTAGCTACGCTAGTCACGCCATGCCAAGCCAAGCACCCTTACCTTGGCCCTAGCCACGCCATGCCAAAATGGCGCCGCGCCTAGGCTTGCAAACAGTGCAACCTATGCCAAATTGGCCACGCATGACATTGGCACATGCCAACACGCTCGCCGGGTAGCTTTTCCTACCAGGTCAGAACCCAAATTGGCCACGCATGCCATTTGCACATGCCAACACGCTCGCTGGTAGCTTTTCCTACCTGTCGTGACCCAAATTGGCCACGCATGCCATTGGCACATGCCAACACGCTGTTGGTAGCTTTTCTTACCGTGCCATGGCCCTAATGGCCGAGCATGCCATTTGCACATGCGAACACGCATCGGCCGGTAGCTTTTCTTGCCAGGCCATGGCCCTAATGGACGAGCATGCCATTGGCACATGCCAACACGCATCGTGGTAGCTTTTTACCATGACGTGGCCCTAATGGCCGAGCATGCCATTGGCACATGCCAACATGCATCATTAGTAGCTTTTCTTACCAGGACGTAGCCCTAATGGACATGCGTGCCATTGACACATGCCAAACACGCACGCTGGTAGCCTAACTTGCAAACCGTGTGTAGGTGTAAATAATCCACAGGGACAGGTGGAATGATCCTAAGCCATGACGTACTGAAGAAAGTATGCATCTAGAGTACCGATCACCTCTAGGGCGCAAGAAAAGAGGAGCGTAGACAAACGAGAAGTCGACGAAAGGGGGAAAAAGTTGTGATGCGATGGGCATCGGGGGCTGGAGCAATAAATGCGCTGACAGAGTAGGTGAGAAGATGAGAAGAGCTCGGTCAAGGAAGACTCGGCCAAGGAACCAAAGGGCGACATCGATCATCCCCACCAAGTGGGCGACATCGAGTGACGAGATAGCAGAAGAAGATATCACTCGGCTTGACGTCCCACCCGAACAAATAAGAACATCGGCTGAGACATCGACTAACACCCGAGAGGAACATCGAGGAAGCTACACCAGGCCTAACATCGTAATACTGGATGTATCATCACCTGTAACTATAAATAGAGACCATGTAGAGAGGTAGAACTCAAGTAAATAAGAAGGAAAGAGAGCATACTCATAACATTGAGAGAGAATCACTCATCTTGTAACCTTGAATCGAGTAATAAGATCATCCTTTAACCCCGTGGACGTAGGTAATCATGCCGAACCACGTATATCTCGTGTTCTCCTACTTTCCTTGTTCGTCTTGCTTCTTTGTGTGTTTGTTTAATTATCTTTGGATGTAGAGGTAGGATTTTCTACATCTACATTCCGGGCGCCGACTAAGGGACCGTATAACATCTCCGGATACCTTGAAATCGGACACCAAAAGGGGAAAATCCGAGCTCCTAAGACACCTTGTGTGCTGGTTGATGCTAAGGGAGAAACCCTTTCGGTCTGCTATCTTTGTTTTCTCACTAGCGTCTTGTTGATTTGATAAAAGTTAGCTTTGCGTTCTTGCTTGTTATCTTCGTTTTCTTAGCAACATCTTGTCGAGATTGGTAAAAGTTAGCTTTGCGTTCTTGCTTGTTATCTTCGTTTTCTTAGCAACACCTTGTCGAGTTGATATAAGTTCGTTTTGTGTTTTAACTGATACACTGTTTGCTTAAGACGCCTCAGAGAGTTATCGGATGACCCATGAGCTCCCTAAATAACATCTTTCGATGTTGGTAGAAGCTGGAAGGGGATCCCATCTCGCTGACAGTGATCTGTGGCTTCAAACCCCGTTGTAAGAGAAATTCAACAGCTCCTGTCGACATCTAGTGAAGATAGTTGATGCTAAACGAAAGACTCTAACCAGCGCAACGTGTAGGTTACTAGGACTATCTTTTAGGGAAAGATATTGTCGCATTTATCTCCATTTCACATCTGCCTTCACTTTTAGCAAGGTAGACGAAGCACGATAATGGTGGAAACGGGGCTAGCTCAGAATCGTTGAGTCTAGTTCTTGGAAACCATGGCCGACGGGATTATAGTGAACGGCCTGAACCTCACCGTAATCCTACGTTAAGAGCCTCACAGCATCAGTGAAAAACTATAGGAATCTTGCGGCCATCAGCACGACGGTCGTTAAGGGTCGTCGTTGCCGCCTATCTCCTTCATGAAAGAAATCTTCCGATTCAACGCACGAATGATTAATGATTTCTCAAGCGCTGGGAATGTTAGGACAAATAATGATTAATGCATAGGAAGAGTCCAAGAAAGATGTGTCAAGACAACTTTTCAAAATTTGTCCTTTGCGGCAAAAAGCTATTTGATCACGAGACCGACACGCTAGCATAAAGGGAAGCGTACTATAAAAAATCTTTTTCACTCTGCAGATCAATCCCGTGTACTCCATCCATAACCTTTCGCTGTAAGTGCTCCACTTTGGCAATAACGAACGGATAGGCGAGCTTAGCAAAGGCGATGGGCAAGTACCTCCAGGACGAGCAGGATTGAGGAACCGGAGTCACTTGGATCTAGGGCAAGAGGGACTTACGGATTCCCAAAGACGTAAGATCGACCCTAACGACCGGGCGCGAGACTCAGCGTTGATCAAAGGCATGACTATATGGTCGACGAGGAAGTCGATCTGGGCCGAGATGACGACTTCCACCCGGGAGGTTGAGGATTAACCCGAGTCCCGAGATGGGGCCGAGGAACGAGGCGCGATGGAAGACGGAGAATCTGACGGATGCGAGGAGGAGGAGGAAGTTCAAACGATACACGAGGAACGAAGGAGAGAAAGACAACCTACAGAGCACCAAAGAGATTTAGAACGAGAGGCCGAAAGGCTTAGGCAAGTACACTTGGCAGGAGGGAACCCTAATCGAGTCGTCCCCGAGAACGCCAACCGCCCTGGATTCGGTTGTTCCCCCAGTAGTGATCGATCACCCAACGGCTCCGGTTGTCCCTCCTATCGCTCTCACTACGAGACCCCCAACCGCACCCCCTAACCCAACGGGACACCAAGTGAATGGTCACTCCAGTCACGAGAGCACCGACCCGATGTTACTCGCCATATTGGCAAGCCAAAGAAGACAGGAGGACCTAATGAGAGAATTGCAGAGGAGAAACTTGGCGCTAGAATACGAGAATCACCAACTCCGCAATAGGAGAACGGGGTCGAGGGGATCACCAAGCCGAGGCGCCTCTAGCAACCACACTCCACCAAGGGACCCCCACCTCCTTCACCAGGAGCCGAGGACCCAGTACCGGCCCTAATCAGCCAAGAGAAGGGTATGGGCCATCCGAGGATTCTTCGGCCGAAGAGGAAACAACCAACGAGAGTACGGACGCGTCCACCAAGCAAAAGATCGAACGACTCGAGCGGATGGTTAAGAAACTGACTGGAGACAACGAGGATGATAAGTTAGCGAAGTAATCAATGAAGCCCGGAAGACATAGTTTACCAGGGAATTGGACCGAACACCATTTCCACCAAAGTGCACGTTGCCAATTTTCCCATCTAGGTTCGATGGCACAGGCGACGCGGGGGAACACATCAAGATGTACGGCATGTCCTTACTACAGTGGAAGAATCACGATGTGGTCATGTGCAAATTTTTCCCCGCTAGCCTAGAAGGAGAAGCGAAGAGCTGGTTCTACACCCTGCCCGATAAATCCGTTGGGAGCTATGCGGTTTGGTGGAAACCTTTCTCGAGACATACATGCATAACAGACATAGCTCGGCCCGAGTCGACAAGTTGTTTACCCCGCGCGAAGACTCGAGGGCGCCATTGCGGTCCTTAACCGGGACGAGATGGAGGAAGTTATGCGGATATAGGGAAAACACCGGTCGACCAACAGATATTCGGCCGAGAACTCGCTAAGAAAGTCGGATCCCATCTGGGTGGCGATGTACACGAGAAGCCCAAGACACTAGGGAGATCCGAAGATGCGGGGAGCACTATATCGCCTTGGAGGAGATCCAGGAAGGAGCGCAAGATAGGGGAATACAAGAGGCGAGCACCGCAGAGGAGGCTACCCCGAGAGAAGCCACGAAACGATCCGAGAAAGGCCCGGTGCCCAGCCCCAGGGTGAAAACAAGAAAGTTTGGGTCGAGAGGGGAAAGAAGCCTCGCCACGAGCCAAGATCATATACTCTGCTCAATGCACCCTTGGAGGAAGTGTTCAAGGAAGTCGAAAAGAGGAATGACATCCGTTATCCCAAGAATCGGGGAATCCAATGACGGGACAAGGAACCACCTTGAGTTACCGCCATTATCATCGGTTCAGCGGCCATTCAACCAATGATTGTAGAGAAGTGAAAGACATCGTCCAAAGACCTGATCCGTGATGGATACCTACGGCATTTCGAAACACCGTCGACACCGGCCCAGCCCGAGGTCCCAGTACACCAAATAAGAATCAATCGCGGCGCTCGCCACTTGTAATACCATATCACACTCGGCAACACAAGGATACGACTTAGGGACCGGTATCACTTGAGGATACACAAGAGGGACAGATCGGGCGAGAGAAATCTTTAGCGTGGCCAAGACCCTCCCCATGGAGCCATGGATGATGCAGCCATTACTTTTTCTTGCGAAGGATGTCCCATTAAACGGCAAGGCACACGGGGATCCCTTAGTAATAACCCCATGATCGAGAATGGGCGTCCGCAGATACTAATGGACAAAGTGGTAGTTCGATCGAGGTTACGTTACATGACACTTTCAAGAGGATGGAATTGTCGATGACATCCCGATCCCGTCGACATCGGATTTACGGCTTCAACGGCGGTGATGACGATTGCCAAAGGGAGAAGTCACTCTCGGAGTCTCGGATGGGAAGGGTTCCTTGACATTGACCACCTTTTGCATAGTCGATGTCGCATCACCGTATGAAGCGTCCTAGGACGACCAGCCATGGATCGCGAGGATCAAGGGAGTCGCCTCGGCCTACCATCGTAGAGATTGCGCTTTCCTTCCTATCGCAGTAGTAGAGGTGCTAGGCGACCCCCAAGCGGCAAAACAGTGTGTGCAGATAGACATCCAACAGAACGAGGAAAGACGGTCGAGGAAACGCCAAGAAAAGAAGAAGTATAAGGAAATAGAGGCGGAAGAGGAATTGGAAAAGGTAATGTCACAAGCCATCGCCACCTACGAAGCAAAGCGAGACGTAAGTCTTATAGCAATCACGGGAGCCGGCAACCGTCGGCGAGCCACAAGAAAACTTCTCGGCCTAGAACCAACCCGGCAAGTCAATGCGGGCACCGAGGAGGAGCCGGAGATTAGTGAGAATAGGGTCACGCCTAACGAACGAACATCCCAAGCAGTGATAACCCTCCTGAAAGGAGCACATGGATGTATTCGCTTGGCAAATGCACGACATGGAAGGAATCGACCCAGAAGTTTGCTCACACCATCTGCGGATAGACCCCAAGTTCAAGCCGATCAGACAAAAGATGAGAAGAATCGCACCCGAGCTACAACCGGCGGTGGAGGCAGAGCTGAAGAAACTGTACGCGGCAGGAATCATCCGAAAGGCCCAATATCCGCAATGGATATCTAATATGGTGATAGTCCCCAAAAGGAATGGGGGCGTCCGAATTTGCGTCGACTATAGCGATTTGAATAAGGCATGCCCAAAGGACAGCTTCCCTCTCCCCAGCATCGACCAGCTAGTGGAATCCATTGTCGGGTATAAGGCGATAACACTCATGGACGGGTACTCGGGATATAACCAAATTCCCCTGGCCCCCGAAGACCAGGAGCATACGTCTTTTTTCACGCCAAGAGGACTGTGTTGCTACACCAAAATGCCATTCGGGCTGAGAAATGCGGGCGCTACATATCAGAGGCTGGTGGAGGACATGTTTGAGGATAAAATACACGACACCATCGAGGTATACGTGGACGACATCTTTGGTAAAGAGAAGTAGCCGACACTCACATCGACGACCTTAGAGGCATCTTCCGCACCATGAGGAAGTACAAGATGAGGGCGAATCCGTCCAAGTGCACCTTCTCAGGTCACCTCGAGCAAGTTTCTAGGATACATAATCACCGATAAAGGGATCGAGGCAGATCCGGATAAAATCAAAGCCGTAACAGAAATGCCATCACCTGTAACAGTTAAGGACGTGCAATGGCTGAACGGGAACTTTGGCGGCCTTAGGACGATTCATTTCTCGATCGTCGGACAAGTGCAAGGATTTCTTGGGGTTAAGGAAGGGAGAGAAGTTTAAATGGACCGAGGAGTGTGAGGAAGCATTCCGAGAAAATCAAGCAACATATGGCAAGCCTACCGGTGTTACAAGACTCGAACCCGAAGACGTACTAACACTGTATCTCGGGGCAACCGTCATGCCATCAGCCGTGTTGGTCAAGAACGAGGAGCGAGAAAGAAAGCCCCAAGTATATTTCATAAGCAAGACCATGAACCCCGCTTTTTAAAGAACTATACGAATCGAGCAACTCATACTAGCGCTAGTGTTTGCAACACGAAGCTCGGACGTATTTCCAAACTCATAAGATTCGAGTGCTTACCAAGTCCTCCATAGAGTCGATTACTTGACAATGCAGCTAGGTCGGGGGCGGATCTCCAAATGGAGCGCACGAGATAAAGCGATTCGATATCTTTTATGAAATGAGGACGGTGAAAGCACGGCAAGGCGATTTTGGCAGACTTCCCCCTCAGTGACGAGGATGAAGTAGAGGACATCCCCGGAATGGAGGAAGATCGAGAAGACTCACCCGATTTACTCGAGACCTGCAGCCCGACACGATGGGAGGTTTTCGTCGACGGGTCATCCAATAAAGACGGGTTGGGTTTAGGACTGGTCTTCACGACACCGAAGGGCAAGAAAATGGTCCATTCCTTCAGGCTTGAGTTCAAAGCAACCAACAATGTCACGGAGTACGAAGCGGTAATACATGCCCTACGCCTGATCGTAGAAATGGGCATCCAAGAGGTACGGCCCGACGAGCGACTCCCAAATGGTTGCATGAAATCAACGGGCAATATGCCATACATGACCCCTTGTTGCAGAAATACTGGGAGCTCGCCCAATCCTACATCGGGCAAATACCAAGCATCAAATTCCGACACATCTGCAGAAAAGACAATCGGCATTCGGATGCCCTGGCATATATCGCTTCCATGTTGACTTTACTCAAGCATTGAGGGTATTAGAATCATGAGGATCCTAATGCCTTCAGTACCCGAGAATGTGGATATCGGAGCACAAGTCGCGGCAACCACTACCAATCAATACCGGGCCGATGATTGGAGAAAGCCGATCCATGAATACCTCGAAACGGGAAGGTTGCCCAAGGGGAGGCCTGAGATCAACAAAATCAAGAGCAAAGCCGCCTGAACTTAGGGATGGCACCCTATCCGAAAATCATACCTAGGACCATTGCTAAAGTGCCTGAGTAAGGAGGAGGGGCAGATGATCCTTAACGAATTACACTATGGGGCTGCGGGAAACCACAGCTCGGGCCGCAGCCTAGCGGCACGAGCTAAAACCATGGGATATTTCGGCCGTACATGAATGAGGACGCCAAGCATATGGCCACGTTTGCGACGAGTGCCAGAAATTTGGAAAGAAGATACATGCGCCCGGGTAACATTGAACTCCCGTCATTAGTCCCTGGCCCTTCGCTAAATGGGGAATCGACATCGTAGGATCACTACACGTCGGATCGACAAAGGAAGTATTTAATTGTGGCCACCGACTATTTCACCAAGTGGGTTGAGGCCGCTCCGCTAAGGCACATACGGGATAAGGATGTTTTTTCGGTTTATCTGGGAACACATCATATGCCGCTTTGGGGTTCCGGCAGCAATCGTCTCGACAACGGAAACAATTACAAGGCAAAAACATCGACCTGCTATTCAACACTTACAACATCCGAAAGAGCAAGTCCACGCCCCCTATACCCCCAAAGCAATGGACAGGCCGATCACAAACAAGACCATCTCCGATAACATGAAGAAGAAACTCGACGGGAATATGGGAATGGTGTGAAGAGCTCTACAACGCCTTGTGGGCATATAGGACAACTCGTAGGGAGGCAACGGACTGTCACCCTTCATGCTAACATACGGAACCGAGGCCATCCTGCCTACGGAGGCGATGATACCTACCACGAGGACCGAAGCGTGGAGGCGAAACATCTCGGCGGACCTTATCTTGGCTAAACTTGACGATCTAGAAGAAACGAGAGAGATGGCCTACGAAAAGACGGAAAATTACCAACGAAGGATCCAACGAGAATACAACAAACGGGTCCGACCAAGAGAATTCCAACCGGGGCAGCTGGTACTAAAGCACCTACCTAGCTATGAGCGTGACAAGAAGGGCGGTAAACTTGCACCGCGGTGGGGAGGACCTACACGATAGTTGAGAAAGTCGGAGAAGGGGCATACAAGATACCGAAGCCGGACGGAACACCTGAGCCACGACCATGGAATGCGACACGACTAAAACTCTACCACCCATGAAATCGGGTAATATATCTTGTCATCTATTTCCGAAAGGTCGTGGGGTTGGAAATAGGACAAGTGCGTCTCGAATGGTCGTTTCAACCGGGCGATGGCATTGTGCAAGTGCTTGGGCGACTTACACTAACACGGACTATTCGAACTCGGGGCGATGGCAGTGTGCAAGTGCCGAGGTAGTTCGAGGCCCTGGCGGTTGGAAACCAGTGGCCGATTGTCGAGGCATGAGTACTCGACGATGAGCAATCGGCAACATTGCTCTCCTCGCAAGTGGCCGAATCACTTGCCCAAGAAGATTAATCGATAACTTCTTGGGATGTCGATCCCATAGAGACTAGGCAAGACCAACTCCCCTTCCACTAGATCTCGAAAGACGGTGATGAGATGCCTCAGTCAGGACATGGCATCGGCGATGACCCTCCTTGTTGAGTGTGTTCGACAGAAACGGCATTTGTGACTAACCTGTCTATTCATGCAGGCATAAATAAGGATAATAACGAGGCTACGACAGAAAAGCCACACACGGGCAACCCAACATAAATAAAGATAATGACATCAGTAGCATAACAGCATCAGTAGCAAGAAGAGCAAACAAACCGGCGACGCAGCACCCCATAACAAGTCACGCAAGAAGTTAACAAAGTGTTCAAACGAATTACAACCCGGGGAAAAGGGTAAGACAGCTGACGCAGCGCTACAAAAAACATGATCACTCTTTGGAGGAAGTAGAACCCGGGATAAATTCTTCTTAGCGGCGGCATCGGCCAGTTCTTATCAAGTTACTTGCCTTCACACTGCTTTGACCTTCGAGACAGGCTCCTCGGCGAACCTTTCTCGGCAAGATCCCGCTAGGCGCTCCGACGCCGCGGCGGTGGCCACTCGATCGAGCAAATGAGCCTCCTTCCCCTTCAAGCGAGCGTTCTCCTCCTCCAACGAGGCTACTTTCTTCTGCTCGCGGCTGCTAAGACAACAAGAGCGGTCGGTCATACAACAACAACGACAAGATAACAACATGGAAAGCACGGCCGCAAGGCACACCACCTTCCAACAAAGGGGCAATTATTCTAATCGACTCCTCGGACTCGGTCGGGGCTACACTCGAGGTCGGACACCTTCAAGAAAGTTCTAGGTATTGGTTCATTAAACTCATTAGTGGGGCAATACTTCTTGTGATCACTCCATTCCTCCCTCTCATCGAGGAGTGGGCAGCCTCCAAACCCGACAGTTGAGCACGCACCCAATCCAACCTGGGAAACCTTTGAACTCCTTAAGCTTCTCAAGGGCCTCTCGGCTACGCTGCCCTTGGCGTCCCTCTCCCCCGAAGATCCGGGAGGCGATCCGCATGCAGATCCGAACACAAGTCTTAGCCACCACATTGCTCTTCCAAGTTGTGGCGGCTAATAACGCTTTCTCGGCCGCTATACCTTGGAAGTGAGCTAAGTCTGCCCTCAAATTATCTATTTCCTCGGGAACATATTCAAACGTCTCGTGCTGCGTAAAGTTTGGATCAAGATCTTCAATATCGGTTTCTAGGCGATCAATCTTAGCATCCTTATTGACTATTCTCTTGTAAGTTCGAGACATGATCTCGTTCTATGTTAAACGCTTCCCTCTTCAATGCATTTACACCTTGTGGCGGCATCGGCCTCCCATGATAGAAGATTCGGCTAAGCGGGAGTACTAAACTTAGGATATTGGCTACAAGATCAATCACAACTAGCTGCGAATAAAAACGAATACCTTGGGTTTTGGCTAACTCCTTCTCCAACCCTCGAGAACGTTCACGCTCCTGGCCGCAACAAGACGAAGATCCTCCCTCTGACCGGCCTCCCGGCGTTGGATGGCGACATTCAATAGCGAGCGGTTGACATCCTAAAAACAACACCATCATAGTCAGCCCTAAACAAAAACAAAAACGAAACTCGAGCAGTTCAACTCACCGGGGAGATCAAAGGTACTTTTCGAGACCGGCCTCATACAACGAGACGGCATTGACCTTCTCTTCACCGGACAAAGAGGCGAAATCGGGAGAGATGAGTGCCCCAAGCGAGTTGCACATAGGGCTGAGATAGTGAAGGAGGTACTTCTGGAATTAGGAACCACGGTAGGGAAAGTCTTCGGCGGTTGACCCCAGATAAAGAATGTTCTCCAGCGTCACAATCAAAACCGCTCCCACCATCACCCGATTTCTCCGTGCGACCGACTCTACTCATTACCAAGGACACGTCCTCATCATAAAAAATACCTTCTTCATCATCACCATCGGATACAACATACACGGTGCCATCGGCGGAACAATCCCTTCACCGCTCGCCCAAGGCACGTCCTTCTCCTAAGGCACATCCTCCTTAGGTTCTTTACCCCTTCCCTTAGGCTTCCCACCTACAAAGGCGGATTTAATCGTCGGACGACTTAGGCGACCTCCCGAAATGTGACAAGGTAGTCGATCATCGGGATCCTCACCGAGTCCTTGGCAAAAAGCACCGGCAGCCTTGTCAACCTTGACTTCAGGTATCACCACGAGATCCATGCAAGGCAACAAATAGGGCACGTACATGTACGTTAAATAAAACAATAAGTATATTTGTTACCTTCCCCGTATCCTCCTCGCTCAGGCAATCTATCCCTCTTAGATGAACGAAAACCTCGTAAGGAGTACCGGACATAGTCCTAAAAACACCAAAACAAAACACTACCTCAGTAAGTCGCCGAGCGATCAATCAAACTAGAGAGACAGAAATGCCCGGCCGATCAACGTTGACTACCAGAAAGGGATAAAATTCGGCGGAGGAGGCTTGCCACTAAAAGAGGGCGCGAAATAGCCAAATGGAGCCGGTCCCAAGCCGTGTCATTGGTATGTGACGGCGTGCTTGTTGGAACTCTTTCCTCGGGGTCTTCATCAAAAAGAAGTCTCCGACTCCTCGGGAAGAGTTTTATGACGGTGAGGGCGCGGCAAATCCCAGCGAGATCGCCATTAGTAGTGGTCCTTCAGGATAATTATCGGCGAAAGGCTGGCGGGAGTATAGTCACTCGCACAGGGAAGAATTATAGGTAGACCAAGTAGTAGGAGCGCACTCGCCTCGACTACGCCTTTCCCATTCGGACAGGATACGGAAAGTATTACCATTCCATTGAGCCAAGGCACGGCACGGACGGATCTTAGAAGGGCCTCGTCTGACGAGGCAGGAGACTAGGATCGCCTGGGGAAGCGAGCCGAGCTCTAGCTGGCCTGGTGACAAATTGGTCGCCTCGGGGCCGAATGGGAAACTTCTCAAAACATCCTCCTTCTTCCGGAGACACCCCTCCTGCTTTGACAAGAGCCTCGACGTCATACCCGTGAAGACCGATTCATCTTTCAGGTACTGTTGAACATATTGCCTGTCCGTTAAGTCCTTAGCAGTCCTCTTGTCGCCCTACAAGAAAACGAAGATGGGTTATCAGAAAGATAGAATCTGGAGCGCGATAATCATACTTGGAAGGACTTCTACGATGAACGGGGAATCAAAGCTGATACGCCGTCTTCATCGGAAAACACATAACTCACACACCTTCTTTCTATCATTTGAGGAGTTGAAGATGCCATACAAACTAATGAGAAAAACGGCAGGAGAAGCGAAACACGGCCGAATCAAGGTTTGCGGCGGCAACGGAGACGGAGAAGACGGCGGATAACGGAAGAGAGGAAGAGATTTGTCAAGAAATAATGGCAACCACGAAAAGAAGATGGAGAAAGAACGAAGTTGCGGAGAGGATGGAGGAAGAGTAAAGTTGCGGAGAGGATAGAGAAAGAGTGAAGTTGCGAGAGAAGGAAATAAGAGGGAAACAGGTTTAGGCATCGACTTATAAACCCCTCCCCCACAGTGGCCGTGGCGGAGAAGGTGAACTGGTTGCGAATCGGGCGCAGTGGGGAACGGCATGCGTGAAAACCGGCATGGCCGAGGACGTGGGAAGATTTAGGCGGTTATTCTTCCCTACGTGTTGACCACACGAGTGAAAGAAGGGGCATAAATGTAGGTGTAAATAAATAATCCTGGGGACGGTGGAATGATCTAAGCCATGACGTCTCAAGAAAGTATGCATCTAGAGTAGGATCACCTCTAGGCGCAAGAAAAGAGGAGCGAGACAAGCTCGAGAAGTCGACGAAAAGGGAAAAAGTTGTGATGCGATGGGCGTCGGGGCTGGAGCAATAAATGCGCCGACAGAGTAGGTGAGAAGATGAGAAGAGCTCGGTCGAGAAGACTCGGCCAAGGAACCAAAGGCGACATCGATCATCCCGCAAGTGGGCGACATCAGTGACGAGATAGCGAGAAGAAGATATCACCATCGGCTTGACGTCCCACCCGAACAAATAAGAACATCGGCTGAGACATCGACTAACACCCGAGAGGAACATCGAGAAGCTGCACTGTGCCTAACATCATAATCTGGATGTATCATCACTTATAACTATAAATAGAGACCATGTAGAGAGAGGTAGAACTCAAGTAAATAAGAAGGAAAGAGAGCATACTCATAACATTGAAGAGAGAATCACTCATCTTGTAACCTTGAATCGAGTAATAAGATCATCCTTTAACCCTGGGACGTAGTTAATCATGCCGAACCATGTATATCTCGTGTTCTACTACTTTCCTTGTTCGTCTTGCTTCTTTGTGTGTTTGTCTAATTATCTTTGGATGTAGAGGTAGGATTTTCTACATCTACACCGTGCAACCTACCACCAAGGCATTCCGCGCACGCCATTGGCACATGCCACACACGCCACTAGCAGCTCTGGCATTGCCACTTACACTCAACGTACAACCTACCACCAAGGCATTCCGCACATGCCATTGGCACATGCCACACACACGCCACTAGCAGCTCTAGCATTGCCACTTGCACTCAAGGTGCAACCCCGCAACAAAGGCATTCCCGCACATGCCATTGGCACATGCCACACGCGCCACTAAACGGCGCCACTTGCACTCAAGGTGCAACCAACGCTCGAGACATCAACACAAACTGGGGATGCTTTCTAGGGTTTGGTTTTTGCGGTCACAAACATGCAGCGTACACTACGCTCACATTAAGAAAGTGTGAATAGAATAAAGCGGTCAAATAAATGAGGGAAATAATGGTGAAAACGTTTTCACCCATAAACACCATGCGGTTACCACCTCCTCCCATTATTTCACCCTTACTCTCTTCCTTCATGAGGCCGGGGAGTACGTTTCAATCTCGGCTTGTATAAATAGGTCTTACTTATTTTCACCGAGACAACAAGTCTCGGTCGAGAAAAACACAACACTCTCGGAAAGGCAACTTTGCAAGCTCTTTAAAAAATCTTTTTCATCTCTTGCAAGCTTCCGGCTTTCACTTTACGATACAAGTCGACACTACTCTCTCCCGGGTTCTGGTCTCAACACCTTTCTTTGCTTCCCTCCCCAAATCAACCCTTCTCCTCCACTTTGTGACTGAAGCAAGTCCTGGAACGAGTCACTCTTGTCGGAGCTGATATAGATCCACTCGACACGAGATTGTATCATATAAAGGGGGCACGAACATAATTTCGGATTAAGATTTGACCCAAACAAGGCCGATCCTTTCCACACCCGACTGAAAGATTTTAGTTTTGGGTTATATAGAGGTGCTTAAAAAAATAGTATCCGGATCATGAGATTTGAACCAAGCAAGGCCAGATCCTTTGCGCACCTAACCATAAGATTTTAACGTACCT
Organism: Papaver armeniacum; assembly: GCA_023531295.1. Lineage (NCBI taxonomy): Eukaryota > Viridiplantae > Streptophyta > Magnoliopsida > Ranunculales > Papaveraceae > Papaver > Papaver armeniacum. Next base: position 122,352 of record JAJJWW010014968.1, on the reverse strand, counting down.
GGTGGTGTTCATTTCAAAATGGGGTTGGGAATTATAGGAAGCGGGTGCAAAAGTTTGGTTAGCAGTGAGTTCCATATGCCCCTGCCCGATGCGTAGTACGGGCACAAAATCTAGTAATTTCTTAAGGACCTATTTTTTGATCGGAATACAAGGAATTGTCACCAAAGAGAAGAAAATAAGAAGAATGAAAATCAAGCAAACATCACTGACAAGCTAGTGATTAAAAAGAAAAGACCTACAAAAAGCTATGGAGGTTTAAATTCAAATCTTTTCAATTTTCCAAAATGTGTTGATAGTTGATATTACCAAAATCCTTGAAGACCATAGCCCATGTGTAAAGAGTGTGGGGATCAATTGGGTGATAGATTTGTCCGTTAAGGCTTAAGCCGAAGATTCTCGCATTTCTTTTAAGCCATAAACACCATGCAATGATATGTTCCATAAAAGGTTGCATCGCTTCAATGAAGAACCAACTACCCATGAAAGATAGAAGTTCCAACATCATATATGGCACAACAAAGGACCAATACAACGGTTTCTTCAAGTAAGACCATATGTTATAGGGCTTCAAGTAAGACCATATGTATGTTATAGGGAAAATTAGGCGCATGCCCCAAAAAAAGAATATTCTCATTGTCAGGCCCACAATTAATTTTAGGTACTGTGACACCCATAATTATTTCCGTGACACCCATAATTATATGAAATTATTAAAAATGTCTGCATGACGGGTTATGCATTCGCATGACGGGTTATGCATCAGGGGTATAATTGGCAACACAACTTGGATATAACATATCTAAAATCCGTGCCTTGGAATTTTACAAATTTTATATTGTTGGAAATCTTTTTAAGAGAGCTACGCAACGAGTACAAACAACAATATCAAATTTTTGTTTTTCACGAAAAAATCGGAGGTGATCATCATTTTAGGCACAAATTTTGAAAACTGACTACATAACCATTATGCAGCCACCAAAAAAGATGCATAACACATTCTCGACTGCATAACGAATTATGCATCTGCATAACAAAGTTATGCATCTATAACAAGTTATGTAACCATTGTTTTGGTTGATTTTAGCGCGTACATAAAAAATTGATGCATAATGCGGATGCATCCATATTTACGATGCATATCGTGTTATGCATCTATTTTCTCGATGCATAAAAGATTGTGCAACAATTTTCTCGATGCATGTATTATGCAACATATTTTGGATGCATAAATGTTATGCATCCATTTTCACGACTGCATAACATGTTATGTAGATATTATTGTAGGTGCATGACAAGTTATGCAACCTTATTTTTTGTTGGTTTCAATACTAAAAAAAAAGTAGCCGCATAACGTGTTATGCAACCGTTTTTTCTGGACTGCATAACAAGTTATGCAAAAAAAAAAAAAAAAAAAAACTGTAGAACGTGTTATGCAACCAATTTCGAGAATGCATAACAAGTTATGCAACAAATTTGTAGATGCATAACCTGTTATGCATTACTATTCACACCTCCATTTTCTTTTAAATGCACGTCACATGCACACCAAACCCATATGCACTTCCATCTCCTTTGCCTTGCCACCGCAAAGATCCTTTAGCTCTAATCTCACTATTGTAAAAACTTCCACCTATAGCCGCATCCATTTGTAGTAGCTCACCAATCCTCGCACCGCATCTCCTCGTATTCTTCTCATTTGCAGCTTTGCCAGCACTAACTCAATCTCCTCCATCTTCTATTCTATTGCAGCTACTACTGCAACAACCATTCTGCATCCACCATTCACCACTGCCATCTCCAGTACTACCACCACAACCAACTCCTCAAACTCAGTTTATCCAACCATTATCCTCCAGGCCAATGACATAACCAATTTCATCTCAATCACCATTAACTCCATGAATTGCACTTTAGAAAATCCATTCTTACCAATTGCTCATGCCTTGCAATAGTATCAACACCCACCAGATTTAAGCCCTGACAGTATTTCATCACCTCCTCCAGCTCAAACCATTATTGCACCATTATCCCAATGATTCAGATCTTGCAACTTCAGGTTGTAACTCGCAACCCCACCGCAGCTTCAACTCTACCTAAACCGCAAATACCACCAACACCAATTACTACTTCTTTCTCAAACCTCATCAGACTTCATCCATCAACCCAACAACATCACCAGGTTTCAGCTCAAGCCATTTGCAGTGCATGACAAATCACTAGTACCTCCTTTAGCTCCTGCTACCACTAATTCAAACATCTTCCCTCTTTACACAAAGACCAACACAAGCTAACATTCATCACAACCTGCAATTTTAGTTCAAAAAAACCCATTCATTCACCTGTCACAATTTCAACCTCCATCGGACTCTCAACATACCGAATCAATCTTCATATCACCAATCGCATCTCAGAAATTACCAAAGACAACTTGAACTGCAACAAAGCCTCAACTTCAGTTCTTCATCTGCTTTTCAATCTAACCATCAGATCAATGGTCTCACAACTCATTGCTCATCTCAGATTCATCTGTAATTACACTTCAGGCACCAGAAACAATCAAACCCATCTCAAATCGAACCCTAGTTCATCTTCTCAATAATAATACCACCAAACCTTGAGCTCATACTATGAATACTTGGGTTTAAATCTCAATTCGAATATCATTCCAAAACCCATTCTTCCACTGAATTCATCTCGATTCATCAACAACTGCCACACCTTCGATTCCAACAGTATCATCTCTTCATTTCAACCGCAAACCCCCATCATTCCCATGAACATCAACGAAAACCCTAATCTTCCCTGATTCTTTATGGCAGAAAACCCAATTTCTTCTTCATCCGTTTCCAATCAGTCACCACTACAAACCCATTCTAAAATCGTTTGATTTATCCACCAGAACCGTCTTTTAGAAATCATTTGCAATGAAATTACACTCCAGTCGAAAATTGAGATCTAAAGCCTAATCGAAAGTTCCAATTCAAAACCAAAATATAAAAACAAAATTGAACTTGGAGAGAACAAAATAAACAAGAGTTGAAATTGATAGAACAAAATAAACAGCTTCTTCTATTCTCTCGCCTCTCTCGTATCTTTCTCTATTTCTAATTAAAAAAAAAAAGGGTCTCCTAATAATTTTTTCTGAATAAATGGGTGCGCCCCTGAACTTTTGGGACGGTGGATTTGACAGTAGGAAAAATCTGAGAAATGGGTGTTGTAGTAGTTTTCACTATGTTATAAGCAAAATAACAATGAAGAAATGGATGAGTTGGGCTTCCGTCCTTAGGGAAGAAAACGCAAGTAGAAGGACAAGCCACCTTTGGTGGGTCTTTTTGGCGCCAAGTGAACTCGAATTTGTTAAAAGCAGGTGCCGAGTTCCGTGAACTAATGAAAGTAATTAGCTAAAACTTAGTTACGGTACATGTTTTTTTTTTCTAACAACGCCCACTCTATTGCATCCTCTACATCGTCTTAGATATTTACTATCTCGAGATAAATCAGGAATTCCAGCATCGGACCTAGTGTTGACTGAATTCAAATGCCTGGGAATAGCGAAATTCCGCTGCAAGCTGGCTATCAGCCAAACGAACAACTTTATATTAAAAGCCCAAAAAGCAGGCCCACAATACAAGTTTCTCCTCCTGATTCACAATCATGGAGCACCACAATCATGTGGCAAAAAAGCGTCCACAATCATGGAGAAAACAAAAATTTGGCCAAAAAAAACGTCCACAATCGCAGTGGACGAAGGATAACCAAATTTGATTGAGTTTTCTAGAATTTGGGACCAAATTATATTTACTCGAGCAGAGGTATAATCAACATTTGAGAGTTAGCGCATGTAGAATCACCGTCTCGCAACAGGCGCAGAGTAAAACATCTGCTTGATAGTGGAGCGAAGATATAAAGTTCGCCCAACCAGCTACACTAACCATCTGAGGCAAGTATAATGTTCGCCTGATCACCAAGCACAAGTATAATGTGCGCCCCACACCAAGCGCAAGTATAATGTGTGTTTGACTAAATTTATTTCTTTTCCCATTGCGCTTCACGTCTAAAAATATCAATTTTTTAGTTTCTAGTCTGTTTTTTACTCTTTGCTTTGTCTCATGATTGTGGAAGCTCTTAATGAGCGACCTTGAAACCAATTTTGAAGTGACCTTACTAGTAGATCATTCTTTTGACTTCATTTATAATTGTGTTTTCCTCTCAATGTGTGTTTCATCCATAATTCTACTATTTCTATCAATCCACCATGCACATAAGATTGCAAAAAGTAACCCTATATATTTAGTCATGATTTTTGGTGAAAATAGGTTTTTTCTTTTTTTTTCTTTTTTTTTTGTTTATAAAAAGGATTCCATTTCATTGATAGCAAACCATGATCACAAGGTGATTAAGTGCATCAAAAAACCATTGTAGGACAAGAAGAACATACCGTAAAAAGTACATGGCTGAATATTCCGACAAGAAAAAGAGAAGGAATACCGGGAAACGACAAATTACAAGTATGAAGAGCCGATTAAATAGGAAGAAGGATGGTCTTCTAAACATAATCTGACCATTTGATATTGAATCTTCTTTGAAAAGAGATATTCCATATCAGGAGTTTTCTGCCTAATTCTTGACCGGAAGAATCCAAATTCCAGTGACCGGAGCACGACGCCCGTGTACTTAAAACACCATGAAACCAAAGTAAAATCGCCATTAATGCAAGGAAGAAGCGTGACAAACACGCATCAATAAACGCCATGAAGACGCAGTAAATAAACCCGAAAGCAGAGAGTTGACGTCGCCGAAGACGATGCCGAAAAACTAAAAAACTTGAAAGGAAATCTGAACCCTAATCTTCTAATATATGAAAAACAGTAAAGAACATGAAATAAACACTTCTATTGCTCGGATCTACTCCAAGAGGAGCAGATCTGAGCAGCTAACACTCGCCTGAAAACTTGTTTCCCTTGCCTCACCTGTGGATGGAGAGGGAGAAAGGAGAGAGAAAAGTTTGGATTTCGGCGAAAGTAGTTTTCAAAATCTGGTTGAAAAGGAGAGAGAAAAGTTTGGATTCCGTCAAACGAGAGGATGGCAAGAGATTTTAATCACTATGGTGAGAAATGCAAAATCTGTCAATAGGGTATCGAAACCACAAAGCACATATTATGGGATGCTCTTTCGCAAGAGCTATTTGGTCCATAACCACAGGAGCTAGACGCAACATGCCTTCTACACACTCTACAGTGAAAGAATGGATTGAAAGCTGGTTTACTAGTGAGTTCAATGATTTGGTTGAAGACTGGACAGTGATCATGGCAAATACTGCATGGGAAATCTGGAAGGCCAGTGCAAATGTGTCTTTGAAAACATCAAACCAAAACCAGAGGAAGTTGTTAAGCTTATTCAGTTATTTAATACGTCCACCGGAAAGCACATGTTAAAACAATCTCAGAATACCAATGAGATTACGCAGGAAAGCATAAACAGATGGACACCACCACTCAACCCATATATCTCATTCTGTTGTGATGCATCTTTCAAAATTGTAAACAATATTTCTTATTCTGGCTGGGGACTAATCTGTCGTTCTTCTACAGGGGAATTTATCCATGCAAGATGCGGCTATACTGATGGACTCTTAAGTGTTGAAGCAGCAGAATGCGGGGGAATTCTTCAATCCATGCAGTGTGCAGAAGAACTAGGAGTACAATATGCATGTTTCGAAATGGATGCAGAGCTCGTAATCAAGGCAGTTAATGGAGAAATTCACAAAGCTGCTTGGGAAAATCACATGTTGATACAAGATCTTCAAATAAAGCTAGCATTACATCCTTATTGGAAATGCATTTCTATTAGTAGGAGAATAAATAAGTTGGCAGATAAACTAGCTAAACATGCCAGAGTTTTCAATGTAGTTCAAACATGGAACGACTATCCTCCAAGTTTTATTGCTGGTGCAATATTGGAGGATATGAACCATATTGTATCAGTTTCTTCAAGTTAATAATATCCCCGTTTTGCATCAAAAAAAAAAAAGTTTTCAAACCATAAAAAGTTTCAAACCAAAAAAACAGTGGAGGACGGACGCACACTGGGGTCTGGGGGTCTGCTTAGTGGATTTGGCCCCACTCAAAGTTCCAAAGAGCGAGCATGCAGTAATTTTTAAGTCTTTGGGCGAAAGTTACTTACGTTTTTACTATATCTTCTCATTTTTACTATATTATCTCTGTTTTACACTTTTCCCCCTGTTTATGGGTGAAAACTACTCCTGCAGAATTTGGTAATTTGGGGTGTGGATGAGGAATGAATTTAAACCTTAAACAAATGCACTGCGCGGTGAGTGCTTGTAGATTCGAGAGATCAATCTGTGCAAGTCCGGCCTAAACCAAGAAATGGCCGTTTCCGGACTTGTTTCGGTCACAAAGTGAAGGAGATGGGGTTGATCTTAGGGGGAGGGAAGCGAAGAAGGTGTTGAGATTGTGAAGGTGTTGGCTTGCTTATGACTTGTAACAGAAAGGTGAGCAGCTTGTGATTGACGCAAGCAAGCTCGGGTGTTTGAATACGTTTTTGTATTCACACTTGGTTTCTGTCTCGTCTAAACTTGTGTTGTTGTTTGAAATAGGGCGGAGAACCTATTTATACAAGTCATTGAGCCTCATTCACGTCTCTCGTGGGAAGTGGAGGAAGTGGAGTGATGGAGTAGTGGAGTTATGCGTTGGTGATACACGACCAGTCTTGCCCACTTCTCCCCTGTTCATCTCTAACCGTCCATGACTTCCTAACACGTTCTTGTGATGGCGCGTTGCACGCCGCACGCTGTAAACCGCCGGACCAATACCCCAAAGATGTATCCCCCGATTTGTGACATGATTGATGTCTGGAATGTGTGGATCGTGGATCCACGAAAGATAGCATGTAATGCTGAATTGAATAACCGTGTTATTCGGGAAGTCGATACTTGTGAAGTATCGTGTGTATTTTATGCGATCTTGCATTATGGTGTGGTAAAGTGATGGGTAATGACGCCTCACTAACCAAATAACTCCCGACTGGGTTGTATAACCAAGTCTGGTGAAGTTGGACGGATGAGATGATCTTTGAGACACTCATCTGCGACCGTTAATGAATATTAGGGTTTTTGAAGAGGTGCGCAAGCATCACTCTTGACTTGGTCGAAACCAAGCATGGAAAGGGATTTGGAGAGGGCCGACGGGCATGTGTGTAGACGACATGCCGGTGTACACGCCACACCTCACCGTCCCATGGAGGCGTGATCTAGGCCACTCAATTTAACCGGTAAAGTTGAGTGGTTGAGATCGGTTTTGCGGAAAATCCGTTGCGCAAAGGAGTTGGAAACCGGCGTGAGATCCCTAGTTTGGGCACGCGTTTCAAGACGACCCATCTTGGTCGGTCTTGGTCGATCATACCAGCGTGTAGGTGGTAGGCTGGTGTTCACACCTATACCGACTATCCCATGAAAACGTGATCTAGGCCATTCAAATCATCCTGAAGTTGAGTGGTCGAGATCGGTTGCAATTTGGGAAGTGTAACCACGCATGTTTGGGCGGGCGTTTTGGATTAGCCGGGCATGGTATGCCTTGGCCGATCACATGAGGAGGTAGATGGGCCCACGGTGGTCATGCTTTGGTATGACCGGCCCTTGCTTAATCTAATCTGTGACCCTCCATTCGTGTGCCGGAGAAGATGGACGCGCGTGATGATTTGAAACCCTAATTTTGGCTTTCAAAAGTCGTGCGCCACTCCTTGTTTGGGTGATGATTTTGTCACGGCCAAACATTGTTGGTCTTGACCGATTGGTCAAGTGTGTAGGCGGCCCACGGTGATCGTGTTGACATGCTTTGGGCCCTTTGAATCTACATCTACACCTCCATCTATACCTGCGAAGATGGATGGTTGAGATTGTTTTGCGACACATGTAATATGCCGCAAACCCTTATTTAGGTTTTCCGTCCATAATGTTTGGTATGAACGTCTTTTGGCAAGCAAGGCCAATGGCCGACCATGCGGGTCGGCCATGGGTATTCCATACCGCTTGGGGGTGATGAAATTGATCCGGGGTCATCCAATCATGCTTATGGAGTTGGATGACTCGCGATCGAGATCATATCCTGACCGATACGGTCAGTCCGGATGCTCAATCGGGCTAGTATAACACACCGAGAGGGGCTCAATCGGGCTAGTATAACACACCGAGAGGGGCTCGGGCTAGTATAACACACCGAGAATCGGCTGTCGGGTATTTCGTACATGGTTTCATTATAGTGCTTGGAGGTTCGTGTTACTCTTAAGAGTAACACTCGAAGTCGTCATGCCACACCGATAATGAGTACTTTGGAAATACAAGGCTGATATGAAATTCACGGAAGGGATTGTTGCCACATGCTCCAACCTGGAGGAATTTCATGTATTCACATAATGGGATTGTTGCTACATGCTCCATTCTTGGTGAATTAAGTGAGGGAGTATCCAACACTTATAAATGGCTTTATCTTTTACAAGATGTCAGCACATGATTTTTTCTGGTTTTTTACAATTTTAACCTCAAATGAAAACCCACCATCAACATTAAGTCCCCTGCCTAGCACACAATGGTTACACTATTGTGGGGTAGGCATAAGATGGTGACTGTTAAAGATAAAACTTTATGAGACAAAGTTAGATGTTACCAGGAGAGACGGGTCATCCTGTCCTTGGAGTATGTCACGTTCAAAAGGCATCTAGGAGAGCATTCCCCTAGTATGATGTCGGTCTTGCTCGCTTCGGTCCGACCTTGCTATGTCCGGCTTGGGTCGAGGGCCCACTCCGTGCTTGCTCCGTTTGAATGTCGGTCGACCTTGTTATGCCCGATTAGGTCGAGGGGCTATTGCGCCTGCTTTGCTCGATCGTGGGGTTGTGCCTAATCGACGGACTCTGCTTGCGCCCGCTTCGTTTGTGGGGCTACTGCGCCTGTTTGATCGAACGTGGGCTTGTTGTGTATGCCGGTTGAACGTGGGTCCACTATGTACATGTTTCAAACGTCGGCCACAGTGCTTCGATCGAAATCGGCCTGTGTGTGCGCCTATTATACCTGGCCTTATGTCCCGATTAACACCACCTTTGCGACTTGAGCAATACCAGCCTTGTGACTTGAACAATACCAGCCTTGTGCCCTTGACCAACACCCGGACTTTAAACTTGAGCAATACCGGACTTGAAACTTGTACTGGGACTTGAAACTTATACCGGACTTGAAACTTATACAGGACTTGAAACTTGAACTTGATCTTATACCGACTTGAAACTTATACTTATACCGGACTTGAAACTTGTACCGGACTTGAAACCAATACCAGACTTGAAACTTGAGTGATACTGGTGTTTGGACCCAATCCCAGCTTTTGTGTATTTCAACGTGGGTTGTATCTTGTCATGTGTGACTACACGCCTCATGTGTTTTTCATACAAGTTCTAACTCCTATTTTCATTGTGGAATGAAGAAAAGAACTCTGTTGAGATGTCTTCTAGAGATAATGCAAAAGCCAAGTCAGGAAGTGTTGACAGCTTCAAAGATATGCCGAACATTGATGATGAGTTGTTCACCTCTCTTTTCCAAACATTAGAAAACATCTTTCTTATAAGATAGTCCTGCTTTCCGATTCAGAAAATATGGAAGCTGATCCATTTTCTTCTTCAACACTTGTGATGAAATTTTGTCTCCGGAGAAATGAATATCCGCCTTCTCCTATTGACTTCAAGATTTTCCATACTCCACTGGGTTCTTACGAAGGATGGATGAGACTTATGTTGAATAATAAGGATGTTAAAGTGGTTTCGGTGGAGGTGGATCATGGAGAGAGTGTTGAACAAGGATTCTGCGAACGTGGTCCCGAGAGAGCGTTGAGGCGGCTCTTGAATAGACCATTGAAGGCCTTCTGCTAGAGGGAGTGTTGAAGTGTTTCCCTCTTGATTCGATTTACCCTTGCGAATTCCATGCTTCTTGACTGACCACATCTCTCATGTTGAAGAATTCCTTGACTGACGGTGAAGGAACTTCATGCTTTGAGCCTCGATCCCCAAGTGTGGTTTTCATGGTTTGTTCGTAGTGGTTGTTGTCGAGCCGTGTATGGAATATCTTGGACGTTGTTTCATCATTGTGGGATTCGTGCATGTGGTACTGGAGTTGGAGTTGATGGACGCGCAGGATGTTGTATCTTGGTGGTTTTCCTCTTGCCGCTTCAAGGAACCAAGCTTACAGAATAGGCTGAATGTTGTATCGCTTTGTTGGTGAGATATATGCCCCTACAAACATTATGAGGCTCTTCCTAAGGCCTGGTTCTTTCTATCGGGGCATATGTTGTTGTAGATGAGCGTTCAACAGCTCCAGAGGATGACCAAAAGCGCGGTTTCTCCAACATAGCGTGATAGACATGTACCACTGTCTGATAAAGTGACTCACCCGGGATCTTGTTCGACCACCATGTCCTGATAGAGTAACTCGCCTCGGATCTTGCTCGATATGACGGTTGGACATCGTTATCTTCGTGAGGCTGCTCCCTTGAGGTATCGGCTCCGGTGGAAGATTACCGTCATAGAGCGTTGATACGTTGCACCGGCACTTTAAACCAAATGGCAGCATGGTATAATAAAAATTTCCGAGAGGAGTTCGAAAAGATATCTTACTTGCATCATGCTCGTACATCCTTATCTCTGTTTGTAGCCGCTACATCCATCCGAGGAGGAGAACATGCCGTGTCCGCTGGTTGCATCTACTAACATGTCGATGTTAGGTAGAGGAGGATCGTTTTGGAGCAAGCACTTGTTCAAGTCTCTCAAGTCTATGCAAAGCACTCGATCTATCCATTTTCCTCATGTATGAACTACAACCGTTTAACCGACTTGGATACATGTATGACATGTAGATGATGGGTGACCAATTTTCATCTAAATCCGCATTTCTTCATATCTCCAAGTGAATATGTCCTGGTACTCTTTGAGAAGTTCCACGAGCTTCGTGCGTTTATCCGTACACAAGGTTGAGTGATGGAGATAGGCCTAGGAGATTCTTCAATGATTTCAATCTCATCGGTTGTGGAGTTGGTTCCATCTTGCAGTGTTGTGGAGCATCTAGCACTTGTTCTTGTGGTTCGTTCTTTGTTGTAGCATTCCATTGGGTGGAGAGACTGGGTAGCAGTCTCCCCTGCTAATTGATAATGGCAAAGTGTCGGTATACCGTTTTCCCTTTCTGGTCACGACTCGCCACAAAAGTGCGTTCCCTCTTCGTGTGAACGTGGGTCGTGGCTTCACAGGATGGAGAAGAATGCTTCGTCGGAAAGATGCATCGTGGGTTTTAGCTCTCAATGATGCAAGCCGGTCTTCTTCCCCTGAATTGACGCCCACGTAGGGAGTGGGATGCAACGAACTTGTCTCGATTCTTTCAATGGAGCTCCTCCCCGTATGTGCTGGTTTGGTTTCCCTCGAAGTCCGTCATTGTGGTAGGCTTCCATACGACCTTGCCTGGGAGAACCTTGGATGTCCCGAGAGTCTTGAGAGTAATCACATTCGAAGACGCTCCTGTGTCGATAAGGGCCGTCTTGAACTCAATCCTTGATGCGTGCGGTGACATGTAGGGCACGGTTGCGAACTTCCTCTGGTTGATTGCAGCAAAATGTCTCCGTGCGCTGATTCTTGAGAGGTGTGAAAGTTCGCATAAACTTTCCAGTAGAGAAAACGCTTCCCGATCCACCGGCCTCTGGTTCATAGTGAAACTATTGACTTGACTTGAGGAGGATCGTTGTGAGGATCAGTCCCCAGTGTAGGAGTCTCCATGATAGGACCGCTCATATCTGATGTCGCTTCTTTGATCAGGTCCATGGAGGTCCGCGCCGCTGAAGTACCTTCTCCAGTGCGTTGAATGCGTTCCTTTTTTGCTCCATGGGCTGTCACGGCTCTTGTGGAAATCGATCAGTTAATGTCTTAAGAAAAGTGAGTACCTCTTTCTGAGTTGCGGCCATATCCGTTTGAGTCTTAGCAAGAACTTCCTGCTTCTCCATCAAGTCTGCAATGGTAATGGGGGATGGTCCTCCTCTCATCCCTCCGGCTCCTCATCCTGATGAAGGAGTGGAAGTTGTTGCTCTGGTGACTACCAGAGGTGTTACACTTGATGAGATGCCGGATTTGCGCTGCTCTGGCTCTGGTGATGGGAGGTGTTGTAATATCACTGCTGAGTGATCGAATTGAATGCTCCCATCCTCTGTATTCACGTATTTCTTGATCGATCTCTCCTTCCTCAAGCATTTCTTCGCTTGGATGAAAGGCCGATGCGGATTGGACAGTCTTCCGGGCTTCAACAAGAGTTTTGAGATATAAATCTTCCAACAGGGCTCCATAGGCTGCAGGTTCCCTTTCTTTATCTGGTAGACGTTGTAGTACTCCGGACAAGTCTTTTCCTCTGTGGAGTTGCCTCGAGTCTTCGTCGGCTGGACCATGTTGTTCGTCTTTCCTGAGTCTCCCGCGGTCGCGCGCTCTTTTTGCCTCTCCACCGGTAAAGGTGTGACTCCTGACTAAGGATTCATCATTTCTTGCACTGCTTGAGTAGATGCATGCCGACCCTTCTTGTAATTGTGCTGCTATATCATTCAAAAGGCGGAATGTATCGCTCTGTCTTCTAGTGATACCGGCTTGATTTGCCAAGACATCCTCCAGCATTCTAGCTACACTTCCCATGGTATCTGAACCGCCTGTGGTTTCCTGATGAGGATGCATCGTGATCCGAAAACCGAAGAATTGAGAATTCAATTTTTGCAACCGATAGATCAACCCCCCCACTGTGGTCGCCAATTGTTTATGGGTGAAAACTACTCCTGCAGAATTTGGTAATTTGGGGTGTGGATGAGGAATGAATTTAAACCTTAAACAAATGCACTCTTGCGCGGTGAGTGCTTGTAGATTCGAGAGATCAATACGTGCAAGTCCTACCTAAACCAAGAAATGGCCGTTCCAGGACTTGTTTGGCCACAAAGTGAAGGAGATGGGGTTGATCTTAGGGAGGGAAGCGAAGAAGGTGTTGAGATTGTGAAGGTGTTGGCTTGCTTATGACTTGTAACAGAAAGGTGAGCAGGCTTGTGATTGACGCAAGCAAGCTCTGGGTGTTTGAATATGTTTTTGTATTAACACTTGGTTTTCTGTCTCGTCCAGACTTGTGTTGTTGTTTGAAATAGGGCGGAGAACCTATTTATACAAGTCATTGAGCCTCATTCACGTCTCTCGTGGGAAGTGGAGGAAGTGGAGTGATGGAGTAGTGGAGTTATGCGTTGGTGATACACGACCAGTCTTGCCCACTTCTCCTGTTCATCTCTAACCGTCCATGACTTCCTAACACGTTCTTGTGATGGCGCGTTGCACGCCGCACGCCGTAAACCGCCGACCAATACCCCAAGATGTATCCCCCGTTTGTGACATGATTGATGTTCGAATGTGTGGATCGTGGATCCACGAAAGATAGCATGTAATGCTCAATTGAATAACCGTGTTATTCGAAGTCGATACTTGTGAAGTATCGTGTGTATTTTATGCAGTACTTGCATTATGGTGTGGTAAAGTGATGGGTAATGACGCCTCACTAACCAAATAACTCCCGACCAGTGGTTGTATAACCAAGTCGGTGAAGTTGGACGGATGAGATGATCTTTGAGACACTCATCTCACGACCGTTAATGAATATTAGGGTTTTTGAAGAGGTGCGCAAGCATCACTCTTCACTTGGTCAAAACCAAGCATGGAAAGGGATTTGGAGAGGGCCGACCGGCATGTGTGTAGACGACATGCCGGTGTACACGCCTACACCTCACCGTCCCATGGAGGCGTGATCTAGGCCACTCAATTTAACCGGTAAAGTTGAGTGGTTGAGATCGGTTTGCGGCAGAAATCCGTTGCCGCAAAGGAGTTGGAAACCGGCGTGAGATCCCTAGTTTGGGCACGCGTTTCAAGACGACCCATCTTGGTCGGTCTTGGTCGATCATACCAGCGTGTAGGTGGTAGGCTGGTGTTCACACCTATACCTGACTATCCCATGAAAACGTGATCTAGGCCATTCAAATCATCCGGTGAAGTTGAGTGGTCGAGATCAGTTTGCAATTTGGGAAGTGTAACAACGCATGTTTGGGCGGGCGTTTTGGATTAGCCGGGCATGGTATGCCTTGGCCGATCACATGAGGAGGTAGATGGGCCCACGATGGTCATGCTGGTATGACCGGCCCTTGCTTAATCTAATCTGTGACCCTCCATTCGTGCCGGAGAAGATGGACGCGCGTGATGATTTGAAACCCTAATTTTGGCTTTCAAAAGCCGTGCGCCACTCCTTGTTTGGGTGATGATTTTGTCACGGCCAAACATTGTTGGTCTTGACCGATTGGTCAAGTGTGTAGGCGGGCCCACGGTGATCGTGTTGACATGATTTGGGCACTTTGAATCTACATCTACACCCTCCATCTATACATGCGAAGATGGATGGTTGAGATTGTTTTGCGACACGTGTAATATGCCGCAAACCCTTATTTAGGGTTTTCCGTCCATAATGCTTAGTAAGAACGTCTTTTGGCAAGCAAAGGCCAATGGCCGACCATGCGGGGTCGGCCGTGGGTATTCCATACCGCTGGGGTGATGGAATTGATCCGGGGTCATCCAATCATGCTTATGGAGTTGGATGATCTGCGATCGGGATCATATCCGGGACCGATACGGTCAGTCCGGATGCTCAATCGGGCTAGTATAACACACCGAGAGGGGCTCAATCGGGCTAGTATAACACACCGAGAGGGGCTCGGGCTAGTATAACACACCGAGAGTCACCCTGTACGGGTATTTCGTACATGGTTTCATTATAGTGCTTGGAGGTTCGTGTTACTCTGTAAGAGTAACACTCAGTCGTCATGCCACACTGATAATGAGTACTGAAATACAAGGCTGATATGAAATTCACAGGAAGGGATTGTTGCCACATGCTCCAACCTGGAGGAATTTCATGTATTCACAGAATGGGATTGTTGCTACATGCTCCATTCTTGGTGAATTAAGTGAGGGAGTATCCAACACTTATAAATGGCTTTATCTTTTACAAGATGTCAGCGCATGATTTTTTCTGGTTTTTACAATTTTAACCTCAAATGAAAACCCACCATCAACACCCCCCTTCTTATTTGAGCCTTTGAACGATCATAATTTTGAGACCATATAATCATTTGTATTTACTAAAGAATATTATATTTTGTCTTGGCGATGGGGTAATTTACGAAATAGGGATGACATCCCTAGAATTGATAAATTCACAAACTAAAATTACAGACGGTCGAATGCTACGGCTTCGTCAATGATTCGATATTTCGTCGCTTCGATAAATTTCTTGACCCTCACACATTTTCAGCGCCAGGGAACTAGACCAGTAAGCTATTACGCTTTATTCAAAGGACGACTGCTTCCAAGTCCACATCGTGATCGTAACTTTGGCGCTTTGAACCAATGAAATAAAATAGTGGATCGCTATTGAAAAGATGTAAAAGCTTTAAAGACTTAACTTGTTTTACATTAGCATAAAAATCGACTAGCTTATCATCACCTAACTGAAGACGCCTTATTAAATAGCCATTCCAAAGGCTTTAATACCATAAAACAAATCTTAATTTTGAGTAGGTTTGATCTTGGGTTAACACTTCAACGACAATAAGAAAGAAAAAAGAAAACGAAGAAATATGATCACCCTATCGAATAACCTTCATACTTTTGAAGTATCCCAAAGCTTTAAAGACTTAACTTGTTCTACATTAGCATAAAACTCGACTAGCTTAGATTTCCTCGTTTCAGACTTAACTTGGTTGATAAATTTTTCCTCGTTTCTGATAACTGCTGATATTACTACTTATCATTCACAAGTTTATCTCATGAGATTACAATACACATCTCGAAAATGTTGGCCTAACTTCTATATTTAACCCCCTTAACTTTGTAGATAGACTATACTCCATATCTCTTGTTACTCCTTCTTGATTTTTTTTTTTTTTTTTTTGCTTTTAGTCCGTGTGATCTAGTAGTTATTGATGATAACCCTCATGATTTATATCAGTATTTAAGTTGTTTGTCAGTAACTCAAACATTGGCAAACAACAAATCCATTGGTCTGTTACCAACCCCTTCTAAATTTATTAGGGAATTTGGCATTAAAAGATACAAATGGCCAGCTAGGAATTTTTCAACAACTTTTTTTTTTAATACTAAAATAAATTTATTAATCAACTGGTTATAGAAATTACATAGTCAAAAATTACTAGTGTCCACTCTTGATTTTTTTGTTATGGTATGAGATACGTTGTTTTCCAGTTTATTAACTAACTAACTTACAAAACCATAACTAATTACTTGAGAGTTTGTTTTTACCTGCAGATATTGAACCTTGATTGAACCAATGAACTTGGAACTCCTGAGTGTTAACAGAGATCGCAACATTCTCACAATCCAGCTCAAAAACGACTTTATTATATCCCAAGTCTTCAATCCACTCCACTGCTTTCTCCAAAGCTTTGCATTCCAAATGTTCAGGTCCAAATTCAGCATCCACCTCCTCTTCCAGCTTGAGCCCTTTAACTCCTAAGTATTGTTCTGCATAATCACAGACAACAAGACCAATACTACCATTTTTGGTGTCATATATATATGAAACATCCAAATTAATCTTCATAAAATCCTTGTCAGGTGGTAACCATTGCTTGATCAGCATATCAAGGTTTCTATTCAAGTAACTAGTTGAAATAGAAAGATCACATTGATGAATTAAATTGTACCCTGATTATTGTGCCATATGGGTTTAGTGTTCTGAAACACCAAGATACATCTGTCCTTCCAACTATTCCAAACCACACAAATTAATATGCAAATATTACTTTTCATGAGCCATAAAACTATCATTCAAATGAATATCATTAGATGTAAACCAACTTATCACACATTCATGAAAAGTACTAAGATTATGTACAATGACATAGATATTCATATCCATACCCATCCATATAGCTCTAGAAAAAGTACACTTCATAAACAAATGATTAACATTTCCATACTATCATTGCAGAAACTACAATGCAACTCAATATCTTGTTCGTATCTGGCGATTTTATCTCTAGTGGGCACTATATCGTTTAAATATTTCCAAACAAACAACTAAACTCTATGAGAAACTAACATACCAAGGTTTTTTCCAGACATCACTAGGAATAATATCCCTATGAACTTGTCCATTGACATAATTATTTCATATTGTGTTGTAGGCATTCGTGACAAAAAAACTTTCCTTTTCTGCCAGGTTTCCATATAAGTGAATCATTACCAGTAGGAGGAATTCTCATATTGAGAATAGCATTAGCAATATCCTGAGAAAATAAGGAAGTAATGAGATCAATAATCCAAGATCTGGTGTCAGGTGGAAATAAATCTGAAATAAAAATTATTTTTTTAAAAAAGGCTAGAAAATCCAGTAACGGGAATAGGTGGGTTATTATAACCAATAACCCAACAATCTAACCAAATGTTAATTTTAGTAACACCGAACTTCCCACATAGAGTTGAGTTGGACCACTTCAAGATCAGAATAAATGCTTCTCCAAAGCCAAGAACACTCATCTTTGAGTTTGTTCAAACGAAGAATGCTACCATATCTGCCATAGTTAGCTCTAACAATTTGCATCCAAAGTGCATCCTCATCACTACAAACTTTCCAAGCAAGTTTAGTAAGTAATGCAGTGTTAAAATATTCAGTATTTGTAAAACCTAACCCCCTAAGGCTTTAGGAGTACTAAGCTTACTCCAACCAATAAAGTTGATACCTCTTTTATTTCTATAACCCCACCAACTTTGAGCAATCATATTTTTAGGAATTATAAGTTATAACTCCATATTTGATGAGATGGCAAAACATTAAGAACATGTTTAACCATAATGGACCTAGCAAATTGATTCATAGTATTACCTTTACAATTCTTAAGTATAAAATCAAAAGAATGCATAATAGGTTTGAAAGCATTAGTTTTGTTTCTACCAAGAAGGAGAGTGACACCCAAATATTTATCGGTATCCATTATTTCAGACATGTTAAGTGATGCGTTTGTAGAAGTGGTAAGAAAAAGATTTGATTCTCAGACTTGTAAAGGTTTGTTTTTAGACTTAATTCTAAATTAAACTATCAAATATGTACATGATAATAATACAATCGAAAGATACTGGGACTTGGGATTCTACCAATTTTCATATTCATGTAGTTCAACTATTAATTCTAGATAATTATACCTCACATAAAAAAAATATTGACTGTGATTCTTTGCCAAGGTAGATTTTTAAAACATTAAATGCAAATTAGAAGCATGGTGCATCAAAAGTACCTAAGACTAAGCATATGCCATCAAACAAGATCACAAATAATTAAGAAAAATCATAATTAATGCAAAAAGTCATAAAAGAATTAATTAGAATTACCACAATGATGAAGTTTGGCTTCCTCCACTATCCTAGTGATGGGGTTTTGATCCACATAGTGAAAACACTCCCAAAAATAATTTTCATTGCTCAACTGGTGTTTACAAAGATGAAAGAGAAAAAATAATAAAACAACGAGTTAGCAACGCTGTATTGCCGTTACAGACTCGCTGTTACAAAGCAAATGTTGCAGATGAAGATAAGCGTTGAGGTTTAGCCGTTGCAAAAAAATAATTGTCATGAACAGTCAGTTCTTCGTGTTCTTCAGAACGACGATTCAAAGCCGCATGTTCTTCGTGTTCTTCACCAGGTGCTGCAGAATCACTCTGTCGTGATATCTTCTTCTCTGTCACCTCCCCAAAACCCTCGATATCCCTTGGTTTGGTCTTATCATCTCATATATATACACAACAAACCAAATCTTCTCTAATAACTCGTCTCAAATCTTCACAGTCAAGAAAATATCTTCAGAATATTTTTCCTTTAATTTCACGTATCTGCAGCCGTTAATTACTGAAACAGTTTCCCTTTTTAACACCTTCTCGTGTCAAATGGAAGCTCCAACTCTCCAAACACATTTAACACACGTCTCAGATCGAGTAAAACTCACGTAACTTCCATACAGAAACCCGATAATATTTCTCCTCCCTTATTTTTAAGGGAATCCACCTAATCCTCATATTTTTCCGATTCCAACCCACATACCTTCCCTGTTTAATCGTGGCAGGTCATTCCATGTCCAACTTTATCAAAAACTCCGATTAAATCTCGACTAAAATGGTTCCCGAAAATTACGCAGGAAGAAAAGCTATTCTCCCGCCAAGACTATTTTGAATGATGAAGAAGAAAGTGGAGTCCCTTTAGCACATGTCCTAGAGAGCCTTTATCAATTTATCTGGGTTCCTTTAGTAAAAGTTTTTTATTATGTGTGTGGAGGGGGTCCCCCGAGTAATTTCGTGGGTGCCTTTAACACTTTTTCTGGGTGCCTTCAGCCATTTTTCCCGAGGGTGCAAACATCGCTTTTCGAGCTAATTTTTCCACAAGAGTTTATTTCTCCAAAAATACCTACAAAGACACACCATAATGAATACAAAAATAAGCACTAAAAAAATAGATAATTGAGATCAAATCAGACAAAAAAAAATTGTTTATCAAGCAAGATCATATCTAGCACCAGGGCTACTACTATTACTAAAACACACACTGGACTTACCTAGAAGCATTTGACTAGAGACCTTACCATTATGATCTAAAACATTCATAATACCATGTTATGCATATCAGCCTTAATGACGATGAGAATATCGTCAGAAACATAAGATGGGTGATACCTGGAGTATTTCTAATAGCTTTAACACCCAAAATCAGCATCTACATATGCTTATCATAGGATAAATATTTCTACTGATGTTGTGAAAGAAGTTCTATTTGGGTGAATGTCCTAAACACCAAAATGGAGAACCATAAACTGGAAATGTTGGAGTTGATAGCTAGTTAATTGGGTAAAGTCTTGTGTGTTTTTGCTGAGAATAATAGAGATGGAAGTTTTCCTTAGTAGATCGTCTCATAGTGAAAAATTAATCTGAATTCTTTTCAACATTAATAACAAAAAACCCTTAATAAATCATCTCCCATCGAAAGTTATAAGTTTGTCCGTTTTGAAAATATATTTCAACTATCTGATTTTACCATCCAAGTACTGCAACCACTGTCTCAGAGTGGGGCATAAGGAAGAAAATTATGCGAAGGTTCAACATAGATCATCAACAGACATTTATGATATTTCATTCGAATCTCTGTATGTTGGTGATAATATTTTCTTCATTCATAATAACTAATTTCAAATTTGGAATCCGGTTATTGAAGATTGGAAGAATTCTGGATCTTCAAATTCCTTCATGGATATATCAGGAGTGAGAAAGTCATTTCAAGACTTCTTTGAAACCCAATTTATCTTTGAGGGTTCAATCCCAGTTGAATCAGTTCATGATTTGGACAACCCACATGACTCTAGCTCAAAAATGCCTCATATCTCTGAATCGGTGCTAGGTAAAAGAGCATACCCCTTTAATCTCCAACCGATTCCAGTTTCCTTACCTTTTCTTCATCTAAACTCTCAACCAGATGTTATACCCTTTAATGACTCATTTGCGGTTACCGGCCTTCTCCAGGATATCCTTATTCCGGGAATATCGGATCTTAACCCAATTGCATCCCCAATTACTAGCCTATATTTTTCTCCCTACTAGAATGATAGGGATTTTTTCATTCCCCCTTTATCCTCTAATTCTATTAGCTCCAACATCAGTGTTAACAACATCAATTCACCTTCAATCAATCCGAGTTTTCACATGGTCATCTCTAATTCTCCATATCCTATCATAAATCCGAGTTTTCATCTTTCAATTCTAGAACTTCATTTTGACTCTTTTGATTCACCAACTCGTTCTTTTATCCTTTATCCACAAATGATGATTTTCTAGAAGACATTAATTAATATGGCTCCAATCTCAAAGGACACAAAGAAAAGAATGGTAATTATATGTCGCTGTCTCTTCCATTAGGTTCCACATCATTACAACACGATGAATTACATGTCTAGCTAAACCCTGATTCCCTTATAATTTTTTTTGATTTTCCTTCGCGTTGTTTAAATTATTTTACCCAAGTTTTTATCTGATCTAGTTAATACTAAAATTTAACAACCAAACTTGGCATACCAACGCTTGGTGGGTTCAACCGAGCAATGCTCTAACAAAGAAAATCCTTTATCTCCTTATTTGTTCATAATCTGCATAAAAATGTTTTCTAGATATATTCTCTCTCTTAAAAGGATAAACACCCCATGGGGTTAAGCTAACTCCAACATGCTTTCCTATCTCTTATTCTTTTTTTGAAAGCATACCTCGTAGAATGTAAAAACTTGCTTATAGCTATTGAAACTTTCAGTAAAGCATCTGGACAACTAATTAACTTTGATAAATCTGGCCTATTTTTCAGTAAAAATGTGCATCTTAAACACCAGAAGATGATTTCCAAACTTCTTAAAATCAAACAGATTAACCTAAAGGATTCTTACCCACTTTTCATAAATAGATCCAAAATAAAAGTTTTTGATTCCACTATGGAAAAAATGGAACTAAAAGCCCAATCTTGTAATAGAAAACTTCTCTCTCAGCCCAGAAAATTGGATTTAAACGAGTATGTCCTGGCTAGCATACCAACACACCAAATGTGATGCTTTATCATTCTAAAAAAAAATAAAATAACCCACTGTTTGAGGGTGAAAACGGTTTCTGCTGTTTTCGGTATTTTCGTGTGTGTGGGTGAGAAATGAGTCTAAACCCTAAACAATGTACTGCACGGGAGTACTTTTGATTCGAGAGATCAGTTTGTACAATCCTGGCCTAAACCAAGAAATGGCCGTTCCAGGCTTTCTTCGGTCACAAAGTGAAGGAGAAGGGTTGGTCTTAGGGAGGGAAGCGAAGAGAGTGTTGAGACCAGAATCGTTGATTCTGATGGTGTGGTTGTTTATGATTTGTATCTGAAAGTAGAACTGGCTAGCAGAATGGAAATCTACCAGGTGATTTCTAGATACTATGTTGTTGCCGACCAAAACTTGTTGTTTGGTGGAAATAGGTGAGACCTATTTATACAAGTCATAGTGAAACTTACCCTGGTCTCGTAGGAAGTGGAAACGATTGAGTGGTGGAAGAAAAAAGTAACATGCAACTGTTAAACGTTATGCTTCCATGATGAGGGAAGTGAATTCGTGTAACCGCCAGTCATTACACTTCCATGATGAAGGAAATGAATTGTTTACACCGTTACTTTTCACCACCACTAATTATCCCACTTCATGACACTTTCTTGTAACGGGCGCATTGCACGCCGCACGCTGTAAACCGCCAAACCAATACCCTGATGAGCATCCCCCAGTTTATGACATATATTGATGTCTCGAGTGTTTTCGTGGAAAACATGTTGCACTTTTCTACGTGTGGCAAGTTAAAATCGAGAGGCTTGCCGCAGGTAAATAACATGTGATGCTAGGCTCGTTTTGGCTAGTCGCCTAAAACTTGTCGCGAGCTAACCGGTTTGGTGGCGAACTTCGATGACCAAGATCGCATCTTATGAAGAAGGATGGTCATTGATTATGGCCACATCTTGTTATATAGCGAAATGGCGTCACCCACATGCTAATGGCATGCCAGTGGCGTAGCCGTGGCATAGAGGCATAGTGGTATGCCAGTGATGTTGCGGCATGGCCAAAGCTAAAAATTGGCTCCGTGGCCAAAGTTAGGGTTTGGCGTCGTGGAAGAATTAGCCGTGGAAGAATTAGGGCTTGGCGTGGCCAAGGCTCCGTGGAAGAATTCGTCGTGGAAGAATTAGGGCTTGGCGTGGCCAAGGCGCCGTGGAAGAATTCACCGTGGAAGAATTAGGGTTTGGCGTGGCCAAAACTTGGCGCCGTGGGAGAATTACGGTTTGGCGTGGCCAAAACTTGACGCCGTGGAGTCGGACCCACATGTGGCATGGCAACATTGGCCCTGTTGCCACGCCAATACCTTGGCTCGGGAAACGTTATTTGTCTTTGGTAGCAATTTGCCCAAATTAGGGTTTGGCATGTCGAAACCCTAATTAGTGCACGTGGCATGCGGCTGCGGCATGGCGCTACTTTTGTGCAAATGGCGCCATGGATATGCCAAAGGAACTATGGCAAGGCCATAATGTGGAAACGACCATAGGAGTAGGAATTGTCGTGGGTGGCTATTTATGACAGGTTGCCACGAAGTGGCATGTTTGTGAGGTAGCATGTTGCGAAGTTGTCGCGGTAGAGTGGCATGCATGCTACCGCGGTAGAGTGGCATGTTGGCATGCCGACCAATATGTTGTTGTGGTAGGGCGCGTTTGGCCTTTAATGTAAACATCTGGGATGAGATTTGGGCACCAAACTCGGAAGGTACTTTGGCACAATTCAAGAATAACTCCAAAAACCATTTAACACTCGTTGCAGATCTTTTAGATGTCAACAAAAAGTGGAACTCCACTCTCATTCACTTTATCTTCCCTTATTATATTGCTACCAAAATACGTAATATCAAAGTTTTCACTTACTTTGAAAATAATCCTAAGGCGTATACAATCAAATGGATCTTAACCCCTTCAGTTGAATTCACTGCAAAATCCATGTATAAAAAGCTGAATTCACCTGGCTGGATTCACCAATCTAAATATGCAGATACATAAGTTTTGAAAGGATTATGGAATTTATAAATTTCTCAAAGAATAAATTATTTTTTTCTGAAAATGTCTGCAGAATGCGCTTCCCACAAACTTAGACTTTTCGAATTATTAAAGATATCCCACATTCTTGTTATTTTGGTTGTGGTAATAATAAAATTGCAGAACACTTGTTCTTTCATTGTCCTTTTGCTAAATCTGCGTGGCTTCTCCCTCAAAATCCATATAGTTTAACTTTCCACCCTCAAGTAGCTTTATTGATATATTCGTAAAGAATGGATCTCAGATTTCCAATTATCTATGACTTCTGAAAGTGCCATAATCAAAATGTGGTTCACATCGAAAGGAAGATGTGTCAGAGTTTTTCAAGGAAAACGAAACACATCATATTAAATAGCCCTAAAAAATACAAGACATCTAAATTTCTAGTCTAATCAAATAACAATAAAATTTAAAACAATATCACAAAGGATACTTGGACACACCTTGGATAGAACCTGAACCAGGGACCCAAAAGATTAATACTGATACTTCTTGGATCTCCGAAAATGATCCATTCTCAGAAATGTTGCAAGTATATTCGAAAGGGCAAGAATGGAACCAATCTCAGAGAGCATCCCAGAAGAAACAAAAGAATTAATAGGTCTTCTCCAGCAAAGAACTTGGGTTAAAGAGGAGCATTTGCATAATTTCGAGTATAGAGGGTGATTATAAGAATCTCATGGATGTTTTGAATGGACGATCTGTCTCCATTTCCTAGCAGAGTAAGTAAGGCGATTTTGGATGAAACAAACATATTAATATCGGGTTGCCAAAAATTTATTAGTTTGAAATTTGTTCATAGGTATGGCAATGGAGTAACTAATACCGTTACCAAAAAAGCTAGAAACTTTATATGTAATTTTAATTGGGAAGAAATGCCTCCTGATGGTGTCTGATTTATATCAATTTATATTATTGGTTTGAAATTTGTTCATAGGTATGGCAATGGGTATGGCAATGGACATTATACTGCCCTCGGTATCGGGCACACTTTTAATGTTCGCTCGACTATATTTGGTTTTGGTCTTGGTCCCAGGACCAAATATACTCGAGATTTGGTTTTAGTCCGGATTTTGCTCTTTAGTCCGTAGCTAATACCCAATATGTTATTCCATCATACTTCATCTAACGGATTTTATACTTATAATATATTTAAAAAATATGAAGAACAAACCATGAACATCAATGGTCGTGATGCAAAAGGATTGTCGAACACTTCATTGTAATCAACCTAGCTTATGTTGCATTGATAATGCATAATTTTGAAAGAGAGGTTCGTACAGATTGGCAACGAAAACATGGTAAACGGGTTTGAACAAATATAATCCCGATTACTTATCAAATAATCAAATAGTACTCGAAAATTCACCATATAATTCTTCTCCCTCAACACCAAATTCTTCACCATTTTCACAAGGTCCATCAAATTCTTCACCAGATACCCCTACAAGCTCAAATATTATATTGATGGTAATACTAAGGGAAAACTTCCGGAGGAATAAGGCAAAATGGCGGAGTTTATGGATTATCAAAAGACCATCGCCATTCAAAGGAAAATTCAAAACCGGGAGAGTAAGAAAAGTCGTCTTTCTCAAGAAAAATTCCATTTGACTATGACAAGCATAACATTCTTCAAGCCAACACCTCAATTATGAACGCCCAACAAAAACATGTATGGCAAATCGAATTTGACAGATTCAAGCACATTGAAAAGCAAGTGGATTTACTAACAACCGTGATGAAGAAGATGATGATGATGGAACGATTAATGTACTAGTTTATAACTAGTTTAATGTAGCATGATTTAAGTTTTAATGTTCTAGTTTAAGTTTTAATTTGATATGTTGTTATGCATTCCAATTAATATTAGTTTGAAATGAAATGTTGAAGCTTATTAATTAGAAAAATAACAATTAATGTCCGTTAATCCAATCCGAATCACGTCAAGTGAGCATAGTCTTGTGCATTTCACGGGACTCAACCCACGATATTTGGTTTTGTATGAATGGCCCAATGCACCGGGGTCCCAAGGTGGACCAAATATACCATGAGATTTTGATCATGTTTTCCATACTTCAAATCTTCAAACGTTGTGCAAAACATTAATATCATTTTGTGAACCCTAAGACCAAAAAAAGCGTTATCCAACAATCGTAAGAAGCGAGCGACTTTTAACTGTCCTTTATATTGACGATCCATGCCATACCAATGCATACAATCGAGACTACCTAGCATTCACCCGGGAATCCCCTTTCCTCATTCTCCCTTAATATTTGTCTAACATCTTCTTTGTGGACCATTAATTATAGAAAGGTAAGTGTAAGAAGTTGTTTTACCCATTTTAATCGCCATAACCTAGAATCCTTAAAGCCGAAGTAACTTTTTGTTCGTTGACCTCTCTTCAATGAGGCATATGATCAAAATAGACTGAGATTTTAGCTACACACAATTGGGAAGAAAATAATCGTGATCCGTCCAGAGATAATAGCCAACTCCCTATCCACTGTTTCTTGCAAGAAAATAGAGAATTGTGTAATATCTTTAGTTTGCTATTTTCTAGGCCTGAAATAAGCTCAAGCAAGCTAGTCTGATCTCTGATGTGCCGAGTCCAGGAGGTATCCACGAAATTCATATGCAGGACATTTTCTAGTGGAACGGTCTGATGTGCCGAGTCATCTAACCTCAAGAGTTTTAATGGCTGTGAAGTCGTTGACTACTTGACTAATCGGTCTGCATTTTTGGTGAGAGAAATAACGTTTTTTCCAGGAGAAAAAAGAGGGTGAGATTTCTTTTCGTTTAGTTTCTGATGGAAGAAGCTACAGATCCAGGTGGTGGTATTGCACATCAATCTGAGATTCAATGTATGGAAGTTGAGACGGAGGTTGCTAAATCTCAAAAAGATGAGATGATGAAAGGTGGTGCAGGGTTTTCTACGGTGTATTTCAAGGAAAAGTTGCTGTCGATTGGGTCTCAAAATTTTCTCAGTGAAGAAATTTTTCTTAATGATATCACAAATGATTTGGCAGATTGTGAAATTGACTCACCCAGTGAGGATGATAACTCCGATTCAAGTATTCCAATCATTGAAATTGATTTGGATACTAGGAAAAGAATCTGCCAAAAATGGAAGTGGTGTATTATTGGGAAAGTTCATGGGAAGACGGTTGGGTTCAAATTTCTTCAGGAGAAGGTAAATCAACTATGGAAATTATCAGCCCCCTTGGGATTTTAGATCTTAGTCGTGATTTTTTCTTGTTCAAATTTGGTAACCTAGAAGATTACAAGAAAGTGGTTTTTGGTAGTCCATGGTTTATTGCAGGACAATTTCTCAATTTGTAGAGATGGAGTCCAGACTTCAGGCCTTCAAAAGCCAAATTGGAGAAAACACTTGTGTGGGTGAGGATTCCAGAATTTTCACTAGAATATTTTGATAAAGATGTTCTATACAAAATTGGTAATAAAATTGGTCAAACAATTAAAGTAAATCTCACCACAGAACAAGTTGCTAGAGGTAGGTTTGCCAGAATTTTTGTGGAGATTGAGACTGCTAAGCCTTTAATGCCATGTATCAAAATTGGAGGGTGTATACAGAATATTGAGTTTGAAGGTTTGAGTCATATTTGCTTCAAATGTGACAACCTCTCACATAAGTAGGGAATGTGTGATCAAGTAGTCCAGAATGAGGAAATTGGGAATGTGTGGGGAAACCAGACTCAAATTGGTGCAAGGGTAAGTGACAGCAAAAAGAATGAAGAGTTTGGTCCTTGGATGCTGGTGGAAGATCGGAAAAAGAAGAAAGTAGTTGAGTCTGATGCAAAGAATGAGTTGATGTTTGGACAAGGTGCTGGTTCAACTGATTCATGGACTATGGTGGCAAGGAAACATCCAAATGGGAGAAGAGAAGACATGCAGTCAATCAAGCATAAGACTATGCAGTAGGAAAAATAGCAAGTTGTTGGTTCATCTAACAGTTTTGCTATGTTACAAATCATAGGCAGTGAATCAGAACCTATTAATGGGAATTTTAATGGTGGAATATGTGATAATGGGGGAGTTACTTCTGGTAATAATAAAAATAGTAGACCATTGATTAAAGATGGCAGTGGGAAAATACACTAAGAATAATCAGAGAAGTGGTAAAGAACGACAGTTACAAAATTCTTTTGAGAGTAATTCTCATCATGGTGGCAATGACGCTTCCTCCTCTCATGCTATGGGAGTTACAAGAAATATTGTAAATGACATTAATGGAGCAAATAAAGATAGGAATAGTGGTAGTATGATTTGCGTAAACACTAGTATAGATTCTGATTTGAACAAGGTGGCTAGTACAACATATACTACGAAGGAAAACACAAATTGAGCATCAGGTAACTCTTCTGAATGCCTTTTGTCAGCAGTTTCCAATGCCATTGGTGGAAGAATGGACGGTAGCAGACTTGTTTGTTCACAAGGCAGAACAGGAGTTGGATGCAATCGAAACAGATTTAATGGGGTTACTGATAAAGCAAATCTTGAGAGGGGAAGAGTTGATTCAGTTGACAAAGGAGATCGAAGCTCAGCACAACCAGTTGTCGGGCATGATGCCAGTATTGGTGCACATTCCGGAGCAAGTGAATCTGCATGGTGTTTTACAACAAGCAGAAATTTTTTGAGACCAATCAGACTTTCAAGGTCCAGTTGGAATCATCGGGAACCCGAAGAGTCTCTAAGAGTAGAGGAGGAAGAAGCAATCTGTGACTCAAAGATTTGGTTAGAAGCAACAATTCTGGAGGTGATCATGGCACCACTGGTGGAGACTCCATCTCTAATAAAAAGCCTAAAAGGACTCTGGCAATTCGAGATGCAGATAACTACAAGATTGGATTTGGATGTGAGCAACCAGAGGATGTTCAAAACAAGACTATGCCCATTGACGTCGATGCATCAGCAAGCTGCGGAGGAATGGAAGGACTTTCAGAGACCCATGAAACTGCATGAGCTTAATCCTGGTTTGTGTCTCCCTTCTTTTTTTAATATGAAGATTTTGTCGTGGAATTTTCGTGGTATAGCTAGGCCCTCTTTTGTGAGAGTTATGAAGAAACTCATTAAGATACATAACCCTTCTATTGTCGCTCTTCTTGAAACAAGGGTTTTGGAGGAAAATGTCTCTGAAATTGTGAGCAAGTTAGGCTTTACTGAATCTATTATAGTTGATCCCCATGGGTTTTCTGGAGGACTTTGTTTACTCTGGAATTCTGATAGGATTGATGTGCAAGCTACTAGGAAGTCTAGGTGGGCAGTACATGCTGTTGTTACTGCAAAGTTCCAGCAACCCTGGATTTTGTCTTCCCTTTATGACAGTCCCAACAAGGTTGCAAGGAAGAGGATGTGGAGTGAACTGAATTCTATTTCTGAAATCCCAAACACGGATTGGATGGTGTTGGGAGATCTTAACACTATTGGTGAAGATGGGTGGAAGAAGTGTTGTGCTGAGAGGTTCATATTGATCCTCAAGGCATTCCAGATCTCGGCATCGAAAATGAAAACTACACATTCAACGGAAGCTAATGCACATAGAACACATAAGACACGAGAGATTTACGTGGTTCGGCAATGGCCTACGTCCACGGCCGCAGAAATTCACTTTATTCATATATCAGAGAATACACAATGCACATGACACTCAGCACCCGTTCTTCTTCTTCACATTCTCAACTCACCTTCAAATCTCCCCCAACTCTCCCAGCCCCAAAGCTATGAGAGGATCTACATCTTGCTAATGGAGAGATTACTTTTCTTCTTTGTGAGGAGATGTCTACAACCTAAGGGTTTAGACAAGACTAGTGTAGATGATGTAGATGCCTATAACCTAAGACTTATGCCTTTATTTATAGGCTTACAAAACTTCTATTAGGAAACCAAGCTTTACTCTAATTTAGAAAACCTAAACTAGCTAAGATAGGAAACCATGTTTAGATAGATGTCTAACAACAATTCTAAAAATCAGTCAAAACTGATTTAGGAAATTATACTGATGTTTCCTAAAATCGAGCCAATATCCAACAATTCTCCATCTTGGTAAGATTTCTAGGACAACTTCAACTTCACTATTCTCTTATTTCTCCACCTTGGCATGAAATCTCAACATTCACCTTCCACGCCTTCGTATTCTACTGCCTTCAATCGCCCGAAGGTGCCACTCATCCGTAGATGCTTCAATTCCACTAAAGGACTTCAATACTTCACTCACCCGTAGGTGTTGCACTGGTGCAACTTCCAAAATCCTTGTCTAAGGTTCAAATGTGTCAACCGACACCAACACACCAAATGGTGTTTCAAATTCCTTTTAAGGATGCACTGTGCTTCAACATGTGCTTCACAAATTCGATCCCATGATAGGGCTGCAACGTGTCTTAAAAAAAACACCAACATACTAATGCACCTAAAGATGCTGCAAACGTAAGTCATTGATTTAGTTCAAGATGACCAATCCTAAACATCACCAATTCTTTCGTAACTTGGCTGATTTCTCAGCAATTCCAGTTATCTATGAATTCCTGACGTGTCTTTGACTTCATAGATTTTCACATGCACATATTCTTCAAACTTGCAAGATTCAATTCTTTGCACATTTGCTTCAACGTGTAGGATATAGTCTTCGACTTCAGATCACCACTTCACTTGTCGAATTTGAGCTCTTCCTCCATCCTACTTCTTCAAATTCCAACACTTCGTCTTTCAATGCGGAGTTCAATATTTCATCACATGCAAATGTCCCCCATACCCACAGAGTTTTCTTCAAAGATGAAATAATTCATACCTTACAAAGATGCAGTCTTTGTAAGTTCCCAAACATCTGTGTGAACACATTCTAGTATTCCATATGTGGTGATATTCATGATATTTTCTTATCTTCAACAAACTAGAACTTTTTACTCCAACTCCAAAGCTTGATTCTTTCTCCACCTTCACACAATGTTCGCAAAATCCTAAACTGCATGATTCTGCGTTCTACAATTTCATGCCTTACCTGCATGATCTTCAAATGTAATAGATTGCGCACTATCTAACACTCCGACTTCCATATTCAACAATACAGATTTCCATTCTCCAATCCTTTCATCAATTCATCTGCATTGGAAATAACTTCTTCAAAAGAAAAACTCCACCGTTTAAACAACTTTAAACCCCACAGAGTTAAATGGATCTAATCGATTTCAGAATCTTCTTCAAACTTCGGTACACACCGAACAACTTCAAACTTCTCGAGTTGCACCTAGGTACTTCAAACGAATGTTTAACATCTTCAACTACTCCAACTCCTAAAAGTTAGAAACCATTCCATAGAGGATGCACATGGTACACAAACATTCAAACACTCGAGAACTTCCACATATTCTTCATCAACATTAGATCTTTATGTTCCAACATTCACGTCTGAACTTGAAACTTCTTTCCTGTTTTCCAATGCTTTTTCTTATGACAAAAAGCAATTGAATTCAATTCAATTCACATACCACATTCTTCAAATAGCTTGTGATTTCTTACTTAACTATATACTTCACATGTAGCATTGTACCTTATAATTGTGAAGTGCCACAATGATACCTTGTTCGTTGCAACCGAGTTTTCACCTCAAAAAACGGAACATATCCATATGACCAATCTGTTTTTTATTTTTTACCACGGTCTTGCACTTCTTCAACTTGATGTCTTCAAAAAGTAAACACCTTTATTCTCCGCCAAATATCATCAAAACAACAAAGGTAAAAAAACCACCCAACTCCTCTTTCAAAAAATAGTAAATCAACGAGGTGCCTGCAAAGACTCAAAAAACGTACCATATTTGCGGTGTTCAACGGTACGAAGAAAATCTGCTCCTGCATTGTTATGGAAACAACAAAAGCTTGCAGAAATCCAATGTTCATAAGCTTATTCTATAAGTAAGTTTCAAAGTCAACGCATTCAAACAAACCCTTCTTCAATCATATGCCCAAGGTGCATATGCCAATAATTGTGTGGACTTCATCTTCAATCGCTTCTCTTCAAAACAGAACAAGAAACTACAGCTCCACCACACACAATATCTCCATATAGGAAATCCAATTACCGCGTCTTCAATCGATCATTAACAATGCAATATGCTTATAGCCACCAGCTTTAAGCACTTCTTCATGAAATCAAACTCTTCAACCATAATTCAACAACCCTCCGCTAGTGCTCTCACAACACTAAGAAAATGGTCGATAATTCTCACATGAAACCTGCTAATAGGTTTCTGCAGTCCTCTCACTCATCCATGCAACTGAGGCCAACTTGAGTTTAACTTCTTCTTCAATTCCTTCGACTACTTCAAGGACAACATGATAGAACTAATGACAACCTGTAACAATCACAATCGTTCCTCTTGGTACTTTGTACAATTCTAAGGATCATGACGAAATTCAATTTTGCATCTTTACTTCTTTCAACGTACAAACCATTCAACTTGTACTTCAAACACAACACTCTTGTTTCCTTGCAACTTGGCTTGCAAAACAAGCACATTCAAACGGAAAACCAACAAGTATTCCCAAATAGTTCACAAAAGTCTCAAACAAGCGAGGTAAAGACCAAAAACAACCAAACACCTTTATCAAACTAGTTAATAAGGTTATGGAATTACTTACCCGAAGCTATGCAAAATACATAGGGTTTATGCCTCAAGAAGTATACTAACGTCAAATCCTCCCTTCAAGTAGGGCTTTAACTTCGAAAGTGTATCAATCAACAATCAACGAATATGAAACACTTCAAATACATTCGTTTATGAGTAATTGATTCTTCAAACGGTGCTCGCCAAATCTAAAAATCCACCTCTTCACCTAGATGCAATTCAAACGACCTTGTCTCCAAGATTTTTCATATGAGGCTACACAATGATTTTCTGAATTCCAAAGTAACTCTGATTTTAAACCGACATAACTTGATTTTGCAACAAGCCTATTGATGCATATTCTAGGCTTTTACTTCAATCTATAAGTATGTCTTCTTCCACAAATCCACTTGCTAATTCAATACACCACGTTTTTCTATTGATGCATAACCTTGCACCATAGTTCTAAAACTTTCACCATTTTAACTATCACGATTCTTCACCACAAATTTCAGTCAAAAAACGTCACCTTGTCTTTGTATTCTTCTTCAAATTTGACATCTTCTTTGATATCTTCACATATCGTTTCTGACCCAATTCAAACGAGCAAACCCTAGATTTCAAGAACCTAAACCTAAGCTCTGATACCAGTTTGTTGTGCCTAAAGGTTCATATTGATCCTCTAGGCTATTGATGCATATTCTAGGCTTTTACTTCAATCTATAAGTATGTCTTCTTCCACAAATCCACTGCTAATTCAATACACCACGTTTTCTGACGGAACTGTTACAACCTTGCTCCATAGTTCTAAAACTGTCACAAACCTTCACCACAAGTTTTCAGGACTATCACGATTCTTCACCACAAATTTCAGTCAAAAAACGTCACCTTGTCTTTGTGTTCTTCTTCAAATTTGACATCTTCTTTGATATCTTCACATATCTTCTTAGATTTCAAGAACCTAGACCTAAGCTCTGATACCAGTTTGTTGTGCCGAGAGGTTCATATTGATCCTCAAGGCATTCCAGGATCTGCCATCAGAAACAGAAAACTACACATTCAACGGAAGCTAATGCACATAGAACACATAAGGCACAGAGATTTACGTGGTTCTAAGAATGGCCTACGTCCACGGCGTGAAATTCACTTTATTCATATATCAGAGAATACACAATGCACATGACACTCGGCACCCGTTCTTCTTCTTCACATTCTCAACTCACCTTCAAATCTCCCCCAACTCTCTTAGCCCCATAGCTATGAGAGGATCTACATCTTGCTAATGGAGAGATTACTTCTCTTCTTTGTGAGGAGATGTCTACAACCTAAGGGTTTAGACAAGACTAATGTAGATGATGTAGATGCCTATAACCCAAGACTTATGCCTTTATTTATAGGCTTACAAAACTTCGATTATGAAACCAAGCTTTACTCTAATTTAGAAAACCTAAACTAGCTAAGATAGGAAACCCATGTTTAGATAGAAGTCTATTAACAATTCTAAAAATCAGTCAAAATTGATTTAGGAAATTATACTGATGTTTCCTAAAATCGAGCCAATATCCAACAAGAAGCACTACTGCAAGCCAAATTTCTGAACTGCAAGATGTGATAAATGTCTGTGGGCTTATCGACCTGGGATCTAATGGGCCAAAGTACACCTGGAAAAACAAGCGAACGGGTGTTGTTAATATCAAAGAGAGGTTGGATCGTGCTCTTGCCAACTCCAATTGGAAGAATAGATTCAGCAAAGCTCAGGTAATTCATCTTCCTTACTACAATTCTGACCATAAAGTTATTCTTGTTGATCTAGAGCCGAAAACTAGGTTTAGGCGTAGACCATTTAGGTTTGAAGCTATGTGGACTGAGGATAGTAGGTATAAGGATGTTGTTGAAAAGTCGTGGTCTTTTGATGCCACTAGGTTTACGAGTGCTCAATTTATGGATAATATTACTAAAATCCAAATTGAATCTAGGAAATGGAATAAAAATGTTTTTGGTAATATTCATCTTCAAATTGATAGAGCTCATGAGAACCTTTGCAGTGCCCAAAATGATTTTGAGAACTCGGCCATCCCGATCATCGCCAAAATTAGGATGACTGAGTGTTTAGTAGAGTATCTCAGACTTCTCAATATTGAAGAGACTTTTTGGAAGCAAAAGTCTAGAATAACTTGGCTTAAAGAAGGTGATATGAATACCAAATTCTTTCACACTTCTACTTTGGTTAGGAGGAAGAGAAATTACATTGTGATGCTTAAAAATGATAATGGTGATTGGATTAACTCTAGTACTGACATTGAGAATCATATTATTAATCATTTTAGTACTCTTTTCAATTATACTAATACTAATGTGAATGACAATGATCTTATTGAGTTATTTCCTCGTGTTATCAATTCTGATGATAATTGGCATTTGTGTAAAGATGTTTGTGCTGATGAAATTTTAAGAGCAATTAAACAGTTGGGGGCACACAAGGCTCCGGGTCCTGATGGCCTACAAGGTATTTTCTACACCAAATATTGGAATTATGTAGGAGATAGTGTGATTGCTCTCATAATTTTTTTGCTACTGGTCAATTTGATGATAGGCTTAATAAGACTTTTATTGCCTAATTTCCTAAAACTAACAGTCCTATTTCTGTCAAAGATTACAGGCCTATTAGTTTGTGTAATTTCAGCACGAAGTTCATTACAAAAATTATCACTAATAGGATTAGACCCATTCTTGGTAAGATTGTTTCTCAAAACCAACATGCTTTCATACCTGGTAGGTCCTTGTTTGATTCTGCTATCTTATGTAACGAAATTGTTCACTCTTTTAAGTCTAAGAAAGGTGAGAAGGGTTGGATGGCTTTGAAACTCGACTTTTACAAAGCTTATGATATAATTAGTTGGGATTTTATTCAGAAGATCTTGGATTGTTATGGTTTTGACTCAAAATTTATTACCTGGTGTTTATGGGTGAAAACTATTCCTGCTGGATTTGGTAATTTGGGGTGTGTGGATGAGGAATGAATCTAAACCCTAAACAAGTGCACTGCGCGGTGAGTGCTTGTAGATTCGAGAAATCAATCTGTGCAAGTCCGGCCTAAACCAAGAAATGGCCGTTCCAGGACTTGTTTCGGTCACAAAGTGAAGGAGATGGGGTTGATCTTAGGGAGGGAAGCGAAGAAGGTGTTGAGATTGTGAAGGTGTTGGCTATGTATGACTTGTATCGTAAAAGTGAACCCGCTTTACGGGATGTAAGCTATCGCCTCCGGTGTTTGAATACGATGGTATCAACACTTGCCTCTCGTTGTCCTGGACTTGTTCTTTTGTTGTTGGAAATAGGGAGGAGAACCTATTTATACAAGTCATTTGAGCCTTATTCACGTCTCTCGTGGGAAGTGGAGGAAGTGGAGTGATGGAGTAGTGGAGTTGTGTGTTGGTGTTACACGACCCGGTCTTGCCCACTTCTCCTGTCATCTCTAACCGTCCATGACTTCCCGACACGTTCTTGTGATGGCGCGTTGCACGCCGCACGCCGTAAACCACCGCACCAATACCCCGCATGTATCCCAAGTTTGTGACATGATTGATGTCTCGAGTGTGTGGATCGTGGGATCCACAGAAAGTCGCGTGTAATGCTAGACTAAATAACTAAATTATTTAGGAAGTCGATATTTGTGAAGTATCGTGTGTATTCTACGCATGTACTGCATCGAGTATATTGAGCATGTATGAAGCATTGCTGTTTTTAAGGCTTACTGGAGTAAGTCACGAATTTAAGCATCTTAAAATAGCATCATGTCCAGCCATCTTCGAGTGATCGTTTGGAGGCTATACAGGTAAGCCCTGACTTGACCTATTACTCCATGTGGAAGAGTGGTGGACGGTGATTGTGGTGACGCCTTGCTGGTCTCTTAACTCCTAACTAGGGCTGCTTGACCAAGTGGTGAGTTGGACGGACGAGATGATCTCGTGACACTCATCTCGCGACCGTTGATGAAGTTTTAGGGCTTTTGAAGAGGTGCGCAGTATCACTTTTCACTTGGTCGAAACCAAGCATGGGAGGTGTTTTGGAAAGGACCGACCGGGCATGCGTGTAGACGGCATGCTTGCGTGATACACGTCCGTACCTCACTGTCTCACAAAGGTGCGATCTAGGCCACTCAATTTGACCCAGTAAAGAGGAGCGGTTGAGATCGATTTGCAAATGTAAATCTGGTGCCGCAAAAGCCGCCCATCATGCCAATTTTGGGCGCGCGTTCCAAGACGACCAAGCTTGGTCGGTCTTGGCCGATTGATTCGGCGTGTGGGTGGTAGGCCGGTGTTCACGCCGTACTTCATTGCCTCATAGAAACGTGATCTAAGCCGCTCAATTTGTCCGGAGAAGTTGAGTGGTCGAGATCGCCAGGTGATTTGGGAAGCGCGACCACACTAGTTTGGGCGTGCGTTTTGGAGAAACCAGGCATGGTATGCCTTGGTCGGTCGGGTGAGGAGATAGATAGTTCCACGGTGATCATGTTGATGCTCACCGGACTCCAAACAATTGTCTCCTAAGCCCCTCATTCGATCAGGAGAAAACGGACGCTCGTGATCGATACAAACCCTAATTAGGGTTTTGGCCGGCCGTGCTTCATGTATTGTTTTGCACGCACGAATTGGGACGGTGAAGTTGGATGGTCATGATCGTTTCTGAGACTGATATGGTCAGTTCAGGTTCAAATATGCTCAATCAGGCTAGTATAACACACCGAGAGTTGTAGCCTGTATGGGTATTTCGTACATTTTTTATTATTAATGCTTGGAGATTCGTGTTGCTCTGCTGAGAACAACACTCATTCGTCATGCCGCACCGGTAATGGGTACAAGAAATACAAGGTTTGGTCATGCATTAATTAATAATGTTGTAAATTCACAGGGTATATGGTATTGTTGCTACATGCTCCAACCTGGATGAATTTCGTGTATTTAATTCACGAATCTTTGGGATTGTTGCCACATGCTCTATTCTAGGTGAATTAGTAAGGTGAAGAAATATTCATCACTTATTAATGGCTTTATCTTTTGCAAGATGTTAGCGCATAATTTTGGCTTTTACAATTTCAGCCCTTAAATGAAAATCCACCATCAACATTAAGTCCCATGCCTAGCGCACAATGGTTACGCTATTGTGGGGTAGGCATAAGATGGTGACAAGTTTGTATACAGAAATGACCAAGCTAAGGTGAATATACATTTACCGCATAGGCCGACATCGTCGGTGTTGTCCCAAAATGGTCGGTCTCAGTGGAGGGAGCGAGACTTGATCTCGGCGAGTCGCTTTGGTTTCCTCCGCACTATCTGGACAGAGCTTGGCCTATCCCTTGGACTAGGTGTATTCCCCTTTGTTACACGGCAGTTTCCCTCAGATATATCCGATAAGCATCTTTGATCGCTATCTTGAATCGGTAGCCTTTATAGGTGGAAAGTAGAGACTCCTTTTCTCCTGGGATTCCGTTGACTTGCTAGATTATAAAGAAAAATTCTAAGGATTCTTCTCATCATATCGTCGTTCCTTTTGTATCTCAGGTATTGCTCCGTACTCATCTGATCTTCTGATTGACTGACGATGATACACATATTTTTGTGTGCACATAACTTCTTTTTTCTTTGCAGCCTATTATGGAAGCAGCGGGCGATGATCATTCCAAACTTCTCCGGAAGAGAGTTTGAAGTTGACAAACCTGAGACTAATGCACACAAGGAGGTAATGGCTAAAATTGATCTCCCACTTCGTGAAGTTGGTCGTGCTATACAGGGGATGTCTGTTCTGCACCTGCGTATCACCAGGGGACGCATATGTGCCCTTTCAGCTGCGATCAACATGGAAGAATGGTGGAGGCATGAGGAAGCGTTGCGAGCACCAGTAAGCGCAAGGGCAGAAAGATTTGCAACGCGGTTAAAGAGGCGGAGAGTGGAGCATAAACGGCCTCCGGATGAAGATAGGCGTGATTATCCAATCCAGGACGGTGTGATAATCCTTGATTCTGACACAGACGGACCTGAGTGTTCGAAGGCAATCAGCGCAAACCCTAATGTTGATGTGGGCTTTGAGGAAGACTTGGAAGTTGTTCTCGCCGATGATGTTAGGACGGAGAACGTTGTTTGCGAAACATCCGAGCGGAAGCCGAGGCTCGAAGGGAGAAGCGGTAGCGAGTGATGGCGTTGAAGCGGGACCCGGCGGTGGTGCGGCGCGGTTATTCTTCTTGACGGCTAAACCTCTTTGCTTCTCTTTCTCTTTTCAAGTGTATTCCCATAATTTTTTTGAACCTCTTTCTTGTACTCAGTGGCGACTGAGTTCAAGATCTTTTCTTCTGTTTGCTTACCTTGAATAAAGGTTTATGTCATGACTTCTTGTTAAGATTGCATTTGTGTGTGCTCCTGACGTGAGATCTTCCTTGGTCTTGGCTTTGTCAGCGAGATGGCTCAAATCATTTTCCTTTTGTGCACACATTCTATTTCCATCTTCCCATGAGATGTTTGCTTAGGGTTTCCTTCCTTGCTCTAGTGGGTTGATTTAGGTTGACTCGGGACTTTGTGTTTTTAGGGGTAGAGAGGTTCTCAGATGGAAATAACATTTCAATTAAATTGAAAATTGAAAATTGAAACTCTAACTATGAATGCAAGTGTTGCAATCATTTTCTGGAGGAATTACAAATATGACATGAAATTGTAAAAGGAAACACGCTGGAGGAAATAGCACAGCGTTTTAAAGTGTGGAGGACGCTGGAAAGTGGTAGCACAAATGTCTTAAGTTCGGTAGGGTTTGAGCCATTGTGAGTGAATTGTTATGCCTTCTAATTTATCGGCGTTGATGAGCTTGCGGTAGCCGCCTAGGATAACATCTCGCTACTGTGTACGATTCATCCTCTCTTTCGGTGGGTGAGTCGGGTGGAGTGGTCATTTTCACCGTCATGTTCCCAACCTTGAATGCGGTCGTCTTCGTCACCGGATCTCCAATTCCAAATGGGTTTGGGCGTGCGAGATACTTGGACCTTGGCCTTATCGTCTTTGACCAAGACAAACCTCTAAGCTCTTGATAAAACGTTTGAAGGGGCCGCTTCCCATTCACATCTCTTAGCCGGGGTTGGTTTGTTGGTCGGAGCCAGTCCCCAGGACTTATCAGAGTGAGGAGTGATCGGTTGCAAGAAGGGTTGCGTGATGAGACTTACTTGAGCTCGGAACCTCTTAATGTATGCTGATGGGCTCTCTCCAGGAAGTTGTGTCGCATTGGCAAGCTGCAGGCGTGGCAACGGACAGCCTTCAAGTCCAGACGGCTTGTTAGAGATCCTTTCAGGTGTCGTAACCGGTAGAGGGCAAACTCCTAGTGTTGTCTTGTTGTCGTGTACCCAAGAGCGTCCTAGGATCATGTCGTAATTCGGATGCTCTCTGACTATGTAGAACTTTGCTTGTGTCGAGGAATAGCCCAATTTTACTTCAAGATCGATGTATCCATATGCATCTCTGAGTTCTCCTTCTGGAGTCTTAATCACAATTGGGTTGCGAGTAGCCTCCTGTTTTGAAATCTTTGCTGCTTTTAAGGTCTGGAGAGTGATGATGTTGAATTCAGAGGCCGTATCGATCAATGTGCTATCGAAATCGATGTCCTTCAAACGGGCAACGGTTAAGAGTCCCCAATTTCCCTTGCTTGCATCTTCCAGCAAGGACTGAGGTTTCGAGACCGCTTCCTCTTCCATATACAAGCGCCTGCCTGAGACAACGCGGTTGAGGGCTGCAAATATGTCATGACGTTGTGCTTTGGAGAAGTACAAGATCTCGCATAAATGTTCCATCATAGATTGTATAGTCTTGCGAACGGAATCCCCAGAAATCATGCAGTTCCTGACAGGAAGAGGGTCTCTACTAACACCTTCGTTTCCAAGCTGGAGCTCTCCTGTCTCTATCTTTTCTCTGAAGATATGTTTCAGCCTGTTGCAGTCTTTGGTTGGATGGTGAACGAACCTATGGTAGCGACAGTACTTAGGATCCGCCATATCTTTCTCAGTTGGTGGACGTCTGACAGGAGGCATCTTGATGGCGTCATCTTGAATCCACGCCTCCAAGAGTTCCACTACTTCATTCATGGGGAATGGGAAACCTGCATCTTCGGTGTCTTGTGCAGGAGTCTTGCCAGCTCCCTTTTGAGAAGAATTCATGTGTGCTGGAGCCGCACGCTTGGGTTGGTGTTCTGTTGCTGAAGCTTTCCTTTTTCCTCCTTCGCCAACCACTCTCACAGAAGGACCAGTGTTGTATTGTTTGTTTGTGAGGCGCCTGCTTCCTCGACTTTCACGTGGATCTTCGTTTCGAACAACCCTGGTTTTTTCTAGCAATCTTTGGGGCGATTGTAGCCGAACGTTTGGTACTTCATGGAGTTCGGAGAACATTTGAAAGCCCGATTCTCTAGTAAAGCGCGGTATATGGGTATCATCCCGTTGATGCATAGCTCCACCAATCGGCGTTCGGTGATGTTTGGATCATGACAATCTAGTGCTTGAGTTCGAACCTCTTAACGAAGTCGTTCGGATGCTCGTTGTTCCGCCGAGAGACTCTCCCTAGATCCGAAAAGGTGATCTCGCTCGGACACGAAGAAATATTTCTTGTAGAAAGCACCGACCATCTCCCCCAATTGGATATCTTTGTCAGGTGTGATGTTGTTGTACCAGGTGTACGCCCTTCCCGTAAGTGATTTCGAGAACTCTTTCAGGCGGAGAACATGATTGTACTCATGCTCTCCCAAGGATTCCAAAAATCGAAAAACGTGCTCACGAGCGTTACCAGTAATAATTAATAGGGGTATTTTTTCAAAATACCAGATTAGGGTTTTCAAATACGTAACCCTAATTCCAAAACCAAGCCGCATATCGCGCACCATGGCAACAAT
The DNA here is from genome assembly GCA_023531295.1 of Papaver armeniacum. Taxonomy (NCBI): domain Eukaryota; kingdom Viridiplantae; phylum Streptophyta; class Magnoliopsida; order Ranunculales; family Papaveraceae; genus Papaver; species Papaver armeniacum. The sequence continues at coordinate 81,035 of JAJJWW010014968.1, read as the reverse complement.
GCCAAACCAAGCCGCATATCGCGCACCATGGCAACAATGCCAAACCAAGCCGCATATCGCGCACCATGGCAACAATGCCAAACCAAGCCGCATCTCGCGCACCATGGCAAATAATGCCAAACCAAGCCGCATATCGCGCACCATGGCAACAATGCCAAACCAAGCCGCATACTGCGCACCATGGCAACCATGCCAAACCAAGCCGCATACCGCGCACCATGGCAACCATGCCAAACCAAGCCGCACTCTGCGCACCATGGCAACCATGCCAAACCAAGCCGCATACTGCGCACCATGGCAACCATGCCAAACCAAGCCGCACCCCGCACCATGGCAACAACGCCAAATTCCAAGCCGCTATGCCTTTGGCCCACGCCAAACATAGCGCCCCTAGGCTTGCAAGACTTGCAACTAGGTCAACATGGCCGCACGTGCCATTGGCACATGCCAAAACGTGTCGCAAGCCATATTTCCAAGCCGCACAGCGCACCATGGCAACAACGCCAAATTCCAAGCCGCTATGCCTTGGGCCCACGCCCAACATAGCGCCCTAGGTTTGCAAGACTTGCAACTAGGTCAACATGGCCGCACGTGCCATTGGCACATGCCAACACGTGTCGCAAGCCATACTCCCAAGCCGCTATGCCTTTGGCCCACGCCAAACATAGCGCCCTAGGCTTGCAAAACATGCAACTAGGTCAACATGGCCGTACGCGCCAATGGCACATGCCAACATGCTCGCTAGCTAGTTTCCTAGCGAAATCACGGCCCTAACGGCCACGCATGCCATTGGCACATGCCAACATGCTCGCTAGCTAGTTTCCCTAGCGAAATCACGGCCCTAACGACCACGCATGCCATTGGCACATGCCAACATGCTCGCTAGCTAGTTTCCCTAGCGAAATCACGGCCCTAACGACCACGCATGCCATTGGCACATGCCAACATGCTAGCTAGTTTCCCTAGCAAAATCACGGCCCTAACGGCCATGCATGCCATTGGCACATGCCAACATGCTCGCTAGCTAGTTTCCCTAGCGAAATCACGGCCCTAACGGCCACGCATGCCATTGGCACATGCCAACATGCTCGCTAGCTAGTTTCCATAGCGAAATCACGGCCCCAACGGCCATGCATGCCATTGGCACATGCCAACATGCTCGCTAGCTAGTTTCCCTAGCAAAATCACGGCCCTAACGGCCACGCATGCCATTGGCACATGCCAACATGCTCGCTAGCTAGTTTCCCTATCAAGGTCACGGCCCTAATGGCCACGCATGCCATTGGCACATGCCAAACACACACGCCGGTAGCCTAACTTGCAAACCGTGCAACCTACCACCAAGGCATTCCGCACACGCCATTGGCACATGCCAAACACACACGCCGGTAGCCTAACTTGCAAACCGTGCAACCTACCACCAAGGCATTCCGCACATGCCATCCAAGACATGCCAAGCACACACGCTGGTAGCCTAACTTGCAAACCGTGCAACCTACCACCAAGGCACTCCGCACATGCCATCGGCACATGCCAAGCACACATGCTGGTAGCCCAACTTGCAAACCGTGCAAACTACCACCTAGGCATTCCGCACATGCCATTGGCACATGCCACACGCGCCACTAGCAGCCGCCACTTGCACTCAAGATGCAACCAACACTCGAGACATCAACACAAACTGGGGATGCTTCTTTAGGGTTTTGGTTTGGCGGTCACAAAGATGCGGCGTACACTACGCTCACATTAAGAAAGCGTGAAAAGGAATAAAGCGGTCAAATAAAAGAGGAAATAATGGTGAAAACGTTTTCGCCCATTAAACCATGCGGTTACTACCTCCTCCCATTATTTCACCCTTTACTCTCTTCCTTCATGAGGCCAGGGTAGGTTTCAATCTCAACTTGTATAAATAGGTCTTACCTATTTCCACCGGACAACAAGTCTCTTGTCGGAGAAATATACTACACTTACACTCTCGTAAAGGCAACTTTGCAAGCTCTCCCAAAAAGCTTTCATCTCTTGCAAGCTTCCTAAGCTTTCACTTTCTGATACAAGTCGAGATACTACTCTCCTCAACACATTTCTTTGCTTCCCTTCCCAAATCAACCCTTCTCCTCCACTTTGTGACCGAAGCAAGTCTGGAACGGCCATTTCTTGGTTTAGGCCGGACTTGTACAGATTGATCTCTCGAACCTATAAAGTGCTCACGTGCAAAGACATTTGTTTAGGGTTTGAACCAAACTTTCTCACTCACCTACCGAATTTACCGAAATCGGCGAAACGATTTTTACCCATAAACAATTGGCGACCACAAATGGGAGGATTGATCTATCGGCTACAATATCAACTCCAACTCCCGATTTCGTTTCCGAACGTCAAATCCCAACATGGGTGGAACTCGATCTGGAGCACTGCAGAGAACATCAACGCAGTAACGCATTCCCGATGTTGGCGTCTCCCCCATAACATTGTTACTTCACCACGGTGACAACAACAACATCGAATGCACTCCTTCAAGTGTAACACCGCCTATCACCGGGGCGTGAGCCGCGCGCTCCTCTAGCGTCTCTCGCACAACCTCTAATCATGGCAACGAGAATATCACTTGTGTCACGCCCCCGGTCACCGGGGCTAGGGCCGCCACCGCGACCCCGAATGCTTCTTCCAAAGATGGCGCCTCCGACAACTAAGGCTCCAATTACCCCGCCCGACGGACGAGAGACCGGGAGGGACCAGAGGAAGTCGCCCTTACGTCACCATCGCCGATTTGATGGAACGACAGGAGACGCTCGCGCAGCCAGCATGCAGACATGGTTTCAACACAAAAGGAGGTGCTCACCTTTCTCAAAACCCCGACCAGAGCGACTACCCCGTGAGTCGCATCCTCCGTGAGACGCCTAGAAACATCTCCAACAACCCCCGACCCGGCACCTCGGCGGGGCACGCCTCCACCTGGATGAAGAAACTCGCACTAGAGTCCCGTTGGAGAGAAATCAACCACCAAATTTCGTCACGAGGGAGGATTTGGAACAACTCCTACGTGACCGAATCAAGCATGATGAGTTCGATGTGCATCATCACCAACCCCTTACCCGTCCGAAATACAGAGAATCCCTCTCCCAAGGGGGTACTCTTCCCCTCAATTTACCCCGTATGATGGTACCGGAATGCACGCGAACATGTTTCTCGTTTCTGGAATCCTTGGGTGAACATGAATATAATCACGTTCTTCGTTTAAGGGAATTTTCAAAATCACTTACTTAAGGGCGTATACATGGTACAACAAAGATCCCACCGAACAAAGATTCCCAACCTGGAGTAGCATGGTCACCGCGTTTTACAGAAGTATTTCTTCGTGTCTCGAACAAGTTACCTTTTCGGACCTCGGGAGAATGTACCAGTGGGATAACGAACATCCGAATGATTTCGTCAAAAGGTTCAGGGTTCAAGAACTCGACTGCCACGACCCAAACGTGACCGAGCAACAATTGGTAAACGCGTGCATCAATGGTATGGTCCCGATCTACCGCACCGCTAGAAAACTTGCGTTTCCAAACATTCTCCGAACTCCATGAGGCCGCCAGACGATCCGCAACAATAGCACCAAAGATTCTTTGGAAAGAACTAGGCCAACTCGAATCAAGACGACGCGAAACTCGCGGAGTAGGCGCCTCATCAGCAAACAATTTAATGCGGCTCATCCTCCGTGAACATAGTGAACGAAAGAGGAAAAAGGAAAGCCGCAACTACGAGCCACCAACCGAAACGTGAAGCGCCGGCACAACGGGAGCCCTCGCAACGGAAGATCGCCACTAAAACTCTTGTGCAGCATCGTGGGACCGAAGGAAATGTCCTTGATTTCCCATTCCCCATCGAGGAGGTGATTGACCTCCTAGAAGCCCGGGTTCAAGATGATGTCATCGACCGCCACCGCCTAGACGTCCACCAACCGAGGCCGAGATGGCAAATCCCAAATACCGCCATTACCACAGTTCGTTCACCACCCGACTAGCGATTGCAACAGATTAAAGCATATTTTCAAGGAGAGGATAGAAGCGGAGAACTCCGGCTAGGAGACGAAAGAGTGCATCGAGACCCACTCCCAATAAGAAACTGCGGTTCCTCCGGGGACTCAGTGCACGAGACACGTGCAATCCATGATGCGACATATATGCGAAATTCTCTATCTCTCCAAGGTTCAGCGCCAAGATATTTTCGCAGCTCTCAATCGTGTTGTATCCGGCAAACGTCTTTTTCTCCCTCGGAATCCACGCCAAGGGCCCAAGCTTCCCAAACAAGCGAAGTGGAGAATCGGGGACTGCGACCACGTCCCGTTTAAGAGTCCGAACTTGACGACACGCTCATCGACACGACCTCTCGACCACAACATCATCACTTTCAAGAAACTAAAGGCACTAGGATTTACAAAGCAAGACGCTACCTATTTCCCGTATGTGATTAAGAGCTTGAGAGGAGAGGCTTTGAACGCGCATGGCTACATCAACCTAGAGATCGAGATAGAGACGCTATAACGCACAAAGCAAGTTCCACATCGTCAAAGAACTAGATCATGACATGATTTTGGGACGCTTATGGGCACTCGACAACAAGGCAAAACGGGCGTACACCCTCTGCCGACATCCTCGCCCGAAGGGATTCCACAAATCGTCCCACGGGTTATCACATCAACGAGCTATTGAAGGAACCCAGCGTCCGAAGAGGACCCGTTGGCGCTAGCCCATGATTTTCAAATGCAAGTAAGTCCGACCAAGCAACCTTTTCTCGCAACCCTTTTTCTTTCCCCATTCTCGTCATGGGGACTCGGCGCAACAACCGGCACGAACGCCGTCAAAAATGTGAATGGGGAGCTGGACCATTCGAACACTTTGCAAGAAGCTTGAAGCTTCGGCGAAACCAACGAAGCCAAGGCTCAAATGGTTACACGACGTCCCCGAACCCGTTTTCAATCGGAGATATAGTGATTAAGGAAAGCTCGTTTCAAGTTGGGAGGATGGCGGTAAAGATGGATTTGCCCGAGGAAGGTGAAGGTGAGCTATACCCAGTTGCGGATACCCTTTTGGGAGGATATTGCAAGCTCATCAATACCGACACACCTGAAGGCGTGATAGTTCACTCGCGATGGCTCATGGAATCCAATCCCTAAAATGTCAGTATTTCCCAATCACTCCCCTTTCGCCTTCCTTTGAATCATTCCTCTTAATAGCTGTACTTCCCCCAGGATGAATACACCGTTTGTATTTTTTCCCTGGAGATCTACCCTTTTGTCAAAAAAAAAAAAAAAAAGAATAAAATAAATATATCTCTTCCCGAGCGAATCCTTCATATATCAGAGAAATACATCGGAAGAACCCAGAAAACCATTGCAGAGCCATCATACCACAACCCCTTTCAAAAATATATATATATGAAGCAAAAGGTTTACCGACGAAGAAGAAGGGAAAGATGTGTTTACAAAAAAAAAAAAAGGAAAAACATCGGGAACTAAACAATAACGGAAAAAACAAAAGGAGGAGCTAGCCCTCGAAGGACGGAGCGCAAGTCTCTTCGGGCAAAGCTATCTTCAAGCATTTCCCCGGAATCCTTCGGGCAACAAAGGTTCCACTCGGCGGCTTTAGCGGCGGCAACCTTAACATCCCATCCCGAAGACCACAGAAGACAGCAGTGTCCTCCCCGACAACTATTCCAAAGATACGCCACCATGACGCCTCCGGTATCGTCAATAACACCTTTGGCATCAACTTCAAAGGTTGTCTCGCTCCTATCATACGCTCTTTTGAAAGTTTTCTCATTGACGCTTCGAAGAAAGTCTGTTGATTCATCCACATCAAGATCAAGAACCATGGCGTTCTCCTCCGCGTCCACTGAACCCAAGGGGGTCCGAACATGCACATGTTCTTCGTGGGGATAGATGGGAGGGAGGTCCTTAATAATTTCATTAGCTTCATGGAACAAAGATTCAACCCCGACCGATGCCTCCTCAAGAGAAGAAGATCGATCTCCGCCGATTCTGAAGTCCTTTCCCAAAAGGTTAAAGGCACGGCCGTCTCTCGAAGATCCCATCATACACCGCAAGAAATGGAAAGATGATCAAATTTCATCCCCTGTCTACACGCATACAAAAAGAGGATGGCAAAAAAAAAAAAGGGAAGAAGAAGAAAACGCACTCAAGCAAAGCAAAGGAAAAGGGGAATCAACAAGAAGAACCCTTTTCTCAAACGAGGAGACGATGCTATTATTTTTTGGATATGAATGCGGAACCTTAAAAAGGGAAAGGAAGCAATGAGAGACATAACGCTTCCATTTTAGCATGAATAATGCCCTAATTGAGGCCCGCACGTGAAGGAAAGCAAGATAAGGAAACTTTGCTATCGGAAGAAACTCCCTCCTTGTTTACATCGGTCTCACCTCTAGCACACCTCGATTAGCCAAAGACACGCCATTTCCCAAGTCACGCCCGCAAGCATGGTTTCCAAGATTGGGCCGGCCCCACCAATTGCGACCTCCCAATGCCGCCCAAGTCACGCCCGCAACGGCTTCTACACTTCGCGCCGGTCCCACCCGGCTAGCACACTCGGCTTCCCAACTCACGCTAACTTCCCAACGTCGCCCAAGCTGCACCGGCCCACTAATTGTGCCGACCTCCCGATTTGTGCAAAACTACTGAGAGGCAAGGATTCCAAATCCTATTTATAAAAGGTCGACAAGCCTCTTTCAATTTTCTTTACGGGTTGTTGTTAACAGCTTTGTCACCATCTTATGCTTACCTCATGACAAAGCCCCCTATTCCGAGCTAAGCGGGGGGACTTAATGTTGATGGTGGTTTTTAGACAAGGGGTAAAAATGTAAAACCCCATGACCTAGCGTTACCCGCAACACATTGAATAAGAGCATTTAACTCAGTGTAAATAATAATAGGGGTATTTTTTCAAAATACCGGATTAGGTTTTCAAATACGTAACCCTAATTCCAAAACCAAGCCGCATATCGCGCACCATGGCAACAATGCCAAACCAAGCCGCATATCATGCGCACCATGGCAACAATGCCAAACCAAGCCGCATCTTTGCGCACCATGGCAACAATGCCAAACCAAGCCGCATCTTCGCGCACCATGGCAACAATGCCAAACCAAGCCGCATATCGCGCACCATGGCAACAATGCCAAACCAAGCCGCTCTATCGCGCACCATGGCAACAATGCCAAACCAAGCCGCATACTTGTGCACCATGGCAACCATGCCAAACCAAGCCGCTTATCAGCGCCCATGGCAACCATGCCAAACCAAGCCGCACTCTGCGCACCATGGCAACCATGCCAAACCAAGCCGCACCCTGCGCACCATGGCAACAACGCCAAATTCCAAGCCGCTATGCCTTTGGCCCACGCCAAACATAGCGCCCTAGGCTTGCAAGACTTGCAACTAGGTCAACATGGCCGCACGTGCCATTGGCACATGCCAAAACGTGTCGCAAGCCATATTTCCAAGCCGCACCGCGCACCATGGCAACAACGCCAAATTCCAAGCCGCTATGCCTTGGGCCCACGCCAACATAGCGCCCTAGGTTTGCAAGACTTGCAACTAGGTCAACATGGCCGCACGTGCCATTGGCACATGCCAACACGTGTCGCAAGCCATACTCCCAAGCCGCTATGCCTTTGGCCCACGCCAAACATAGCGCCCTAGGCTTGCTAAACATGCAACTAGGTCAACATGGCCGTATGCGCGCCAATGGCACATGCCAACATGCTCGCTAGCTAGTTTCCCTAGCGAAATCACGGCCCTAACGGCCACGCATGCCATTGGCACATGCCAACATGCTCGCTAGCTAGTTTCCCTAGCGAAATCACGGCCCTAACGACCACGCATGCCATTGGCACATGCCAACATGCTCGCTAGCTAGTTTCCCTAGCGAAATCACGGCCCTAACGACCAGGCATGCCATTGGCACATGCCAACATGCTCGCTAGCTAGTTTCCCTAGCAAAATCACGGCCCTAACGGCCATGCATGCCATTGGCACATGCCAACATGCTCGCTAGCTAGTTTCCTAGCGAAATCACGGCCCTAACGGCCACGCATGCCATTGACACATGCCAACATGATCGCTAGCTAGTTTCCCTAGCGAAATCACGGCCCCAACGGCCATGCATGCCATTGGCACATGCCAACATGCTCGCTAGCTAGTTTCCTTAGCAAAATCACGGCCCTAACGGCCACGCATGCCAACATTCTCGCTAGCTAGTTTCCCTATCAAGGTCACGGCCCTAATGGCCACGCATGCCATTGGCACAAAGCCAAACACACACGCTGGTAGCCTAACTTGCAAACCGTGCAACCTACCACCAAGGCATTCCGCACACGCCATTGGCACATGCCAAACACACACGCCGGTAGCCTAACTTTCAAACCAGTGCAACCTACCACCAAGGCATTCCGCACATGCCATCGGCACATGCCAAGCACACACGCCGGTAGCCTAACTTGCAAACCGTGCAACCTACCACCAAGGCATTCCGCACATGCCATCCAAGACATGCCAAGCACACATCTTTGGTAGCCCAACTTGCAAACCGTGCAAACTACCACCAAGGCATTCCGCACATGCCATTGGCACATGCCACACGCGCCACTAGCGGCGCCACTTGCACTCAAGATACAACCAACACTCGAGACATCAACACAAACCGGGGATGCTTCTTTAGGGTTTTGGTTTGGCCACAAGATGACATGCAGCGTACACTACGCTCACATTAAGAAAGCGTGAAAAGGAATAAAGCGGTCAAATAAAAGAGGAAATAATGGTGAAAAACGTTTTCGCCCATTAAACCATGCGGTTACTACCTCCTCCCATTATTTCACCCTTTACTCTCTTCCTTCATGAGGCCGTGGTGCGTTTCAATCTCGACTTGTATAAATAGGTCTTACCTATTTCCACCCCACAACAAGTCTCGGTCGGAGAAATATACTACACTTACACTCTCGAAAGGCAACTTTGCAAGCTCTCCCAAAAAGCTTTCATCTCTTGCAAGCTTCCTAAGCTTTCACTTTCGATACAAGTCGAGATACTACTCTCCTCAACACCTTTCTTTGCTTCCCTCCCCAAATCAACCCTTCTCCTCCACTTTGTGACCGAAGCAAGTCCGGAACGGCCATTTCTTGGTTTAGGCCGGACTTGTACAGTTGATCTCTCGAACCTATAAAGTGCTCACGTGCAAAGCACATTTGTTTAGGGTTTGAACCAAGTTTCTCACTCACCTACCGAATTTACCGAAATCGGCGAGAAACGATTTTTACCCATAAACACCGGTACCATCGTAGAGGGAGAACTGAGGAGAGGTGTATCCTCTTGGAAGAGGGATTTGTTGCATATCTTGAGGGTACGGCGGTTGATGTTGGTGTGCATCCATCAGATTTCCTTTGCCTTGGTTTTAGAGAAGTCGTTCCCGGATCCTCACGTGTGATGAAGTTGGATGGATGGTCCCTCTCTCTTGGGCGTTCGGGAGCAACACGAGCTTCTTCACTCATGTGGGTCCGAGTGGAAACGCTTGCTCCGGGTGTATTGAAGGCATCTCTTGCCGGGCTCTAAGGGTTGCCGTGAATCTTGTGGCAATCGTTCAGTTAAAGTTTTAAGGAAAGTGAGTACCTCTTTCTGAGTTGCGGCCATATCCGTTTGAGTCTTAGCAAGAATTTACTGCTTCTCCATCAAGTCTGCAATGGTAATAGACGGTGTCCCTCCTCTTGTGCCTCCGACTCCTCGGCCTGATGAAGGAGTGAAAGCTGTTGCTCTGGTGACCACTGGAGGCGTTACACTTGAGGATATGCCGGGATTTGCGTCTGCTCTGGCTCTAGTGATGGGGGGCGTTACACCCACTGGAATTTCTCCTGCTCCACTAGCGTTGGTGATAGGAGTAACGGTTCCACGAGATGTATTGACCACTGTAGCTCCACTGACGGGTACATCGACACCGGGAGTGTTATCCGTACTAGCTCTATCGGGACTGATTGCTGATCCAGACCTGAGTTCTACCATCTTGAAATGAAATGCTTTGATTGAATTGATTCTAAGACCTACCCTTTTTTTTTGAAATTGATGAAATTGAATCGGATTTCAAGAAATTGACTTTACAACCGAGAGATTAACCTCCCGCCGTGGTCGCCAATTGTTTATGGGTGAAAACTATTCTGCTCTGGATTTGGTAATTTGGGGTGTGTGGATTAGGAATGAATCTAAACCCTAAACAAATGCACTGCGCGGTGAGTGCTTGTAGATTCGAGAAATCAATCTGTGCAAGTCCGGCCTAAACCAAGAAATGGCCGTTCCAGACTTGTTTCGGTCACAAAGTGAAGGAGATGGGGTTGATCTTAGGGAGGACAGCGAAGAAGGTGTTGAGATTGTGAAGGTGTTGGCTATGTATGACTTGTATCGGAAAGGCTGAACCGAAACTACGGGATGTAAGCTATCGATTCCGGTGTTTGAATACGATGGTATCAACACTTGCCTCTGTTGTCCGGACTTGTTCTGTTGTTGTTGGAAATAGGGAGGAGAACCTATTTATACAAGTCATTTGAGCCTTATTCACGTATCTCGTGGGAAGTGGAGGAAATGGAGTGATAGAGTAGTGGAGTTGTGTGTTGGTGTTACACGACCAGTCTTGCCCACTTCTCCTGTCATCTCTAACCGTCCATGACTTCCTGACATGTTCTTGTGATGGCGCGTTGCACGCTGTAAACCGCCAGACCAATACCCCAGTATGTATCCCCCAGTTTGTGACATGATTGATGTCTCGAGTGTGTGGATCGTGGGTTCCACGGAAAGTAGCATGTAATGCTAGACTAAATAACTAAATTATTTTAGGAAGGCGATACTTGTGAAGTATCGTGTGTATTCTACGCAGGTACTGCATCGAGTATATTCAGCATGTATGAAGCATTGCTTTTTTTAAGGCTTACTGGAGTAAGTCACGAATTTAAGCATCTTAAAATAGCATCATGTCCAGCCATCTTCGAGTGATCGTTTGGAGGCTATACAGGTAAGCCCTGACTTGACCTATTACTCCATGTGGAAGAGTGGTGGACGGTGATTGTGGTGACGCCTTCTTTGGTCTCTTAACTCCTAACCAGGGTGCTTGACCAAGCTGGTAGAGTTGGACGTCGAGATGATCTCGTGACACTCATCTGCGACCGTTGATGAAGTTTTAGGGCTTTTGAAGAGGTGCGCGCAGGCATCACTCTTGACTTGGTCGAAACCAAGCATGGGAGGTGTTTTGGAAAGGACCGACCAGGGCATGCGTGTAGACAACATCTTGCCGGTGTACACGTCCGTACCTCACTGTCTCACAAAGGTGCGATCTAGGCCACTCAATTTGACCAGGTAAAGAGGAGCGGTTGAGATCGATTTGCAACAGAAATCTGGTGCCGCAAAAGCCGCGCATCATGCCAATTTTGGGCGCGCGTTCCAAGACGACCAAGCTTGGTCGGTCTTGGCCGATTGATTCGGCGTGTGGGTGGTAGGCTGGTGTTCACGCCTGTACTTCATTGCCTCATAGAAACGTGATCTAAGCCGCTCAATTTGTCTGGAGAAGTTGAGTGGTCGAGATCAGTTTGTGATTTGGGAAGCGCGACCACACTAGTTTGGGCGTGCGTTTTGGAGAAACCAGGCATGGTATGCCTTGGTCGGTCGGGTGAGGAGATAGATAGTTCCACGGTGATCATGTTGATGCTCACTGGACCTGCTCAATTGTCTCCTAAGCCCCTCATTCGATCAGGAGAAAACGGACGCTCGTGATCGATACAAACCCTAATTAGGGTTTTGGCCGGCCGTGCTTCATGTATTGTTTTGCACGCACGAATTGGGACAACCAAACATGGTTGGTCCTGACCGATTGTTCATGTATGTATGCGGGCCCACGGTGTTTGTGTTAACATGTTCCGGGCCCTTTGAATCTACATCTACACCCTCCATCTATGCCTGCGAAGATGGATGGTTGAGACTGATTTGCGACACATGTAATGTGCCGTAACCCTAGTTTAGGGTTTCATGTCCATGTTGTTTTGGCTGGACAAACTGGTAAGCGTTGGTTCCCTCTTGGGGAGGCCGACCATGCGGGGCCCGCATTGAGTCGGTGGTGAATACTCCAATACCTGCTTAAGGGTAATGGATTCGATATGGGCCATCCAATCATGCCGGTGAAGTTGGATGGTCATGATCGTTTTATAAACTGATATGGTCAGTTCAGGTTCAAACATGCTCAATCGGGCTAGTATAACACACCTAGAGTTGTAGCCTGTATGGGTATTTCGTACATGTTTTATTATTAATGCTTGGAGATTCGTGTTGCTCTGCTGAGAACAACACTCAGTCGTCATGCCGCACCGGTAATGAGTACAGGAAATACAAGGTTGGTCATGCATTAATTAATAATGTCAGAAATTCCACGTGGTATATGGGATTGTTGCTACATGCTCCAACCTGGATGAATTTCATGTACTTAATTCACAGAATGCTGGGATTGTTGCCACATGCTCTATTCTAGGTGAATTAGTAAGGTGAAGAAATATTCATCACTTATTAATGGCTTTATCTTTTGCAAGATGTTAGCGCATAATTTTGGCTTTTACAATTTCAGCCCTTAAATGAAAATCCACCATCAACACCTGGATTATGAAATATGTTTCGTCTTTGCCTTTCCAGGTTCTTGTGAATGGTGCTCCTAGTTCTAGCTTTAGACCTTCTAATGGATTAAGTCAGGGGGATCCTTTATCTCCCTACCTTTTTACTCTGTTTCTAGAATCTCTCATTATGCTTATTAATGCTGGTATTTCTAACAAGGATTTGGCTGGTTTTACAGTGGTTAGAGGATCTCCTATAGTTACTCATTCCTTATTCGCTGATGACAATATAATTTTTTTGAATGCCTCTTATAAGAATGTTGTCAATCTCAAGAATATTTTAGATTAATTTTGTAGTTGGACTGGTCATAAAATCAATGAAAGCAAGTCCACTCTTCTCACTTCATCCAATCTAAGGAGGAGCTTCACTAGAAGAATGGCCAAAGCGTTGAATGTTCAAGTGGCTTCTAGTCCAGGTAAGTATCTTGAAATCCCTTTACAATGGGGAAGGATTAGTGAGAAAACTTTTTCTGAAATTGTTGAGAAGATGGGAAATAGAATGCAGGGTTGGAAATATAGAAACCTTAACATTGCAGGTAGAACTACTATGCTTAAGGCCACTGTAGACCCAGTCACTAGTCATGTCATGTCTGTCTATAAGCTTCCTAAATGTCTTCTCAATAGATTAGATAGATTTCAGAAGAAATTTTTTCTGGAGTGGGAGTAAAAAGCGCAGAGGTGTTCGTAACATCAAATGGTCTTCTTTTTGTAAACCTATTGTCTTTGGGGGTATAAACATTAGAAATTTGGAGATGAACAATCTAGCTTTATTAACCAAAATGGTATGAAAGATTTTTTTCTTGCCCTGAGTCTACTGTGTACAGGCTTTTAAAAGCCAAGTATTTTAAATCTGCTGACTTTTTGATGCTGAATTGAAAAATGGTTCTTCTGTTGGGAGGGAGAGTATTTTAAAAGGTAGGAATGCTATCAGTAATTGTTTACAATGGAGCATTGGTGATGGGGCTAGTGTTGATTTGTGGAGGGACCATTGGACTGGTAATACCTCAATTGCTAATAGTATTCAGGTAGACTCTTCTAATCTACCAAGAGAGACTGTTAGGACTTATATGAACTCTAGTGGACATGGTTGGGATGTCATCAAACTTCAAAACTGTGTTCCTTCCCAAACTTTTGAGTCTATCCTTGATATACCTGTGAATAGTACTACTGACTTCTGCGATAAGCTTGTTTGGACAGGTGCTAAAACACTAGGATACTTATAGGTATTCAGGGCCGTCTTAGGCCTAGGGCGAGATGGTCGACCGCCCTAGGCCCATATTTTGGAGAGGCCCAAAAAATGGTGAATGTCCCGTACAACCTAGTTTTCTAGATATATTATTACTAATGGTGACCAGTCATAACTCCACAACGGGGATTTCATTCAAATATTAATAAGGTCAACTAATAGTTTGGTTATGCGAATTTTTACAGCTCCTTAGCTTATACTTATTGAAAGTATTTTTTATTTTATTACCCTCAAAAGTTGTCCTCTACATTATTTGCTGAATAATCACAACGACCTTTTCTAAATATTTTGCATTGTTTGTATTGTCTCGGTGCTATTTTTAAAGGTAAAAAACGAGATAAAATGCTAAAAATATGGGCGGCCTTCGGCCGCTATGTTGTTTGCTAGCATTGAATAAAAAATTGATTATTTCTGAACTCTAGTTGGACTTTATATGCATGCATAACGGATTCAGTCTTCGATTTTTTGTTTATCATTTATGTCCATGTACACTAAAAATAAGAGGCCCATTTTTGAAAGTTCGCCCTAAGCCTCTAATATGGTAGAGACGGCCCTGTAGGTATTTACAATTGGAGAATAGTAGTGAATCCGTTCCCAACAAGGACTGGGGTTTCTTATGGAAATCAACTGTCTTTATAAATATAAAATTTTCCTTTCGCAACTGTGCCACAACAAAATCAATGTTAATGAAGCTTTGTACCGTAAAGATATTAGTAGTCATCCTGGATGTATGCTTTGTAATCGTGATTTTGAGACTCATTTTCATTTGTTTTTTGGTTGATCTTGTGTGTGGCCATTATGGCAAAAGATTATGGAACGGACAGGTGTTCAGTTTGAGTTTGGGATGTTCTCCCCAAGCATTTTGAAGACTTTGTGTTCTCATGACACCACTGTCGGGGTCTAAAGTGGAGGGATATGTGCCCATTTATCTTGTGGGAAATATGGATTCATAGGAATAAGGTTATATTTGAGAAGGCTAAGTTTCATGCCAAATGGGTACTTGCAAGATCCTTGCGGATGACACATGAATTTTACCAAGTGAATACAGATAAAGACCAGGGGAGAAGGGATATGCAGGAAGTTTTCATAGCTTGGCGGTATCCTACAGATGGTTTTTATAAACTGAATACAGATGGAGCTTCTAGCGATTATGGTTTTGCAGGTATTGGAAGAATCATCCGAGATTCAGCATGGAGCTTTTGTGGCTTGTTTTGGCAAGCACATTTACGAAAACAATAACAATGTGGCAGAGGTGTGGGCGATCGGAGTTGGGCTTAGTCTGGCTGTTGAGCTTGGTTTACGCCGTGTGGAAGTGGAGAGTGATTTAGTCTATGCTATCCAGCTGTGCAATGAAGAAGTGCCACCGTACTGGGACACTTATGGACTTATATGAGAAATCCATAGACTCAGAGATGCTTTTGATGAAGTAAGATTCAATCAGCAGTTTAGAGAAGCCAACCACGTTGCAGACAGACTTGCAAAGGATGGTGCTTCTAGGAAAAATGAAGGTGTTTGGGTTGGAAATTTACCTAGTTTTGTTAGTTCACATTTTTATAATGACGTTGTAGGTGTTGCTACACCAAGATTTATTAATAAAGTTCGGGCTTCTTAGTCTCTTTTGAGAGGCCCATTTATCCAAAAAAAAAAAAAAAAAGTTTTAATGGCTGTAGGGGTGTACGTGGGATAAAATAAGGATGAAATGCCTCTCAATTCTTGCAAGACTTCTGCTATCCAGGTACCACAAAACCATGAGTAGGGGTGTACGTGGGATAAAATAAGGATGATAGTTTGATCCAACGGACTATATAAGTACCACCTGACCCCATAAACTGCCATTTTTTTTCTTAGTTACAGCCGAAGACGAAGCACGTGCATAGTTATTATTAACTAATTTAGTTAGGTGTGCAGGATTTTCTTGGCCACCCACCTACTTGCATGAGAATGGTCGGTAAGGTTTTTACTCATGCAGTAGAAATTATGTCATTTTTTTTTTCTTTCTTCGCCACACATATTGTGGGTAACTCGATGCTGCATAAGAGAGCAGGTATAATGCACACATTGATTCATGAAACCCTGCCCCTATGATCCTATTTTAATCGAACTGTTTGACTGATACGAGGATACTAATCAAAGGTTTATAATCTGAATAAAAAATATGCATACATATTTGAACAACTTTGTACGGTGACCTGCTAGATCCAAATCACGATCCCAAGTTCCAACAACATAAGCCAATAATTGGTCTTTTGTACTTGTTTTTTCTCTTTTGTCTACCGCAAAAGAGCTTTTCTGATAGTGTTCTGATAGTGCCAAGAGGATATATACTTTTCGGTGCTAACTTGGCTTTTCAATTGGTCAAGACAGATTCTCGCATTTGAGGTTGGTAACTACAGGTAGTTTTTAAATTCAAGAGTTTCCAAATTGAATATATGAAAGTGTACGTGTATGCAAATTCAATAGGATTGAAAAACAACACCAAAAAAGAAAAGAAACGTTAAGTTACGCTCATTTCGCTCGGTTTCAGTCAGTATCACCGATAGGCTTTATATCGATATAACATAGAGTACTGATACTTGGATATTATGACCCAAGACCACCACAACTGTTAATGGGTACCAAAATTTACATAAGACGAACTAGAAAATCCTCATTTCTATAAGAGAAGTGTAGAACCTTATATACTGAAATTAAAAGAGACAAAAGTGCGGAAAGAAAAACAACTAAGGAATTCAATTAAGCAAAGAAATTCAGATGATCAGAACCTACGGCTTAACAGCCCTACTTATACTACAACTATCAAGACAGAACCTTCCTAACAAAAAACAGACTTCTAGAAACAAAACACCGACTTCCAACAATAGCTTAGTATCCTATTATAACTTAATAACTTAAAATAACTTGAACTTCCATAAACGATCTTTGTTAGTCTTGGTTAGACTTGATTTCCAGCAGCCTCCCTCGAACCAAGACCCTGTAAAGTGACCATTCCCAACATCCCTCGCAGCTTGATAAACGTTTCAGCCTTCAAAGGCTTTGTGAAAACATCAGCAACTTGTTCGCCGCTTTGACAGAATTCCATGACTATCTCCTTATTATTAGCTAGCTCACGAATGTAGTGATACTTGATATCAATGTGCTTACTTCTTCCATGGAAAACTGAGTTTTTGTGAGTGCTATAGCGGACTTGTTATCACACACAATCTTTGTAGGAACTTCTTGTTCATGATTAAGTGACTTCAACATCTTCCTTAACCATACAACTTGAGTAGCACAAGAACCAGCAGCCATATATTCTGCTTATGCAGACGACAAAGCAACCACTTGTTGCTTCTTAGATGACCATGAGAAAAAACCTGATCCCATATGAAAAGCGTAACCTGAAGTGCTTTTCCTTGTTTCGATGTCACCAGCCCAATCGCTATCAGTATAACCAACCAACTCAGACTTTTGAGAAGATGTATACATCATTCCCAAATCTGTCGTACCGCTAAATGTAAACGTAAAATACGCTTTGCTGCCTGTAAATGTGATTGGCGTGGAGATTCCATAAAACGGCTGAATATTCCAACACCGTACATAATGTCAGGCCTTGTAGAGGTCAAGTATCGAAGGCTACCAACCAAACTTTTATAATATTTGGAATTAACAAGCTCACTTGCATCTTCCTTTACTAGTTTTAACCTGTCTTCTACTGAAGTTGAAGAAGAATTGCATCCTTTCATATTAAAACGTTCCAAAATATCCTTCGCATACTTTTGTTGTGATACAAAAATTCCATCACCTGTTTGTCGCACCTCAAGACCAAGGAAATAAGACATCAGTCCAAGGTCTGTCATCTCAAATTCTTTAATCATAGCCTCCCTGAATTCTTTGATCATTGATGAGCTGCTACCCGTGAAGATAAGATCATCAACATATAAACATACTATAATATGATTGCCAAGAAAATATTCCTTCATGTATAGAGTGTGTTCATATGGACACTTCTTGAAACTATTATTGACAAAATAATTGTCAATCCGTGTATACCAAGCTCGAGACGCTTGCATTAGTCCATATAAAGCCTTTTTTAACTTGTATACTTGGTTTTCTTGCCCTTTTACTAGATAACCAGTAGGTTGCTCCACATAAACCTCTTCCTCAAGAACACCAATCAAGAACGCAGACTTCACATCCATTTGAAAAATCTTCCATTTATGTTGTGCGGCTAGTGCAATAATCATTCGGACAGTGTCAAGTATAGCTACAGTCGCAAACACTTCAAGATAATCAATACCCGGTTTTTGCTTATAACCTTTTGCCACCAATCTTGCCTTAAGACGATCCACCTCTCCATCAGGTCTATACTTTGTCTTGTACACCTATTTTACACCTATTGCTTTCTTACCTTGTGGAAGTGTAGTAAGCTCCCATGTGTTTTTTTTCTCGATTGCTTGAATCTCGTTATCCATAGCTTGTACCCACCCTTTATTTTGAGAAGCTTCATCAAAACATACTGGATCACAGTCCCCAAAAAGCACAAAATTAACCGATTCTTCATCGGTATCATCATTATCATTGGTTAAAACACAATCTTGTAAACGGGCAGGTAAAACACGATTACGAGTAGGACGAGACGATGCTTCTTGCTGCGGTGATGGTTGTGTATCAGTACTATAAGTACTAGCCTGATTTGGTGGAGGAAATACTCCTGTAGAATTTTCTTGTACATTTGCTTCTGGGTTCTCAACAACAATACTCTTTGTAGTTGATATTTTTGTATTCCAATCCCACTGACATTGTTCTTCGAATATCATCTCCGCTAATTATAACCTTCCATGTCTTTGGGTTGAATAACTTGTATCCCTTTGTTGCAGGACTATAACCTACAAAAATACATTTTTCACTCTTGGCATCTAGTTTTTTACGAATCTGATCCGGTATATGAGCATATGCTATGCAACCAAACACCTTAAGGTGTCGAACACTTGGTCTTCTGCCTGTCCATGCTTCCTCTGGAGTCTTATCAGACACACTCCTAGTAGGGCACCTATTTATCAAATAAACTGCACAAGAAACCGCTTCACCCCAAAAGTTTTACGGAATTTTTTTAGAATTCCTCATTGTACGTACCATCTCCATTACGGTTCTGTTATTTCTCTCAGACACACCATTCTGTTGTGGTGTATACCTTGCTGTCATTTGATGCTGAATACCACATTCCTCCATAAATTTATCAACCACAGTATATTCGGTACCTCTGTTAGTACGCAACACCTTAATACGATTACCAGTCAGATTTTCGACATGCGCTTTGAATTTTTTGAATGCATCAAAAGCGTCGTTTTTCTGTTTTAACAAGTAAACCCAAGCTTTTCGACTGAAATCATCAATAAACGTAATAAAGTACCTATTAACACCGTGAGATATTTCTTCTATTGGACCACATAAGTCAGAATGAACAAGCTCCAATGGTTTTTCTGCTCTCCTAGCTTTTCCTACAGGGAAGGGATCTCGTGTTGCTTTCCGAAATGCAGTTTTCACACTTTTCTTCAGGAAAATTAATAATCGGAAAGCCTGAAACCATCTCTTTCTTCGCGAGTAATTGCAGACTACTAAAGTTAACATGTCCTAACCTCATGTGCCATAACCAAGAGTCATCATGAACACCAGAAATATAACAATGTTCTTTCTGGTACTGAATGTTTAATGGAAATAAACGATTTTTGGTCATCCTTACCTTTGCAATTTGGCCCCTTTTCCTGTCGTGAATGGTACAAATTCCATCAGAAATATTCATAGTGTAGCCTCTTTCAGAAAGTTGACCCATACTTAACAAGTTTTGATGCAAGCTAGGAACATAAAACACATCCGATATATATGCCCGGGAGCCATCTTTCATAATGATGCCAATTCTTCCCTTTCCCATCACTGGAACTGCGGTATTATTCCTAACTTTAACTTCTGAATGTACTGTCTCATCCAAATCAACAAATAACTCCTTTTTTCCACACATGTGATTGCTGCACCCTGTGTCTAAAAACCATTTGTGATGACTTTGTTTTTCTACGGGATGACATGCTAACAATAAAGTATCAGACTCGTCATCTCGAGTCTCTACCAGATTTGCTTTGTTGTTAGCATTAACTTTATTCTTAAATGTACATTCAGATTGATAATGACCAAACCGCTGACAATTAAAACATCTAACTTTAGACTTATCAACATACCTTTTATTATTTTTGCTTCCTTGACCTCTGTTGGAATTAAGCTGTTCTTGATTCTTCCAATTCATCTGACTTTGGAGTGCTTCTTCAATAGGCTTCACAGTGGACTTTTATTTCATCCGTTGCTCATAAGCTTGCAGCGAACCCAATAATTCATCAACAATCATATTAGAAAGTGTGTTACATTCTTCAATTGTTGTCACCTTTGATTCAAAATTATCCGGTAAACTACGAAGAATTTTTTCTATAATCGAAAGATCATCTATCTTATCACCGTTAGCTCGCATCTCATTAACAAGGCTCAGTGTTTGTGAAAAGAAGTCAGTGACGGATTTCGTAGATTCCATCTGAAGAAGTTCATATTTTCTTCTAAGAGTCTGCAATCTTACCTTTTTTACCTTGTCAGAACCTTTATAATAGTTTGACAAAACATCCCAAGCCTTTTTGGCTTCCTTGATGTACACGATTCTGTCTAGGAGTGAATCATGTACCCCTTGATGAAGAATATACGTCGCTTTCACATTCTTCTTCCAGTTTTCTTCTAAAATCGTTTTTTGCGCATCCGTGGGCACGACACCCTCAGCTGGTTCCGTGTAGCATGTGTCTACGATATCCCATACCTCCTGGTATGCGAATATATTCTCCATCTGAATTCTCCAATGCTCAAAATTCTTTCCTTCAAATACTTGCACTTTGATCGAACCTGTGCTAGATGCCATCTTTCTCGCAAAAATAATCCAAGATCTTGTGACTTGTGATACCAGATGTAGAACCTTATATACTAAAATCTTTTTTTTAATAAGAAAGAAAATTATATTACTTTAACTTTAAATTTGAGTACAAAGTTTCTCATTGACAAGATCCCTGAGCCATACAGGCAATTCAGATTCCCAGACATTATTAATTCCAGTTATCCTTCCATCTTTGGCCAGTGTGTCTGCCACATAATTGGTATTCCTTGGCACATGAGTGCACTCCCAACTTGAAAAATATTTAAGCAAATCTAAACAATCTGAAATGATGGCATTATTAGTCCATCCCACATAGCCTACTGCACCTTTTATTGCATTGACTACATTAAGAGAATCACCCTCTAAATGTAAATGTTGAATATTGGCAAGTCTTGCACATTTTATAGCTTCATAAGCTGCCAAAGCTTCAGCCTGCTCCTCATCTGCAGCTACTCCATTCTTGCTCCATGCTCCCGTGACATTCCCTGCATCATCAACCATAATTAGTCCTACACCCATAGATTTATCAGCTTTTAAAAATGATGCATCAAAGTTGACTTTAAAATATCCAGGTCGTGGAATTTCCCATATGATTTCAGTTCTAGTAACTATCAGACTATTATTTGGGACTGCTTGTTTGATTAAGTGTTCATTCCATTCAGCTTGCTCCTTTTGTAGCTGTCTCACTATTATGTTAACCTGCAGATCATTGTTTTCAAAAACCTTTAAACATATAGCTTTCCAGATGTTCCATAACGTAAACCCTGCAGAGATGATTAACTGATTCATGTTAACCTTACCAGAGAACCAACTGGCTATCCAGTTTTTCAGGTCTTTATCTCCAATCAAACCTGAAAAATTGTTTTCTACTGTTATCCATATCTCCCTAGACACAGGACAGTGTAAAAGTAACTGATCAACAGTTTCAGGCACATAATTACATAAATGACAAATAACATCAATGTTATGAGCATGCTTAGATAATCTTTCATTCACAGGCAAACAGTTATGCACACACTTCCATAGGAAATGTAGAATCTTTGGTGGCAAATTAGCTTTCCAAAATCTTATCCAAGGGAATTTTAATTGCTCAGCACAGTACACCACATCATTACCAACATCATTAATCACTCTATAAGCTGATTTAACAGTAAACAAACCATTTTTAGTATGAGTCCATCTTAACTTATCAGTCCACCTTTTCAATAGACTTTGGGATTCTAATATGTTTGATCTTTTCAACCTAGTACTAACTTTTTTATTCATCAAACAAAATGTTTAGCACATCTATGTTCCAAGCTTTTTGGTCCTGCAACATTAGTTGGTCTCAACGCTGTTTTCATGTTATTAAACCTAAATTGGTCACTAACTTTTTTATTCAAACCAGGAACCCAAATATCATCCCAAATAGACACTTTAGTCCCATCTCCTATTTCCCAACAACAATTCTCCCTAATAATCTGAAGACCCATACAGATGCCCTTCCATATGAAGGAGCCAGTTTCATAGACACAATGCAAAGGACTGGAGTTATAAAAATACTTATGTTCTAAGATTTTGACCCAGGGAGCGTCAGATTCATGAAGTAACCTCCAAGCAAGTCTAACAAGTAATGCAACATTCATATCAGCAGTTTTTTTTAAGACCTAAGCCTCCTAGGACTCTGGGTTTAGTTACATTGTCAAACTTTCTAAGATAAATTCCTTTTTGTTCCTTACTTTTATTCCACCTGAAATTCATTTGGATACTATCTATCCTATCAGTCAACTTTTTAGGCATGGGAAAGACAAACTAGGTGATGAGAGGCTAGAGAACCTAAGACAGTTGAGTCATAACTTAGTCCTAGTTGGTTTGATTAACATACTTTCCTTTCCAAGTAGCTAATCTACTATGAAATTTGTCTTCCAAATGGCTAAAAGTTTATGTTTTGTTTTTTTGAATGAGTAAAGGAACTCCTAAATACTTGTCACTAAGAGCAAGTTTCTTGATATTCAACAAATTAGAGATGCTAACCTTAATTGAATTATCAAGTTTAGGGTTAAAAGCAATACCGACTTGTCAAAATTCATAGCCTGACCTGAGTATGTGCTAAATTATTTGATAATACTTTCTAGTTGTCTTGCATTAGCATTGTTTGCTTTAGTGAAAATGAGACAGTCATCAAGAAAAATGGATGACCGATTCTTTGGATCTCTCTCGGTCACTTTGATACCCTGTAACAAATTCTTGCTCTCGGCATCAATTAGTAATCTTGAAAATGTCTCCATACAAATAATAAACAAGTAAGGAGACAAGGGGTCTCCCTGTCTAAGACCCCTTGTCGGATAAATAACTCACCCGGTGCACCATTCAATAAAACAGAAGCGGAAACTGTAGAAACACATTCATAAATCATTTTACACCAATCATCATGAAAACCTAGTTTTTTAAGAACAGCATCCAGAAAATTCCACTCAATCCTGTCAAAAGCTTTTGACATATCAAGCTTTATAGCCATTAAACCTTTCTTAGTTGCCCTGCATTTTCTCATACTATTGATCAATTCATGAGCAAGCACAATATTATCAGTAATCTGTTTAGTGGATAAAAAAGCAGCCTGGTATGGGCTTATCAATTTATCCATCACTTTCTTTAGCCTAGAATCTAAAAGCTTAGAAATAATCTTATAAGACACATTACTTAAACTAATTGGCCTAAAACCAGAAGCAAGTTTTGGGAAATTAGATTTTGGTATTAAGGAAATAAAGCTATGATTCATCTGTTTTAATAAGTGTTTTGAATGGAAAAAAGCTTGAACCATTTTAACCGTGTCTTCACCAACAACATCCCACATTTGTTGGTAAAAACCTGGAGGATACCCATCTGGACCTGGGGAAGTCCAAGGTTGCATATGGAAGACAATCTCCTTAATTTCCTCATAAGAGGGATTTCTTATTAGAGCCTCATTATCCTCATCAGAGATACAAGGACTAATTCTTTGAAGAAAACAGTCAGGTATAGGGGGATTTGAAGTGCTACTAATATGAGAGAAATGGTCTCTTAATTCATCAGCTATACAGTTTCTATCTGTCATCCAGATTCCCATTCTATTTTGAAGATTGTCAATTTGGGTTCTTTTTTTCCTAAAGTTAACCTTATCATGAAAGTACCTGGTATTCCTATCATCAAATTTAAGAACATTTTCTTTAGCTCTTTGCATTTAATAATCTTGTTGAACATCATACCAATGGTTCAAATTAGCCTCAGTTTCTCTTATCTCATTTTGGTTTACCTTTATATCAATATTGCTATTTAGGTACTTAAGCTGGTTCTGATAATAAGAAATTTTGGATTGGATGTTCCCAAAGGTATTAATATTCCACTCTCTAAGGACGTAATTAACATTTCTTAAAGACATAGAGTGTCGATAAGCATGAGAACCTCTTTCAGAGGTCTTCCAGTTTGTTTTTATAATGTCCTTACAAGTATTATGCATAACCCAACATCTGTTAAACCTAAGAGGTTTCTTAGTAGGATTATCATCCTTAGTACTGACAAGTAAAATCGGACAGTGATCACTTCCTATAGCAAGCAGGTGATAAACAATGCAATTAGGAAAAAAATTGAACCACTCTTGATTTCCTAGACCTCTATCAAGCCTTTCTAATATCAAATTAGAGTTATCCCTCCTATTAGACCAAGTATAGGGTTTTCCCATAAACCTAATACTATTTAGATCTAAGAAATACATATGATCATTAACCATATTCAACTGAGTTTGAGGGACAGGATTACCACCTAGTTTTTCCTCATTACTAGTAATAAAATTAAGATCCCCTATGACAACCCAAGGACAATTAAATCTTCTAGATAATTTAGTTAAGTAATCACATTGTCTAGCAACTCCAATATCATCAATGGCACCATACATACAAACTAACAGAGTTCTACCACTTCTATTATCAAACTGCATAGAGCAGACAATGAAATTTTGGTTGTACTCAACAATATCTAGAGTGATTCCATCTTTCCATAACAAGAATAGACCTCCAGACAAACCAATGGGATTAACATAGTAATAGTAGGGATAATTGAGTTGTTTTGTATATCTCTTCATTTTTATGTCTTTGTTTTTGGTCTCGGCTAGAAATATGATGTCGGGATCATTGGCTCTAATTAAATCTCTTAGATGATACCTAGTATGTTTGTTTCCAAAACCTTGAACATTCTAGGCCAAAATCTTCATAATATTCTAAGTATACAAGATACACTCAAAGTTATCCAAATTTTTAACCCCAAGGATCACAGGCGAAAAGAGGCAAACAAAATAGAAACCAAAACAAAACCTACATGAGCTATCAAAATTTCTAAAGTTCTTTTTTGAAAAACCAGTAACCCTAAGATTGAAATTTTTATCTAAGTTAAAACTAACCTCTAGATGGAAATTGAAAAATTTTAAATACTCAGATCGATCAAGAATTGGGTATAGGTAGAAACCTGATTTGCAGTAATCGAAATCAATTCAATAGCAGGGAGATGATGCGCTATCATTCTTGGTTCACCAGCTCCATTCTCTACATCTTCCATGTTCAAATCATAACCTCCATGGCTATTATTCTCAGATCCAGGATGACCACCTCTACCATTAACTAACAATTGCGAAATCTCAACACTGTTTTGGTTCGAGCTCTGAGAGTTCATCTCAAGAAGAACATAGTTATCTTTTAGACCCGAATCTCTACTCCTTTTTGTTTTCCTCAGATCCTAATCCTCCTCTCCTGCTCCATCAGGCCCATTCCGGTCCATATTTTCCGACCCATTTGCTTCTGCAGCGATCTTCAAATTATTCTGCATCTCTTCCACCATATGTGCATGCTTTGCATAATATTATGCGAAGGCTGAATCATTTAATCCAAAAATGAAAATGTCCCAAGCTCTTTCTTCACACATATCGTCATTATGATCAATAGTGAAACATTCAGTACATATCTTCCTTGGTTGTTTTTCAAAGTGGTATCGAATCCAAACTTTCTGCTTAGCTGCGTTAAGAAGCCAATTTCCTCTCTTCAAAGGTTGTCTGATATCTACTTCAACTTTTGCAGACACAACTCTCCCCCTTATTGTAAACCCTCTAGTTCCTTCCTCCACTATTTTCTTCTCAATATATGTACACATCCTATCCAGAATACCATCATGTATATGCTCCAAAGCAAGATTTTTGAACATGACTGAGAAAACTTGATGATTAAATTCATAGCTCTCCAGTGCGATTGCATTATCATAGTTTTTCAGCACAACCAGATGTTCATGGATAATCCATGGTGCCTTTTTTAGGACATCTGTTACATCCTCAGCAGCTCTGAACTTAAAAACATATAGGTTTCTACCCATAGTATGGATATTAATCTTTTTGTGTGTTCTCCTGATAATGTTCACATCTCGTTGCACCTTCTCATAATCAATATCATCTTTTGAGATTATCTTCCCAATTAAACTGTTACGCCATTCTGTAGCTGCATCATCTATTTCTGCTTCAGTGATTAATCCTCCTCTAGGACGATTGATTTGGGCATTACCCAGATTTTGGAATCTTCTTGTGAGAGCTTCCATTTGAAATCTTGAGCTTTGCGCCATTTTTGATAACAAGAGTACAGGGTTTTTCCTTTTCTGATAAGGATTCTTAAGCTTGAGGTTAAACTTATCTTCTTGACGATGTTTATAAAGGAGATTGTAATTAGGTTTTAGTTGTCTCTGTTTCTCAGAATAAAAAAGATTTTTCCAAGATAACCATAATTAGTTAATATTCTCCTATACGGGTTCAGGGTTCAGGAATTCTGCATTATTACCAAAATTTTTAGGAATGTGATATTCAAATTTTTGACTGCGCCCCTGAATTATTCATTGTTCCAAAAATACCCTTAACACCATGGAAATCTAGCAACTGTGAATCCGTATCTTGCATCCTGATTATAACTAAAGATTGATTACCAAAACCGAAAGTAGTGAAACATACTATTTCATGGATCATCCAATGAAGGATCAAAATTGAGAATACCACTACGAAGAGCGAATTTGAGCCTTTAATGGAGTTGAACATGTTCATATCCTTAGATATGAAGAACACTAATGTTCTCAATGAGTAAACGTAAACCAAGACAAACGCACCACTGCTCCCTTGAAGACCACAACTGGTACACTACTGAAATCAAAACAAGTACTGCAAAACAAACAAATTAGTTTTCCATTAAGGATGAAAGCTGCATAGAAGAAATTGTATCTTAAACATAAAGATTTGAACAAAGAATCATAAAAACTTATAGGAACCCAGTAAACAAATTCCAAATTAGAATCAAAAACTTTGTGATTAAACCATTAGATGCAAAGAAAACAAGAGAAAGATTGAAATTTTTTCACTGAGTTAAAAACTTATTATATACTGAAATCAAAAGAGACAAAAGTGTGGAAAGAAAAACAACTAAGGAATTCAATTAAGCAAAGAAATTCAGATGATCAGAACCTACGGCTTAACAACCCTACTTATACTACTACTATCAAGACAGAACCTTCCTAACAAAAAACAGACTTCTAGAATCAAAACACCGACTTCCAAAAATAGCTTAATATCCTATTATAACTTAATAACTTAAAATAACTTGAACTTCCATAAACGATCTCAGTTAGTCTTGGTTAGACTTGATTTCCAACAAGAAGTGCTGCCCTTCCCGGTAATCCCGCACCCCCATTGGAAATATTGTAAGACCACTACATCTCCAATGTGATGCACGCTTTTGTCGTATTTGTACGTGATATTTGCAGCAACAGGTCAAACAAATCCAAAGACGAGTTAGATTCTAGATTTTGGCGAGTCACCATAAAACTCTTTTCAACCAAAGCCTGATCCGGAACTAGAGTTTATCTTATGGTCGGACCATGTAGCATAAGACACAATCATTACACACTCAACTCTTGCACAGAATCTTATTCCCAAGAATTACTGCTAAATTACGCCAAAGGTGTGTCCATTACGCACCATCCATTCAATTCAAAGAAGTCCTCCGCGGAGAAAAACCAGTAACCCATCCATCATTTATTAAATCTAGGAATTAAATTCTTCTGCTGCTGCGCTGTTCTTTTTTCTCGGTTCATAATTAATACTCCATAGTCTACATAAATTACTACTTCTCCACGATTCATCACCCTCGGTTTCATCCTTCCGACATTCAATTTTACTGCTTCTTCTTCGAAATTGGAATCAAATAATTTGCTCGGCCTTGTCTAGTCAATGGTAATGAGAAGGTGGTTTTGATGACAAACATTGGGTGTTGTAGCCCAATTCGCGGCTTACGCGATACAATTTGCGGATGCTGTTCTAAGATAATCCCTTGTCTCTCTGATCCTGGTTAGAATTCTTTTCTCTATCAATTTTGATTTTTGAGGATTTTTTTTTTTTTTTTTTTTAATTGTGGGATTTGATTTTTCAGAGACGAGATCGTCATGGGGTTTGAAAGCGTCTCTAGTGATACTTCATTTGTTATATGTTGGTGTTTTATTTATTTTTGACAAAGATTTGATTCAGAAAACGGTTAATCAACCATGGTATGTCAAACCCTTCTGATTATATTCTGTATTTTCTAGTTAGATTAGGTTTTTAATGAAATTTACAACACTATAGTAATCGTAAGCTAAGCATTTCACAGTACCTATGGGTAGATTGTACAAGTTAACCAAAGTTACTAGAATAACAAGCTAACAATGATAAGGTGGTTTCGTTTATTGTGCTGCAGCTAGTTCGAATACGTTTTTTGTTTTTGACCACTGCTGGCTCTAAAATCTTCAACTGGTAGAGCAACTGTTAGATCGATTTAATATTAGTTTAGTGGAAGATTTAATATTAATCTTTCAAGTGAACTGTGGCGATTGATTTTTGTTGCCACTTTTCCTAGCTTTTTTCTTTAAGAAAAGACCGTGTTCCTCCCAGATGTTCTGTTCCTATTTCTATGTAGTTGGCTGGAAGTACGGTTTCTGTAGCTGATAAAAACAATTTCTTTGGCACTTCAACTTAAAACTTCTTTTAGCCCTTATGTTTTGCAGGAGTGATCAATTTGTGGGCTTATCAGATCTTACTGCATTTCACCATAGTTTTTTTCTTTTGTATTTGTTAATTTCATTCCTATTTTCTCAGGTACACCGCAGCATACTTGTTTGTGCTTCTTGCAACCTTAGCCCAATATTTCATTACAGCAGGAACTTCTCCTGGGTAGCTACCATCTCAGTTCATTTAAACACCATCTTTTGACTTGGACATTTGCTTAAAAGCCTTTTGATAAGATTAACCACATGCTGTCTTTTTCCTTTTGTTTCTTTCGTCCATATTCTCATTATGCATATATCTTGCATTAGGTATGTCCTTGATGCAATGAGGGTTGTCAATGAGTCACATGCTGCATTCAGAAGGACATCAGACTCGAAGTAAGATTGATGATTTTTTCCGCAATTTTCGTATTTTGACTTGGTATCACTTAGATAATATTTGCTTGTTTTAATAATACTAATAGAAGAAAGTGGAAAATCCTTACCAATATGATTATTTACTAACTTTACTTTATGATGATCAAGCAAAGACAATCTGCTTCAAGCGTAGACGGAAGCTTGACTATCTCTGTGGAAGGGGACCAGGTCGGAAGAACTTATTCAGGATCATTCAGCACACCATGGACAAAGATGGTTATGGACATGTACCCCCAGGGATCATCAGTAAGGTACAGAAACTCCGCTTGGTTTTCTACTTCATTATATTAATATATTTAGGTCAGTGAAAAAAGTTATACGATGATTGTTAAGTTGGGAGAGCTGTTGTTGAACTTACGAGTCTTTTAATTAACCCCATCTGATCCAATTAATATGGCTCCGATAAGGAGGCTAGGTTAATATATATTTTTATAATTTATCCACGCTTTTGAGAAGTGCTATTGCCCAAATTGCAACTAACTTGTTGACTTGATCTTGCAGGACTTGGACCTGCAGCCACTGTAATATAGTGCAGGTAATACCATCAAATTTACGCTACATAATTCTTTACTGTATTACTAGGGATGAATTGTAACATCTACCTTACCGTATTGGATGATGTATTGAAATTCAACTGGAGGTATATACGTAGTAGTTACAGTGTTTCACGTATGCACATATGTGGCTAGGCATCACATGAATCTACTATCTATCCTTGATTCCAGTTCATGCTTCATTGTATAGAACATGTCACTGGATACACATGATTCTTTGTTTAGCCTTCCAGGTAGATCCTAGACGTTCATCACCCAGAAACTAATACCTAAAAAAGTTGTAGGAAAGACAGAAACAGAAGAAAAGCAGTCATTATTGAAAAAGAACACAAGCATGAACAAGATCAAGTTATCAAACTGTAGCTTGAAACTTAAAACTGGGAAAAAAAACTTCATAACTACATAAGCACATAAACTTTTCACAAGGATCTTCCAAGAGTCTGCACCTAAACAGTTCTCCATTACTAGATCCAGAATTGTTGTTCATCTCTAGAGTCTTAAGTAGGCAATTTTTGAGCTAAATGCTAATGGTTGGTTTAGTTTGTTTGCTTTTTTGGATATATCAACTATAGGAAACTTGTAATAACCAAAAAGAACTGAAATTTTTAGTTTGAGTTTAGTAACCGTATCAACCTAACAAGAATTCTATTTGTTGATGCTGACTTGCATGTTGCGGTTGTAAGATTGCAGCATTTTGGTTGTGTGTGAGTGAAGGTTTTCAAATTGTTATGTGTTAGATATTCTGCAGAGATTTCTTTGCATTTGTAGGATTTATCAGTGGTCATCTAACGTCTTTGTATCTTACACGGTGTGTGATGTTTTTTCAGCCTCCACGAGCAAAGCATTGTCATGACTGCGATAAATGTGTTCTTAAGTTTGACCATCATTGTGTTTGGCTCGGGACATGCATAGGCCAGGATAATCATTTTCGATTTTGGTGAGTTTTATTTTGTTGTACAATTTTGTTTTTTAGTAGTCTGATCTATTTGTTGTGGATAAACGGTTAGGCTATTTTATCTTATATTGACCAAAGCCAGCACTGGCTTCACATTTTCTCCGTTAAAATAAGAGATTCATTTCCTTGTGTCGACATAGTTTGGGAAAAAACATCTTGCCTGATGTGGAGATTGGCCTAGCTTTCAATTTTCTATGAAAGCGGCCTATCAGGAAAGCGGAATGAACTTTTTAAGCCCAATTTTTATTTTAGACTTCAGCATAAAAAGATGTATTTACTGTGGGATCATATGATTTTCATTTTCCTTACTTGATGCAATATTTTTTTTCCTTACTTGATGCAATATTTTTTTTAGGTGGTATATTTTCGAAGAGAACATATTGTGCTTCTGGACTGTCATCTTATACATCTCTTATTTGCGATCTGATACTCCTCGGGCATGGTATGTTGATTTCTGTGGTAAAAACACTTTTTACTTGTTATAAATTTTTTATCATATTCTGGTAACATGTTAGTATCAGATATGTATAGCTGAATCTACAGTTATCGATCAAAACCAATGTATGTATGTTATAGTGTCATCCACTTAGAAATGTGGGTTGCTGGGTGGATGGGGGTAATTTATAACTCATTGAACAAATTTTTAATAATGCCACCCTTTCCTTCATCAGGTGGATTGATGCGATTATGATATTACTTCTGGCGACTTTGTTCATGTGCACCATATTTATTTTCCTCCTCCTTATTTTCCACAAGTAAGTTCTGTTCTTCGAAGAGCAATCATTTTGATTATTCTTCAGTTTGGTATTATTGTTACAAAAATTCATTATGCGTTGGTTGCATGGTTTACTGGCATCATTGTCTACTTACTGTGATGTTTTAAATGTATAAGCCGAGTGGTCACACATGCTCCATCTCAAAGTCAAGCAAAATAGTGATAGTAACTTCGACTATCTTTACAAATACAAAGGTCATTGATAGACATGTAAATCTTTTTCCCCAGCTCTTTCAAAAGGTTGAGAATGGGATTACGGATACAGCATATGATATGTTTTAGGGCGTATCGTGGTCAAGTTATATGATAGGACTTAAAAACACATCCTGTGTTAGTTTCAATTATTATTAGTACTTCTCTTTCTTTCAGAAAATGATTAGAAGACCATTATGCAACCCATTGAGTGTTATTCATGTCAAGAATGCCAATACTCTGTTCAAGTTGATAACATATCAAGCTAATATATTTGGTTTAGTTTATAAGGAGGCGAAACTTGAAGTCTGAAAAATAAACCGAGTGTTCATTTGTTTGAGTTTTGGTTTCATTGCGTTGATTTCTGTCTGGATTTCGTTTTCAGACTTGGAGTATGAATTTTGTGTCTTATATTAGCATGAAGTGTAAAGTCTTTCAATAATAAGGTAACTTATGAATTCGTTTTTTTTGCAGCTATCTTATACTCACAAATCAAACCACTTTTGAACTAGTGAGAAAGCGTCGAATTCCATATCTAAGGTATGTGTAGCTGAAGGATCAGCATTGACATTTGTTTCTTTTGTCGAATCACATGCCATTATTATGGTGATTGTTGTAACATTTCCTTAATTTATGTTCTTTCACTTGCAGAGGTGTTCCTGCAAAGGTATTTCCATTCAGCAAGGGTATCTGTAGAAATGTCAGCGAATTTTGTTGTACGTGGGGTAAACATAACATGGAATCAGTTCCACCACTTGAAGACCTTGAAGAAAGAGCAAGACCCTACACCTGCTCTGATGTATTATGCTGTCGTTGCTGCTGATTGCTGTGTAAAATTTCTATCTTTCAGAAAGAATTCTTCTGTTGTAATCTGCGGTGGTGACTCGTGTAACTCATGAAACCTGTACCTATTTTTACAGAACAATATAAGATGAGTAGATTTTTACATGGGATTTACTAGTTCTCAGAACCCCGGAACCCTTTTGATGAGCTTTTAGAATTTTTCGGCTGAGGTGTAGACTGTGTATGCATATACGAGAGAACAAAATTAGTGCAACTGTACATGTATATTGGAGTATGTTTAGTCCGGGCGCAAAATATAAAAATCAAACAGGTTGGTTGGTTGAATTAACAATTTTCATCCTTTAAATTTGTACTTCTACTTGAATATAAGAACGAAACATTACCGAGCTCTAAATTTGTAGAGAGATAACAAACCTAGCGGCGACCCTAAACGAATTAGGGGCGACATAAAAGGACAAAATATGTCATAATCGGAAGGTTAATCCATAATCCCGTTTTTTTAATGGCCAAACTACCCTTTACAATCGGTAGATAACTATACAATCGGTAGTTAATCAATTTAGTCAATTTAGTTTATATAGCTTCCGAATATAAAGTATCCCTAAATAAAATCCTCTATCTTTTGAATTTTGATTATCCTATAATCGGTAGTAAATAAAGTTATCTTGACTTCCGATTAAAGTAGACCTTTGGCAAATATCCTACCATAATCGGTAGTCAAGATAGTTCATATAACTACCGAATATAGAGTAGCCTCAAAATGAGATTTTGCAAAAATCCTCTTTTTTTGAATTTTGGTTGAGCCTATAATCGGTAAGAAAGGAAGAGTTATCATGACTTCCGATTATACAGTGACTCTCTTTGCAAATATCCAACCATAATCGGTAGTCAAAATAGTTCATATAACTACCGAATATAGAGTAGCCCCAAAATGAGATTTTGCAAAAATCCTCTTTTTTTGAATTTTGGTTGAGCCTATAATCGGTAAGAAAGGAAGAGTTATCATGACTTCCGATTATACAGTGGCTCTCTTTGCAAATATCCAACCATAATCGGTAGTCAAAATAGTTCATATAACTACCGAATATAGAGTAGCCCCAAAATGAGATTTTGCAAAAATCCTCTATTTTTCTAATTTGATTGAGCCTATAATCGGTAGTCAAAATAGTTCATATAACTACCGAATATATAGTTGTCCCAAAAATGAGATTTTGCAATCGTTAGCTAACTAAACTACCGATTATGAAGGGGCATACAAGTATTTTCATCCTATTTTGTCTTTTGTGTCGCCCCTAATTCGTTTGGGGTCGCCCCTAAAAATGCTAGCATAACAAGCAACAAAACCTAAAGCAAAAAAATTAAAAGAAATAAATATGAAATGGCTCAAACAACAAGACCTAAAGCTAGAAAAGAAAAAGCAAAAAAATTAAAAGAAATAAATATTTGTGCGGTGAAGGTGGATCGAACACCTGACCTTAGGATCTTCAGTCCTACGCTCTCCCAACTGAGCTATCCCCGCTGTTGACGTGTTTTCTACATTTAGTTAATTATATATCTAACAACAAACTTTGGTTGGTAACTTCACCGTTTATACAAATCAGGTTTAACTCTCTGACTCGGAGGAGCAGAAAAATCTTCAATTCTTCTCATTTTTCTCGGTTGATGATCCGTGTAATGAGTAAGTGAGGTTTTCTCGATAGAGCTTAGGTCTTCCCAAACAAAATTCAAAAAGGTCTTATGGGCATGCCCTAGGTCTTCCCAAACAAAAAAAACCGTCACCTAAAGTCCCTCTTCCTGCAAGCCTTTCCTGGTGTGCGGGAAGACTCCGGATACGGCTAACCATTAGCCGTTCTCAAAAAGGTGAAAACAATAATGATTGTCCATTGTATTCTTAAAACCCTTGTAACTTGGTGGGGCCAAGATTTTAGCGTAAAAATCTAACAACTCGTATACCGGATAATCATTATCCGTTTTTGGTAAAATTTAGTGGGACCAAGTGGGACAAACAGAGATTTAAGTGGGGTTTATATAATTGGTGGACCCAACAAATAAAAAACCGGACAACCATCATCCGTTTTTCTCTTAAAATCGGGAACAATCACAAGAGCTAGGCTCTTCCCATGCTGACGTGTAAAGGCATTTGGGAAGAGCTTGGGCATCTCCATAAGACCCGATCTTACATTGAGAGATGATTCCTCGTTAGCATCTAGCAGAACAAGTGAAAGAATATCAAATTAGATTAGGCTATTGATTTTTGTTTTACCTCCGCTTCTCCTAGTCAATTTTTTTACCTCCACTTCTCCTAGTCAAAACTCTGGGTAAGTAAACCTCCACGCATCATTGCTGTCGGTTTTTTAAATTAATGTGTGTACAGTTATAAACGTGCAATTATGTTAAGAATATCTAGGGTGAATCTCATTTATTACTCGGATGTTTTTGTGTCTAGTCCTATAAATAGAGGCTCTAATATTTGTCTATGGTACATATCTAATGAGAATTATGTCTACCTCTTCTCCCTATTTTCTGTCTCATTTTCTTTCACAACACGTCATCATCACCTAGTTCTACCAACTGATCATTATATGATTTTAAGAATTTTCCTTAAGAAATATGGATTTGGGTGATGGTCTTTTTACAACAGTAACATGAGGAGGATTCGAACAATCTTATAATTTCTATTCTTTTTTGTTGATTGTTTATTTCACAACTGACTGTTGTTAATCAATGTTTTTTTTTTTTAATGTATTAATAATCTTTGGACGGAGGACGATGTCAAAACTATATGTGAGCGGTCCCTTTGAGGCTACTCATGGATGGAGTTTGTGGTTCCAAAGTTCCATTGTACGTCTCCATCAAGGTTACATGAGCTAATAGGTAAAGTGACGACTGTCAAACACCATGCACTAAAATCTCAACAATATTTTCTTTTCGTTTTCGATTACTAATATTTCGTTTCAGTTTTTATTTTCTTTTCTCAATTATCTTTTTTAAATTATTGTACATATTAAGTTGTATTATTATGTACGGGTGATCAATCTTTCTAAAGTACAATTGATCTCCTTTCTTCTCTAATTTTTCATAGAGAAAGAAAAAAAAATCGTTTACGGTTTCTATTTCTTTAATGAAACTGTAATCGTGTTATCGCAATTTAGTTACCTTTACAGTAATTAATTATTGTTAGAGCACTGCTCAGTCGAACTCGCAAGCGTTGCTATCTCAAGATTGTTTGTCAATGTTAGTGATCAAAACCATAAGTCTTCTAGTCTACTTATAGTGATGTCTCGGACTAGGATAGATTGTGTAGTTGAGCATTAGACTTCACCACATTCATCAATTGAAGACGAAGAACTACTAAGGAGAGCTTGTGGAACTTCATCAACAAAAGGTATGTGGAGACTAAAACTCATCTATCACTTGAAAAGTCTATTTCTACTCTATCTCTCATATTGAGACAAAAGTCGTATTACTATATAATTGTCGATTATACACATTTGAGATTTCGAGCTGAGATTAACTCGCTTACATATTTCTCGAAATATGTGTTGGTAAGCTTTCGCTTTAACCAAGTTCATCATATATTCTTGACGAAAGTCAAAAGATGATCATGTGAAAATCACCGAGTAACATCTTACATGGTTTGTGTGATACAATCATTTGGTGTAGACTTGGAATGTTTCGTTATGATTATTTCAATAACTTGAAAATTGTTTTGATGCTAATAGTGTGTGAAAACGGCTATTGTCAACCCTCTAAGAAAGTTTCAATGATTAAAATAGAGTTTATAACTATTGGATTATGAACATAGTGTGCATTCTTGCATGCGTGTGATTCATGACCGGAACTAAAATATGCATACCCGTATGCGTACTTGTAGTTGTGAAATTCCGTGTACCAAGTATACATAGCGGTACGCATACTTGCATAAGGTATAGGTCCGGGAATTTCTGCTGGGTTTTGGAAGTGTACTAAGGTGTGTGTACCCGTTCGCATACTGGTGAACCCAAACTCATATCGGCTACTTAAGTATGCGTACACGTTTGCATACTTGAGTGGTTAAAGTTCTAAAATCAGTTGTGACATGAACTAATACATTTATATATTAAGGAATGCATTCGTTGCAAACCGTGGCTATAAGGTTCATGAATTGATTCGAGTGAATCAAACCGATTTGCTTCAATTGTGTTCTTGTATAATTTTATGAGAATATAGCAATTGAAAAAATCTTTAACTAGTTTCATTTGAGTCATTTGAACTAGTTATGGTTAAGATGAATAATGTTGATATGAGAGTGTTCATATAGCTAACCTCGGTTAACTACTGTTGAGCCAACATGGTGTACACGTTTATGTATGGTTACTTAAACCTAAATGAAGGTACATTTCATTTGTGTATAAAAAGCTAAGTACGATCTAACGGTTGAAAGATATTAGCTTGAATCTAATCAGGTTTTCATCTAACGGTGAATATTGAATGCTTTGTTACCAAGGTAACTTAGATTGCAAACCCGGATTTGAAAACTATATAAAGGAGAACTCTAGCAACTGAAAAACTTAATCCCCACACCTCCTGTGTGATACTAGTTGTATAAGCTAGAGTCGATTCTCCTTTAACCTTAGGTTTTTCACGAAACCCTGTAGGTTAATGACTTAAAGACTTCATTGGGATTGTGAAGCCAGACCCAACTATTTTCTCTGTAGTTGCGTGTTCTGATCTTAATTCTTCTATCGTGATTGAGTATTATCTTTGCTAAGATTTTCTTGAGATTTATCTCCGATAGGTAAGATTAAAAGTAGTCACAAACATCTTTGTCTCATCGTTTGTGATTCCACAATATCTTGTTTCGCTACCATACGATTAAGATCATTATGAGGTGATTGATAATACTAGGTTGTTCTTCGGGAATATAAGTCCGGTTTATTAATTGGTTCCTGTTTACCTTGATTTATCAAAAGATGGAACAAAACTCGTAGGGTTCAGATTGCCAAAGGAAATATTGGGTGTGGTTGTTGTACCCACGCTTTTTCAGTTACATGCATGGTTCATAAATCTCCGGCCAATTGAGTTTGGTATCCAACGGATAAAGATCATGTGATTTATTTTTACTAGGTTTCTATTTATCTACAAGTAACCATCCGCGAACTAAAAAGTGGATTTTCCATATGTAATTTATCTATTTCTCTTTGTCGATGCAATTTTGGTGCATCATACAAACCAAATGGTATTGGGTTTCTCCATCAATTCCGCGGAAAGAGATGTTAGAGTTGGCATTCTAAGAAATTTTAGCCAATATTCTATCTGGTAATAAGCGATTATTTAAGTGGATTTTTTCTTCTGAAACCAATAACGATTATGTTTTTTTTTTTTTTATATTCTTTTCCTTAAAAAGAATCATATAATTAAGAGAACTGAAAATGGTTTTCTTTATCGTTGATGCATTCCTGAGGGATATTTAGCAATTTTTATTTTTCCTCCTTGTACCTATCACAAGATTTTGGAACCGTTTCACTTGAAATTAGAATATTGTTGGACATAAGATCAATGGGTGCTTACCCGGCTTATTAGCCTATAATTATTAGTTCTTGTAGTGACTATATTGATCTTGAAATTGATTTCCTTTGATAAATAAAGTGTCCATAATTTCATTCTGAAAATTGATTTCTTTTGGAGTTTTATTTGCATATTTTATATGCTTTTGGTTGTTGCAATAAAATCCATGGTTGATGTTAAATTTGTATGTCAAGTAAACTACAATTTTGTTTTTAATTTTAGGACAATTTTTTTCATGGCCTTTGAAGTCATTTTTACTTTCCAACTGGTGTTGTTGATATCCAAAAATTCTTATGAGTATATGTCTCGATTTAATCGGATAATACTTTACGAAGTTTTCTTTCGTACACGTGATGAAAATATTTTCGCCATAATTAGGGGAGACTATAAACCACTGGAAGTCGGTGTTCATTAACTTTAAAAGTTATGTTTCTCTCCCATCATAATTGAAAAAGGCTGCCATCTCCAATAGGCGCGAAAATAATTCATTTTTCTTTTATTAAGTTTTTTCTTCTTGAAGAGGCTAATCCAGTCACATCTAGTAAGTATGTAGATTTGTAGTACATGCTACAGATAATGCTCCAATAGATTATATCAAAACACGGTCCACATTCTTCAAGTCAATATCTCTATATTTTCCCGTTAAGGGCATTGGTAACAGTAACAAATTGATTATTCAAGATATGCGTACGCACTTGAAATTCTGTGGGATCTTACTAAGCTAATACGATTGTCGAATATTTATTTATAGTAGCTACTAAAATAAATGATGGTGTTTTAAAACTCCTCTGCAGAGAAAAATCGACATATGTGATTGGTTGGCATACATTCCAAATTAGATTGGATTATTTTAGTTTATCGATTGATGCAATATAAGGATCCTAGATAGACTTGACACCATAAAAGTGCCAAGCATGAAAATTACAGGTTAGTGTTAGTCATATTACGTATTAAGAGAAATAAATCGTTTTAAGAGCGATTGAGGGTTATATGTTGAAACCCCAGGATTGTTTCAATATTACATTGTTCTCCCTATATAATGTATGTATGTATGTGTTGATGGTGGTTTTTAGTTTGGGGATAAGATTGTAAAACCCTGTATTAAATCCGGCGTCGTTCTGCAAAGAAGCCGAGCCATTTAAGAGTGATGAGTTCCCATGCCTCTTTACTTACATATGTATTGAGCAACTCAGTATATGTATATAAAATTTATCCAGAATGGTGCATGTAGCAACAATCCCAAATATTCTATAAATTTTATTAAACTCCCCCTTGCATTATTCACTAATGTACAGCCGGTCGAGTATTTTCCTATGCTATGTTCCCCAGATGAACTCTTAATATTGGCATGACATGACAATTATTGTTCACTCGCAGCGGAGTGGCATGAATTTCACGAAGTGCCAGTATTAAGATCTGCATGAAAATACTCAGGAACATGCAAGTTGTACCGCTCTCTGATAAAGAGATTTCTTGTGCCAACGCACAAATAGTTTATCGAAAACTATTTAATTTTTTGTCAGCTCACGAAGTTCAATTTTCTAACCCAAATTTACCTATATGCAAAAATTTGGTCTTTTGCGCCTTGTGCAAATATATCAACCCTATTGGTCGAGGCCAAACCTAGGTAAACTAGGAAACTGATCCGCCATGGAGCTAGTAGGAGCAAAGTCCTACCAGAAAACAAGAAACAATAGAGGAATTGTGGCAAATAAGAGCAATGACAAAAGAGGTGCGGCCACGCCACATAGCCCGCCATTCCGCTCCAATAGGCGCCGCCTGTGGCCGCTGGCCGGCCCCCTCTCCCACCGACCAATCAGGTCGCTCTAAATGCGCCACACGCATTTAGAATGAGGCCGGCCCCATGATGCTTGTCGTCCCCCTTTACATCGACCAATCAGGTCGCTCTAAATGCGCAACACGCATTTAGAATGAGGCCGGCCCCATGCTGCTTGTCGGCCCCCTTTCCATCGACCAATCAGGCCACTCTAAATGTGCCACATGTGTTTAGAATGAGGCCGGCCCCATGCTGCTTGCCGGCCCCCTTTCCATCGACCAATTAGGTCGCTCTAAATGCGCCACACGTATTTAGAATGAAGCCGACCCCATGCTGCTTGTCGGCTCCCTTTCCATTGACTAATCAGGTCGCTCTAAATGCGCCACACGCATTTAGAATGAGGCCGGCCCCATGCTGCTTGCCCCCTTTTCATCGACCAATCAGGTCGTTCTAAATGCCACATGCATTTAGAATGAGGCCAAACCGCGCCAACACCTAGTGCTCGTCGCGTCAACATAGCCGCACACACTAATTAGGGCTTTGGCATGCCAAACCCTAATTTGGTTAAGACCGCTATGCCATCCCATGCCAAATAACATCACCTAGGCATTAAGTTCGATGTGGCAACTAGAGCTAATATGATTGAGCCATATTTGGATCTAACACCAGATATAGTAGGCGCCACTTCGCTACAATGCCACTGGCAGGTGCCACTTTGCCGTTATGCCATTGGAAGGCGCCACTTTGCCACCTTTCCATTACGTCATTGCAAGGCTTCACCTCGCCACTTAGCCACTGGCAGACGCCACTTTCCCATTGTGCCACTAGCAGGCGCCACTTTTCCACTTTGCCGCTATGCCACTATGCAGGCGCCACTATGCCATTATGCCGCCTAGCTTGTGTGCGATTGGTCGAAATAACTAGGTCTTGCATATTAGGCCCACTCAGCAACTTGTTGCACATTTTTCCACGAAACGCTCGAGACATCAAACATGTCACAAACTGGGGGATACTCATCAGGGTATTAGTCTGGCGGTTTACAGCGTGCGGCGTACAACGCGCCCATTACAAGAAAGTGTCAGGAAAGCGCGGACGGTTAAATAGCAGTAAGAGAATAATGGGTGTAAAGGGTTTCTCAAATTCCATAAAGGATACCGAATGGGAACGTGATAAGTTTCCCCACAATGGGAACGTGATGGTGAACCGCTTCTACACAACCCCACTTCTCCACTACTTAACTGTCTCCACTTCCTACGAGATCAAGGGTGCTCAATGGCTTGTATAAATAGGTTTTCAACCTATTTCGACCAACACTAGGGTTTTGGTTAACAACAACACAAGTATTCTGAAAAACACAAAAAGAACTGATTGCTTACATTCCACAAGCCAGTTCCAAATTCTGATACAAGTTATAAAACAGTCACACCCTCAAAATTAAATATGTTGATCTCAACACCTTCTTCTCTTCCCTCCCTAAGAT
This sequence comes from Papaver armeniacum, assembly GCA_023531295.1. NCBI lineage: Eukaryota > Viridiplantae > Streptophyta > Magnoliopsida > Ranunculales > Papaveraceae > Papaver > Papaver armeniacum. The sequence continues at coordinate 39,590 of JAJJWW010014968.1, read as the reverse complement.
CAACCCTTCTCCTTCGCTTTGTGATCAAAGACCTGGAACGACCATTTCTTGGTTTAGGCCAGATTGTATGATTGATCTCTCAAATCTAAAGTACTCCCAAAGGCATTTGTTTAGGGTTTAGATTTGTTTCTCGGCGGCACACCCAAATTTACCATTTCCAGCAGAATCAGTTTTTACCCCAAAACAACTGGCGACCACAGTGGGAGTTTAATCTCTCGGTTGCAAAATCAGTTTCTCAGGATTCATTCCATTTTTATCAATTTCAAAAGGGTGGATCTTAGATCCAATTCAATCATTAAACTCAATTTAGGTTCAACAGCCAATTTCAATTCCGGTGTTCCGTTTACTAAGAAGCTTCACAAAAATGATATTTCAGGCAATGCTACATGAAATGCCTTGGATAGCTGAGCACCAGTAAATCTCCCAGATGAAAGGACCATAAAGCCGCGTGAAGACACATAAAGACGTGATTACTACTTAGGAAGGTACAATGGCGTCTCTCCTGCAACACCATAAGTGTTATATGGAGCAAGCCGGAAACGCCTCAAAGTTATCACCGATATTAATGTCTCCAGGGTCCACACTCAGGGAGATAAAAGGAAGATTCGCATAGCCGTTGTTCCAGTATGGAGATAGTCGACAACAAATCTCAACACCAGTGGAGTCCTAGAAAGGCACCTGCAGAGATCACGAAAGCGAGGGTCTATCTCCATTCCACCACTACTACCATTTTATGGTCATGAGTATCCTCTATCACTTCATCATCAAAATGTATAGATCCAGACCATGACGCACTTCTGGGAATTCGTACATCTACAATAATAAAGGAGGCTTGACACATCTTCAAATTATTTATAGGGGTTTGCCTATTATGCCGACCCAAGCAAGAGCAAGCGCGGGACATCTTCAGATCTACTAGAGCCGACACGTCAAGAGAGCATCTTCAAGAAGATAACGGTGCACGCACTATCATGTCAGGAAAGAATCCGCAGCCGAGATAACTTCACGCAGAGGAAGATTAGAGAAGTTGATGCACCAAAAGGATCCACGTTTCCCATATTTCCTTTGCCCAGGGAAGCGGGTAATGATGAAGAGTTTTCCAAATTGCCTACCGGAAGAACCTACACCGAGATGTTGCAGTAAAATAAAAGGCATCTCGATGACTACGTTAAGAGATCCAGAATTGAAGCCATCGATTTCCAAGTATACTGCTAGTACTAACACGTCAACAGATAACTCACAAAGGCGGACACCTCATCAGCAACATCACCCACGGACATGGCATGTGGTTTAGAAAGGTTACGGGTCGTTTTGCAAGAACTCTGTCAGAAACGTTTTTACACTGCCCTCCAGAAGAATTGAGACTGGTGCTAATTGGTGAAGAATCTTGGAGTGATACATATACCAAATGATTCGTATGGAAGTATTCTACAACATACTAAAAGGGCACATCAATCCTATGAATGAGCTATAAATATAAGCCGAAACTCTCGACTACGTGACAGCTGAAAAGCCTACATAATTCTTCCTGGAAAGTTCTGAATTCTCGGTGTCAGGTACTTTTCACCCACCAAACGGAATCCGAATGAATAAACTCTTTTTGCAAAAGTTAGATTTTCCTTTTAGAAAAAGAATGAGAGGTCAATCACCTCATTCCGATATTGTACGGAGATTTTGCGGCCGTTTTGGCAAGAAGACACGAATCTGAAATTTTCATCAAGTCAATACACCAAGGTCGCAGGCAACCAACAATAGGCAAGCTGCCGCACGCAGAGAATCATGGAAGAGCTACTTCTCCGAAATAAGAAAAGAAAAGGATAAGAAGAAATAACCTCACGGACATGAGTTATATTAAAAGGAGGAATCCTTCTTTTGGGACATAATGTTCGACCAAATCCTTACGTGTTACCAGAGTCCGTGGCCATGGCGCCACGCCACTCCCTCCTGCCAAGGATCGTGCCGTATCCGCTACTCCTTCTTGCCAAGGATCGTGTCGTAGCCGCCACTCCTTCCTGCCAAGGTTCGTGACCGTAACCGCCACTCCTTCCTACCAAGGTTCGTGCCCGTAGCCGCCACTCCCTCCTGCCAAGGATCGTGCCGTAGCCACCACTCCTTCCTGCCAAGGTTCGTGCCCGTAGCTGCCACTCCTTCCTGCCAAGGTTCATGTCGTAGCCGCCACTCCTTCCTGCCGTACCGTAGCCGCCACTCCTTCCTGCCAAGGATCGTGCCGTAGCCGCCATACTCCTCCTTGTCAAGGATCGTGATCGCTGCCATCCAAGGTTCGTAGTTGTGGCCACTTTTTGTCCCATCCTGCCAAAGCTCATGGTCGTGGACAGTTTTACTCGCTTACACATCCAGCCAATCCCTTTGCTTCCATGGACGCCCATGTAATTCCAGCCAACCTACTTTGTTCACATGACAATGTAGTCTCTTCTGATCACAGCTGCTGCCAAGAACCTTTTCGCTCGTTTGTTGATACCAGCCAGAGCTTCACCATAGCAACAACCACTACAAAGGTATTCCGTACTTCTCCATATTTAGTTTCACATGGAAGAAGTAATAGAGTCACCAATACGGATGTAAGATGGTAATATCTTTATCATGGTCAACCCACCGGCCATACAAGATAGAAACATGTAAACCACACTTGGGGACTGAGGATCTACACGGAATCCCTTTACTGTCAAAGATCAGAAGACACAGTTAACCAAAAAGTCATAGCCACGACAAGGTCATCTACTCTTCAAAGGTGTAGCATAAGGATATCATCACCTCTCTGTCTGGAAGGCGCCTGCAACCCTTTACGAGACTGTGACGGATCCCAAGCCTACTCAGAGAAAACAACTTCGGTAACTAAAAAGAAGTACGACTGGGGGCTTCTCATCGTAGTCCATCCCCGACAACAATCAAAGATTCATGAGATAACTCCATAGACACGGCTGAAACATTTTTCTTGAAGAAACAGGGGGAGCCACGATTAACAACATAACTCTCTCACTTCTACCTCTTCGTTATCCAGTATATTTCGTCCATGTGATGTTCCAAGCATCCCAGCATCGCATCCAGGAGAGTACAATAATCTTGTATCAAATACCATAGGCGTGGATTCAAGGTGATATAATCAAAGTAGGCTACACTTGGGAACTGAAGCCTCCTTCAGGTTTAGAAGTTTAAACGCAGTCACCACCTTACCAGCAAATGCAGTAGAAGCACATCTTCCACGAGAAAATAGGCTCAGGATAATTACACATGGGGGCTATCAGCATGGGATGCCTTCACTTCCCTCAACCAGGTTATTTCCGATGTCAACATCATCACTATCGAAGCTTTACGAGCCGCAGGAATTTCTCAGCATGAAGCCGTACACGTGCATCAACGACTTCCAAAAGCACGCCGCAGAGATATTCACATATCCGGCCACGCCATCGGATCTATGACCAGACAGAAGTGTAACTGGGGACTGCTCATCGCATCCCATTCGATACAATAGTCCAAGATGCAGAAGATGGTTCGAAGGATGTCGCTTGGAATGAAATTCTTGAAGACTTGATAGGTGCACGTCGGCAACGGAACGCCTCTCAGCTTGTCTACTTCACCCAACGGCTCCGGAAGATTTCGACCATACAAGCATCCACATCATATCATCATCGCAATCAGAAAGGCAAGAATAAGCCTTCTAGACACCGGCTCAGTAGTCCAGACACCAAATAACTTAAGTCAAGGACGTATCAACAACGCATCTATACTCTCCAAGATTAGCCCTGGCATGATCATCGCCGAACATATATTTCATCCATCCATCCCAGGAGCGTAGTGGAATTTGGGTAAATTTTGAAACCCACTGGAGAGGTTAGATACTCGTTCTTCTAGAGGTAGAATTTTATTACACATTCTGGAGAAGATCGATGGTACTGTTGGCTACATGCGCAAAAGAGAAAATAGCACCTACCTTGAGTTCTCCTGGCTCGCACTAGTGGAAAACACCAATTTCGCGACCGCCAAGGCAAGTCATAGATACCAGTTAAATGACTATTTTTAACGGTCGCGGAAATGGTCGCTGTTTGAGCGTCTTCTTCATCTATGACGTGGCTCTGCGGGTCGCGGAACAACTCGTGTCAGCGACTGATTTTAACGGTCAAGGTGTTAAGACTGACCACAGTCGGTCGATGATATACATTTTAATATAAAAAAAAGGCTCAGATTACCTGACTGAATCTGTCTGGCTTGACTGAATCTGACTACTCCTCAATTGAAAGTTAAATTAAACTCAAATGGAAACCAAATTAAACTCAAATGAGAATCAAATTAAACTCAAATGGAAACAAAATTAAACTCAAATGGAAACCAAATTATACTCAAATGAGAATCAAATTAAACTCAAATGGAAACAAAATTAAACTCAAATGGAACCAAATTATACTCAAATGATAATCAAATTAAACTTGCAAACAAATAATCTTTCAATTCCACATTCATTGATTCATTAGGTCCAAATTACAAAAAAAAAAAAAAAAGGTATTCAAATTACAAAAAAAAAGGTATAAGATCTTAAGTCCAGAGCAATACAAGTTCTTACAACAATAAAAGTAATTAAGTTCTAAGATTCAGTTACATAATGATAGATTAATAATGGTGTACCTGCACTGAAAAAATAAGTTCCCCCATCAGAGGTCATAATACTCAACTTGAAAATTCAGACATCTTTTATCTTATCACTAATCAACTAATAATCTGAAACATCAATGAATCACATTTATGGGAATAGATAGAAAGACATACTATAATAGTGAAGTAATCTTCATGTGTGGCAGCCTTGGTAAAGCAGGAGACCAATAACTGCAAACAAAAACAAACGAAAAAAAAATCAATATATCATTTTCCAGTTCACAAACAAATGTGAAAACCTAGATTCCGCACCAGCAGTTAAGATCAAACGGTGCACTAACATAAGAAATAACCCGACGACGTCTAGAGAAACTAAACACTTAAAAACATAAATGTTTCTAAATCGAAGACTCATAGCAAACCTTAAGGTCCTTAACAACCAAGAAGCTGAAATATGATGGCAGCACAACATACAATATTACACATAGGATGGCAGGCATTCAAATTTATATCAGTTCACCAAATTAAACCGACAGCGCAAACTTCCAAATTAAAATCCAAAAGATATTATAATTCAAACACCCAAGCAACATAATTAAGACACCTCCATGGTAATATTAAGGTTTAGCATAATAGGTGTAAGATATAATGCATCTAAACCACAACAACGACCGAAATGACTGGAGCATGGATTGAATCCTTATAATCACAATCAACATTTGAACTTAAGCCCAGAATACATTCATGTTCGTTGAGGGTCCATCCAAGGTACAGTTTTATTGAGGCATTCTTAGTTTGCTTCTAGATAAGAGGTGTTTTCCAAGTATTTGCTGACATATCTCTAACAACATGATCATCCTAAATGCTAAAAGCTTTCTCAGTGAACCATTAGTCTATTGGTAGGAGTATGATAATAAGAAGCACCCTATCTCTAGCATGTTTACCAGTCCACTACATCTAATTAATCCCTACTCCTGTGGTTGTAGACAAAAGTATGATGAAAATTATGTAAACTTTTTTTGTGGAGCACAGGACACAATAATAGAATGAAAATGTATTTGTTGTGTTGAGCTACAATCTGCAGGATAAAATCAATTGGTGAATTGAGGATTAGGGACTTGAAACTAACAAACAAGGATCCACTCTCAAAGTTGATTCGGAGTTATTGTAAAGACAAAAATGCAATTTGAGAAAGTAGTTAAACAAAAAATTAACACAAGAGAACCCAACATCTCCCCTGCTGAAACAAACCAGATTCACAGAGGTGTAGGCAATGAGGATTGGGACATTTCAAGTTAGCAGTAAGACGTATGGTGGCCCCAACTTTGAACTGGCAGCTAACATGGTGAAGATGTCTAACTAAATATGCAGAACAACAGGTAATTACATGCTTTTTTCAGATTGATCCTAAGCCCAACCTAATGGTAGAAGTGGATGAGAATAATTTCTTTAAGTCAAATCCTATTTTACAGTTTCGTATCCAAAATCTGAAACAAATTAATAAACGACTAAACAATGAAGAGAATAGCGAATATACATACCTCGACAAAACATTATGATTCCATATATTCTACGATCCACATTCAGGTAGTTCCCTGACAGCATAAGAATTGAATAAATGTTCAAATTTCCATGTACATAAACAAGGTAAAAAAAAAATCAACTACACAAGTACCGAATATCAATTTTTACCTGAAAATCTTCATCCAAATACTCATCATTTTACGGAGCATCTTCATTCCAATACTCATCATCTCCAAAAGTTGCCAAAATTGACAGAGCTTCACTCGCCCTGTCGCTGATGATTATAACTATTGGAAATTGCTTTGTTGCCATTGTTGCTAGATCTGTCGCTGCTAACAAAGAACGTCATTCACGCCGAGATAAATATCCAAGTTTGATCAACTACTCATGGATATTACACTCACATCTAAAATACGAGAACAAGATGTACTTACCTTGCTGCCGATGTTTGGCAAGCTCGTGATGGAGCTGCTGATAATGACGAAGAGGAGCCGGCTACCGCAGATGAAAGCATGGAGCCAGACGAGCAACAAAAACGGAAAAGGGTTGATACCCCTTTTTATACGAACAGAGTTTCCAGAAGAAAGATTCCATCTTGCTCCATTAACGGGAATAGATGGCTGGGCCATAACACTCATGCTCCATAGCCGAGCTAGCAACACGCTACTACGAAGACCATTGGCCGCGCGGTCCCGTTGCTGAAGGACAATTAGAATTTTCCTGGTAATATTTTCCTGCTTTATCTTTTTAATTTTAATCTTGATTGTCACCATCTAGTGCTTACCCCGCAACAATGTCACTGTTACGTGCTAAGCAGAGGACTTAATGTTGATGGTGGTTTTTAGTTCAGGGCTAAGATTGTAAAACCTTGTATTAAATGCGTCGTCGTTTTGCAAAGAAGACGAGCCATTTAAGAGTGATGAGTGCCCAAGCCTCTTTACTTACATATGTATTGAGCAATTCAATAAGTGTATATAAAATTTATCCAAAATGGTGCATGTAGCAACAATCCCAAATATTCCATAAATTTTATTAAACCCCCGCTTGCATTATTCACTAATGTACAGCCGGTCGAGTATTTTCCTATGCTATCGTCACACTAGGTTGGTCACACTTGGACGGCTACTTCCACCCAACCTCCCTAATAGTACATGATATTTCTCGCCCAAAAATTTTATCTAACATAGTCCTATCCCTCGAATGAATTTCATTCCTTTTTTTTTCTCCGTCAAAAACCAGAGAGACGAAAAAGAGGTTCTCAGTTTCTTCCGTCGATCTCTCGATCCAACCTCCTCTTCTCTTCTTTTTATCTCTTCTTTTTCTTCTAATGATTTTTATTAATATCTGCTTGTCATGTACAAAAAGAGACAGAGAAAGTAGAAATTAGGGTTTGAATAGATTGATGGATTTCGGAGAAATTAGGGCTTCAATAGATGGATGGATTTAGTTGAAAAGGGTATTGGCTCCTCTTCACTTCAAGGTATTGATTTAAGTATTAAATCTAAATACTAGTTTTTATCTTTCTTCCAAGGCTGGAAATTCAATCTATAGGTTTTTTTTCTTCCTATTTTAAATCTTAATCTTCTTTTTCTGCTTTGTTTTCTGATGATTAGTAAAGCAGATGTAAGAGATGGGTGTTGTGGTTGATAGATTATGATGCTGCGAAGAACATGGGATTAAAATTCAGATTTCTGCTGCTGATTCATGGCGAGAAAGAAATGAAGAACTGAAGATTAAATATGGATTTCTATTGGGTAATTGAGTTACAGAGATGGGTTCATTTAATTTTAGGGGTTTGAACTGAATTGAGTAATGATGATTTAGGGTTCGTAGAAGACAGATCTGTGGTCGACTTATGAGAAGAAGAATTGGTAGTTTATGTTTGCAATTTTGTCATTCTCAGATTCAGGATGGAGAAGATTAATCAAGTCATGGGTTAAGTTGATTTTCAAGTGAACTTGTGAGCTAGTTTGGTGTTGGCTATACAGAGATATAATATGTTGTTCATCTAGACACTGTTCTGTGTTCTGTTTAAATTGTATGCTAATTTTTCTCTATGTTCGATCAACAGGTTCCAATTGGAGGAACCTACAGGCTTATTGATGTCCCAACAATTGCGTCAACAATTGTTATCATAAGTATCAAAACTTGTCAGCATTTAAAGTTTAAAAGAGCTTGGGAAAGACACTGTCGCTTCCTGATTATGTCTCACCACCTATATGCAGTCCTGGGGACTCTGATCATCCATTCGTAACAGCACAGATGAGATTTTCCTTCTATGACAATTTAAGAGTTGTTGGCGAGAAGGTTTGGCAGCCTTAAACCCTGAATTGTCGACTACATCTAGCCAAAACTTTGAGACTGAGCTGCATACGGATGATGACTTCCAAACAGACGATGATATCCAAATTCAAGCTCTTGACCTGAATCCAGATGCCTCTGGAAATTTTCCAGAGACTGTAGTTCAAGAAAGCAACTCGGCTTAGGAGGAAGATTCCACAGCAGAAGGTAATATTGCGTTATTGTCTTCTTACATATCAGATAATACTAGTTTCCTTGGTAGTTCTACAAAACTGCCATTTATATATTGCACATATATAGTATTACTCTCTTGTTAATAGGGTTTCCTAAAATTTGTGCTGGTGCAAAAACTGTAGAAACGATTGAGGCAGTGCATATAGAAGAAAGTAAGTCCTGTGAATCAAATACCAGTGTGCCCGCCAACGTAAAAAGCTCCAGTACTGAGACAGGCAGAACTTCAGAGGAAGAAGGATCTTCAGGGAGATTGATGGTAACTTGTTTCTCCCAGTTCTGTGTTGCTTATTTTGCTAGCTTGTTTTTTATTTGAACCTTTGTGTAGGGAACTTCTGGTTTTTTGTAAAAATTGGTGCAGGGAACCTTTGTGTACTAAAAAATAGTTGAATTATTATTATCCTCTTACTTAGTGAGCATGTTGCATCATCAAAGAAAGCTCAAGCTAAATGTTACTATTACTTTGACCCTGGTTATTTGTTTGATCTTAAATTACCACATTAAACATGATTGGCAAAAATTGCTATATCTATTTTGAAATTTATGTGTAAAATGTTGAAAGGTACGAGAAACTTTTGAAGGCATGGAAAGGTGCAAAACCACCACCAAAAACGCCTGAGCAAGCATCTAGGCTTGTCATGCAGACCTTACACAAAAACCGAAAGGTTGATGTTGAGGTATATACATTACTGGACATGCACTGCTAGAATTTGTGATTTTGCGATCAGTTTTTGGTTTAATTAGGATGTCAATTAATGAGTTCAGATGAAAGGCATGTAAAATTCAGTTTTTTGTTGTTGTTATTGTAGCGCTAAACTACTAATTAACTAGACTAAGGGTCTTTTATTTTATTTTTTTGTTTAAGGGTCTGTTTAAATTCTATGGTCTTCCGGTTCTGCATGAGCATCAGATTGACATTGCTGTAGTAGAAGTCTTTCCTCCTCCTTGTCTCAAAGGAGTTGAATTCGAGTTGCACACATTTCCGGTGAGATAGTGCTGCTTTTTAAAATAATTGCAAAACCAGTTCTTTATCTATTCTAATTGAAACAATTTCAAGTTTGGTTTCACAACTGGAATTAAATTACTACTAGGTGGATACTTATGCTGTTGTTGTTGGGGACGGATTAACCGTTTATGTTGATGTCGCGGACCACTAGGGAAGCCACCATCGGTGTGCCTGAGGATGTTCGAGTGGCAGTATCAGAACGATCAAAAGCACGTGCATCCAAAGATAAGCCGAAGGCAAAAGCACTGCATAAGACCATTGTGGATGCTGGTTACAGGTTATTGCTTATCTTAAAATCTGTTTCCTCAGCAAAGTAGGTAAGACACTACTTATTTGATAATTGACTACATGAATTTGCAGCAATTGGTAAACAGTTGAATTTGCAGTTGTTTTAATAGCTAGTACATGGACTATCAGATTTATGTTGTAGGCTTAAAAAATCCGTGACGAGCTATTGGCATGCTGCAATTACATTTGACAGTCTGCTGTGATGGTGTCTTTCTAACACCAATGACTATTTTATTTTTGGATTTAGATTTGTGCGTTACATTTGTTGCGGGTAATCTGACTAACGAATTTCTCTTTTGCCAATTAGGGACTCGATAATTTGATCACATAGAACCGACCAGATGCGCATTATGATGCCCATTTCCTAATACGGTAATGGCTATGAAGTCTTACCAAACTCGAAGCCGAGGGTTTGGTTAGAACTTAATTGCTAGCAGATCCTGTCATTTCGTACACCGCCTTCATGGGTATTCTAGCTTGCAAAATGGTATGTCTTTGCTACACCTTACGCTGCTTTCATTTTATAGTTGGGGCTAAGTGTTGAACTAGTGCATGTTAGTATCTTATTTTTCCTAAACCAATTGAATTTATTACTTACAGAGAACCAATGTGAGTAGTTGAATTACTCAAAGAGAACCAATGCGATTAAAACTGAAAAACAAAAGTACAACCTACATATCAGGCCATTCTGAATCTGAGAAAGAAGGCCATGGTGTATACTTTTGCCTGCCCTGAGCTAGTCGTGGATCGTGCACCTCCTTGGTGTTTGCTAACCTATCAATGTAGTGGTGCATGTTATTATCTCGTTATGGTTTAAAATGAAGAAAAAGAATATGCTTAGGCGTACATTTATGGCCCTTGATTTTTCTTTTGGAAAATATGTATGCTAGTTAGCAGTGCTTCTTGTTCAATAATTGCGCCTTGTATTTTTATGTCCATTGCATGGTTATGATATTACCCAGGTGATAAGTTCCACTTATTCTAAGACCTATGCAACCCTTACGAAAATCCAAAAGATCGAGTGGAACAACAGGTAAGTTTGTCTTGTGTAGTTATCCTAGTTATCTTATTTTTGTTTTGCTCGTTCTTATATTTGCTAAAATGTTTTTGCAGGGGTATCTCTACTATACATGCCATATTCATCAAAGCAATGTCACTGTACATCAAAACAATGAAACTAAAGATTTTGTGACCTTTGTGCACTGCCTCATCTTTTTCAGGACCCATGTGCATTACAAATGTGAGCTTCTCTCTTGAACTCTAATTTAATTTTGCTTGTCTCTTTTGGGAATTACAACACGATGTCGATATCTTTGTATGTTTCCTGTATGTTCAATATTTTGCTTTGGCTTTCCATTTTTTGACTTGTTCTCAGCCATGGTAGTACTAGTATCTTTCACTTCAACCTAGGTGGTTCCTTGGGTGAATAAGGTCTATGTTATAAGCTTCGTAATATCATAATAGTTGTATATACTGAAATTTGATTGGTGGTTTTAGGTGGAAACAACTGAAAAACTTGGGAGGAAGAAGAAGAAGAAAGAAGAGAAGTTTTGTCATTGTTTTCTCAGTTCCATCTAAATTAGTGTTTACCAACTCTTGCTGCATTGAATTGATTATGATGTTTTTATATAGGCTGGGAGAATTGAAGAGGTTGCCGTAATGTCTTTCTTTCTTTCTTTCCTGCAAAGGAGTAAGATTGTGCTTAATATCGTCAAGATGGGCACCGGGAATGAGCAGCTGGACCAATCAACTTCTATGTAGGAAGTTAGTAAGTTTCTATGTATTGCATTAGAAATTTGGAACTTAGTTTCTATCTATTCCCTTAGAATTTGATACTTAACAAAAAAAAAAATTGTACTCAGAAGAATTTGTGTTCTTTTTTGACATGAATTGGTTGAATGTAATGTAAAATGATTGTTGAATGTGATATGAATTGATTGTTAAATGTGGATGATATGAAAGGTTGATGCAGGTTAATAGAAATTCCGGCTTATTTCCGGCAGAAAATGAACTGCTGGTCAATACTGACCTAGTCAAAATTGGTCAGTGTTGACCAATTTTGACCAGGTCAAGGTTGACCGGCAATAATTTTTTTGCTGTTACAAAAAAGTTCGTAACGGCTCTGAGCTGTTACAACATCCCTGTTGCAAAAAAATTCGTAACGGCTCTGAGCTGTTACCACGTGGCAAATTAGTAACGGCTCAAGCCACATTTACGAGGGCATAAAATATGTTCCCTAGTTGAACGCTTAACATTGGTATGACATGACAATTATTGTTCACTCGCAGCGGAGTAGCATGAATTTCCCGAAGTGCCAGTATTAAGACCTGCATGAAAATACTCAGGAACACGCAAGTTGTACCGCTCTCTGATAAAGAGATTTCTTGTGCCAACGGACAAATAGTTTATCGAAATTTTTTTAATTTTTTGTCAGCTCACGAAGTTCAATTTTCTAACCTAATTTTCCCTATTTGCAAAAATTAGGTCTTTTATGCCTTGTGCAAATATCTCAACCCTATTGGTCGAGGCCAAACCTAGGTAAACTAGGAAACTGATCTTCCATGGAGCTAGTAGGAGCAAAGTCCTACCAGAAAACAAGAAACAAAAGAGGAATTGTGGCAAATAAGAGCAATGACAAAACAGGCGCGGCCACGCCACATAGCCGACCAATCCGCTCCAATAGGCGCCGCCTGTGGCCGTTAGCCACGCTCCATGTTTCTCTTGCCGGCCCCCTCTCTCATCGACCAATCAGGTTGCTCTAAATGCGCCACACGCATTTAGAATGAGGCCGGCCCCATGTTGGTTTCCGTCCCCCTTTTCATCGACCAATCAGGTCGCTCTAAATGCGCCACACGCATTTAGAATGAGGTCGGCCCCATGCTGCTTGCCGGCCCCCTTTCCATCGACCAATCAGGTCACTCTAAATGCGACACACGCATTTAGAATGAGGCCGGTCCCATGCTGCTTTCCGGCCCCCTTTCCATCGAACAACCAGGTCGCTCTAAATGCGCCACACGCATTTAGAATGAGGCCGGACCCATGCTGCTTGCCGGACCCTTTCCATTGACCAATCAGGTAGCTCTAAATGCGCCACGCGCATTTAGAATGAGTCCGGCCCCATGCTTCTTGCCGGCCCCCTTTCCATCGAATAATCAGGTTGTTCTAAATGCGCCACACGCATTTAGAATGAGGCCAATCCGCGCCAACACCTAGTGGTCGTCGCGTCAACATAGCTGCACACACTAATTAGGGCTTTGGCATGCCAAACCCTAATTTGGTTAAGACCGCTATGTCGTCCCATGTCAAATAACATCACCTAGGCATTAAGTTCGATGTGGCAACTAGAGCTAATATCATTGAGCCATATTTGGATCTAACACCAATATGCCAAGATATAGTAGGTGCCACTTCGCCACAATGCCAATGGTAGGTGCCACTTTGCCGTTATGCCATTGGCAGGCGCCACTTTGCCACCTTGCCACTACGCCATTGGCAGGCGCCACCTCGCCACTTAGCCACTGGCAGACGCCAATTTGTCATTGTGCCACTAGCAGGTGCCACTTTGCCACTATGCAGGTGCCACTATGCCATTATGCCGCCTAGCTTGCGTGCGATTGGTTAGAATAACTAAGGTCTTGCACATTAGGCCCACTCAGCAACTTGTTGCACATTTTTCCACGAAACACTCGAGACATCAAACATGTCACAAACTGGGGGATACTCATCAGGGTATTGGTCTGGAGGTTTACAGCGTGCGGCGTGCAATGCGCCCATTACAAGAAAGTGTCAGGAAAGCGCGGACGGTTAAATAGCAGTAAGAGAATAGTGGGTGTAAGGCTGACCAGTTTCCCCTCACAATGGGAACGTGATGGTGAACCGCTTCTACACGACCCCACTTCTCCACTACTTATCTGTCTCCACTTCCTACGAGATCAAGGGTGCTCAATGACTTGTATAAATAGGTTTTTAACCTATTTCGACCAATAACAGAGTTTTGGTTAACAACAACACAAGTATTTAGAAAAACACAAAAAGAATTAATAGCTTATATTCCACAAGCCAGTTCCAAATTACGATACAAGTCATAAAACAACCACACCCTCAAAATTCAATATGTTGATCTCAACACCTTCTTCGCTTCCCTCCCTAAGATCAACCCTTCTCCTTCACTTTGTGACCGAAGCAAGACTGGAACGGCCATTTCTTGGTTTAGGCCAGGATTGTACAGATTGATCTCTCAAATCTAAAGTACTCACGTGCAGTGTATTTGTTTAGGGTTTAGATTTGTTTCTCGGCGGAACACCTAAATTTACCATTTCCAGAAGAATCAGTTTTTACCCCAAAACAATATGTATTTGGCGTGGTAGTCTTGAAGGACTCGTATTGCATTTACACAAGAAACATGCTCGGGGAACATATTCGAATTTGTAATCCTTAAAGGATTTAAATTATTTTTTGGCAGCCACCTGACTCGATTATATCAGGTTTAACAATCCTTTATATATGTGTTTTTATAAATTTGTTACAAAACCAAAAATTCAGATTAATTAGTTGATAACTTCAACGTTATAGGTCTCTTGAGGAGTCCTTAAAAACACAAAAATCCATGCTTTAGCAGTATAAATATTATTTTTCTTAAAAATGCAGTTAAAATATTATGCTTGCTTAAAACTTGTCTATAATATTAGTTGATTTTGGTGCTTGTTTGTATAAACACTCATATAGTTGAGTTAATTATCATCCATATTTACATCAAAAGTTGTACTCTTTTCCCTTCGCTTCATGTTTTGTCCCATGTGGTTTTCCTGACAAGGTTTTAACGAGGTAACATCTTGTTGACATTTAATTTTCTTTCAAAATGTTGATACTTGTGCTCTTTTTCCTTCGTCCAAATTTTTCCCCATTGGGCTTTACTGGCTAGGTTTTAGTGAGGCAATAGTTCAACATGGTGGTCATCCAGGGGGGAGTTGTATCAAATTACAGTTATTTGGTAGATTCCCACCGTTAACTAAGTTATTTTGTTAGATCACATCAACATAACCATCTCCTATGACTTTGGATATCTTCATAATCCATATAAGGTATGATCACAAATTTTGTTCACCTATGCAACTGTAACTACATATTGGCACTTTGTTGGAGAAATTACATCAACTACTTATGCAAATCATATTCGAAAAGCTAGCAATCCAAGAAGCAAGTCCTTAATATATTTAACGAAGCATGAAGACTTGAGAACACTATTATTAGAAGACTAACACAAAAGAAGACTTCATCAACTGAAAAATTTCTCACGAAAGCATTTCTATCTCCAGCATTCAAGAAATTTGTTCACCGAAATTGGAAAGTCTCGACTCAAATATTTGCAAGTCAAAAATTTACTAAAGTACACATCGGGGGGGCACCATCACATAAGGTGCACTCGATTGGACTTATCGCGTTGTACTCTTTTTCCTTCGTAAAGGTTTTGCCCACTGAGTTTTCCTTGTCAAGGTTTTAATGAGGCAACATATGTGTGTCCAAATATTTTCAAAGTTTTTTCAATTGTACTCTTTTCCCTTCGATCAGGTTTTGTCCTTTTGGAATTTCCTGACATGGTTTTAACGAGGTAATTAGCTTAGACACAATGTCATCAGGGGGAGTGTTATATACGTGTAATTATGTTAAGAATATTTAGGGTGAATCTCGTTTATTACTGGGATGCCCTTGTATCTAGCCCTATAAATAGAGGCTCTAATGTTTGTCTATGATACATATCTAATGAGAATTCTGTCTACCTCTTATCCCTATTTTCTACCTCCTTCTCTTTCATAACTGTTAGAGCATGGCTCGATTGAACCCACCAAGCGTTGGTATGTCAAGTTTGGTTGTCATATTTTAGTGAATCAAAACTCATGTTAAGAGTCGCTTGATTATGTACTAAAGTTAAACTTCGTATAGGTTAGCTTGAAAGTATTAGGATATGAGACATTACAAGTATTGCGAAGACTTGAAGATGTGAAGAAGCAAGGAGCTACAACGACAACAATTATCCTTCCACTTGAGGTTAGTGATATTTGACTTGAACCTATTTCATTCCCTAACGTATCTTTCAAGTCGTGCATATTGAAAACATAAATGCGAAGCATATTTGAACTCTAGATAGACATAGTATTAAGGAATACAATACGAGGTTTATTGCTTAACCATTAAACTTTGTAGATAAGACATCGCCATAATCATTTGAATGCTATTGTGATTATGTATGGGTATGAGGTGAGGATTTCATCCTAGTGAACAATGTTTACATGTGTTCTAAGGAAGTAAGTTCATAAACTTGTTTGTGAACCGAAAAGGAAATTGCCAGGTGTTATTGGTTTTGTTATTCATTGCATATCCTATGAACAACCAATATGTGTGATAGAGTATAACCGCTCACAACTTGTTGTGTTCTTGGTAGAACTGTTCACAAAGTCCTGACTTATTTATTGGTATAACTTTTATTAGTAAAACCGATCTTAAGTAATCACCTGTGGTATGATCGGATTTTGTATGTCTGACCTTGTAAGGGAAAGGGAACCTATCCTAGTAAGGGGTGCAGTACATCAAAGGGAACCGATCCTTGTATGGGGTGCAACAAGGTTTATAGCAGAAAGGGGAACCGATCCTATGGACATGTGCAACACATATTAGTTAGATACCATATATATGTGGGGAACCGATCCTAGTACCTAGTCAACCGAATTTTTGGGAAGCTAGTGTGACTATGCACAATACTCACATGGAGGTAGAACCGAAACTTGTTTTGGTAGAACCGTAAACCCATGATTGTGATTGAATGTTGGTTTGATCAATCACATAGTTCTTGAAAGTCAGATGAACCAATTCTAAACTTGTTTGGAAGTGTGGCAAATCGGTTTCAAGGTTGTAAGTGTGAAAGAGAACTTACAAAGTTAAGATGTCGAAAAACTTTGAACACGTGCTGTGAATGTTTATTTCTATAATTGTTCAAAGATATTCCTAACGGCTAAGGGAAGAGAATCCCAGGATCGAAACATAAGTAAGTTAAGAATCTTTTAATTAAGGTTATTAATTTCATTTTGTAGGGAAATTACAGAATTAGTAATGTGCATTTACTAATTAGATTTTTCCGAGAGATTTCGATCGTTATTTTTGGACAAAGCATTTCCAGGAATTATGGAAACCGAATTTGTGCTTTACTGAATATCTTGAGAATATTTTCGGTTTTGGAAATTCCGTGGTGTCCAAACTTCATTGTCTATAATACACGAAGTTTGCCTTTCTAGCAAACTAATCCTTCGTAACAACAAATTTACTCTTTTGTTGTTGTTACTGGTGTAGATGCCTATTCGGAGGGGAGAGTAACCTAATTATGTGAAATCTCTTACGGCCACTCAATTTAAAGTCTTCTTTGGGATTGAGAAGCTCTAGCGCGACCCGTTGGTGGGAAACTAGATAATTGCGGTTTATCTTTGTTTTCGATTGATTTGATTGACTAACGGTGGTTGAAATCGATTGCACCTAGTTTGTTTATTCTTGAGAATCTTCTCTTCGATATAAGATTCACTCAAACTAGTTCGAGGTTTCGACATGGATTTTTAGACTGTTGTTAGTTCTAAAGACGATCTTGTGATAATCCATTGTTAATGCACTCCGTTACATGCGTGATTGATCACAAGAGATTCAAGTGATTGTGTGCAGGTTTTTATTGAAGATTTAAGAAGATTTGAAGACAAAGAAGATATTGAAGATCTGACTTGGGTTTTATAATCTTTGGTGTGCACAATGCTTGTTTCGGTAAAAGAGGATCCAATTAATAATCGGTTTATCCTTGTGGTAGATAGGATTGATTAATTGAGTAGATCGGCATCAATACGTTTCCTTGTGATTAAAGGTATTGATTTGATTAATCTTAAACGATTACCTTTGGGTGATTGAACATAAGATAGATCTAAGGACCCGACAAAAGAGTTTATGTTAAGATAAACAGAAAAGACTTTGTCCGACTCATATCACTTGGTTGAATAGAGTTGATACCAAACAGATTTGTTGTTCCTTTACTGTTTGGAATACGAACCAAAGGAATTGTTCCAAGTACGTGACTTATTCACAAGTCGGAGGCGAGGGAATACAGACGGAACTAAGTGAACTATAGGGTTAGTTACTTGGTCTCAACTATACGAAGTTAGGTGTAATTTTGTGTAGTGGCTTAATCCTGAAAGTATTCAATTCGGACAAGGTCCCGGGTTTTTCGCATTTGCGGTTTCCTCGTTAATAAAATCTTCTTTGTGTCATTTACTTTTATTTTCCGCATTATAATTGTTTTATTATAATTAAAGTAAATCACACAAACGTTAATTCCTATTTACTTGATAAGCAATCCTATTGTGTTTGGTTAAGTCCGAACCTTTGTATCAAGTAAACATACTTCGTTGTTGTATTGTCTCGATCTCGTATCCATAAACGATCACACGAAGTGTGAACCGATTAGTTGTATTGTCTCGACTCAGTCCATAGACAATCACTTTCGGAGAAAGCACTTATAGGTAGGAAAAGTTTTAGCTTGAGGTATATTTGGGTACCCTCGCCTTTTCAATAACATGTACTAATTTTTCTGTTTTGGGAGTTATTTTTTCAATTCCATGTTATAATATTCTTCTGAATGCGATAACAAAATAGAATCAACAACAAAAGCATAACTTGCAGCTAGACATTTGAAATTTCAATTGGATCTATTTTGACACTCCTTTATTAAAGAAAAAAAAACAATAAGTTGTCAAGAGTTTATAAACAAACAATTAGTGAATGGCGATTAACTAATGGGAAATGACATTAGTTGTTTATAAACGATATTCACCTTATTTTTCTTTTAATGCATCATTGTAGTTGTAGTGTGAGGCTAGCCGGTAAGAAGAAACGGAGAATGTTTTTACCTTTGTCGATGTGAGACTATCAGCAAGCAGACACCATAGAGTTTAGGATCCTTATAATTTTTCTATTTTTTTTTATTGTGAAATGTATTTACAATGTAACCTAGTTGTTAGGATAATTAGTATTAGCGGGGAATACTCGATGTGAGCAATTTGGATTAGATGGTCAGAAGACTCAGACTCGTAAGGTAATCATTAGATGGTCTTCCAAGAACTTTTTGGAACCCATAGTTATGCCAGAATAATGATTGATGGATATGAGCCTGTTTTCGTGTGTAACAATTAACTATGAAGTCACTCGTACGAAGTCACTTGTACAAACATCCTCATATTTGAAATTCTCTATTGCAATCCCATGGATGGTAGATTTTTTTTGTAATGTTTCAGGGTTCTGGGTTTAGGACATTCAAAAAGTTATGTCAGTGTTGTAAGGCGACATACTGAGACAGTTGTTTATTGTAACTCATGTATGCCCTCTTCTATCAATAACTATGCAAAATAGAGTTGTTTATTTTTGTGTTGTTTTCTACTGTACCTTTACCATATTTTGATGAGCAATATTCCGTTTTATTCAAGTTATTAGTTTAAAGCCTCTAGTAGTAGCATATTAGGGACTTCCGGTAGGGGAAGACTGCTCGTAAGAAATGTCTATACATGAAATCTTGGACTGGTCTCTGCAAAGACAACAGAAAATTGTGACAATGGCATAAAAAGTATGGAAAATAATGGTTGGAGATTTTTCTATGATTCCATCAACTAAACTTTCTCTGGGCTCTGAACATGAAATATAGAAACTATCCCATTGTACGAGGGTTTCGAGACTAAAAAAATCATATATCTGGAAAGTCGGGGAAGGCCTCATGATCCCAACAGAAAGGATGCTGACATCAATGAGATATTTCTGGTGTACCACTTAGTCACTGATGGTACCTGGAGTGTCCCTTTCCTTCCCAAATTCCGTTCAACTCAAAAATGTTCTCTAAGTATTTTCCAAACATCAACTAACAGGGGTAGTCAAATGAGATTTCTATAGACTTTTATAGATTTTTTATTTGAGTGACTTCCGGAGACTCTCTGAAAGTCTAGAGATTTCTAGTGATTCTCGTAGAGTATTTTAAAGAGTCTTTATGACTTGTAGAGATAAAAAAAAAGGGATATTTAATGTTTGGTACCCAACAAATGTCGAACACCTAGCTTTGGTACCTAACATTTGAAATATTAAGGGTTGGTACCTGGACCCGTTAAAGACTGTCAAGTCAAACAGCTGACTTAACTGAATTAATATTTATGTAACAAAACAAATTTATTACCGTTCTAGCCTTGAGAACTATAACAATGGTTGTGTATGTCCTAACGTCAGTTGGTTGCACGTGTTCGAATCTGAACATGGCACCGAAATAAAAGGCCAAGATTAAATCATCTCTCTCCAAACCTAAAACCAAACTTTCCTCCGTTGGTATTTCATCTTTTTCGTCTTCCTGCAACTCCAAGAACTGTGAAGGAAAAAAAACAGAGATAAGGAAAAGAAACCCTCATCCCTTTGAGTAGCAGATATCATTAAAAAATCTTCAACGCTTCTTCGTAAGTTCTCACCTAATCTAGGATTCCCAATTCCGTTCTAAATTTCTAATAACCTTTGGTTTTCAGTTAGCTAGATCTCTAATTTTAAAACAGGAAGAATAACAATGGTGAAAAGGTAGGTTTCAGGAAAAAGAACAACAGTTAGATCCCAATTCCCTATTACTTCATTCATTTCTTCCTTTTCTGCATGTGAACGAATATTGATTTTGATTTTTTTATCGATAGTGATTTTTTAGGGTTTTGATTTTTTGGGGTTTAATTGAGAAGGAAATTAGGTTTTCAAGAGTTTGAGTCTTTGATTTATTGATTCTTAGTGGGAATACTGATTGAAATATTTTATGGGGTATTTAACGTTTGGTACCCAACAAATGTCCAACACCTAGTTTTGGTACCCAATATTTAAAAAATTAACTGTTGGTACCTAAACCCGCCGTTGACCGTCTAAGTCAACGTTTGACCAATTATTTTTTAATTTTATCATATTTGTATTTAAAAGATATTTAAAGTTACCAAATTATCCCTAAACCCTAACTCTTTGTCAGTCACGAGCCGCCATTAAAACAAAGGCAATGGGTTCGACGGTGCAGTTAGGAAATCAAAGTAAAACTCTAATTTTAAGCATAATAATTCATAGAAGAAATCATCTTCTTCTTCCTTGTTTCATAAAAACTGTTGCTCCCGATCCGATTTTCCTAGAAAAACCATTCAATAATGAAAGAACCCCAAATTGTAATTCTTCTACAGAGACTAAATCAACATCAGGATAGTTTATCGAAGGTAAATCAAATTACCAGAGACCCTAGATTCTACAGCAACAGAATCAGCAAAAACAGTAAATAAAGGATTAATTGAAGAAATATAAGAGGCGGAGAAAGAGAAGGAAGGCCAAAAGTTAATATAAAGATGAAAAAGCTCGTGTTGGAGGAGCTTTTGTGTTGTTTTGGTTGAGGCGTTATCAAATACTTTACAACTACGTTATAATTTGACTTTGGTTAAGCCTTGATTACAACTGGTTTCAAGAAAGGAAATGGTGATGTAGTAATGTTGATTTCGATCTACGGTCTCCATCAACATTTCTTGCCGATAACATGTTTGTATAAAAGTTCCAACTGAAACTTTCTTCTCCACCGATTTGTTGTTGTTCGCCTGGTGATATACCGTTAGAGCTTGAAGATTCTTGCAAGGACACGAAGTTGGGTCTTTTCAAATTCAAGCTTTAAGAAGTTTGTGGGATGATTCACGTACCCGTAGGTGGATAGTGGATTCGATTGAGCAAAAAAATAAACAACTCAGTAGGAGATTGGACGTAGATAGTGGCTTTTGTTAAGGTTAAATTCGTAAGATAAAATAATACTTTAATTCAAATTAGAAAAAACAAAATAAAATTTAGTCAAATGTTAACTTAGACGGTCAACGGTAAGTCTAGGTACCAACCCTTAATTTTTCAAATATTGGGTACCAAAGCTAGGTGTTGGACATTTGCTGGGTACCAAACGTTAAATAACCCATATTTTATAAAATTGATTGAATTTCGGTTGGAATCGGGTTTTTGTTAGATTGTTTGAATGGAAATATTGATAAAAGGTTGTAATTTTTTATTGATTTGATTGTTAATTTATTAATTGGGGTTTGAAATTATGTATGATTATGTGAATTTAGGGATGAGTTTTAACTGGATTTCATTTGCTTGTTTTGGTGGTGGTGGTGATGGTGAGTGTTTCTGGTTTGGTGGATGTTAGTGGTGGTGGTAGGTGAAAGTTGTTCTTGTGGGTTTTTTCTACATTTTTTGTGAAGATTCAATTGACCAAAATTCCATTTTGTTATATGATCTGGGAGATTCAATTTTTATTCAGTGTACGTGACCATGTTGCTTTTGGTAATAGACAGTTTCTTGTATTGGAGCTATTGATTACTCGAGTTGCTTTTGGTAATAGGCAGTTTCTTGTATTGGAGCTATTGATTACTCGAGATGATTAGCTCGAGAGACGAGATGAAAATCTTGATAGAGAGTGTGGAAAGGAAAGGATGTAATGAATTTGTGTTTCATTTTTTTTTTCTTCCCTTGTAACGGTGAATTAACGACATCCAGTAATTATTATTATTTTTATTTTTTTTGAAAATAAATTATTAACTTTAATTATTTAGCTAACAGAAGTTAAGTCAACAATTTGACTTAACAGTCTCTGACTGGTCTAGGTACCAACCCTTAATATTTTAAATGTTGGGTACCAAAGCTAGGTGTTGGGCATTTGCTGGGTACCAAACATTAAATAGCCCATAAAAAACGACATTGTTAAAGAGTTTATATGATTTATGGAGACAAAAAAATGTTTAATATCTAACTAAGAATTTAAAATATCTACTGATTTTTTTATTATGCACGTTATAATGTTAATAGAAATACCATGAATACCTAGTAAAATATTTGTTCGTTGTTAGAATAAATCTCACTGTTGTCCTATGCCTAAGTTTTCAGTCATTCATATTTTCTATTTGCTATGCTATCTCATCGGTGGTTAGCATTTTTTCGTTGTTTCATCTGAGGATATGTCCTTTGAAGTGGCAAAGACAACGCTCGGTCGGTATACACGGGGGAATAAAAAGAGAGAGAGAGGAGATGCCCAATATATTCAGATGAGGTCGGCTGTATTACCGCGCAAATGGCTCGTCCCTTGGTCATCAACTCAAACAAAAAAAAAAAAAAGAATTGGTCCTGCTCTCAAAAACAAATATTCCCTGAATTTCCAAGTCTCCCAAAATATCACCTAAGTTTTCAGTCATTCATATTTTTCTATTTGTTATGCTATCTCATCAGTGGTTAGCATTTTTTCGTTGTTTCATCTGAGGATATGTCCTTTGAAGTGGCAAAGAGAACGCTCGGTCGGTATACACGTGGGAATAAAAAGAGAGAGAGGAGATGTCCAATATATTCAGATGAGGTCGGCTGTATTACTGCGCAAATGGCTCGTCCCTTGGTCATCAACTCAAACAAACAAACAAACAAAAAAGAAATGGTCCTGCTCTCAAAAACAAATATTCCCCGAATTTCCAAGTCTCCCAAAATATCACCTCTTGAAGAGAGATTTCTACCATGCCTATTTTATAAAATTTTTTTCTCTAAATCTCTAAAAATTACGAATCAGTGACTTTTAATTCTCGTTCGAATAACAGGGGTGTCAGAGTGACTCTTACGAAATCCTAATCCTATAACATGGAATTCCAGAGAATTTAAACGACTTTAAAAAAAAAATCTCTAACCAATAACTAGAGATATTAGGAGACTCTCCAAAATTCTCTATGAACTAACAGTAGATTTGGAAACTATCTGGAAGTCATTTGAAATCTCAATTGACTACCTCCCTAAGATACACTCAGGTGGAACCACATCTCCCAGGGGAATTTTCGAATGATACTACAAAGACCACCAACCCATTGATAAAGCTTCCACCAAAATCTGGAATCTTAAGGTTATACCAGTTATACCAAGCAACATTTTTCTTGGAAAATGAAATCCAATATCAAATAAGATACCCTTTAAGGTTATACCAGTTATACCAAGCAATATTTTTCTTGGAAAATTAAATCCAATATCAAATAAGATACCCTTTGTGCAAAGATAGGATTGAAACCCCAGATCACGTTTTCCTGTTTTGCTTTTTCACCTGGGTAGGATGAGCTATCTGCAATCTTGACCTCGAGAGGATTGTTGACTATGTCCAAAACTGTTCTAAATTTTAACTCTTGGTTTCTACCTAACCAACCTTTTTCCCATCTGGGAATTGGCCTGAGATTTGTGCCACTATTTTCTGGTTTGTTTAGATAGCTAGGTGTGCTTGGATTTTTCAGGGCAAGAAACTCAACCCAGTTTTAATTGTAAATCAAATATCCTCAAACCATTTTCAGCTTAATACTACAATTTCCAACGTTTGAAGCAATATTTTGACCCCTCCAATCACCCTAACTACTGACAACACCAATCCTAACTGGGTCACTTTTGCTTATATCTCTTTTCGTTATAAAATCGCTAATTTACGAACATTGGTATTATCATATATGATTCAACATGGAGGATCATTGGAAATAGAAGTAACACTGACAGAGCTCATAATGACTTTAACAGGGTTCACAATCTACCAACCCATGCTATGAATATTTTCTCTCTCAATGGTGCTGAGTCTGACACGGAGATAGACATTACAATACCCTTTGATATAAACCAACATACTCCACATGATTTTGGCTTTATTATCAGAATATGCACTATACAAGATCCTGAAAACCTTAAATATTTCTCTGTACTAACTATATTGGATGCTGCAGGAAATAACATTGATAGCAGAAGACACCCAGGCCATGCTGGAGAATGGGGAGCAACAGGAGGTGTAGATCTAGCTTTCAGCTGGGCCAAGGAAAAGCATCACATGAACATTGAAGTACATGCTGAATCTAGGGAAATTCTTTTAAGGTTTCAGTATCTATACAACCAGGCTATCAAGGGAAGATTCAATCTAAGTTACTATGAGGACTCGAGAAACAATGAGGAAGACAATTACTCAAGAATTAAACCAATATCTTTTGTTTTAACTAGTCTTAAATTTATCCATAGACTTGAAAATTTGGATACTCTTAATCTAGTTATCTCTTGTAAGAACAATGAAAGCAGGCTTGGCACAAGCACTGCTAATTCCATGTATGGCTCTTAGACCTTCTGTCTAAGTTTTTCTATATATAAAAAAAAAGACAGAGCTCATAGTACAAAAGAAAGGGACTGCATAGCGGCTCCAATAATAAGGTTACTAATACGAATTTGTTTTATGCTTCCCGTTGTGGATATCTTATACTCACAAATTACACCACTTTCAAACTAGTGAGAAAGCGTCGACTTCCATATCTTGAAGAATCAGTTGGCACGAGTGAAGATAAAACAGAAACACAAATGATTAACGCGGTTCTCCTCTTTAAGCCTACATCCACAAGAGAAGAGATGATTCTTTCTTATTAAGAATCTGTTACACATTACAATGAAGATTATAAATGAGTACGTATTTTAAATGGATAGTACATCATCCATTTACATAGAAGATACGATATCCTAAAGGGAGTAAGTTTGTTAACGGGTAAATTGTTATAAGGAAACAATATAATAGTATACCATCAATATATGTCTAGTGTCAATACTTCCTTATTCTTCGCGAATACTCCCCCTCAAGTTTGCGCATAGATGTCTATCGAGCCCAACTTGCCTAATATCTCTTTACTTTTGGCAGCGGATAATCCCTTCGTAAAAATATCGGCCAACTGTAAAGCACTAGGAACAAATGGTGTACTGATAACAGTGGCTTTCAATTTTTCACGAAGAAAGTGGCAATCAACTTCAATATGTTTTGTTTTCTCGTGGAAGACGAGGTTCGAGGAAATGTGCATAACAGCTTGATTGTCGTAAAACATCTTGGTTGGTTGAGTTGATGCAAAACCTAAATCTCGTAATAAGGCTCGGAGCCAAATTATTTCGCATGTTGTTAATGCCATGGCTGGTATTCTGCTTCCGCACTTGATCGAGCAACTACATTTTGTTTCTTACTCCTCCATGTAACCAGATTCTCCCCAACGAACGTACAATATCATGTGGTTGACCTTTGATCAACTGGACATCTAGCCCAATCTGTATCCGTGTAGGCTGAAATAGAAATGGAATAATGGCCAGTAATGGAACTATCTCCATTATTACGCATCCACAAACCTCTTCCAAGGGAGCCTTTAAGGTATTGCAGAATTATATTAACTGAATTCATGTGACTAAATGTAGGAGCATGTATAAATATACTTACCAGACTTCAGGCATAAGAGATGTCTGGTCTTGTAATTGTGAGATATATAAGCCTTCCCACTGATCTTTGAAATTGACCACTATCAGGAATCAAATCACCAGTTTTATCAAGTTTTTCCCGGCAATCGATAGGTGCGTTTGATGGTTTTATGCCCAAGTTCCCTGTCTCCTTTAGCTAATCCAATGTATATGTTCTTTGATTTATAAAGATGCATTTCTTTGAGTAGGCAATTTCTAAACCAAGGAAATACTTTAAGATTCCTAAATCCTTCATAGAAAATTTATAATGCAAGAGAGTTTTGAGGCTTGTAATTTCCAAGTGATCGTCACCTGTTATTACTATGTCATCCACATAGACTATAACCACAATAATGACTGACGTGCTTTGTTTGACAAATAAATTCGGATCTGCACCGCTTTGTTTAAGACCATACTGCATAAAAACTGAACTAAGCTTTGCGTACCAAGCTCGTGGTGATTGCTTTAGACCATATATCGCTTTCTTAAGTTTGCACACTGCGCCCAATTTACTTCCATATGAAATAATTTACGCATGTTGGATGGCCGGGGGTACACTCATATAAACTTGTTTTTTTAAATCTCCATGTAAAAACGCATTTTTTTACGTCCATCTGAAATAATTTCCATCCATGATTTGCATCAATTGACACTAAAACTCTAAAAGTATTCATTTTTGCCACTGGAGAAAATGTTTCTTTATAGTCTTCTCCATATATTTGAATGAATCCTCTTCCATCACTTTTGTACTTTATATTGTATATCCAACGACAACCAACAACCTTTTTTCCTTGCGATAGGCGGATAATAATCCAAGTCTCATTCTCGTCAAGAGCTATTAATTCTTTCTGCATAGCTTTCCTCCAAACTGGACTCGCATTTGCTTCTTTGAAATTCTTTGGTTCGTCCTCCCTGGATAAAGTAGTAAGAAAAGCAGAATGAGTTTGTGAAATATTATTAATGATAAGCACTCTTGTATAGGATATGTAGTCACATGATAAGTAAAGAAATACTTTAGTTTTTCCGGAGCTTTTGTTTATCTAGTTGATTTTCTTTGTATTGGTGCAACATCTTGAGGAGTAGTAGTTGGTGCAGCAGCTCGAGAAGTAGATAATAGTTGGTGCAGCATCTTGAGAAGTAGCCATTTTCTCAGCATCTTGAGAAGTAGCCAATTATCGGAGTTCATAGGCGTAAGCAGAATCCCTATCAAAAAGCGATTTTTTCTTTCGATCATGTTTCGATTAAAAAGTACTACACCTTTAATAGTAAAATATCGACTGTTTGGAGTAAGAAAGATACCCCAAATTTGGAGGTCAAAGAGTTTCACTAAATGTGCTTGGTGTAAAATTGTTAGACAATGGTTAAGCTCTAAAAATTCAGATGATATCTCAAATTCGGGGGTCAAAGAGTTTCTTAAAAAATAACAACAACAAAGTACACGTCTCATTCATTTCAAGATGAATAAGAATGTAAAATAATATCATTTTCAGGATCCTTCAAAAAAATTCTTAAAATATAATTAGCGAGCCGAATGAGTTATTAGTAGGAATTTGTTAAACATCATTTGATACTTAAATATTGCAAGAAGCCATTTGGTAGTGTACACAACAATAAGTCCATGGAAATGAACATGTTGCAAAAATATCACTGATATTAGCAATAACTATTTTCCATCGGTTTAAGATCCCTTAGCTTGTATGTCATCTTGTTCTTCTCGTAACAACGTAAATAGTAAAACCTAGTTTTTTTTTTTATTGAGAATGGCTATGTCTTAAGTATACTACCAAATTCGACATATTAAAAAAGAATATTATTATTTTTTAAATAATATATTTAAAAAATCAAAACTGAAACCATAACATTAAAAATAAGACACCTAATTCATAGAGGGTGTATGCCATAAAAATGAAAATTTTGAGTCGAAATTGTATTATTTTATTCATCTATTGCATTGTAGTATTAATTTTATTTCTCATGCAACTTATGCATAAATTATAACCAAATACACAAAATATTTTGTCATTGTCATTCACTCTTATTCTTAAACTTTAACTTTTCAATAGGTTTTAAGTATACCAAGATACAACGAGCTGCCATTGATTAAGACCACGATTATATCGATAAATTCCATCTTGACGTGCTGCCCATGAACAACCATTCTCACAGTAACGATCCCCACCTTTATAGACTGGATACCTTTTTAGAACCCAAAGTCCATCTTTCTTCCATGCAAAATCACACCAACAATAAGTTCTCGCGGTAGTAAACTTCTGAACAATCGACAACTGCACATATTGATTATTAGGAACAGATTTTTTCATATCTCTTAATGCATCCTCCGCCCAACAATGTAGCATCAAATCTTGGCCATTGTTAAGTTGGTTCGTAATTTTTACATAAACTTTGCCAAAGTTTTCTTCAGATGATAAACACTCACGAAATAATACTGCAAACAGAAGGAAGTAAGCAAATATGTAGACACCACAACTACTATTTTTGAGATTAGCCATTTTTTTCCTTTAGTTGAGGATGATTCTATCTGCCTATGCATCTTCATATTTATACACAAACAAAAAAACTACATTTACATCTTACACGTCTTTATTTAAAAAATAAAATATGAATAGATTTCTTTATTAATTAATTCAAAATCTAATGTGATCTTTTTCTTCTCTTTTGCATTAAATTAGATATGAGATGAGGTTCATTGGTTTGAAAATGTATTGAAAATACATTCCTATTTACCGTTGCGTCAATATTTTCCACCAACGTGGGTGGCGGGTATCTAAAGCAAACATCATAGCATGAAACTATACATGATTTGGGCACCGATGTGAAGAAGTCCAGTAACTTATGACTGATCTATTCAAGGAAACAAGGAACACGTTGACTAATCCAACCATAAATTTGCTTTAGAAAGTAGACATCTATCTATCTAACTCCTTTAAAATTAAAATCCTAACTCATGTGAGCCCTCACATTGAACGGTGACACTCACCCACTCTTAGAATTGCTTCATTCCACTTTTTATCAAAGGAGAGAAAAATAAAGTTTTTTTCGCAAAATTAAAGTTTTTATTTATCCCTGAAAAGAAAAAAAAACAAAAACAAAGAGAAACCTAAGAAGAAACCCTAAGAACAAACCTAGGTTTTCTTTCCCTTTCTCTTTATTTTTCTGCTACTTCTTCTTTCGTTTATTGTCTCCAGTGTAAACCCTAATTTCGTCTCTAATGGACTAGAATACCGGGTATATGTTTAAATTTCGTCTCTAATGGACTAGATTCGTTTGATTTTCTGTTGTTCATCCTATATGTAAAGGAAATTCTTCTTTATTGGGTTTGTTCTAATTTTTTTTTTTTGGTTTGATTTGATTTTGCAGGAAAGATATTGGTGTACAAGGGTATGTACAAGGGTTGGTTAACACTAAGATGAGTGTTGAGGTTGGTGAAACAATGGAGATTAACTTATTGAGGTATGTTTGCCTACATCTGGCAACCAATATACAACATTTTTGATTATCCGTGTATGCATTGACAGCCTTTTGGCACGGCCTGAATTAAGTTCTCACAGTCTTTATATGTATATATTTGGATGCAAGGAAGTTGGTGATAATTATAGTATATATTTTTTTTGCAGGGAGCGCATGAAGAATTGCATACTTTCCGGTACATCTTTATCACTACTTGATGTCATTGCAATTAGCTCAAATTAAAGTTTCAGCAATTTGGTAATTGGTCAATTTCTCGAGTTTCAGGTAGTTTATATGAATTTGACTCTTACAAACTTATTTTGCTTAGGGTTTTTAGTTCGTATGCGTCTTGATAGGTATCAACAATTGGAGCAGCGTGTTTCTCACAGACGTTGGCTGTGAATGATGCAACTGTTAACTTTGAGAAAAGAAAAAAAGATGTATCATCTTCTCTGTGAATGTAAGAGATGAGAAGAAATATGACTTGGTTAGTAAAGACAAATTCTAGGGTTTATTGTCTTAATCTTTAGCTTATCTCATGGTATTATCTTGATAATTTTAATTTTGCTTGATCAAGGGACTTGGGATCTGAGCAGAAAACGATTTCCATATGTTTCTCTGCCTAAAGGTAATATATTCCTTCAGATTATTTTTTTTCTGTTTTGTGTTCTGGTGTGTTTAGTTAGCTGCTTAGTGGTTTTGTATTATTGACCTTGAGAAGTTATGAGAACACAGACATTTCTACAAACTTAAGATTGTAAGTACGTTTCATGCAATTGTTGAATAGTAATCATAGGCGAAATTATTAGTCCTGCAACTCATGTTTATAATTTTGGTGAATGTACTCATGTATTTCCATGCAAAATTATCTAAATTGATTTTGATAACTTTTGTAGTTGCTAAGGTTTGGATATGTACATTGTACTGCGAGTATTTCTCAATGAAGCGGCACTCCGAACATGCTAAAGACACCTCTGTCATTTGTTATTCAACTGAGTTTATCGCTCCTGTATGTGGATGAAAAGTATATCTAGCATCTTTGACCGTATGGGTTCGGAAGCATATATCTGAGTACCTCCTCAAGTATGTAAATCTTCTCTTTCTCATTTTTTTTTTCAATTACCGCATTTGTTCATTTTCAAAAGTTTTTACTAATTTTATAGTTGTAAGCACTTGATAAAAGCCTGCTCTTTGGTGTTTATGCGCACTCATTGCTAATTGTCATGTTGCGAAGTTGCCATCATCTTAATTTTTGACTATTTTATAGTGCACAATATCAAACTATCTATAAGACATGTGGTGTTTCTCATTCAGAGCTAATGGCGAGCCATTAAACAGTTAACCTCGGAAATTGATTGGTAGTTTGATTGGTTAGTCATTGTGGGGTTTGATAAGGTAGAAGCTATTCGTGAAACAATAGGGTTTTATGCCATGTAGATCCTGCATAATCTTTATATTCTCACCTTCTTGGGTTAATCTATCCACTTGAAAACAATAAGAAGAACATGAAGATTCTGCATTGGAAACGAGAAGTAAGGTGAGACTTAACCTTGAATTTGGACTGTCGTCAAACCCATATGTATTCCAACAGCTTAGTCAGTCAGGTATCATCACTGACAAATCCAAATTGGTTGCACCTCTTTGTTTGATGGCCCCACTGTGCTCTGCAAATTCTTTTACATGTTTAAATTATTTTTGCTTATAACAGATCAGGGTCAGAGAGAAATAGAAAATAGTTTGGACAAAGAAAATTTTAGAAATATGTGCTTAATCACAAAATATCACCAGTTCGGACCTTTATTTTTTTGATATTCTATAAATTACTAAAGCATATATAACTTATTTGCAGATCAAATTCAAACTTGGTTTCGTAATTTCATTGCCTCTAACGGGAGTTACTGCAACGATCATTCCAATCTTGCTTGATGTGGAGTTTTTAATGAGCTTTCAGTGTCAGTTCCTGACTAAAGGATTAACTATCTTTGTTTTGGAGGTATCCTTTGAGAACAATTTTCAGAAATTCTGGAATTGATTTTACGTTGGTGTCCGCTTTTATTTACTACCGTAGGTGAAACTTTAGGAACTCTTGACATACATTTGTATTTCACTTTTTCGGTTAAACTTAATTGCTTGATTTATCTTAAGGAATGGGTACTCCAGCTTATTCATATTATTAGCCCGGCACCCCTAAAATAAACTATGCTTCTAAAAGTAACAACAAAGGGCAATCTGTGCCGTTTGCGCCACTATCATTCCTCAGCTGATTTTATATACTTTATTTATTTCAGAAGCTTCTTTCATGCAATGTGTCAGATGCACCTGTAGGGCCACTACAACAAAGTGCATGTTGCACCTACTAGAGCCTCTCAATGTTTTTCTTTACTCATCACATCACTTTTAAGGTACATGTCTCAGGATTAATTCACTTTCATTTTTGCAATGTTCAGGTGCTTCAGTCTTTGTTGGCTGACAAAGCAAGTAATGCCGGAGCACCTGATAGAATGTTAGGTGAAATTCGATGGGCAATTCCAGGTGAGAGATGCTTTGAGAAATCCCTAGGACTTCATTTGTGTCTTTTTGTTGGGTAATCATTTTTCTCGAATGTAGCAGTACAGCAGTCACCTGTTTGTACAGTGACCGAAGTAGGGGGGTGGCTTGGGGGTGCTCCAGCCACCCCCAAATCTACAAAAAAACACTCAAAATCAAAATTTTCATTTGTGTTTTCCAGAAACATTTTTATTAGACCCCATAGAAATTTTAAAATTAGCCCATAGTATGTTTTTAGCCCACCTAGACTTCGAATCATGCTTCCGTCGATACCGGATTTAAGCGTGGATGTACCACTCAGGGAAATGATTGTTAATTGTTATCATCATCTTTGTGAAAACAACTTATCAGGTATAATTTCAGGATTAGGCAATTTTTCTCCTTCTGGATAATATTGATTGAAATTTTAAGTTTTGCAAGCCACGTTTGTATATCTTTTGTCTAACATGATCTATTTAACTACGTCATAGGAAGTGTATTCTGATTCCAGAAGTTGGGGTCCCATTCTGTTTTGAAAGTTGCTTAGTTGAAAGTTGCTTAGTGAAGGTAGCATCTGATCTAACTTGCATTTCCGCGTGGCGTAAGTATACGTGGCTGGATTGCATCTGAAATGCACATGATGATCCAAAGAAATGTACATTTCTCATCGTCCCTGTGGCGTAAGTATACGTGGCTGGATTTCTTCTGTTAGATGGTTACGCCATTTATTCTAACTTGCATTTCCGTGTTTTCTTTTCCTTCAATTGAACGAGTTTCAATCCATCGTATTTGTTTCTTCATGTGCAGCTAAGTTCTGTATTTGTTAGGCGAAAATCATTTGGAAATGGTTCCAAGGCCTCCTCTTGCTGTTTTGAGAGGGCAGAAAGATTACATCTGTTAAGGCGGAAGTAAATGAATTTTAGGAATTCAATCACTTTCTCTAGAGTGCAACATCTGACTCAAGAATAATGGCAAAACCTGCTACCAGAATTTGGAACTCATCATGGTTCCTTGGAACCTCATAGGCTCATACGACGTGGATGTTGAGGCAGACGCAGAGTTTAGTATTTCCGTTCATCAATTTTGTAACTATGTGAGAATGGGAAATCTATTCTTGAGGCACAATTTTGAGTTGGTATGTACCTGCTTAGGAATTGCTTAGGCATTTGTCTATAACCGTCGTAGCTTTCCATTTTGAACATTACATCTCAAATACTAGCTCAGTTAACAATCTTTTCTTGAAATTCTTTTTCTTCTATACTAGTAAGGCCACATGTGCGATGCACATGCTTAAATTGGATTCTTTTAACACCAAATTTGATAATAATGGGAAAAAAAAATCTTAATTTTTTTTTTAATATCCTTGCTTGTACTCATTACGTAGATAATTTAAAGAGCTTTCCAAATATATTAATTTTGCAAAAATCCGATGTCTATTTTTATAGATATCTAAGTTTTAATTTTTTTGATCTATTTTTAAAACAATGTCATTCTTGTAAATATACAAATATTAACTAAAAACTTAGTTAATGGGGGTATTATTGTCATGTGAAAAGGCTTCACCAAAATAAGGCTTCACCAAACAATTACCTCTTTTCTTTATATTAGTAAGATTGAGTACTTGCTTTAACGGTATATATATCTTTTCATCGAAGCAGTGACATCTCCATGGTACAGTTAGAAGGCTTTAACAGTACTATACATGTTTTAGTTACTATTTGAATTTAAAAGAGATCTCTGAGAAACATATACTGATCATAATACAGTAAAAACTCCATATATTAATAAACTCTATATATTAATAAGAAATCATGGTCCCAACTTGAGCCAATTACAAATAGTAATAAACTCCACATTTTAATATTAATCGATTTTTCTAGTCCAACCTTAATGAATTTACCTCCATATATTAATAAAATCAACATTATAGGAAAATTATAGATCTTGTTACATCAAAATTTAAGATGAAGAAAAATATTTATCTATAGTTGTTTGAGAAAATCATGTAATTTTTTGGATTGTTATGGCATCTTTTGATTTGCGTATGCGTAAGACCTCGTTGCTATGTGCACCATCTTGTTGAAGCTAAAACATTTCCAACTTGTCGAGCATGTTTAAAGCTTCTTGGCATTAAAATTTTGGTATCTCCTTACTATCATCATCGAGATTATCTCCCTCCGCTTCTTGTCTAATTCCATCGATTATTTCTTCTTCGGTTGAAGCATATACGACTTGTTGCTCATTGGGATGATTAAGGAAGACGTCCATATCCATTCGATTAGTGTAGTGCAACTGTTCAATTTGATTACACATAAGTTTTTTTAACCATTTCGCAAGATCTTTTGCGTCCAATTTGGATGTGATTTTTTCTTTTCACACAATTCTATAAGAATTACATCACTCATATGAGTTCTTTTCCTAACATTGGATGACATTTTGATTTGGTTGAGAAGAAGAGAATATTAAAAATAATGAATTATCTTCTAATATATCTAATACTATTTATAGTGTAGAGAAAACTTTAAAAATTCTTAATAGGATATATCTCCCTTATAAAGCATAGCATGGATAACTTAGCTTAGATAAAGAGCGGT
Organism: Papaver armeniacum; assembly: GCA_023531295.1. Classification (NCBI taxonomy): domain Eukaryota; kingdom Viridiplantae; phylum Streptophyta; class Magnoliopsida; order Ranunculales; family Papaveraceae; genus Papaver; species Papaver armeniacum. The sequence goes on along the minus strand of JAJJWW010014968.1, from coordinate 4,691 downwards.
TAGGATGCATTCTGGGGAAAGCTAAATCCATGGTTGTGATTGTTTACATCATTATTGTATCATTAATTTTTTTTATAATTAATATCTTATCATAAATGTCTTATCATTATCTTAATAAATATACTTTCATCATTAAATGAATAATAAATTTGTTAATTAAGAAACATAATAACTTTTAAAATTACTTAATTAATATCTTATCATAAATGTCTTATAATTATCTTAATAAATATATTTTCATCATTAAATGAATAATAAATTTGTTTATTAAGAAACATAATAACTTTTAAAATTATTTTTAACCAATTCCATTTTTCTAAATATATTTTTATTAAATAAATAATAATTATATTAATAATTATATCAATAATTATATCAATAGAAATTAGGGATAACCGGGTGGTGTTTGAGAGTGGTGATGCATGGAGTAGGTGAAGATAGTGATGGTGGTGGAAAAGGTAGTGGTAATGAGTCGTTAAAGGTGGCGGTGATGCGGGTTCGGTGTCGTAGTGAAAAATGTTTATTGTATGTCGTTGGAACAAAAATGACATTATTACGGAAGTTGTGGTTGATTTTTTCAGTAAGTCTCACTACATGCTTCACTCGGTGGTTTTTTCGAGACACATAATTCGGTCGAAAATAATAATTTAAAAATATGAAAAACAATTATCAGTTATATAAAGCCAACAAAAAGAAAGGGGTTAAAATTGACATAATCTTTCTAACTTATTATGGATAATTGTCATTTTTATTCTTGCAATAGATACATCTAAGGTTGTAAGTGTTTCTCATAGCTGATGATTAAAAATTTATCTAACGCTCTAAAATTTAATTAACAGACATTACTAATTTTTACTTATCTTGCATAATAACCATTATATTAATTTTCCATAGTAGACGTTGCATCAAAAAAAGATAATAATTAAATTATTCTATTAACAAATATTTTTATTAAATAATGATATTAAATATAATTCGATTAACTAATGTCTAAATTGGCCAACATTTATTAAGTGGATCACAATGGTGTCAAGGAAAAAACGTTGTCGTGTGGTTGTAAATGGTGATGGAAGCTATTTCAGTAACAACAAAAAAGGTGGATGGTGTTTTTGTAGTCGTAAGTATTGGTGCCCAAATTGCACCAGTGAGTAATTTCGCATCGCCTCACATATTTCTTATTAAATGGCAGAATGTTATTTTTGTTCAATAATAATGGATAACATAGTCTATTGGCATTAGGTCAAGTGGTTAACCATTTGACTACTAGCTATATTTTTAAGCAACGAATAACCTCACATTTAGAAGATCAATGTCGTAGATTGTCTGACGATTTATATATATTTTCTTAGTCGAATGGGTTGACATTTGAAATGGCTCAACGTTTATAATACAATGACTTGGATAAATGAATTAGTATTTATTTATGTTATTCGGATCGTAAAACATACAACGTAATATGTATTGTAGAGTCCATTCTGAGTTTTAATCTTTTTGGACCATTTTTAAAGGAGACAAAATAAACAAGAATCTTGACATTGTTAATACTTACACAATTATTTACGGGACGAAAGAGTTCGAGTGTAATTTAACATACATAGTTCGATATTTTGGTTTTACGCGGTCACTAAAATAAGGGAGATGCACAAGGGAAATACTGTTTCAAATGATTGATAACATTTTTTTTTGTCTTTACAAACTATAAAACGTATTAAATATCGTTGGTTTTTTGTGGAAGAGTATGTGAAAAACAATTCTGATAGGGTACGGCTCGGGAAGAGACATTATTTGGGAGAATGTCAAACTATCAAACATACTGGAAGGAATCATATATGAATACATGATAAAAGATTAGTGGACTGAAGAATAAAAATATCTATTGATTTTCCCTTCACTTTATAATGACAAGTAAACTCCATAATTAATAAAACTACTAAATTTAATATCCAGATGAAAATTATGCCCGTGCCGTTTCGGCACGGGTTAAGAGCTAGTTATTCAATATATAATAATGGATATATTATTCGATAGAATATATTTTCAATATATTATTCATAAAGGATATATATCCTTCACATAAAGGATACATTATTCAATATATGTATATACATTATCCAATATCATTTACAAACTTTGACATAGCAAAAAAAAAATCATCTTTTTTTTGGTATACCTCCCTATATTAATAAACTCCATATATTAATAATTTTGTAAAGTCCCAAGGTTATTAATATATGGAGTTTTTACTGTACCTTATCTAGAACAATTTACAATTTTTTTTATTACTAATAACATAACACTTGCCTTGATTGCCATACAACCATCCTGGCCAAGGTTTGGCTGCATTACACCCTCTGCTCCAAGTATAGCATGTCTCTAGAACATATACTGATCATAATACCTTATGTTACATTTCATAACATTGATTTCTCACGGTGTTACATGCATAGTCATATAACATGAATTTTCAAATGTCTGATTTCTTACAAATCTGTGAGTGATGTTCATCTGTTCTTCTCAAATCGAGGCGAGGCGAAGCCGAGCCACACCAAATCAAATCGGACCGGGACGAGGCGAAACCGAGCTTTACCAAATCAAAACTATGTTAAAATAAAAAGATTCCCGATGCGTAGCAGACATGGACCAAATGATGGTGGATGGTTTTGGTCCGCCGATGCGTGCAGACGGGCACAAAATCTAGTTTGACTATTATAGTATTTAGAGTCCAATTTTGTGCACTCTCGCGAACTAGTTTTAGTTCAAACCAATTAATTCAACAACTTTAAACACCTTCGATTAAACAACATCTGGTAAAATCTATCCAGGACTCCAAGTAACCAGACCAAAACCATTGTCCAAAGTTGGGATATATATAATTTTATTGTTTTAGATGAAACCATATTACAATATGACATCTTCGTTATTAAATTAAGAATACTTAATCAATTCTCAAACAAATCAAAATTCATCAAAACAAAATAACGAGTCTACTAAAATCAATCTCGGACTAGGATTGAAAAATGGAGACGGCGTTAATAAAAACTTCATTAATAAAGATATGTGAAGACTGACTATCCTATTTACTCATATGATCTACCATTCTATCTACTGAGACATGCCATATGACTTTACTATTTTTTCTGCAGGGAACCTCCATAAGACCCGGTCTAAAGAAAACCATAAAGACCTGGTTTATTTAGCATCGAGGGGAAGACCTATCCAGGATCCTGCAGTTCAGACCATGAGGGTTAGCGTCCTTCAACCCCTCTAGTTTTTTTTTTTTTTTTTTTTTTTTTGTGTGTGTTTCAGACACAGTCCTTCAAAAAAAATTCAACCCCTCTAGTTTGGGTTTGTTTTTTGTTTGTGGAAGCAGGTATAAGGAATCCCACAAAGAAATCACCATATTTGCCTTTAGCTCGAACATTTTAGTGTTTGATTCCGCCCAAAAGAATACTTGTAACTTGATATCTCTAATGACGCTCACCAAAGTTTTCTTTTTGTTATCAAAAATTCTTGAATTTCGCTCTTTCCATATGCACCACCATATAGCAACGGGGATGTTGTTCCATATTCGACTAAGTCTTTCGTCTTCCCAATTAAACTTCCAAGCCTTTATAGATGTAGCGATATTAGGGTCATATGTCCAACGAAAGTGGCACCCTTCAACAAAGTAATCCCATATTCTCCGGATTCTCCAACACTCATAGAATAAGTGAGAGCTCGTTTCATTATCTTCTTCACAAAAACAACATTCACTAGAGACATCCATACCTCTTCTCAAAAGTTTATCCGCCGTCATTATCTGATCATGAGAAAGGAGCCAAAGAAAGAAATTGATTTTGTGAGGGTATTCATGGCTCCAAACAATATTGGTTGGAGAATTCGGCTCACCTTGATTCCCTTCATCTCTAATTCCACCCTTAACCGTATATTGACCATGATCACTTCCAACCCATATTCGAGTATCCATAACACCTTCTTGAATAGAGATTGAAGAAAGAAAGGTTTGATATAGCTAAGACTTCACTTGAGATATTTTGTGAATATCTTTGTCTACTCATAAATTTCCATCTCATTCACCTTCTCTAAATTCATACATATTAGCCACCATAAACTCTTTCGTCCTTGAAGCTCTAAAAGCTAAAGGAAACATATCACACAATCTTCCCAAAATCTAGTTTCATTTCCCCCACCAATTTTGAATCTTATATTTTTATTGAAACCTTCAAACTCTTTGTAAATATTAAACCACAAAGTGCCGCCTTTTGATCCTTTGGGTTGGAGAGTTTCCCATCCGGTGGATGTTTCACCAAATTTTTCGACCATAATCTTTCTCCAAAATGCATTTCTCTCTATGCCAAAACGCCACCACCATTTCTTTAGCAAAGCCGAATTCACCTGCTTAGAGCAATTCCTATGGGATGAACAAACTTAGAGTTTGTTTATTTTGATCCCACTATGGGATGAACAAACCAAAAAAATGGATGTTCAAATGAACAGATCTGTAACAGATTTTTTCGTATTCGAAACAAGACATTGTAGCAAGAACCTACAGTTTGGTTTGAACTTTCAAATAACAAAAAGACCCCATTTAAATTGTAAGAGTAAGATATTGACAAAATGCTGTGCATGGCATTAGCAACAACAACAACCAAAAAACTTCCCCAACTCCATCTGTTGTTGCACGAAACCTT